>CM032125.1:35031948-36231948 GCA_018894105.1 Jacaranda mimosifolia | reverse complement strand
TGATGATTAATCTATTTGTTTAAGTTTTTAAGTTCAGATTTTCTTCGTGTAAGTGAAGTGGCATTTATTTGGTTTTCAGCTTTAATATGTATATATACATCAGTCATGGGGTATGAATAGTTGCTATCAAGCTTAATTATGTGATTCTCAATTGCCATAAACCAATGAAGATCTCGTCACCAAAGCTCATGTTTAGTTATGTTTCTTAGCTTAGAATGAGATGCGAAAATTTTCAATGTTCAGTTAAACAGTTATTTTGGTGTTGCATTTTTGCCCCTTGATTCCAAGTGGAAATTGAGATCATTCAGTAGAGACAGATGCTTAGTTTGACTTGGTAAATTTCTATTAGTTCTGAGCTTTGGTTCTAAATATGTATAAAACTGGCTTGAAGCATCCTTACTGCGTTTTTTGACTTTTGAATTTTAAGAAACATTCATGTGCAGTGACGACGAAGTTTTGCTATCATCCACAGGTAATGTTGCAGTAATCCTGTACGGCAATATTTTTAAAATTGGATCCGACAAAGAACCAGTAACCTTACTGGTTACTAGTTCAATCCGTTCAACTGATTGGACTGCCGATTTAACCGGTATGACGTCATAATGACATAATAATTATAATTAATTTTATAAAAATATATAATATTTTAATATTAACTAAAAATAAAACTTTCAATTGATATAGAAAGAATATTATTTAAAAAAAAATTAACTTACTTATTTTTAAATATTTTTTTTAGAAAATATTACTATTTCACAATTAATCAATAATAAATAAATAAATAAAATATTTCATATTAATATAAGTATTCATTTGTTTCATGCTTCAACTTTAAGTACAAATAAATTCTTCTATGCAAAATATTCAGCCTAATTTAAGAGAGATTAAACAAAACGAAATAATAAATTAAACATAAGCATTCACATATAACTAATACTTCATTAAATTTCAAAAAAATAAATTCATGTTTTAAAAAATTACATGTCCAAAATTTTTAATTATCATCTTCAATTTATAATTTCTCTTTTCTTTTTTTGCTTTTTTTTTCTTTCAAAAAAGTAATTTTTAAATTTAAAAAAGAAGAAGAGTGAATTGGTCAAAAATCAGTTGTACCGATAAAGGTTCAACTAGTTTTTGGCTAGTTTTCATTGGTTTTGGCCGGCACCGGTTTTCAAGCCTCAACCGAACCGGACTGACCACTGTTCATTGGTTCGACTGGCCGGTTCGGTCCGGTTTTCAAAACATGGCTGTACGGGCATTCCTCTTTATTATATCTTTGCTCTTTCACCAAAGACAGTGCGCTTAAAGTGAAGAATTGTACGAAAATTGACACCTAAATTTGTTTGCGATTTGCAGGAAAAGATGCAACCAATGACTTTGAAGACATCAGCCATAGCGATTCCGCTGGGGAAATGATGGATAACTACTACATTGGGAAGATAGAGATGGCAGCCCTCCCCTTGAAACGCACTTACACCCCTCCACAAAAGCTTCATACAATCCGGACAAGAACCCTGAGTTTGTGATTAAGATTTTGCAGTTCCTTGTGCCTTTGTTGATCTTGGGGTTGGCCTTTGCTGTTCGACTCTACATCATAGACAACTGATTAAGTTAAACTAGAATTTTCTTTATTATAATTACGTATTAAAATTTTGTTTCTTGTGGAACGGGTGATGTCGCCCTCCTTTTTACCTCATGTTCGGTGGTTTATTGAGAGAACTGACGTATTACCTTTTATAATTTTAAGTGTTCTTCACAGGTGAACACTTAATTAGTTTCAACTCGTGTGGGAATTATAATCTTACGAGAATTTCCAATTCTTTCTCATCAAACTCAACAAGACAAGTGATATGTAATACCAAATCAGTATTTGAAAATGAAATTCACCCAAACTCTCTAATATATGGGTGTCAATTTGGGCTAGAATTCATGGGCTCAACAAAATCCACATGATTTTGGGTTGAATTGAACTCAATATTTCATAAATAAATTTTAGCAAGCTAGACTTTGGATGGGTTGTATCAAATTTAAGTTTAAAATAAGATTTAAGAAGATTCAAAATAGATTCATTCAAAAAAATTTAATTAATTTAATTAATCATCTCATTATGTTGTAAAATTATATATTAAATAGAGTCTAGAATATAATAATATTATTATGGTTTTTTTGAATTAATTTTTTGGAATAAGTAAATTAAATTAATTTTTTTTTATTTTCTATTGAAACTATTTCAAACACAATCCAACCCACAACTCAATTTATATAAACCAAAATCAAACGCAACCCAACCCAATTCACCCATTTACCACCCATACTCTAACCCCATCCATTGATCTCACATCAGTCAACGCACAAATTAGCAATCACAATTATTGAACGCAGGAGTTCAGCACAAAAGCCAAAACAACCTTTAAAATGTAAGCTAAGGTCACATTTCTAATTTGGGTAAAGATGGAGTTTCGCTAATATGCCTGCCCAGGCGATCCAGCCCAAAATTTCAACGTTAAGTGTACAGACAATGTAGTAGTCACAGAAGAGTTTTGTCATAATCAGCTATAAGAGCATTTGTAGCAGCCTGCCATATTAGTAAAAAGTAAGACGGTAATAATTAAAACGAATAAAATTAGCTGGCTGCACTTTTTACCATACATCATAAAGGAGTATATATTTTGTTATGGACGGTCGCTACCATGTCATGTGCATCATCAAGGAGCTTCGACACATCAAGTTGCCCAGCCATTGCGTTGCACTCCCTTAAAATCTCATCCATGCTATTACTCTTCTCTATGATTTGTTTCCTCCTCTGCAGTACAGAAGCTGCAATCGCATAAAGCAATAGATCATCAGTTAGAGGGGCTCGTTGCCTTATCCTGCTCCAAGCAGACTTTCCAATTCCAATTCCGGCCTTAATTGCAGCCTGATCCACCCACATGACCTCCCAAAGGCACAGAGTTTGTTCGAAAGATAGGTGCCTTCTGAAGAGTAACACCACCATTCTGTACACAAAAAAGCAGTCCTCAGCCTGGAGTTTCTCCAAATGCCTGTAAAGATGCGAGTCCTTGTACTTAATGATTTTAGAAACGATGTTCAGCTGCCTACGAATCTCCACTTCATCGAGCCGGAAATTGTGGCGAGCCTTCCTCATTAATCCGGCAAAACACCAGAAAGCTTCATGGTCTTCTGTCATGACAGTAATTATAGGAGAAAGTAAATCGCTCATTCCTTGGCAATAGCCAATTTCAGGGTCGTAGAGTGCGTAGGCTTCAAGAATGGCGACTAAACGGGCAGCGTGGAAGATCCTGCTGGGACTGAGCTGATCATAATCCTTCAATCCAACCACCTCAGCAGCACGACGTGCTTTGGCATCTGATACTGCAGCCTGTACTGGGGAGTATTGTATCCATTCCTCATTAGCTCGAATGGCATCTAGCCGAATAATTCGCTGCCTGGTCGCAAAATCTTCTCTACTGCGAGACTGGACCTCTGTTTTTGAAGGAGATGAATCCTCTTTTGAGGGCAGGTCATGATCATTGTCCTCTGTGCTTTCAGTGAAGTTGAAAGTTTGAGTCACTTCAGGGTCGTCTGAGGAGTCAGAGTCCGAGGAATCTGAGTCAGAGGCAAAATTTGAATCTGTAATTCGCTTTGAACTGGTGTATCCATCAATCATTGAGCCGGTAGGCTGGTATTCATCCTCATAATGGAATGCTTCCTCACTAGAAAGGGATTCTCTGGCACTCACAAAATCTTCGGAGGCAGGAGAACCTATGCCTTCAGTGAGACTTCCACCGCTTCCACTGCTTGTTTTACCACTTTCATTTAACTTAAAAAGTCCACTGTTATGCTTAAGAATTCGGCGACACAGTCTCTGTAATTTCTCATACTCCTTCCTGCATGCATTATCGAAATGCCATCATGAAGTTAAGTTGGAATAAATCTGGAACCAAAACATAATACAACTAATTGAGTTTAAAATATAATAAAAAATAGAAGCATACAAATTAAATAAAATAGGACGGGGCATTTCTTCATCTTTCTTGTTTTACTCTTGCACGTATGGTGATTTGGAGGCTTAAAGAAAGTGTTGAAGTTTGTGGCCACACCTTTTCTGATTTTTAATATAATCTCTTTCTTCTTTGGAACTTGTCAGATCACACCTGCAAAGACAAATAACGTTAGGATCATTGCATGAAAAGATTATACCATTTGGATTTTCTTCAAGTACATGGATGTGATTAAAACAAAATGATGAGAGTTTACAGCCAAACCGATGCCAAAAATTTGTGCATTTCTCCAAAGACTGGAAAAAATTAAAAGAACATCAAAATGTTAAAAATATATCAACATATGGATTTTTACATTACTAATGGTTTTGGCTACCAAAAAACCGCAAATTATGGTGACCCTCAACAACAAACATAATAAAGAGAATACTACCAGGATATTGTTTTTCTTTTTTTCTTGTTCTTTCTTTTTTGTTTGTTTGAGGGGTTGGGGGTCGTGGTGCTGCACTTATATTGAAAGTTATGTTGGACCAGAACAGGGCAATACTACATTAGGATATATGCGTATGTGAATGGGTTTGCTACAAGCAAACAAGAAATCAGCAACATGGAATTAAGCCTAGGCCAGCATATAAGAGGCATAAACATGGAAAGTACTGCATTTTTCTGAAACAACCACAAAGCTTGAATTGAACCAACCTTTCCCTTCATCAGTTCATCTATCTACATAATAAGCACTTCTTTGAGGGGTCTTTTCCCTCATCTACCTTATTATAAGCACCTTCCGTAAGTAACTTGATATATCAGAAAAAAGAAGATGTTTAACTATTGATGCAAAATTCTAAAATAAATAATTCAGTTTACATTGTAGGGCACATCAATGAGTTTTGATACATATTCCAAAAGCTGAATCAACTTACACTCCAAGAAGAAATGGCCAAACCTCTTCCCGAATACTAGGACCAACACCCTACATAAAACAAAAGGTATGGGAATCAAATTCAAATAGTTTTTCCAAGTATAGCTATTCATTCATATTTGTAGAAAATGGCCATAGACCAATAAAGTTGAAGAAAAACTTGAAGCTTTTTAAAAGTGCAACTCACTCCACTGCGAACTTTCTCAAGAAATTTAACTCCATTGTCACGGAGTCTTCCATCTGGAGTGAACAAACTTCTCCACTGCTGAGGTGAGAGTATGCGTCTTCTTTTTCTTCGAGACAATGGAGATTTGAGACGACCACTGAAAATGGACAACAGCACTAATTATTCATTTGATAAATAAGAAGGCCATGTAAACAAAATAACATGAGTCCGATGAGAAGGCCACGAAAGAGGCTGCAATTATTAATTAAGAGAAAGGCATGTTCCTCTTCAAAAAGTTTGATTCCTTGAATCATTAAGATTTTACAACTTGTAATTGAATGTTAGTGCAAAGAATCAGAGAACTGGGTCAAGAAAAGGAAAATCAGGACATGTAAAAGTAAAAGAAGTGCACATTATTAACAGTTCTATAACATATGGCTACATTGAGAAAACTTATTGCCCAAATTGAAGATCATTCATGGGTACTCGAGAATTCTGACACCACAACATATGCTAGTGCGATAAAATTTACTGGACATTTAATTCTTAAGATAATGGAAGGCCTCCGATTCTTGACCTAGAACAAGGCACCATGAAGGTTGAGGTATGGCATGCCATAAGGCAGACAGTCTTTACAGCCATTGCACAACCAACTCGATCACCACCATGACATATGAACCAATGCAGACACTGGAACTAAAATTTTAACACGCAAAAGACATTCATGGTTAAAATACTTCTTCCTCCAATCCTTCTAGGTTTTCAAGTCGCTCATATGTATGAACTGCAAAACATGACTTGGAAAACTTGTAACCCTCCAGATTATTGAAAGAAACTTAAGAGAAAATGGGGGAAAAAAAGTCTTTGAAAAGGAGGTCAACCAACAATTTTCACTTCAGGCAAGAATAGAGTTTCCATTCTGTTTCTTTTTCCTCATTGGATTATACTGCAAACTATAATATCCTAACTTAGTTACTTATTTACAGAGTTTCTCCAATTTAAGTTCTGAAACAATAGCTTATGTCAAAGAAATAAATTACACTTTAATTTCGCAAGATCTAAGGTAAGCACAAGAACTACATAAAGTCTTCTCACTTATCAAACACTGAAAATTACTGCACCAAATGAATCCTTCAAAGTCTTTAGGCATCTTTGACTAAGAACATAAATAAATACTATCAAATTACCTAGTCAATTTACCATTACTCTTCCCTGTCATTCTCAAAACAGCTAAAATAACTGATGCTTAAAATCTAAAACCAAAGCGAAAATATGGTGTGTTGTATATTTAGCTGCAAAGAAATACTGGATTGAGCAGAAAAGTAGGGGGAAGAATAAGAGATTGAACAAAGTAAAATTTTTCGGATGTATAAGATCAAGATCTGAACTTGAATCACCAAACTTTGAACCCCCCCCCCCCTCCCAAAAAAAAAAAAAAAAAAGTTAACAAGGAAGTAATTTTAATGAGATTGCTTTAAAAAGAGAAAAAAGGGGTCTCACCGATCAGAAGAGGAAGAACAAGAAGCTGGTGAGGAGTTGGAGGAAGCTGCAATGAACAGAGCCGATCTCAAGTGTATCCACGACGAAGATGGTGAAGACGAAGTATTTGAGGATGATGACAGTGGCGAAGATTTTGACAATGATGAAATCTGACTATAAGATGTAGAAACTTATAAGTTATTTAAAATAAACTTAGCCAAACACCCTCTTCGTCTTAGAGCTCTTATCTATGAACTCTTTTTTATTTTTTATTTATTTTTATTATTATTATTATTATTATTTTTTTTTTTTGTTCTCCTATTTTTTCCTAACTAAATAAATCACTCTACCTAGGGTTGCAACGCCTTATTTCAGAAATTTTCAGCTAAATAACGAAGAGTAAAAATTATTAGACATAAATTCTTGGCCTTATTCTTTAGAACCACAACAGACTAAGTACTCATGTAGAAAAATTGATATATTGATTGAATGTGGTGATTATAATTAACGATTAGAGTATCTGCTTTGTTTGACTAAGTACTTTCATAGCTAAAACTATAAATTTATAGTATTAGCTATTAATTGATCGTAACTGATGTCCTAATTTTTTATAATAAGAAAGAAAAGAGATGGATTATAAGTTACCTAATGGAGAAGAAAACTACGATGTAAAGGCAAAAGGAAGACTAGTTTAAGTAAGAGTATACCTGAAACCCATCAATACGGCATATCTTTCTCTATCCCCAAAGTCTTTCAGTGTCATGTAGACAGCAGGTTCATAGTGTTCAACCCATTGATGGTGCCTGTTTTCGCCTATTCCAAAAATTGAATTAGGATCCATATCTGATGATGATATGGAGCTGATGCTGGAGAGGCTTCTGGATGGGGCATGGGCCATTTCCCAATTCTTCTCTCTTTTCAGCACGGCGGCCACCAGCCTCTCCCAGTTGTCATAGATCCCAGACATTTTTGTTAGGCAGAAATATCGAAAAATCTTATGATCTTTCTAAATTTCTAACTGTCCAGAGACCGGGCAGTACCCATATAAATTGTAATAGCATTCTTAAATGTGATTGTGCTAGGAAAGACTTTTAGGTTTTTACAAGCTGAAGTTTCGAAGAAATATTTGCGAGGAGAAATGTGGTTTCGGTGGAAGCAGACGCATTTCGCAAAGGTCAATAGTCAAGCAAGTCTAAGTAAAGAAATTTCATTAACTTTACTCTTGAGCCCACATAAACAGAAAATAAGGAAGCACTAACTCAGAATATGAAAGCTCCCATCATTACCTTGATTTGGAAGTTGAATGTAAGTATGGGCATTATAATTTATTAAAAATCTTCAAATGATAGATTTCCAAATGAAAGAAGCCGTGTGGGGTCAGCAGTAGTACAAAGCATTTTGGTCGATAAAAAAGCTACCACAGGATTTAATCAAAACAAAGGATAACTGCATAACAAGAAACAAACAAGCAAAGGTTTCTGATGTAGAAAAACAAAAATAGAAGAGGATCTAGGGAAGACACAAAGTCACATCAATGTGATATTGTACAAAAAGGAAGTATTATTAGTAAGTATTGTTTTTTCCTCTTTTAGCGGTAGGTTGGTTCTTTAGTTTTTCTTAAGATTTATGTGTCTATTTGTATTCATGTACGGATATACAATGCATATCTTGATATGAATAATTATCAAAAGCACAAGTTTGATCAACCACTCAAATTTTGAAGTAGTAGATTCTTGTTAAAGAGCTGATTGTTTCTCAAAGTTAAGAATTCAAAGATGGGATTCTTAAGCATAAATGAGATGAAAGGGGCGAAACAGTCTTGAGTAGCAATCTGTAATACTAAATAGGAACTAGACTTGGATAACATTTTTACAGATGTACTTCTCCTCAAAATTCCTCATCATATTCATCCATCAGATCCAATTGCCTAATATGTCTCTAGTAAACTTTTTCCCAGTTCTTGAGCCACCACGCCTCGGCTTCGTGTGCCTTCAATATGTTCCAGCTACATTTACAACAAAAGATTACATAGAGGAAATAAGGGAAGACACATCAAGAAAAAGATTTTCATTTTAAATAATCTTACATTGGAACATTTAAAAAAAATAAAGAGTCGTAAACTTAAAATAATTGAATATAAATTGAAAGATTTTTCAACCTGAATCGAACTCGTTCCACATCTCTGATTCTATCTCTAAGGCCTCCGAGTGACACATAAATGCCGCGTTCATATCGCTCAATCTTCTCAGCCCGCATACCTTGGCCTGAATTATAAGGCCCGTCTAAATTTGCAGAATCCAGGATTTCATCGAAGTTGGTTTCCAAAATTGTGTCCTTAACCAAGGCTAGCCTGGGAATGCCACTGTATTCCACGAGTAACCACCCGTCTCCTTGTCTGGATAAAGAAGATGGTACAAGTAAATGTAAATTAGTATTAGTGTCCCACATTGGTGAAATATATAGGTTGTAGTCTCTGTATATGGTCTTGAGTATTCTCACATCTTGAGCTAATTTTTGAGGTTGAATTAAGTTTAAGGTCCATTCTTTGAGAGTTCATCATTCCTGATTTTGGATTACTCAATATTATTGGATCATCCATTTTATATTATTTTACACTCCAAATGTTCATTTATGGACGTACGCTTCATTTTTGGACGTACGCGGGGTGTGCTAGTGTACTATATCGGTGAAATAAATAAGTTATGATTTCTATATATAGTCCTGGATAATCCTTACATCTTGATCTAACTTTTGGGGTTGAGTTTCTTTGACAATTAGCAATGCATAATTTTTTAGAAGGTATATTTTGACAAATTATCATAATTTACATATAAAGGTAATATATTTACATATTTATACATGCATTTTTTATTTTTTAAACAAATAAAGAATTTCATTCATATTTGTTACTTTTGTATTTATTGAAAGTATAAACTATGACCGCGTACTTGTTGAAGATTGAGTTGCGGCTCATAAGCCGTGACTTAGTTAAAGGAGCGTACAAGAGCCCTAATAAAAACGAGTCTTCACAGGCCAATTGTCATTGCTTATTGATCTGAACTTAGGTGATCTATCCATGATTAGGACGAACTTGGGTGAAATTAATTGGAGGTTCAAATCGACTGATGTTAAAGAATCAATGAACGAGTTGTGGTTAGGGATAAAATGTCACTCAAACCAAGCTGGTTCCTCCGAAGTAAGTTGTTATAATAAAGTTTTAATTTGTTGCCGTATTTTATTTATATTTCATATGTAAGTATATGTACAATATATACATATGTATTTTTTCATATACTATAACTATACGTCACATACATAAATATAAAATAAACAAAATTTTATGTATATTTATATAATGTCGTAATGAGTCAGTTCGTTTTCAAAAATTAAAATTCAAGACTCATTTAGGACTAATATATAATTTCAAAAATAATCCCAAATCCTTATCCAACCAGTTTCTACTTACTAATCATATGTTTGGATCTTCAATTTTAATAAACAACACTAAAAAAATTCTTTTAGTACTTCATATTATGTAATTTATGCTACAATTTTTGCGCCTTCCTATTTTCCTTCTCTTTTTCCTTGCTAAATTTTTCTATCCAAAGGGAGATAAGTAAAATCCTTTGAGTGAGAAGTACCTATAGAGGCTTACCCATGTGGCTTCTCCAGCTGCAAATTGTTCTATCCAATCTGCCTCAATTAGATTAACCTTCGATGACTGCCTGATTCGCTCCAGCCCGGCCAGATCATGGTATTCCTTGTCAAGATTTTCGTGATTCTTGCGCCACCAGGCCACCGCGTCGTCCACCTGGAATCTCCTCCGGCTGCACACAGAAAACATACGATTTAGCGGGGGGAAAAAAGAAAATTAAAAGGAAGAAGAAGAAGAAGAAGAAGAAGAAGAAGAAGAAGAAGAAGAAGAAGAAGAAGAAGATAGAAAAGAGATGGATTATAAGTTAGCTAACGGGAAGAGAAAATAAGATCTAAAGGTAAAAAGGAATATATAGTTTGAGTGAGAAGTACACCTGAAACCCACCAATATGATATCCCTTTTTCCATCTGCAAAGTCTTCGAGAGTTATGTAGACGCCAGGCTCATAATGTTCAACCCATTGATGACGCTTGTTTTTGCCTATTCGAGAACTTGAATTTGGATCGAAATCTGATGATTATATGGAGCTGATGCTGGAGAGGCTTCTGGAGGAGGCATGGCAGATTTCCCAGATCTCCTCTCTTTTCACCACAGCAGCCACCAGCCTCTCCCAGTTGTCGTAGATTCTAGACATTTTCGTTACGGCTAAATTTGGCAGCTGAAATATCTAAAATCTTATGAGCTTTCTAAATTTCCAACAATCCAGATATCGGACAGTGCCCATATAATAGCATTTCAAAATGTGATGGTGATGAGAAATACTTTTTTCTTTTTACAAGTAGAAGTTTCAAGAAAGATTTTCGAGGAAAAATGTAGTTTTGGTGGAAGTAGACGCGTTTTGCTAAGGTGAATAGTCAACCAACTCTAAATAAAGAAATTTCATTACTCTTGAGCCCACATAACCGTAAAATAAGGAAGCACTAATTCAGAATAAGCTCCCAAAATTACCTTGATTTGGAAGTGGAATATAAGTGTAAATCGCCTGGAAGGGACAAAAGAAAGATCTTGTTGTTTCTTCAACAATTTTTGATCTCTAGTGGACCTCTCAGTAGGATTCGAACCCTTATTTCTTTTCTATTGCAATTTCTGGATTATTATATGATAATTTTTGAACTTTCCATATATAGAAAAGAAATAGAAAGAGATAGACTAGAAACGACATCGATTATGTCAATGACACCAAGGGGTATTAAATGAATGAAATTGGGATATGGATGGAATATAATGTAATAGAGCTACTATGAATCTCATGTAGAGTTCAATCCAGGCTTAGGATGAACGCTGGCGGCATGCTCAACACATACAAGTCGGATGGGAAGTGGTGTTTTATGCTCGTTCTTGTAGTAGAAATCAATCCATTTGTTCCTGAATAGCTTCTTTCAAAAGGGCTTCTGCTATGATCAATGATGATTACAATATCAGGTAAACCTATCATATATTTAATCCTGCCCAGATATGTTTGCAAGCAAGATAATTGTCTTTTCACCATAGCCATATCTCTTTTCTGAAGGCTGTTGAGTATACCTAAATATTAATCCGAATTGATGTGAATCTCAATGACCAAGAATTTACAATTGACGCGTTAAGTAACTATAGAATATTTACATTATAATTTATTAAAAATCTTCAAATGATAGATTTCATCATTAAAGAAGCTGCTAGGGTTTAGGTTGTGTGGATTGGATTCAAATTAGGTTGTGTTTTATATGAGTTAAGATAGATAGATTAAAAGTGGATTGAATTCAAAATGGGTTGAGTTGTGGGTTAGATTTGATTTGAAATTGTTCCAATAAAAAATGAAAAATTGATTTAATTTACTTATTACAAAAAATTAATTCAAAATAACATAATAATATTATTATATCTTCTACACTCGATTTAATATACAATTATACAATATAATTTGATGATATATTAAATTAATTAAATTTTTTGAATAGACACATTTTGAACCTACTTAAAACCTATTTTGAAGTCAAATTTGATGCAACATATTTAAAGTCTAACCAGCTCAAACTCATTTATGAAATGTTGAGTCCAATCCAATCCAATCCAATCTAAAACATGTGGATTGGGTTGAGCCTATGAATTCCAGCCCAAATTGATACCCATAGTATAAGGTATCTTGGTTGATGAAAAAGCTACCATAGGATATAATCAGAACAAAAGATAAGTACATAACAAGAAATACATAAATAAGGATTATAGAGAAGAGAAAAAAAAAAAAAAAATAGAAGAGGATCGAGTAAAGATAAGCGGGGTCTAATTAGAAATTCATGAGGCTTAATTGGAGAGTTTATTGTCTTTCTTTTCTTTGATTAACAGCTCCTTTAGATCAGCAGGGAGCCTGACCAGGGACTGATAATTAGGAACCAGATTCGGGCTGGTGCAGGCCGAGCATTGTATTTCTCGTAAACTTTTTCACGGTTCTGGAGCCACCAGGCCTCCTCTTGGGCTCCTCAAATTCCTAGCAGCACGGAAAAAGAAGAGAGATTATGCAAGTTATCTAATGGAGTGGTGTTTCATTTCTTAGATAAGTCTTCAAAAGCATTGCCACTTCAAAGTATAGAATGGAAGCTAATTCCAATGGTAAAAAGTGTAAAATTATTGCGGTAATAACCTGATGACTCTGTCTAACAGAAGATTTAGTTCCAAGTGGCGAAGAGTTTTATCTTTATGAAAAGGTAAGGTTACTCGGAGGGAGGGTGAGGGAGTGGGCATCTGACATTTTGGAAAGACCAAATATCACTATACACCCAGTTGACCGAAATGGAAAAACACACGCATAACTGTCTTCCTCTGCATAGATGATGCTCACAGGATCCACTCACTCGCCTTTTCTTATAGTGCCTTTGTAAGGATAAAGTTTCACCAATGCGTGCTGATGGAATGATACCTTATAAGATTTGTTTGGATCAAATGCATGTTTACCACTACTGTTATAAGTTATATTTTTAGAAGAAATGCAACTTGATTTCTTTATACATTTGGCAACAATAAGTACCAATAATATTACAGTTAACTCGAGGTGGCTGTGTTCTATAAGTGCCACGGATAACGCGATCAATTATCGAGATAAAATGACTGTGTTGATAATAAATCCAACAAGATTAAGCTTCCATATTTGACAACTGAACTAATTATGACCATGTAGAATTTCAATTTTTTGACTTCAGGCTAACCAAATTTTTAGCATTCAAACAATGAAAGTCATATGGAGTTAAAAAGACTAGTTTGTGTGAGGAGTACCTGAAACTCATCGGTGCGACATCTCTAGTTCCATCTCTAAAGGCTCCAAATGTTACATACACAAGAGGCTCACATTTTTCAACTTATCGCCACACAATCTGACCAGCAGTTTCCTGAACCTCTGAAGTCTCAAATCTCACTTTTTGGTTGACAATGGTTTCTGATAGTGGGTGTTCATTTCTGCCAAGAAAGATGAATTCATTGGGATCCTTAGAGGATCTACTTTCTTCACTTTTGCTAAGAAACGGCACCTTGGAGCCTGATATAGCCTGGCTTGAAAATTGAAATTGATGGCTGTCTGAGTCGGGCAATGGCTTTGGGAATATTGTATCTCATATAGACTTTTTCTCGGTTGTCAAACCACCAGGCTTCTGCTTCTTTTTACGTGAATTGGCTGCACTTACAACAACAGGACAAAAAGAAATGGAGAAAAAAAGATTAAAAAAAAAAAAAAGAAGAGAAAGTGCAGCAAAATCAGCAGGAAGTCCCAAGAAGAATCATTTTAAGTAGATTTCTCCAAGCTCATCTGATCAAAGAAGTTCATCTTTTAGAAATATTATGATGATCCAAAGCACAAACCAACTCATGTGTTCATATGAGAGAGACGTACCTGAAGCATGCCCGTTTAACTTCATTGTTTCCATCGCTGGAAACTCCAAGTGTTATATACACCCCTGGTTCATATTGTTCAATCTGCTTATGCTGAAGTTGTCCTAGTCGGGCATCATATTCCTCATAAGCTTTTTTCGGTTCTTATGCCACCAGGCATCCGCTTCTCGTTCCTTGGATTTCTTTTGACTGGGCATACTCACATAGTAAGATTATATGGTAATTTCCTTGAATTTCTTTCATACGTTCACCAACTCGAAGGTTCAGCTGCGCCAAGGTATTGTCCATTCTGGTACGCATTTGATGGGGGTATGGGTGTTTTGTTATTTCAGAAAAGGTGCTGTTCAGCCAGCACGAATTGATGAGGACTTTTGTCCAGACGTCCATATAAGACCAATCAATCGATTCATTTGAGATGCAGCCAAGCCTCTATATTGATGACTGACTGATCTGATCATCATCATATATCATTAACATAAATCTTCTAGACATGATGTGAAGTACTTGAACTGTGCCCGGATACTGTTTCTCGGATATCCTCCTACCACCAAAGGATATAAATCTTCACACTAAACAACAAATTGCATCCAGAAATGTGATATTTCATGAAAATGTCTTCCCATTTGAGTCTATACATCTCAATGCAATTTAGTCATTGAACATGAAGCTGGATGCCAATGCAATCTGAATTAAGTGCTTTAGCATCCAACAATACTTGGTCCATAGTCTTTCTTCCACAGAGAAAACATGCCATTGGATGTCAATGAGTCTACAAACTTAAATCAAAGCTGATGGGTCAGTGAATCGCCACAAAGCTTAGCTTGTCGCTAGAGGTTTCACTCAACATGAAGATATTGACTTCCAGGATACTTTCTCTCCAGGCCAGGGCATTGTTTTCTCATCCAACTCACAACTTCAAATATGACCATTTGCGGACGCAGATTGGGCTTCTGGCTTGGAGACCAGAAAATCTACAACTGGTTGTTGTGTCTTCCTAGGTGATTCACTTATTTCCTGGAAATCCAAACTACAATCCACCGTGTCTTGTTCCTTGATAGAGGCTGAGTACGGAGCCCTTGTAGCCAGTGGCTCCGAAGTAACATGGATATAACAACATGTACTACTCCAAGATTTTCAGCTCAATCCTATATCTCGAACAGTCATTTATTGCGTGTATGCCTTCTTTTTTTCTCTCCTTTCGTGTTCATGACATCTTGACCACTCTAAGACCATTTGAGCTCTCTATCTCTAGGGGCTCACTACTGTTATATACAAGCCAAGTTCATATTCCACAATCCACTCATCCAAAATTTGACTAGCAGAGTCTCGAACTTTTGATTTTGCAGATTTCAAATTTTTATCAAATTTATAACTTGAACTAGGGTTTGAATCCAACAGTGATATATGATACTCACATGGCAAAATGTCCAAACTCTTGTGGGCTTTCTTATGACTATATCAGGGTGTTGAGCTTTTTGTTGGATCAAAATGTTCTTGCACTATTTTTACCTGTGCCATATATGTGTGGGTATAATTGTAATAAAATCATCATAATAAGGGGATTAATGTAACAAATTAAAATAATGGTTAATATTGTGGTTAGAAACATTAATATTTAATTAGTTAAGTTAATTAAATAATTAAATTACCTACTTAATTAACTAATTAATTTTAAAAAATAAATGCTTAAATATTTGAAAATGTTTGATATACACAACATTGATGCTTTCAAACATTTTAAAAATTATTAATTAAAAGAAAAACTTATTATGAATTAAAAGTATCTTTTGGAAAAAATAAATTTCTTATTTCTTAATTCAGTGTAGTTTCAACAGTCTAGTTTATAAAAATAAATTTACATAGATTTGAATAATAATAAAATTACATGAATATTAAATAATTTTTTTAATGCCAAACTTTAAATAAGAAAACAAAAACAATTAAATTATAGAATTTTAATAATTTTAAATCATAATTGGTAATATTAAAATAATAAATATATCTTAAATGATTTAGTTAATTAAGTTTAATTCATTTACTGATTAAAAAATAAATTAAGAAAAATAATAATCTATTATCTAAGATATCATAATTTAATAATTTTGAAATACATATTCTATGATACTAAATACTAAAAATATCTAAAATAATATAATTAAATGCTAAAAATATTAAATATCTAAAATAATTTATTTAAATAATTAAATTTATTTAATAATATTAAATGGTAAATATATATTAATTTAGTTAATATTAAATAATATTAAAATTAAAAAATTAATGAAAGTATTTATTAATTAAAAATTAAAATTAAAATTAAAATAATATTACATATTAAATAATGTGAAACAATAAATGTATGAAAAAATTTTATATAATAAAACAATCTACATATTTAAAATAATTTAATTAAAGTAAATAAAATTATTTATTCATTAAAAATTCACCATCTTCTTCGTCTCAACCCTGGGACACCCTTACTTTCCTCCCCCGCCATGGCAGCACATGGCAAGACCATGGCTGCTGCTCTAGCCATGGCAACGCGTCCGCCTCGCCAGATCGGCCAGTTTCCATGGGTGGGGGTTGGAGAGGAAGTTGTATTTATATATGTATAAACATATATATATATATCTGATGGTATGTATATGTATGTGTGTATATGTAATGTGTATGCATATATGTATGATATATATATATATATAAGGTGTCTGTGGATATATAAATATATAAAAAAAATTTCAAATTTTATTACGAGTTTATGGCATTTTGTGGAGTGGTCTTTTGGTCTTTTGCATTTTTGAGTTTTGATTTCTTGCAGTCATTAAGGGCAATTTAGTCATTATACACTTTTCATTAAGATTTTCAAATGGCTGCAGATGAAAGGGGAGGTAAATATAATTTTTTAAATCATAAAAAAAGTGTACGTATTTACCGCAAATCTCAGGCCAGATTGTTGCAGTTATCCCTAATACTTCTATATAACACTATTTTGAAATGTGATTGTGATTGAAAAACCTTTTATTTCAACAAATTGAATTGCTAAAGTCAACAGTCAATAGTCAACCAAATCCCGGAGCAAGAAATTTCGTTAACTTTCCTCTGAAGCCTCCCTTCAAAAGAATAAAGGAGGAAGATGGAAAGGCGTGACTAATTAATATTTAAAGACGCAACACTCCGGGACAATTTAGGAAATGTTTGGTTATATTTTTTGTATAATTTTATTATGTGTTTCGAGGAAATAAATATTGATAAAATTATTGAAGAATTTGAAAATTGTGTAGGGGAATATAATTGATTTTTGATTATATTTTGGTGAATAGTTAAAAAATACGTTTGAGGAATTTTGGTATATTTATTTATGTTTTGTGGGAGATATTTTTTTACTGTAGCAATCAAACCAATGCTTTTTTGTTTGTATTTGAGGGTAAAAATGGATTTGAATCATTTTTTTTAATTGTAAGAATAATGATAAAATATTTATGATATATATGCATATATATAATGATTGAATGGAGAGAGAGAGAGAGAGAGAGAGAGACTTTGAGAGACTTTTGAAGGAGGGGCAAGCACTATACTTGGGTCAAAGCATGGGGGAATGGAAAATGAAGGGGGTATTTGCTTATTTCAGTGGAAGGATAGAGGCTTTTTGGGAATATTAATTATGAAGAAATTGAAGGAATAATGGACACTTGTTTGTCCATGTTTCCTTAAAAGAAAATAGTAGAAATTTTTTGGGAATATTAATTATGAAAAAATTAAAATAAATAAAGACCACATATTTAATCATGTTTTCGCAAATAAAAACTTGCCCCATTCGAATATGTCCCCCATAAGCTCCCAAAATTACATTGGTTTGCAAGTGGAATATAAAAAATACATTGTAACTTCATGGAAAGAGGCGCCTTTTACTAAAATCTTGAAAACATAGCTTTTCATATTAAAGAATTAATAGCCGCGTGGGATAAGTACTACAAAGTATCTTGGTCGGTAGAAAAGCCACCACAGGATATAAAGAAAACAAAAGATAACTACAAAAAAAAGGGAAAAAAAAAAAATAGATAACTACAAAACAAGAAACAAAGTTCACCGCAAAAAATATTGCCAATTTTGATTCTAGTTCATTTTGTTAGGAGTTAGAACACCTGATTTATTATTCATTAATTTATCACACACTCAATGTAATTTTTTGTAATTTTAGTTATTCGGACTTAAAATTTGGGCCTTTCTCACTATTTGTCACATGAAATTATGACACCCATCATGTGCAATATCATGTCACTTTAATCCATCAATAAAAAATGCTTAAAATCTATCAATAAAAAAAATAAAAAAATATTAAATATACATATATATATATATATGCATCGTATATTTAGATATATGTAACATATATAATACAAATATATACAAAGCATCCCGCCCACCCCCTCCATTGACCCGCCGCCAGGTCTAGCAGCTGCCTGCTCATTGTTGCGATGGTCGCAGCATATTTACTGATGGGAGAAGATAGGGAGGGAGGGGGGGGGGGTTGCAATAGCTATGGTATTATATAGAAGAAGCAAGAATATTTTAGATAAATCATTTAAAAATATAAGAAAGAAAAAAAAAAAAAGAATTGTTTTATTAATAGTATAGATATATAATATTGTTAAATAAATTATTTTAAGTAATATTTATTATTCAAGTGGGGCTAGCTTGCTCTGAGAAGTTAAAAAGAAAACTTAACTTGGAGGACGTGGGAGCCCTTTACCATGATATATAAGTATAAGAATACGGTAAAAATTTCCATGCTATCATCATCAAACAACACATAAAAACTCTTAAAGCTTTTTGGGTCCAAGGCAATGTCGAGGATCTATGACAACTGGGAGAGGCTGGTGGCCGCCGTTTTGAAGAGAGAGGAGAATTGGCAACTCTGTCATGCCCCCAGCATCACCTCTGGATCATCGGATTTTAGTCCATCTTCCCCTTCTTCTCTTGACGATAATAACTTCAGATCTTCACATTCAGAATGCGTTGAAGAATATGAGCCTGGTGTGAACTTTACTTTTGTATTGCTCCATGATGGAACTAGACATCTTCAACGAGTGCGCTTCAGGTATGCTCTTACGTAAAGTCACAACGAAGAAATTTTCATACTCTAAATGATGCAATTTTGTGCTTTATTTTGATCTGTCTGATGTCGGCAATTTATAGGGTTTATCTAGATGCAGTTTGTCTGTTGTCTACCTGGTCGGGTCATGGATAAACTCTCAGACAGGTCGGACTTAAACCCTATATCTGAAAAATGCAATAGGGTAACAATGGCTAAGTGCAAAATTTTAGGGGCAAAAATATGTACCTTTATCGTTTTGTGATTTTAAGCATTTATATGTAAACATTCTGCAGTGGCAGGGACTTCTATGGTTATGCTCAAGGAGGGTTGCTATGCTAGTTACCCCTCCCTTGCCTTAGGGTTTATCAAAAAAGGGAAAAAAAAAAAAAAAAGAAAAAAAAAGTGGATGGTTGAGGTAAAAATGTGATGTTAAACCCCCAATGGTCATGTACAAGTACAACACATGAATGACTCAAACTGCCGGTCATATTTTGATTCCAAAATGAGTTGGCCGTTTCGAGCTGCAAAAAGAAAGTGTGGGGGCATAGGCAAATTTGTCCTTTAGTTAAATAGTTTCCTTTTTTTTTTTTTTCTTAATACAATCCGAGATTGAAGTATAGAATTAATGTGTTAAGAGTATGCTGTTGCTGCTTCACAAGTTAGAGCAACTGTAATTTTAATATGCAGCAAGTACTAATTTGTGTGTGTACGCAGCGGGAAAAGATTCAATAAAGACGAAGCATTAAGGTGGTGGTCAAATAACCGAGAGAGTTTACCAGAAGTTCGATATCATTGTGTTCGGGGAGGATTCGTAGAACCAGAAGGTTATCAGTTTCTGACCAGGCTGCCCGCTAATCGTGTAGCAGATATTCGAGCCCAGCAAAGAAGAACAATAACAGAAAAAGGGAAATGGCTCCAAGTAAACTCGATCAACTTCTCATTGCTCTTGTGTCTCTCTTCTCGTTTATTTTATTTATTTATTTATTTATTTATCTAGTTTCGAGTTTTAACTCTTGTGTGTACTTTGAAGATCGGTGATTACATCTTACCATGCATTTTTGAGATATTTCAGAAAAGTATTTTGTGTCTATCAACATATATACAAAATTTATTTGCTTGCTAAAATGGGACGTGTTGTTAGATCTAAGGTTTTATACTACATCTTGATGATTACAAAAAATATTGATCGACTACTAACATGCATATTGGTGCTTTGGTTATGAGATGTACTTAAAATTTTTCAAAATATTTTATAAGATGTTACAAAGTGTTTAATGGGTGTTAATAAGGTTCAAAAATAAAGTTATGATCATATATTAGCATAGCTCGGGCTTTCCAAACCCAAGATCTGATACCATTCATTGTAGCACCCCTCCTCAGGATGACACCTAAATCAAGGCACACACAGATTCAATCTTAAATATCAGAGTCGCAACCGAACAAAAGGCCCATAAGTTCATTTCACACATATTCTAAAATGGCATTCAATCTCATCCATCAGTTCTAAACCACAATTTTCAAAATAAGCACCTACTAAACTTTATAATATTAATACCTTACGGCATAACATATTAAAGCCTTATAATTACAATTATACATATCACAACATCTCTAAGGTTTCCTTCCCAATACAATACATCATAACTTATATTCTGTACAATCTTCAAAAAGAAATTGAATACTTTTCTTCCCAGATCCATCTCGAACCATCTCTTCCCTGTTTGATATCATAGAATACAGGAAGGTAAGTCCAAAGACTCAGTGAGGAATGCAGAAGGGATTTATCGAGGATGATTCGACTCGACAAATCATAATATAAACGAACAAATCAAACAATACAGAAATAGATAGTTCCGATAAGCAAACAAGAAACTCTCCTGCCTTATTGCTCCAAGATCAGATGTCAGACAAATAGAAACAATTAGACAGATCAAACCCAAAGCATATGCACTCAAAGGATAGTCTAAGATGTGCATTGCCAATTCACCTTATACCAGACAAACATATCACCGAAGCGCAACAGCTTGGTATATGGCAGATGCCCATACGATGCTATATAGTGCACCG
Organism: Jacaranda mimosifolia; assembly: GCA_018894105.1. Taxonomy (NCBI): domain Eukaryota; kingdom Viridiplantae; phylum Streptophyta; class Magnoliopsida; order Lamiales; family Bignoniaceae; genus Jacaranda; species Jacaranda mimosifolia. Next base: position 36,210,709 of record CM032125.1, on the reverse strand, counting down.
CCGATGCCCAGGGGAAAGTCCCTAGCGCACCATCGATACCCAGGGGAAGTCCCTAGCGTACCGCCAACACACAGGGGAAAGTCCCTAGCGTATCATTGACACCGGGGGGAAAGTCTCAATCGTGCCTCATATAACCAAACATATTGCCCGGATCGGCCCTTGGCCTCATAATCACCGTATAAATAACAGGATTAACCGCTTATGCAGATGCCCAGGGGAAAGTCCCTAGCACATTGCCGATTTCAGACAGATCAGATCATAGCAGACAGAAACAATGCCCATCAGGCAACAGATAACAGTAACAGATACAGATATGCCAGCATGGCCAAAATACAGATCAGATAACAGAAATGCCGACAAGGCAACAGATACAAATCAGATCAGAACAGATAACGGACAAAATTCTGGGCGCCAGAACAGATAGAAACAAATATAGAACAGATATAACCCTCACAGGAGTATTTAGAATAGAATCAAATAACAAACAGAATCCAAACACGGTTCTGAGTAACGTACAGAAACAGTAAACCCACACATGGGTTAATTTCAATAACAGATAGCTCAATAGGGTGCCAAATTGGCAGAGCCTTATAGGTATAACAATTACCAAGAGGGATAGATCCTCACCTCTTGCAGTTTCAGTAGAATAACCACTGGCCGTGATCTACTTATCAACAGAATCCACTCCTTCAACACCTAATCAACAGAGTACTTCCAAAGTCATTTTCCTATTCAATTCTACTAACCTTATTAGTTATCAAAGCTTAATAGTTCCCAAAATTACCAAATAAATCTTATTTAAGTCCAAATTTATATAAATCAAACAAACTAATTTAATCTTACCAACTATTAACAATTTAAGATTTAAAATATTAAAATCCTATTTTATAATAATCTATAATTAGCTCAAACCCACAAAATGTCACTAATTAAATCTTACAAAATCTCAATTCAACCTCCAATTTCATAATATTTCATACTTAATTTAACAATTATCTCCAAACTTTATTAATATAAATCAAAATCTAAATTTCCTATACATATATGTAATACATAATAATATAATAACACAACCTAAAATCCATAATTAGATCACTTATTATCCTAACTCATACATATACCTTGCATGAATATATATATATATATAATACATAAAAATTAATTATTAAAACCTAGCAAAATTCATAACTCACTAACTAAAGCCCCGATTCGAAAATGGACTATACCGTCACGACCGTTGGAATGAGGAGAATATTCTTCCCCCCAGTCGCCAGAGCTCCGCTGTCCGTTCTCTTCCTTACACTCTCCTGAACAATAATCTCTGGTTAGCTTTTAGTTATACCGCTTCTATTTGCCGGAAAACACCAAAACAACCCCAAAAGTCATCTTGCTCCACCGCCACTGTTTTGCTCCATTCACCGCCGTCCGTTGCCGAAACTGCTGAGAAACCTTATATTCTACTTCTCCTCTTCTCCAGCTACACAACCATATCCTTCGTTGCAAGTTTCGGGGCTTGGGGATGAGTATCGAAAATTAACCAAGGAAATGGGTATTCTTTCCGTTGCTTCTCTGACCACCGTTAACCACCGTGCATGGCTGCAGTTTTGTGGTCTGAAAATGGTGAGGGAAGTGGTGGTAAGGTGTGATGAAGAGAAGGAAGCTTAGGATGAAGCTTTCGGTTTGTTTTGGAAGAAGAAAGGTGGCGGTGAAGAAGAAATGTGAGAAGAAAAAGGAAGAAAAAAAATGAATAAAAAGAAAGAAAGGGAGGAGAAGTCAAAATTGAATTAATTTTGAATTGACATGATGAGATAAGCAAGCATGGCCGGTTGTCTTTATCTTCTCATTTCAATTATTATTATTATTATTATTATTATATATCAAATCTCTCAATTTAGTTCCCAAAATAAATAAAATGCATTTTTTCTCAAAATCTTGTAAAACTATAAATTGAATCTTATATAATTTTTATCATGATTAAATAATTCAAAATTCTAATTGAATAATTAAAATTAACTGGTAAAATAATTAATAATAATTTAATAAATATATAAAATTTCGGGATCGTTACAAGATTCGTAGTGTTCAACCCATTGATGACGCATGTTTTCGTGTACTCCAAAACTCGAATTAGGATCGAGATCTGATGATGATATGGAGATGATGCTGGAGAGGCTTCTGGAGGGGGCATCGGCCATTTCCCAATTCTCCACTCTTTTCAGCACAATGGCCACCAGCCTCTCCCAGTTGTCGTAAATTTTAGACCCTGCTTTGGCTAAATTTGGCCGCAGAAATATCTAAAAATCTTATGGGCTTTCTAGAGTTTTGAGGACCTCTTTGTCTTCTGGACCCATTTTCATTTTTCATTGAAAACAAAAATAGAGAACCATTAATTTCACCCTATTTTCACATACATTTTCATTCTCAAAATCTTTTTTCAGACAAACTCTTACATTTTCTCTCTATTTTCACTTTTCATTTTCTCTTACTTATATTTGCACGATTTTTAATATAAAACACTATACTTTTCAAATACAACTCATTTTTAACCTTCCATAATCATTATATTTTAAATAAAATATCCAAACAACATTTCATTTTCAAAAACACTTTTATAACTAATTTTTCACTATTCTTTTTCACTAGAAAATGAAAATACTTCTAGAAAACAAATCCAAACAGACTGTAACCGTGCAGTACCCATCTAAATTATAATAGTATTCTTAAATGTGATCGTGATAGGAAAGACTAGTCCATTTGTTTTCATTTCCAAGCCCCTTTTCTATTTAATTTTCATTTGAAAATGAAAATAGAAAACAAACACTTTCTCAAAAAATTTTTTAGAACGAAGTATACATTTTCTTTTCAAGTTTGACTTGATATAAAGTACCCACTACCAATTTTAAATTAATAAAATATGTATATATTTAAAGAAAAATAAATCTTTTTAAACATAAAAAAAAAATAAATTAACCTACATTTTAATCCAGCAACCTATTCTAATTATTACTTTTCAACATTTCATCCAAATACATCTCAATTTCTTTTTTTATTTTTTAACTAATTTTCAACTTCAGAAAATACATGAAAACTGAAAATGTCTTTGGAAATAAAACCAAACAGGCCGTTTGCTTTTTACAGGCTGAAGTTTCAAGAAATATTTGTGAGGAGGAATGAAGTAGACGCGTTTTGCTAAGGTCAACAACCAACCAACTCTAAATAAAGAAACTTCATTAACTTAACTCTTGAGCCCATGTAAACAGCACCTTGGATCTTTTATTTCATTTTCTATTTCATCTCCTATTCTAATGTGCTGTATATATGCTAAGTGTATATGATTCTTAATCAATTAATTATTTTTATAGGAAAATAGTTAATACACATGATTTATATCCATACAGTGGAATAGATGATGAAACATAAATTAAAATAGAGGATCTAAGCCGTATAAGTGGAGAATAAGGAAGCACTAATTAGAATAAGCTCCCAAAAGTTACCTTCATTTGGAAGTGGAATATAGGTTTAGACATTATAATTTATTAAAATCTTCAATCCATAGACTTCCACATTAAAGGAGCCGCGTGGGGTTAATATAAGGTCTCTTGATCGATAAAACCAAAACAAAACTGATGTTACACTGAAGAGAAATGAGAATAGAAGACAATCAAATGAAGATGAGGGGGATCTGTTTTTCTTCCAAGTGCAATTAGAAATTTTATGAGGCTTAAATGGAGAGTTTATTTTCTTTCTTTTCTTTGATTAACAGCTCCTTTAGTTCAGCAGGGAGCCTGACCAGAAACTGACAATTAAGTACCTGATTCGGGCTGGTGGAGGCTGAGCATTGTATTTCTAGTAAGCTTTTTCACGGTTCTTGAGCCACTAGGCCTCCTCCTCAAATTCCCAGCTGCACAGAAAAAGAGAAGAGATTATTCAAGTTATCTAATGGAGTGGTATATTATTTCTTAGATAAGTCTTCAAAAGCATTGTCACTTGAAAGAATAGAACGGGAGGTGTAGAAACTGTAAAATTATCATGATGATAACCTGATCAGTCTGTCCAATATAGAAGATTCAGTTCCACCTTGTGAAGAAGTTATATCTTTAAGAAAAGTTAAAGTGCTTCGAAGGGAGAGCGCATGAGAGAGTCGGCACCTGATAGTATTATCAGGAGAGGACCAAACATCACCATGCAATATCCCAGTTGACAGAAACCGAGGACACACATAGCCATCCTTCCCTGCACAGACAGCGCTCAAAGGATCCAATCCCTCGCCTTTCCTTTAAGCACCGTTCAAAAGATAAAATTTCCACCGGTGCGTGCTGATAAAATAATACCTTATAAAATTTGTGAGGATCAAGTGCTTGTCACCATATAAGGCTATGGTCAGCTTGTAGTGGTTATGCTCTATGAGCGCTGTGTCTGGTGGTTAGTTCATGAGTCAAAGGATAATGCTGACAACATATCTAACAATCACCCCAGCACCAGCTTAGGAGACTTGAGTTCATGACCTTGCTTTGATATCAATTGTTAGGATCCAGCGCTTACTACTATGTTAAAAGCTATATTTTTGGCAAATGCTTAACTTTATTTCTTTATATATTTGGTATCACAAAGCACTTTACAGAGCTATAATTAGCTTGAGGTGGCTGCACTTATAAGTGCCATGGGTCGCAAGTCGCTGCACTTACAAGTGCCAGGGTCGCAAGTCGCTGCACTTACAAGTGCCATGGGTCTGGCGGATAATGCTGACAATAAGTCCAACAAGTCTAACAAAATTAACATCCATATTGGACAACCTATCTAGTTATCGCCATATAAAATTTCACTTGTTTAACTTCATGTTAACCGAGTATTTAGCATTCAAATAGAGACATTCATACAAAGGGAAAAAGACTGATTTGTGTGAGGAGTACCTGAAACTCAACCGTGTGACATCTCTAGTTCCATCTCTAAAGGCTCCAACTGTTACATACACACCAGGCTCATATTTTTCAACCGATCAGCTCACAATCTGACTAGCAGGAACTTTTAGATCTCCTTTCTTGGTCGACAATGGTTTCTAATGGGAAAAATGCGATTTTGGTCTTTTAACTATTGTCAACTTTTTAAATGGTCCATTTTCTATTGCAGCTTGCATATTTAGTCATTATCTTAAATTTTTCATTACATTTAGTCCATTGATTTGCAAATTTAGTCTTTCGAGGCCGCTTAATTTGAAATCAAACTAGAAACATACCAATCACCTTTTATGTGACCAAAATTTGAGATTTTTTGGACACATGTACTCAAGTGCCACATATTTGCCATATTAGCTTAAAATTTAACTAAATCTTGAATTTAAAAAAGTGATTTTGGAAACAATTGCTACAGTTATTTTTTAATATTAAAGAAAAAAATTAATAAAAAAATTAAGAAAGATAGTTATTTAAAATATAATTTCGAAAAGTACATACATATGAAAAATTGAAAATAATTATTATAAAAATGAATATTTATAGGTGAAAAATGTGGCCGGCTTTTTTTCTTATCTTTTTTAATCTTAAAAATATAAGTGCAGCGATTATTTCTTAAATTACATCTTCAAATTTAAGATTTGGTTAAAGTTTTAAGTTGATGCAGCAAAAATGTGGCACTTAAATAATCATGGTCAAAAAGTCCCAAATTTTAGCATAATAAAATGTGATTGGACATGTACCGTGCTTGATTTCAAATTAAGCAGCCCGAAGGACTAAATTAGCAAATAAATGGACTAAATATGATGGAAAATTTAAAATAATGAACTAAATACGCAAGCTGCGATAGAAAATGGGCTATTTAAAAAGTTGGCAATAGTTAAAGAACCAAAATTACAATTTTCTCGGTTTCTAATAGTGGGTGTTCATTTCTACCAAGTAAGACGAGTTCATCGGGATCCTTAGAGGATCTACTTTCTTCACCTTTGCCAAGAAACGGCACCTTGGAGCCTCACATAGCCTGATAGGGGCTACAACTGATACACATGACAGGTTCATATTCCACAATCTGCTCATCCACAATTCGACTAGCAGATTCTTGAACCTTTAGTTTTGAAGATTTCAAGCTTTTATCAGATTTAGAACTTGAACTAGTATTGGAATCCGATGATGATGTGGTGCTGATGCTTGGGGCAATGCAGATTCCCAAATCTCCTCTTTTCAGTACTGCCTGCCGCCAACCTATCCCAATTGTGGTAGATCCTAGACATTTTTTGCTCTGGCTTAATTTGGCCACTAAATTCTCCAAAATCTTATTGGCTTTCGTATGATCAGTGCATTGAATAATACTTATACAATAGCAATCCTAAATGTGATTGCGATTGGAATGACTTTCATTTTTACAACTTGCTAAAGTCAACCAATTCCCAGAGCAAGAAACTTCATTAACTTTACTCTTAAGCCGCTCTTCAAAAGAAAATTTAAGGAAGAAGGAAAGGGGTGAATAATTAATACCTAAGGACATTACACCTCTCGGACAATTAGCATTCTTCAAAGTTTGCCCCATTCAAATGTGTCCCTTATAAGCTCCCGAACTTACATTGGTTTGGTGGGGAATATAAATAAAACACATCGTAACTTCTTGGAAAGAGGTGCCTCATACTTAAAATCTTGAAACGATAGATTTTCACATAAAAGAATTAGCCACTTGGGATTAGTACAAAGCATCTTGGTCGATATAATGAACATAAAAGATAGCTACATAACAAGAAACAAAATAATGGAGGTTTATGGCAGAGAAAAACTAAAATAGAAGAGGATCAAAGGAAGATAAGGGCGTCCAAAAATGGATCTGTTTTTTTCTTCCAATGGCAACTAGAAACTCGTGAGGCTTAAATCGAAGAGTTTATTTTCTTTCCTTTTCCTCGATTAACAACTCCTTCAGGTCATGGGGGAGTTTGAACTTTGAACAAAGACTGATAATTTCCTGATTTCGGCCAGCGGACAGCCTGAACATTGTACTTCTCGTAAACTTTTTCTTGATTCTTGAGCCACCAGGCATCCGCTTGGTGCTCCTTGATCGAATTTTTCCTTCGAGGCAACTTCCTAAGACAAAAACTTTTACTTGTACATGCCAGCAGAATAATAACTTGGCGCGGCCCAGTCTACATATTGAACAATGAATTCAAACATCACCAATTAAAACTTCCTTTCTTTTAAGTTCATATTAACAAAGTATTTAGTATTCAAATTGTGAGGGAAAAACAGTAGTTTGGGTGTGAGGTACCTGAAATGCACCCGTGTGTGACATCTCTAAACCCATCTCTAAAGGCTCCAATTGTTAAATCATTTTGGATAGTATAATTTAACAATTTTAAATAATTAAATGACGCTAGCAAAAAAATTTAAAGGAATGTTTGGTTATAATTTTTGTGTAATTTTATTATATATTTATTATGTATTTTTTGAGAGAATAAATTATTGCAGAATGTGAAAATTATTTTTTAGTATGTTTGTTTATATTATGTTGGAGACATTTTTTATTATGGTAGTTAAATGAATGCTTTTTTGTTGGATTTTTGGGGGGGCAAAATTGAAATTGACTGATTTTTTTTAAATATTAGAATAATAAAAAAATATATATGATATATATATATATATATAATATGTATGGATATATATTGAAAAATGCATGTTTAATTTGAAGGAAAAATGAGGATATATTTGGTTATGTTTCCTCAAAACAATGTTGTTATGGGGAAACATAAACAAACATTCCCTAAATAATTTTAAATAAATTAATAATTTTAAGAGAGAAGGTAATAATTGTGCTAATACACTCTCAAAAATGGGACATGAGCTGGAGGATTGTGTTGCAGTGTGGGAGGAACTTTCAGTAGAGGTGATGGAGAATTTGATGATGGCTGGGCTAGAATTTCTTTGATCCTTTTTTCTCTTTTGTAACAAAAAAAAAAAAAAAAATTTATTTTAGATTATATTAGATTGATATTTAATATTAATACTTAATAATATTAAAATAATATTTAATAAGTTTGTTAAGAATAAATAAGTAAAAAATTAGAAAAAAAAAATGTTTTCTTTCCCACCCCCGCCCTTCGCAAACCTCCTAGCGCCCCCCTTGCCAGTCCTCCACCCCCACCACTACGCCAGGCAGCCAGCAGCCGCTGGTCGCTGGCCATGGCCAGCCGCGGCCAGGCCATGCTGTCCGGATTCAGGTGGGGGGTTGGAGTTGGGGGATGGGGTTTTATACATATATATGTATGTATGTATATACATAATATATGGATATATAGATGTAAATATATATCTACATATATGTTAATATATATTATTTTAAAATATTTTTTATAAAGAATTTTTAGAAGAGAACATTGAATTTCTTGTACACTTTTTCTCGATTCTTAAGCCACCAAGCCTCCGCTTCCTGCTCCGTGAATATTGTCCGTCTACACAAGAAAGAAAAGAAAAAAGATGGTACAAGTTATAACAGTTTACAAAAGTATTATCACTTGATGGCAAAAAATGGGAGCTACTTCCGATGCATGGTTAATTAAAACTATACAGCTTATTTACTTGGTGATATGGGATGTAGAGTAATGTCATGAAATTAGAGATGGATAGTAGGATTAAAATAATTTTATACTTTTTAAATTATACTTATTTTGTAGGATGATATGAATGATAAAAGTGGACAACAATTATTTACTTTGATGAGGATAATATTGTGACAAATTTTAAAAAGATTAAAATACTCTTTAGTTAAAAGAAAGAGAAATAGAAATATAATATTTTTTCTATAGTTGTGAATAAGGTATGAAGAATTCTTTCCACAACCTAGCAAGTTAGTCAAAAAATTAAAAATAATGCAATTGGCGCCATTGTGCAAGTAATTTGAAGCAACAACACTGTAGTGTGATTATTTCATCACACCAAAAAGGGGTGATGTCTCATCCCTCAAAATTAAGCATTCAAACGTGACTTGAATCTTATATTGGGTTTTTTTATACTATTAAGTAAACAAGATATTAGATGGAATAAAATACCTCATTCCACCTAATAATGCTTTTTCTCGTGAATAAAACATCCACCATATATGTAGGCAAACAATACCTTGACGTGGTTGTCATTCATATATATATTTGAATATGAATTTAGTATCATCATATAGGGATTAGGCTTTCACTTCTTTAACTTAAGTATTTCGCACTTAAATAGTGACATTCATTTCAAGGCAAAAAGAATAGTTTGAGTGTGATGTACCTGAAACGCACCCGTCTCAAATCTCTAGTTCCATCTCTAAAGGCTTCAACAGTTACATGCACACCAGGCTCATATTCTTCAACCCATTGATCCACAATCTGACTAACAGTTTTCTGAATCTCTGAACTTTGAGATCTCATGTTTTTGTCGACAATAGTTTCCAGTAGTGGGTGTTCATTTCTGCCAAGTGAGACGAGTTCCTCCGGATCGTTCAACGATCTTCTCTCTTCTCTTCCAGCTGGATTATTTGCAATTGATGACTGTGTGATCAGTCTGGCAGGCCGATCAACTTCATATTTCTTGTAAATTTTTTCTCGGTTGTCAAGCCACCACTTTTCTGCTTCTTCTTCGTTGAATCTTATCCGGCTGCACATAGCTCAGTAAGGCAAAATAAGAAAATTTCTCCAATGGAAGTTCATCTTTTGGCAAATCCATGATGACACAAAAGATTTTTAGACATAAATGTCAACTTGAGTGATCGAGAGGTACCTGAATCGTACCTGTTTGAGATCGTTGGTTCCATCTATAAAGGCCACAACTGTTATATAAACCCCTGGTACATATTGTTCAATCCACTCATGCTGATCAATCTGAGTAGCAGATTCTTGGACCTCTGATTTGAAGTTTTCATCTAGTCGAAAACTTGAATTAGGATCGAAATCTGATGCTATGGAGCTAATGTTGGAGATGCTTCTGGAGGGGGCATGGGCCATTTCCCAATTCTCCTCTCTTTTCAGCACGGCTGCCACCAGCCTCTCCCAGTTGTCGTAGATCATAGACATTTTGGTTCTCGGCTAAATTTTGCCACAAAAATATGTAAAAATAATCTTATGGGTTTTCTAAATTCCAGCCTGCACTTAAGAAGAAAAAGGAAAGGGAATAATATTTAAAGACCCGGCCGGGACAATTTAATATTCTCGAAAACCCAGTCCACATTCATACGTGCACCTTATTTCTAACGTTTTGCATTGTCCGCCAGAATATTCTTATCCATCGTTTTGGATTTTATATGAAACATTACCACACTTCTTGTCATTTTTCTATACATTGAATTTACTGTCTTCAAAAAATAGACATTGAACCTAACTCACCTCAAAAGTTAACTTGAGATATGAAAATTGTATAAGATCATATATAGAAACCGCTGCTCATTTACTTAACTGATGTGGAAATCTAATACACCTCGTACAAACCCAAAGATGAACATTTGGGCTAAGTTACCCCCAAAACTAGCTTGAGATGTGAGTAGATTATCCAAAATCATATATAAAGATTACTATTCATTTACTTGACCGATATGGAAATCTAATACACCAGGCCCATGCACATTCAAAAATGAACATTTAGAGTGTGAAATGACATAAAATTGATGGCCCAACATAGGAATAAGTGGTTTTGATACCACGTTAAAGAATGGACATTGAGCCTACTTCATCCCAAAAGTTAGCTTAAGAGATGATGACTGTCCGAAACATATATAGAAGCCATTATTTATTTACTTAACCGATGTGGAAATATAATGTTCACTAGTTTCTTGCTATTTCCTCATATTATGCGGTTTGCTCATAGCATTTTCTCAAATCTACTATAATTTGACTGCCATCAATGAGGATTTCTGAATCACTCTGCAAATATTCACAGCTAATATTTGGAACTATCAATTGATCATATTGGAGAAGGCAATTCTTCAGGCGAGATATCAGAAGAGCTCTTAAGGAACATCTCTTTTTTCTGCATTTTCTCCCATCTCACAACCAAAAAATTGTGATTTTGGTCCCTCTGCAATAATGATTTGCTGAGCTGATTGAAAACGTTATTAGATTTAAATACACTTCTACAAACCTAAGAAAATTGGCCATGAGTGGGAGACCAAAAAAGACATACAAATCAAGGAACTTAATACGATTGTTTCTGATTTTTCACCCAAATCCTCTCCATATATATCTGTGATTTTACAAAGTATAAAACAAACAAGAACATATAGCAACACTTATGTTAGCCATAGAAGTGCTAGAACTAGATGTGTTTTGCTTTGGTCAACTGTCAACCAACACCAAAGAAAGAAATTTCATTAATTTTACTGTTCAGCCTACCCCTTTAAAAGAATAAAAGCGGAATAAGGAAAGGGGTGAATAATTAATATTTAAAGACATTACACACAGATCGATCTGGACAACTTAGTATTCTTGAAAATGTATCCCTTATTTATCATTTTTCAGACCGCTGGATGCTTAAAATTATTTTACTATATGCATGTCAGAAAATGAGTTCACGGTGACGAAATGAATCCCTTGGTTTATTTCATTGAATCTAATCCAAGGCACACAAATCTTAGTTTGATGTTGAGGTAGAAATTCAGTATCTTTTATCTATTGATAAAGTAGTCAAACAAAGTCAATTATACTTTTCAGATGCTCTGAAACTCTTGAAATGCGGCATTTAAAATTGAACTTTATGTGTGAAATTTAAGCCATGATACCAAATAGCCACTCAACAACTCATTTCTTATCTTCAAGCCCAGCTATTGGCCGGATTAGTGTTTATTGTTTTGGACAAACTGATTTGGGTAGTTTAATTATCTATCCGTGTATAATTTTAATTATGTATATATAGGTCAATATGAGTTTACATTAGATCATGTATCAACATATAAACATACATCATAAAATAATATAAGGCATAAAAGATTATGGTATTACCTATTACAACGACCAGTAGGTACATAATTATGTACTTCCATAATCTCACATAGTATGTCTCAAAACAAAAGAGCGGCTACGAGAAGATATTGGGTTATTAGTTTGCTAGTCCACATGAACGGATATTAAGAAAGGGCTAATTGAGAAGATAAGCTCCAAAACATTACCTTGATTTGGAAGTTGGATATAAATACAGACATTATAATTTATTAAACATATTCAACTGAGATAGATTTCCACATTGAAGAAGCCAGGTGGGGTTAGTAGAAGGTATTTGATCGATAAAAAAGCTATCACATGCTATAATCAAAATAGGAAAAATTGCAAAACTAGGACAGTAGCTATGGTCATTTTGCATTTTAGGACTGAAATTTGGAGTGGTATTAAAGTAAGATCAAAATTCATTAGAAATCGAAATAATGGACAACGACTATCGAAAAACACAGTCAGCGCCGTTGATTTCTTGCATGGTGCTTGCATGGCACAAGCATAGAACATCAGTGCAGGCGCTACACAAGCAATCACTGGTGCTGATTGTGCTTTTCTGTGGTCGCTGTCATTTTTTTCGATTTTTAATGAGTTTTGGTCCTATTTTAATATCACATAAAATTTCAGCATTACATTGCGAATTGACTATTGCTGTGGTCCTATTTTTGCAATTTACCCATCAAAACAAAAGATAACTGCGTAACAAGAAATTACACAAATGGAGGTTTATATACAGAAAAACAAAAATAGAAGAGGATCAAATGAAAATAAAGGCCTCCAAAAATGGATCTGTTTTTTATTTCCAAGTGGAATATGAAAATTTATGAGGCTTAGTTGGAGAGGTTATGTTCTTTGCTTTCCTTGACTAACAGCTCCTTCAGATCGATCAGCAGGAGCCTTATCATCAGAGACGGATAACTGCCTGATTCGGGCCAGTCTAATCTGAATATTGTATTTCTCGTAAACTTTTTTTCTATTCTGGAGCCACTAGGCTTCTGCTTGGTGCACCTCGAATTTCCTCCGGCTGCACAAAGAAAGAAAAGAGATTGTAAATGGAGAGTATTTCATTTCTTCGTTTCTTCGAAATAGTTTACTCTTCAAGATCGTTGTCACTTGAAAGTATAAATTGGAGCTAATTCCGATGGTAAAAATTATAAAATATAATGATGATAACGGATTTGTCAACATGCAATGTTTTTAAAAGCGAATCAAACAAAGAATTTGATAGGGTTACTAGTTATTAATTTGATTGGTTGGACCCTTAATTTGACTGATGTGATGTCATATGATAATTATATTTAATTACACATATAATATTAAAATATTAACAAAATTAAAAAATTACAAAGAAAAAATCATTTAAAATTTCAATTTTTACACATTTTTTAAGTTGTTATTTTAAGACAATACCAATCAATTAAAAATGTATAATACAAGTATTTAACATTAATCCAAGTGATCCTCCCTTTCATGTTTCAAGTCTGAGTTAAGACAAGTTTTTTTTTTAGCACTAAATATCCAACATAATCTAAGAGAGATTAAAACAAAATAAAATAATAATTTCAGCCATAAGTATTTATATAAAACCACTACTTCATTGCGTTTCAAGTAAATAAACTCATGTTCCAAAAAATTGTGTACCTGAAATCTTTAGTCATTATCTTCAACTCTTAATTCCTCTTTTTATTTTTACATTTTTCAGTTTTTTATTTTTTATTTTTAAATTTTTCAAAAAATATAAATAAATAAGTAAACCATTGACCAATCGATCGAACCACCATCTATTGAACTAGTTATTGGTCTGCTTTTACCAGCATCAGGTTAGACTTTATTCGAATCAAATTGGCCTTCAGTCACCAACCTAGTCTGATTCAAAATACTGAATGTTACACTTACTTTCATGACATATTGTACAATCATCACTTACACCAGCAGTTTTATCCTTATAAACCACAAAATTCCTTGAAGGGAGGGTAAGAGATAGGATCCTATGTCCAACCTCATCTTCTTAATTCCTTAGCAAGTATCATTACGCCCCTTAATTAAGGGGAATGGAAAGAAGCATGTAGCGATCATTCCAACCCTCCCTTCAAGGTGTTTTCCTTCGTTTAGGATAAAATCTCATCCATTGATGCATATTTTACTGTGATATTAATCTTCGTCCTATAAAGTTTCACTTATTTAACTTCATGCTAACAGTCTATTTAGCATTCAAATAATGGCATAATTCATTGAGAGGCAAAAAGAGTAGTTTGACTGTGAAATACCTGAAACGCACCCTTTTAGGCTTGAGCCAAGGGTGAGGAAGTGCATATTTCTAGGCTATGCGGTGGAGTCAAATGTTATCGTTTGTGGTATAATGATGACAAGTGCTCCAAGATGATTATCAGTAGGGATGTGACATTTAATGAGTCTGCAATGATGAAAAAGATGGAGCAGCTAGTTAACAGGGCGTTAAGGAAAATGTGGAGATTCATATTGATCCTGCACAAGTTTCAAAGAGGAAACAGAAGATGGTAGTTAAAGCTGGTGAACAATTATGTTAATGTTACTATTCAGCTTACCCCTTCAAAAGAATAAAAGAGGAAGAAGGAAAGGGGTGAACAATTAATATTTAAAGATATTACATATAGATCTGGACAATTTAGTATTCTTGAAAATGTATCCATTATTCTTCATTTTTCATAGCGCTGGATGCTTAAAATTATTTTACTATATGTATGTCAGAAAATGAGTTCACGGCGATGAAATGAATCCCTTGATTTATTTCATTGGGTCTAATCCAAGGCATACAAATCTTAGTTTGATGTTGAGGGAGAAATTCAGTATCTTATAACTATTGATGAAGTAGTTAAACAAAGTCAAATATACTTTTTAGATGCTTCGAAACTCTTGAAATGCAGCATTTAACATTGAAAATAAGGATGACAACGTGACGGGCAGATCTCAAAAGTACCTGCCCCAAACCCAAGCGAAACTGTTCACAACTCTTCTATTGTTTTCATGGTCTGCTTCAATTCTTCCCATGTACTCAATATTGGCTTTTTGTTCAAAGACAAAAACTAATTATAACCTTTAATGAATGGGCCGGTAAATAAGACAACTATATACGTATCAGCACATACTCTTTTGCTGTCACTTTTTTTTCTCTGATTTATACTCTCGCATGCTTGGAGTTTGTCAGATCCGAACACTTGACTTCACATATGCATGAAACTTATGTCATTAGGCTAAATAGCCACTCAACAACTTCTTTCTTGCCTACAAGCCTCACTATTGGCCGGATTAGTGTTTAATGTTTTCGACAAACTGATTTGGGTAGTTTAATTATATATCAATCTATATATAATTTTAATTATGTATATATAGGTCAACATGAGTTTATATTAGATCATGTATCAACATATAAACATACATCATAAAATAATATATCTAAGACATAAAAATTATGGTATTACCTATTGCAGCTTGACGAAACAATCTGAATGTTACAATTTAAGCTCCTATGAGCTGAATTTCTTCCAGCAGGTGCACAATTATGTACTCACATAATCTCACAGAGTATATCTCAAAACATAAGAGCATGCTTGAAAAGATATTATATTCGGGAAAATTAATTTTTTTGTCCTATAAGTTTATCCGATTTTCAATTTAGTCCTATATTTTATACAATTAAAAAAATTAGTCTTGTAAGTACGAAAAAATTTGCACATTTAGTATGATTATTGTCGGAATTGGAAAATTTGGTCAGAAAATCTGACGTGGTGCACCAAAGTGATTTGAAATTGGGCATTTTGTTGAGTTGGCACCTAAATGAGTGTTTTTTGCCATGTTGGCATGTTTATAAATAATAAATAAATAAATTAATTAATTAATTAAAGTTAAAAAAAAAAAAGAGGAAAAAAATTTTCCACACTACCCCCACCCCCGCACCACCACCACCACAAATAAATTAATACACTATTAGTAGTATTTTTTATAATAATAATAATAATAATAATAATAATAATAATAATAATAATAATATTAATATTATTATTATTGATAATATTAACAATATTATTCTTGTGATTAATTATATTAAAAATAATAATAAAATGAATTTAATATTTATTAGTATTATGTATTATTATTAGAAATATTATAATATTTTTAATACTGCACATATTAGGAATATAATTAATATTATTATTAATATAATTTTTATTATTATTAATATATTACTAATCATATAATTAATATTAATTATAAAAGTAACACCATTAATGATATTAATATGTATACACATATATTTAGATAAACATATATTATATATACATATATATACACACATCTATTTACATAAATAAATATGTATATATGTACATATATTTTATACATATATATATATATACACACATCCTAGCACCCATCCACCCACCCGCAGCCCCTCCAAGCACCTGGTTGGCCATTGGCCATGACAGCCATGAGCCAAGCGGCCACTGGCTACTTGGAGAGGCTCGCAATGGCCACTCGCCCCCCCTGAAAGTTTGGCAGCCATGGCAGCCGACGTGAACTTCCAGACAATAGCGGCCTAGATGTTTGACGGCCATGGTTGCGGCCACAAGCTTCTAAGCGCCGTGCCTGGAAGCTCACCCGCCATGGCTAGGGGTGGGGTGGGAGCTGGCCTCTTTTTTTTTTTTTTTAAATTTAAATTTATTTATTTCTTTAATTATATATATAAATTTAATTAAATTATTTTAATTGTGTAAGATAAAATTATGTGGTTACATGGTAGATTATTATTTTATTTGTCAACATAGAAAACAATTATAAATTATATATATTTATACAAATATATGTGTACATTTATGTGTGTATATAAATACATATCATAAATTCAAGAGCCATGTTGGCACTAATTTTTTTGCCAACATGGCAAAAAAATCCATGTAGTGGCTGAAAAATTTGATGTGGCTCACTGGAGTGCATTAAAATTGGGAATTTTCAACTCCTGCAACAATTGGACAAAATGTGCAAATTTTTTCATACTTACAGGACTAACTTTTTAATTGTGTAAAATATAGGACTAAATTGAAAATCGAGTAAACTTATAAGACGAAAAAATTAATTTTCCCAATTAGATTATTAGTTTGCTTGTCCGCATGAACGGATATTTAATTTGAAAGGGCTAATTGAGAAGATAAGCTCCCAAAAGTTACCTTGATTTGGAAGTGGAATATAAGTGTGGACATTATAATTTATTAAACATCTTCAACTGATAGAAAGATTTCCACATTAAAGACGCCGGGTGAGGTCAGTACAAGGTATATAATCGATAAAAAAGCTACCACATGATATAATCAAAACAAAAGATAACTGCATAACAAGAAATACACAAATGGAGGTTTAAATACAGAAGAGAAACGAAAATAAAAGAGGATCAAATGAAGATAAGGGCCTCCAAAAATGGATCTGTTTTTCTTCCAATTGTGGTTAGGAAATTCATGAGGCTCAATTGGAGAGTTTATCTTCTTTGCTTTCCTTGATTAACAGCTCCTTTAGATCATCAGCGGGGAGTCTAATCTGAATATTGTATTTCTCGTAAACTTGTTTTCGATTCTGGGCCCACCAGGCTTCCGCTTGGTGCTCACTGAATCTTCTCCGGCTACACAAAGAAAGAAAAGAGATTGTAAATGGAGTGTATTTCATTTCTTAGAAATAGTTTACTCTTCAAGAGCGCTGTCACTTTAAAGTATAAATGGGAGCTAATTTCGATGGCAAAAATTATAAACTATAATGATGATAATGGATTTGTCAATACGCTATGTTTTTAAAAGCAGACCAAACAAAAAATTTGATGAGGTCACTAGTTATTGATTTGATTGGTTCGACCATTAATTTGACTGGTGTGATGTTATAATTTTATGATAATTATATTTAATTATATATATAATATTAGAATATTAACAAAATTAAAAAATTCCAAATAAAAAATCATTTGAAATTTCAATTTTTACACATTTTTAAGTTGCTATTTTAAGACAATACTAATCAATTACAAATGTATAATACAAGTATTTAACATTAATCCAAGTGATAGTTCCTTTCATGTTTCAAGTCTAAGTTAAAACATGTTTTTTTTGCATTAAATATCCAACATAATCTAAGAGATATTAAACAAAATAAAATAATCATTTCAGTCATAAGTATTCATATATAACTACTAATTCATTGAGTTCCAAGTAAAGAAACTCATGTTCCAAAAACTGTGTGCCTGAAATCTTCAGTTATTAATTATCTTCTATTGAACTAGTTATTTGTTAGCTTTTACCAGTGACACCAGATTAAACTTTATTCGAATCAAATCAAATTGGCCTTCGATTACCAACCTAGTTTGGCTCAAATTACAGTCATCACTGACATCAGTAGTTTTATCCTTATAGACCACAAAATTCCTTGAAGAGCAGGTAAGAAATAGGATCCTATGACAAACCTCCTCGTCTTAATTCCGTAGCGAGTATCATTATGCCCCTTAATTAAGGGGAATGGGAAGAGGCATGTAGCCAGGATTCCAACCCTCCCATCAAGGTGTTTTCCTTCGTTTAGGATAAAATCTCATCCACTGATGCATGTTTTTCTATGATATTAATCTTCATCCTACAAAGTTTCACTTACTTAACTTCATGCTAACGGCCTATTTAGCATTCAAATAATGGCATCCATTTAGAGGCAAAAAGAGTAGTTTGACTGCGGAGTACCTGAAACGCACCCGTGTGATATCTCTAGTCCCATCATTAGAGGTTCCAAGTGTAATATAAACTCCAGGCTCATACTGTTCAACCCATCCATCATCGGGATCCTCAGAAGATCTACTTTCTTCACTTTTGCCATGAAAAGGGACCTTTGAGGCTAATCCAGCCTGGTTCGAGATTGAAGATTTTCCAAGTGGTCGGCCAGCCACGACGGAAACATTATATTTCTTGTAAACTTTCTTTCGATTCTCAAGCCACCAGGTTTCTGCTTCTTCTTCTTTCTTGAACCTTCTCCGGCTGCTCTTAAAAAATAGGCAAAATAAGAAAATTTATCCCATCTTATCTGAGGGATCATAAGTTCATCTTTTGGCAAATTATAATAACCCAAAGATTAAGAGAGACATAAATGTCGATTTTGAGTGATCGGGAGGTACCTGAATCGTACCCGTTTGATCTCTTTGGTTCCATCTATAGAAGCCACAAGTGTTACATAAATCCCTGTTCTATATATTTCAGTCCACTGATGATGCTGATCAATCTGAGTAGTAGCAGATTCTTGGACCTCTGGTTTGAAGTTTTCATCTAGTCGAAAACTTGAATTAGGATCGAAATCTGATGCTATGGAGCTGATGTCGGAGATGCTTCTGGAGGGGGCATGGGCCATTTCCCAATCCTCCTCTCTTTTCAGCACGGCTGCCACCAGCCTCTCCCAGTTGTCGTAGATCATAGACATTTTCGTTCTCGGCTAAATTTGGCTGCAAAAATATCTAAAAATCTTATGGACTTTCTAAATTTCTAATGATCACGACATCGGCCAGCACCTATATAATACCATTTTGAAATCTGATTGTGATTGGAAATCCTTTCATTTTTCATACAACCTCAAATTTCAAGAAATATTTGTGGGAAGGCCACAGGCGGTCTTGGCAGACATAGATGCGGTTTTCCTAGTCAACTGTCCGACCAACTTTGGAGAAAGCAATTTCAGCCTGCCCCTTCAGAAGAAAAAGGAAAAGGAGTAATATTTGAAGACCCGGGACAATTTAATATTCTCAAATACTAGTCACCATTCATACCTGTACAATATTTTGGGTTGGTTAACATCCGATAATCATAATTCTTTATACTCTTTAAAAAGTTAAATATGTGTACAAATGATTTTTCTAAATTGCTTCTATTGTACAATATAATGAGGCTTTATGCGTGTAATTCAAAATTATAAGTGATTATTTTGTTTTTTATTTTTAATTGTGTATCAGTTTTTTAAAAGAAGAAAAAGGAATTTTACAAGTAAAGTTCTAATTTAATTTAATGAAAAAAATTAGTTTAGTAAATTAACTTAGTTATTAATGATTTAGAAAATCATAGTTATCAGACCCTAACCAACACTAGAGAACCGTATCCATCAACCTCCCGTTGTGAACCGTGTCATATCCAAGTCTTCTAAGAAGATTTTTTTTGTTACTAAAATTGTCTGTCGCGACATGGTTTGGCTTATAGGAAATATCTTGACCTTCCCAGGTGGACTACTACATCCCTCTCAGCTCCAAATATGAAAATAAGTGAGTTGAAATCACAAGGCAAATGCATGTAAGCTGCATCACACACATCAGAAGAATGGTTTTCTAACCACAAGCATAGTAAGAATGATTACTTACCTAGGAGGAGTTTGTCCACTGACGCTAGGACGTTTATGTAATTTACGATCTAATATTCTTTTTAAAAAATATTTAATACACCTTGCACATATTCATGAAGAATAATAGAGAATGAAATGCAAATTAAAATAAATAATTCGAAAACTACCTTTTTTTTTTTTTTTTTTTTTTGGGTTTGTTGTTGTTGAAAGTTTTAAGTAGCTTTAATACTGAGAGAAAACCTGATACACGCGTCTTCCTAAAGCAAAAGTAATAGAGTCCAAGTCAACAGCTGAAAAAAGTATGGAAAGAAGAAAAAGCAAAAGAAAAAGCAGGGAAATACCATAAATTATTCTTGTTGTCATAATTTCCCCAAGGAAAATTGCATCGTATCTTCATTTTGTCGCTTTAATAATTGGCATAATTAAAGTTGTAGTTGGAGCAATTGATCATCCACGGCTTTTATCCACCTGACAACTCCTGCTCAAGAGATTCATCTCTCCACTTATATTTCGTAATGACAATTTTGAGTTAATATAGTTAAAATAAAAAAAAAAAAGAAGCTTTTTAGGCATTTAAAAATAAATAAGAAATTTTGTTTTTTTTTTTATATTTTAAAAAAACATATAAGATCATAACATTTTATTTTTGAATCATATAAACCCTTTTTGAATAATATCTATCAAATACTTTGTGACATATTATAAATTTTGAAATATCTTGTAAATATTTTGAGGAGTTTAAGTAATAGTCGATCAATATTTTTGTAATCATCAAAATGTAATGTAAAGCCTTAGATCTAACAATACTTCCCATTTTAGCAAGCAAATAAACTTGGCATATATGTTGATAGACACAAAATATTTTTATGTAATATCTCAAAAATTTTAGTTCAATTCGGACAACTAACTAGTTACATGTTAACATGTAATCACCAATCTTCAAAGTACACACAAGAGATATAAAAAAAAAAATTATTATTATCATCAAGAGGAGAACGGGAAGTGGGACTGAAATCTGACGGATCCAGAGCGGATGCTAGGGACATGACAG
Source organism: Jacaranda mimosifolia (assembly GCA_018894105.1). Classification (NCBI taxonomy): domain Eukaryota; kingdom Viridiplantae; phylum Streptophyta; class Magnoliopsida; order Lamiales; family Bignoniaceae; genus Jacaranda; species Jacaranda mimosifolia. The sequence goes on along the minus strand of CM032125.1, from coordinate 36,189,368 downwards.
AGTTGCCAATTATTCTCCTCTCCTTCAGCACGGCGGCCACCAGCCTCTCCCAGTTGTCATGATTCCTCAACATTTTCCCTTACAACCAAAAACCTTAAATGTGCTACTTAATTATGACAGCATGGAGTATTACCATATTCATGGTACATATATATCAGGGTAAAGGGCTCCCAGGTCCTCCTAGTCTGGCTTTCTTTCTCACTTTTGAGACCAAGCTAGCCCCACTTGAATGAATCTTTAAGCCACAATGAAACACCAAGGCAAAGAACAAGTGAAAAACTTTATGATTCGGGCTTTTTGATTCCAATCGGACAAAGTATTCATTTCTTTCTTCCCAGTTAAACTGCTTTAGTTTCATGATAAACAAGGGATAACAGAATGATATAAGGATAACCCAATGTCTGAAATTATTACATTGCCAAGCTCTTTTGCAATAAACCCTCCTTTTTTTTTTTTTTTTTTTTTCCTTGTTTTGTAGTTATCTTTTGTTTTCATTGCATCTTGAGGTAGCTTTTCTATCAACCAAGATACTTTATAGTACTAACCCCAAGCGGCCATTAATTCTTTAATATGAAGACCTATCTTTTGAAGATTTTATAGATGAGGCGCCTCTTTCCATGAAGTTACAATGTACTTTACTTATATTCCACCTCCAGACCAATGTAATTTTGGGAGCTTACGAGGGACATATATATATATATATATATATATATATTTGAATGGGGCAAGTTTTTAAGAATACTGAATTGCCCCGGAGGTATCATCGTGTCTTTAAATATTAATTAGGGAAGATTACTAAATCCCCCTTAAAATAAACATTTCTATCTAAAAAATCCATAAAATGTTTTTTTATCTAGCAAACTCATTTCACAATTTTTTTATTCCAAAAAGTAACTATTAACTTTTACTATATTTTTTAGCAAAATTACCCTTGAATCTCTCACATTAAAAATTCTTTTTAATTGTCAAAATTAATTCTTTAAAACTCCCTTTGTAGTAAAAATTAGAAAAGTTATTTATGAATTTAAAAAAAACTTTAGTCTTTCTGTTTAGCTCATTTGATTTTATAATTTAAAAGTATCCATATAGTAATATATATATAGTATATATTAAGTATATTTTATAGTTACATTGTCTTATTTAATAAGTTAATATATAATTTTATTATTTTATTTATTTATTTTATATATTTAATTATTTCTTTACTAGATTTTATATTAATTATTACATATTTAAATGTAATTATTTATTTAAATAATAAATATGTTAATAATTATGGATTTATTAAAATATAAATAATATATTTGTTAACTCGTATATTTACTAGTAAATATATTATTAATTAAAATCTTATTAAAATATTATTTAAAATAGTAAATATATTTATATTTATACCCTAATTAAAATATTATCAAAGTTATTTATTTTACTTAATTAATTACTATTAATATTATTAATTACAAACTTTTTTAGAAAAATACTTAATTAGAAGTGATAATATATTTATCCATTTTTTTTAATGATCATTGATAAAATTTAATAATTAAATAATATTATTTCATTTCATCATATTATTATGTCATAATAATTTTCATAAATATAAGTTTTTTAAATTTAAAATTAAATTGATTATACATCACTTCACCACAACCATATATCAATTATTACAAATATATACATGCATACATGAATTAAACATATATATATATATTTACTAAATTTAAAAATACAATTTAATCCTACGAATCTAACAAAAAAGTTATTGATTTGATAACTACAGTAAAATTTATTTCTTACCTAACAATTAAAAACAAACAATTTTATTTTTTGTGTTTATTCAAAATAAAATCAAACAATTAGAGCACTTTTCAATTTTAACTCTTAAAACACATTTATTTTTGATATTTTTCAGAATTCACACAAAATACAACCAAATTGAGCCATTGTATTTCTCGTACATTTTTTCTCGATTCTTGAGCCACTAGGCCTCCACTTCGTGCCCCTTGAATGTTATTTCGCTTCATATTTCTTGTAAACTTTTTCTCGGTTTTCACACCACCACTATTTTAGAAATAATGAAAATAAAAATAACACCAAACAGGCCCTAACGTTTTGTGTTGTCCGCCCGATTATTCTTATCCGTCGTTTTGGCTTTTGGATGAAAATACAAAATTTCTTGTAACTATTATGTGCACTGAATTTCATTGTCTTTGTCCATTCAATATAGAGCAACTTGCATTCTACCCCATGTGTTATGGGAAAAGAGCAAAAAATCTCTGTTAAAAAAAAAAAAAAAAAAAGCCCCAGTCCGATTTTAAGAAAATTGCACACTACCTTCTTATATTTAGTTAGTTTTTTGAGTGTGAGGACGAGAATACCCTCATATAAATAGTGTCTTTTGACCTATTTTGCCTTTTCCAAAAAAAAAAAAAAAAAAAAAAGAGAGAGAGAGAGAGAGAAGAGAAAATATGTAAATAAATATTTATAAAAATATGTAAACCCATTTAATATTGAAAAGACAAAATTATTCTTAAATAAAATTAAATTTAAATTATTTCTTATTTTTATTTTTCTATTGTTTTTATATATATATATTTTTTTTATTATTATTTTCTTCCTCCCACAACCACCACGACCGTTGCGGCCACTACCACCGATCTAAAAACTCTGCCGTGCATCAACACACCCGCCATGACCCGTTGTGGGCGTGGCTGCTGCTGGCTAGATCCCACCAAATCTGGCCGGATTTGGCCATCTCCGTTTCTCACGGCAGCCATGGCCATGGCCTCAAAACTAACCATGGCCACTGTGAAAACACGATGGCTATGGCCAGTAATGTCTCAAGGTTGGCCACGAGCAACATATTTCTTCTTCATTTTCTTGTCTTGGCTGCCTTGGCAGCCACCACTAGTTGGGGGTGGGGAGAGCACGGTGGGTGGTGGGTTAGGGTATAGTACGCATATATATATATATATTATAACATATATATTTGTTTTTTTTTAAAAAAAATTGTGAAAAAAAATTACAAAAATACCACAAATTGAGAAGGCTTACAAATTGGTAAGCAGTTGCACTTACTAATTGCAATTTTCAATAATAATAAATAGTACCCTCAGTCGGTGGAAAAACTGAGTGCAACTTTCAACAGTATTAAAAAATTTTTGACATGGAAATGTAGATAGAAAATAGGAAGGAAGAGGAAAAAAAAAATTCAAAACTTTGAAACCTTTTTCCATTGTCGGTTTTTCTTCATTTCAATTCCAAATTAAAAAACTAAAATCATGGTTGGATTCCTCTCAACTCAAGGATCACAACCATATAAAATGAACCAAATCAACGATGATTTCGCTGAAAAAATTTAAGGTGGTGGAGGTGGTGGGTTGCTCACTTCTGTTGGCGGAAATGTTGAAAGGTTAGGTGGATTTTGACGGGCTCGACAAGAGTTGTAGCCTGTTGAGTTACTGATATCAATATACAGGTAGGTTTTGGAAATATTAGGTGTGATTTATGATAATTTGGTAACAAGTCAAAATTTTAATGGATATTACTTGTGGGAATTAATTATTTAGTTTTTAAAAGACCTATTTTTTGTAATTTAGAGAACTTGTAGTATTGATTTGAGTAGCACGTCAGATGAGAGTATGTGTCTCCCGATCGGGGCACTAGAAAATTAATTCATTCAAAATAAAAAAATATTGTTAAATAGTTAAAAATATTTGATATATTAAATTATTAAATGGTTAAAAATATTAAATACCTTATTAATTTTTAAATAAAAATTATTTAAAAATTTCTTTTAGAAGAAATGTTAGCTCAGTTATGCACAAAAATGCATTAAAAATGACCTTAAATATATTTAACTCATATTAGAAATGAAATTGTAATTTGTATTGTAATTAGTAATATAAATTCATAAATTGCAAATAACTCTTTATACATTGAAAATGTAAAAATTGAAAATAATTTCATATTAATTATTTAACTATTTTAGAATATTTAAAATAATAAAAAAATTAAATTCATATTTTTGTTTGTATTTATAATTTATATCCATGATATGTTTATTTTTGGGTGAATTGCATTTTACCCCCTGTGTTATCCATAAGTTGCAAAACAAACCCTATGAAAAAATAATAGGCAACGCACCTCCTTGTGATTTTAAAAAATAGGCACACTACCTCCCCTATGTAATTTGCTACAATTTAACCATAATTTTAATGTGTAAAGACTATACTACCCCTAATTCCTTCATATATTGTCAATTTTATTTATTTATTCTTTTTAAATATATTTTTATATATCTTTTTCATCTCCTTCATACCAATTTTTTTATTTTTAAATTTAAAAACTGTTTTTAATTTTTTTTGTTTATTCATCTTTCTAATTTATTCTTTTTTTATTTATATATATTATATATATACAAATATAAATATATAATATATAATATAATAAACATAATATAATATATATATATATAATATAATCATTATAAATATATAAATATTATGTATATATTTATACATAATATATATTACTAAATAGACATTTTATATTATATTTTATATAAAATTTTATCTATAAAATTTAAATAAATTTTGTTTGTATCTTTTCTCTTTCTAATTATTTATTTCAAATTAAATATTATATATATTTATGAAAATATATATTATATTTATATACATATATTTTTATCTCCTTCATACCAATTTTTTTATTTTTAACTTTAAAAACTGTTTTTAATTTTTTTGTTTATTCATCTTTCTAATTTATTCTTTTTTTATTTATATACTATATACAAATAAAATATATAATATATAATATAAAACATAATATATATATATATAATCCAACATAAATACATAAATATTTATGTATATATTTATACATACTATATATTATTGAATAAATATTTTATGTCATATTTTATATTATATTTTATATAATAATATTTTATAAAATTTAAATAACTTTTTTTATATCTTTTTTCTTTCTAATTATTTATTTCAAATTAAATATTATATATATTATATTTATATACATATATATTTTTTATAAGATGTTTATATTTATATATTTATTTCCATATATATGATAATATATATAATAATATATAAATTATAATACATATATGATAAAATATATAATAACATATAGTATATATATGATAATATATATGTATAATTATTTAATAATCTACCTCCAACCCACCCCCAATCCCCTCTCCCAAACCTTATAGGCTGCCATGGCAGCATTATGGCCGGATCTGGGCCAGATCTGGCCAGATCCGACCACTGGCCATAATGGCCAGCCATGGCCACGATTTTCAATTTTTGTTTTTTTTAATATTCAGGCGGCCATGGCAGCATCCATGGCCAGCTGACCGTTGCTTGAACAAGGCGGCCGCCATGGCCGCCGCTGGTGTGGTTGGGGGGGGGGTTTGGGTGGGTTGCCAGGGGGTAGTGGGTTATATATATAAATATGTATATATAATATATATTATATAAATATGTATATGTAGATATATATAAATATATTTTTATATTTTATATATATATATATATATATATTTTAGATAGAAATAATGTGAACCGTCAATTTTTTTTAATAAATCCAACAGTTGATTTTAAGGGGCAAAATTGATATTTCATCACCAAAAATCCTAGAACCAATCTCACTTGTTGCTCGTGATTTGCACCGCCAATCAGAAGGGAGTAATTTGCTATTTTTTCAAAAGTATAGGGGAAACATTGCCTATTGGTTTTTCATAAGGGATTTTGTTGCTCTTTTCCATTATCACAGGAGAGTAAAACCTAATTTACCCGTTTATTTTTTGTACTGTATTATTTACATGAACATTTATTTATTGTATTTGCATTTTGTGTAGAACACAAATTTGGAAGGAATTTAATATTTTGATTCAATTTTCTTTTCTACAAATATTCAGGTTAGTGTACAACATAAGTTGATTTTTTTTTAATCTTTTCTAATAATAGTTTTGTTCATTGTTATATGCAGTGTTAGTTAATTTTTGTACTGTAGAAATATTGAACAATATAATCTTAATATTTTATTAAACTTTATGATAGTTATTAATTAGGCTGATTAATTATTATAAATTATTGTAATTAGTAATATGAATTCATAAATAGCAAATAACTTTCATAAATTTCAAATGTAAAAATTGAAAAATAATTTTATATTAATTATTTAACTATTTTAGAATATTTGAAATAATAAAAAAATTAAATTCATATTTTTGTATGTATTTATAATTTATATTCATGATATATTTATTTTTTGTACTGCATAGCTAGTGAATAATGTGAATATTAATATTTTTTTAACCTCTATGATTGTTATTGATTATAATAATAATGTATGTAGCATCATTAGAGTATCATTATAGTATTTTGGATGTACCTAATCATATTATTTTTATTTTTCCAGCAAATACTTCAGGATAGATATCAAGGATATATATGGTCCACGTGATCCCGATATCTTATACATGCAAGATGACCATCGATCAGACGGTGTATTAGTTGAAAATATAAATGATACTTTAGTTGTTAGATGAGGAGATAGAAGATTTTGGATAATTATAGGATGCGAAGCTCTACACCCTTGTGTATTATCTTTATTATATGAGATGGGATTCTATAGTGTCTACAGTTGTAGAAATATTGAGAAAATGAGATGGGATTCTATGGTGTCTACAGTTGTAGAAATATTGAGACCGATGTTCATGTAATTACGGCTCTGGTTGAGAGGTAGCACTTGGAGACTCACACATTTCATTTATGTGTGGGAGATGTTATAGTTACGTTGTAGTACATAGCAGTTATTTGGGCTAAAGACCATGTTCACAACCTCACACAGTGGTAGGATTATTGACATCGTTATCTCGAATTCATTCTAGAAGAGCGAGACTTTAGGGGATCACAACTTAATCTTGCTGCTCTTACAGACCACATTCATAATAATAGAATTATGGATCATAGCACAGTTTTGGAGGTCCAACAATACGCACATGTTTGTGCATTGATATTTCTTGAAGGTCTTATGTGCCCAAGCTCATTGTGTTTTGTAGTATTACTAGTTTACTTACAATATATGGAGCAAATATATGAAGTCCGTAACTTTAGTTGGTAGTGTAGTTTTATCGTTCATGTATCGTGAGCTATACACTGCATAACGTAGAGGAAGATCAAATATTGGTAGTATCATTTTGCTTTTATATTAATTCTTGCAATTAGGTATGACTTTTGAAAAGTTGTTAATTATAGATTTGGGAATGGTCATACATTATAATATTGACGCCTATAAGATTAACTTCTCGTGTTGATGACAATAAAGCACCAGTAGTAGTTGATGGACTTCTAATTTCTCTCTATGGTGCTTGGTAAGATAATATATGTTATAATTTATTAATATTTTCATACAACTGTTTTTTATGTATACGGATAATATAACTTTTATTAATATCACTTGAATGAATTTTTAGGTGGTGACATTATAATTCTTTCAATGCTTGATAGAATATCGGCAAATGAGGTTAAAAATTTCATAATATAATAGTTTTTGCATCAAATCTTCTGATAAGCTATTTATTTATATAAACATGGCTCAATTCTTTTATATACAGTTTATATGGCAACCATATGACTCGATACAAGACATTCAAACCTTGCCAGTCCAGTGTGCTCAAAGACTTTGGACAACAGCGTGTCCATTAGTCAACTTTGCTACAATTGAGATGCATCATCCAGAAGGAATCCTAATGCAATTTGGGATGCAATAACATATTCCTCCACCACCGATTGAGAGAGATTCAATATTACATGACATATCACATAGAGGTCATTCTGGGCAAGATTGATCCATTTATCACATAGATTATATTGCTCAGTGGGCTAACATAGAGTAGCTTGTTATGCATGGACCTCCTATTGTCGAATCAACCACTATGAAAAATGGATACATGTTATGGTATGATCGAATTACACGTCGAATCATAGGACCATCATATGATAACACACAAATGGGATACCATATAGAGGATCGACGCGCTTAGCAACATGTGATATGTATATAAACATGCAATACATCCTTTAGCGATTTAAATGATATTTAACATCATGTTGCCCATTTTATTTTTTACAGACAAATCAAATGCACAATTTGATGATAAGTTGTGATTCTATTGCCAATGATGCCGAGGTTATGGAATTTATTTAAATGAGGAATGATCATAAATTAATTGTTGCGAACGTTCATCAGTTGACATCTAGACAATGCTTTCCAATCCAAGTCCCTCAACAACATGAAGTCGGTGGTAGTACACATATGAAGAGGAGGAGCCGCAACATTAGATCTAACAACACGACTGATGTGATAGCATTCATGGGGTCACTGACAGTGATTTATTAGCTCAAGATACTCATTCTTTTAGGTCAGATGGTGTTAGTGATGTGGGAGGTCCTGTTAATAGGCTGAATAACTTGTATGCCAACTATTATGTACCTGAACCACTAGGAATAGATGAGTTAACACCTATATCGCGATATATGTCAGCTAGCAGACAATCAGTTTTTGGACTATTAGATATTGATCTTAGTTTATGATGGGGATCAACGGAGTATGATTGTTCAGCACCAACATGCCACTCATTTTATATCTCGCCAGTATCTTTTCTAGGTATTGCGAAGTATCGTGATCACCATGAGGTTGGTCCAAGCCATCGTCAATCACAAGATGCTGCACATGATGAAAGAGTGTGACGACCATGAAGACAGTGACAACGATGAGGTTGTGGCACTGAAGGATGTTATTAGGGCTACCTTTTAAAATCTGGTGTACCAATATCATTGGTTCATAAAATAAAAATTGTAAATTTGTATTTCAATGCTTTAAATTAGGATCACATTGGCAAATATTGGTTCCACATGAGAAGTAACAAAGAAGATACAAAAAAATTACAATGAATGCGTACAATAATAATTAATAAAGAAGACACACAAAAATTATAAAAACAGCATACAAAGATCATATATATTTTGCTTAAAACTTACTAAATATAAAGAAGCTAGGGATTCGGTCTTTCAGGTCCTTGTTGTACATTCTGAACTTCATCAAGGCGACATGCTTGTTGTCTTGCTCTTGCTTGATGTCAATCCATTTCATTTTGAATTTGAATGGTACAGACTCTACCTACAATATATCGTTTTCAACGTGTAGGGTTGTGGACTAGCTCAAAATTAGGATCATCCCAATAATCCTCCAACTACAATAGTTTAAATATCCCTTTATAAGTGGCAATGTAATGTTCCACTTTATAATACTCCTTTATATATGATGTACAGTTGACCCCAAATGTTCGACATACTTGTTTCGCATGTGAGTAAGGAATTTCATATTCAGCCCATTTCCCACATGAGCACTCTCGTGTCTGAAGCTTCACAATGTGAGTATGATTCCCACGTGATATGTCCATTCTAGTAATGACCAAAGCTGGTTGTTGACCATAATCAACCTTTTGCATGAAGTAATTAATAGAATGATGTTGCCATTTTGTGTACATGTTAAAAGCATAATCAGCCCACAATTGATTATTTTATCTCATCCTATGGGCATTAGTGATCCGATCAATAAAATATTCCACGCAACGATCAAATATTATTTGAACAATAGTTGTAATTGGTACTCAGCGAGCACCTTTTAACACCCCGTTTATACATTTGGACATGTTTGTGGTCAAAATGCCAAAACGCCATCATCCATCATGAGATAATATCCATTGGCTCTTGTCTATCCGCTCCAAGTAGGAATAAGCATACTCATTAATACTCTTTATATCCTCAATCTTTTTTTTTTTTTAAATTTTTAGATTTGAATTGCAGCATCAACTTTCCAACACATGTCCTTCAATTGAACATTCTTAAAATGTGCATTGAAATTTGAACACATATGCCTCAAACAAAATCATATACTCCACGAGGGGGTATGAAATCAGATATGCTCTCTATAGCAACCAAAATACCACGATGATAATTAGAAAGTAAACAATAGTCATCGGCTCTTCTAATAATGTGTTTCGCCAATATTTGAAGGAATCATCTTCAAGATATCAAAGTTTCATCATCTACTATGGCAAAAGCTATAGGCATAACATTCTGATTTGCATCCATAGCAATGACAACAAGCATTTTATGTTTATACTTTATGTATAGATGAGTTCCATTTACATTGATAAGTTTGCAGCAATGTTGGAACTACGGGTGGGCAATGGGTCGGGATTACCAGGTTCGGGACGACTGGGTCGGGTACCCAATCGTTCGGGATTTTTTTTTCACTACCCGATCCCGGCCCGAGTTAGTGCCAGGTACCTGGTAGTCTGGCCAACATTTTGGCCAGATTTTAGGATCAAAATCTGGCCCAAATGTTGGCCAGAAAATAACCCTACAATCTGGATAGAAATCTATCCAGATTGTGGGTTAATTACTTCATTTTCTGGGCAAATTTGGCCAGAAAAATAAACCTTCAAAGTTCAAAATTTGGGTAGATTTCTGTCCAGAAATTTGTCCAGATTTGAACCTCACAATCTGGACTTATTTGTGTCCAGATTGTTGGTTCATTTTCTGGCCAAAATTTAGGCGGGATTTACCTTTTTCTTTTTTTTTTTGTAATATAAATTGTGTTTTTGATAATATAAATTTTGAAATGTGAATTTGTTGGTACATAAAAACTAATTAAAATTAACTCAACTCTTCAAGTCCAAGTGAATTTCAATTGACAAACATAATTTGCTATACATATTGGAGAGAAATCAAATATTCAAAATTTCAAATTGCTCAACTCCAAATTCTAAAGTGAAAAAAAAATTAAAAAAATCCTCAAACCATTACACAAATTATAATTTACAAGTGACAACACCAAGGCATTAATTCAACTTTCAACTTACCAATTCAAATTCTTAACATCAAGTATTCAAGTCATCCATTCCACTTTTCAAAGTCAACATCCTTTCAATTATCCAAAATTCAAATCACATAAACATGATAATTGATAGCAAGTCATCAACATTTACAAACAATCTTTAATGCATTCCCCCATTCCGCTCAAATGCTTATGCATCAAGGATGGATGTATCGGCCCCTATTTGTGTCAACTCTACAAAAGTAGCAACAAGATTAAAAAGAAATTAATACAAAAATATAAAATTAAAAGGTAAAAAGAATTAAATTGGTTAAGTTACCTTGCTCAAGATTTTCTAGTTCACACAAATCTTCTTCCACATTAATTGGTTTCGAATCCGAGTGAAACCAATCTTGGGCACAAATAAGAGCTTGAGCTACTTTAGGGGATAAGGAACTCCTAAATGCATCAAGCACACGCCCTCCAGTGCTAAAAGCAGCCTCTGAAGCAACTGTGGAGACCGGCACCGCTAATATATTACGGGCCATCTTAGAAATTATAGAAAATCGATGAGCAGACACTTTGCACCATTTCAATATGTCAAAACCATCTCCACCCTCTTCACACGCTTCTAGCAAATATTTCTCTAACTCAGTCTTCCCTTGTTTACCTTTCTTCTTATTTTTCATCTTGTCAAACTCATCAAATATATCATATGCTCCTTCATCCTCCTCACTTAAAGTATACCTAGCACTAGAACTTTCACCACTTATTTTAGAACTGGGGCTTGTTGGAAGTACATGGGCATATATTCTTTAATACTCTTTGAATAAATTATCAAATCAATTATTGACGGCTTCTTTCATGTCCTTACTCGATGGACAATCACATGTTCTAAAATTTGAATACATTTCATCAAATGTGAACTCAATGAACTCCATCTTCAAAGTAGGATCAAGGATCACTGCATAATATAAAATCTTATTGATTTTTGTAATTGATTCCCAATATTTGTCATACTTTTCTTTCATTTTTTTGGCCAACTCCTTCAATTCAATGTCACCACTCTCCATCCACCTCGAAAGAAGCCTATCAGTTGCACTTATTTCTTTGAATACGGTGTTTGATGTGACATATAAAAAGAGCTAGAAATTTTCAAAGTGAGATGAAAAAAATGCCCAAAAAATTTCAGCCCTTTCCCAATCAAAATGTGAAGAAACTCCATCATCGAGATAAATATTAAATGCACGATCACTGTCCTCATATGCTTCAAAGGCCTTTCTAAGAGACAAAGCGGCATCTAACATCAAATAGCTAGAATTCCATCTAGTAGGTACATCAAGTGACAACATCTTATTTGTTTCCAATTTTTCAAGTTTTGCACAATGCTTGAATTTTTTGTACCTTGCTGCAGATGCTCTTATATACCTAACAACCCCTCTAATACGAGTAATAGCCATGCTCTCATATTTTCCTTTCAAACCATCTTGCACAATAGGATTAACGATATGTGCAATATACTTCATGTGCATATATTTACCACCCAAAATCATACTATCTGATCAACCATCAAATTTCTTTTTCATATAAGCAATTGCACCATCATTTAATGAAGCATTATCCACAGTGACAGTAAAAATCTTATCAACACCCAAATCATTCAAGCATGCAGCAACATCCTTACCCACTTCCTCACTTTTATGGCCAGAAATAGGACAAAAATTCAAATTTTTTTTCACCAAATTCCAATCATTATCAATAAAATGCACAGTAAGACATATATAATTCACTTTTTGAAGGAAGGTCCATGTGTCAGTGGTGATGCAAACCCTCTGTGCATGTGTGGCAATGAAGGACTTCAACTTGTATTTTTCATTCATTTACATCTTGAAAATATCTCTAGTTATAGTCCTTCGGGATGGCATAGAAAATTGAGGACATGTAAATGACATAAAATGTCGAAATCCCTCTTTCTTAACTGTCCTAAATGGCATCTCATCAACAATAAACCAATGGCATTATGCATCTCTAATTTTTTCTTGATCAAATTCCCATAAAACCTCTCCACTTTTTTGACCCTTTCCAATCGGTTGATAATTCAAAATCTTTTATCTAGTTGTAACTTCATGAGGTTTCTTCTTGCATGATTGATAATGCCTATGAAGCCCTTTAGTTCCATGTAAATTAGGATCCGCCCTAATACATGTTCCACAATATTTACATCTTCCCTTTTGGCATTTATCATTTTCACAAAAGAATTTAATAAAGTGTTCCCACCATGGTGACCTAGATGCAATTTCTTTTTTGACTTTTTTCTTTGGAGGTTCCTTTTCCTCATCTACATTCTCATCAACAAAAGAATCTTCGGTAGGACCCTCTAAACCTCGAGTTGTAAAATCATTATCATCATTCAAGTCATACTCTAAGTCATCTAACAAATTTAATTCCTCATCAATTGAATTAGAAAAACTCACCTCCTTAGCCTTTCTTTTTGTTTTTGGATTACTACTTTCCATTTCACTTTCCGAGGGGATACGTTAATTCGGTAATTTGGATGAGTGCCTGCAATTGCAAATGCAATACAATTAACAAAAAATTATTTTTTCTATACTTGTATCTATTTTTATTATATATCAATTTAAAAAATTAATAGATAATAAACATAAAAATTAAAAAATAAGATAACAAATTGAAAGATTAAATATTTAAATTCATTCATAAAAATAGAGAAAAAATTAAAATAAAAGCAAATAATTCATTCATAAGAAAACTAAATCCTCCACCCAACCAATAAACTAAAAAGTTAAACAATTAACAAATGCATATATAATAGATAATAGTAGATCCTAATATACATGAAATCATGAATATACAAAAATTTTACAAGAAAAATGAAAAACTAAAAAAATCTAAATTTTATCAAGAAAATCCTAAATGAAAAATTTTATTACATTGCAAATAAATTCAAATAATATTAAATAAATACGTACCTAGATGGCTAGATTGGTGCCTTGGCCGGTGGTGGTGGTCGGCGGTGGTGGCCGGCGAAAATGGAAGAAAATGATGGAAGGAGATGGGGGGGGGGGGTCAGCCGGGCAATGAGAGTTGGGGTTGGGAAAAAAAACAGAGGCAAAAATCTGCCTCTGTTTTTAAGTTTGTTCCTGTTTTTACTTTTCAGTTTTTTTATTTTTTTTAATAATTTTAAATCGGGTACCCGGTACCAAATCGGGCCCAGATTTATTATCTGAATCCCAGCCCGATTTCAGAGAATCGGGTACCTGGGTACTCGATTAAACCCGGTTGATCGGGTTTTAAATGTTGACTACCCGATCGGGCCGGTCTGGGTACCCGAAACCCGGACTCGAATGCCCACCCCTAGTTGGAACCCTTCCATACATGGTCGAAATGCTCAAAAGACATATTTCAATATCTTTTGTCCTGATATGCCTATTTCAAGATGATTCTATTCAACAGTTGTTCATGAATTCAACTTCTGGAAAGCTTCAAAATATTTGGGTAATTTCTAATCAAGGTCTCCCAAGTCCCATAAATTTTTTTCCTCGCACATGTCATGCTATTTCATGCCTTAACATAAAAGATTTCATAACCATACTTATTTTTTACCATCATTTGCACACTTGCAACCTCACAACCTATATTAACTCGAACAGTATCTAATAGGTCCAAAACAATCATATTTCTACTTAAATTCTGATGATCCATTGAAACTTCATCCATAAGGCACGTGCGAGGGCTTCCATACTTGGTAATTCTTCACAATCTCTTTTTCTCTTTAAATATTCCCCTCACACTCCACGGACAAGAAGGTTGTTCTTTGTTATTATGTTTGTGCACCACTTTCCATAACTTTGGTGTGCTTTCAAGAACTCGATATTTTCATCTCGCCACTTGCATGGAATAATATTTCAGAGAAAAGATAAGATGCTTCTTTCTCTTAAATACCATTCCCACGTAGAGTGCTACTTTACTTGAGTCGTAAGTCCAACCAGGGGTTGGAATATCCACAGAATCTACATGTATAAATATATCATTATCATCTATTGCAGAGAAGAATTGATAAAAGGGATACAGACTTAGTTGCATAGTTGTGGATGTTATTAATTCTTTTCATCTCACGTGGTAGTTGTTGGAAAGATATTCCCTCACCGTGAAGGTAATAGCTCTTTCATTGTATTAATATCTACCTCATCATCATCACTACCATTAAAATCATCACTATCATTTTTAGCTGGTTCTGAATTCCTCAACTCTGCATCACGAAAACTATCTATTTGTGGCTCTGGTTCACCATCATGAATGAAATGTGTTGGGTTATCTTGCTCTCCTTCAAAAACTTGATGAGAGGTAGAAAGGCCTTCACCAAAATTATGAATCCCAACATTTGCAAACCTTTACATAATCATAGAAACATTTATTTCTGATTGAGTTGGGTATTGTTGATCCCATCTAAAATCTTGGTTAGAGGTAGATTGACCTTCGGGTTGCATCAAAAGACCCATGTAAGACCCTACTCCAAAAGTATTATCAACACCAGTCTGATATATTGCTTCTATCTCAACATATAATTCCACATATCAAGTTGATACTGTGGACCTAACAACATAGATAAACCATTATCGTTTTGTATTTCCACAAGTGTAGATATCCTATACTGTTTATCCAAATAAAATTTTGCTTGAATTTTTTAGTTCATAGCTGCTGCTATCAACATCTGTCATTCCATAGATTTCGTAGCACAAATCAGAATATATTATTTCACGAGATACTCTAATGATACTACATGCAGGACGATTATAATCTAGTGAGTGAGAATCTTTGGAAATTTTTCCACCAAAGCATATCAGAACAATAATGGTACTCGAAGTTGACATACTTTCCACAAATACAAACATAATTTATATTAATTAATCAGTCTGATTAATAACTATCATAAAGTTTAATAAAAATATTAAGATTTATATTATTCAATATTTCTACAGTACAAAAATTAATTAATACTATATGTAACAATGAACAAAAATGTTATTAGAAAGGATAAAAAAAAAAAAAATCAACCCATGTTATACATTAACCTAAATATTTGTAGAAAAGAAAATTGAATAGAAATGTTCAATTCCTTCTGAATTTGCATTCTAAACAAAATGCAACTACAATAAATAAATGTTCATGTAAATAATACAGTACAAAAAAAAAAAATCATGAATATAAATTATAAATACAGACAAAAATATGAATTTAATTTTTTTTATTATTTTAAATATTCTAAAATAGTTAAATAATTAATATGAAATTATTTTCAATTTTTACATTTGCAATGTATGAAAAGTTATTTGTAATTTATGAATTTATATTACTAATTACAATACAAATTACAATTTCATTTTTAATATGAGTTAAATATATTTAAGGTCATTTTTAATGCATTTTTGTGCATAACTGAACTAAAATTTCTTCTAAAAGAATTTTTTAAATAATTTTTTATTTAAAAATTAATAAGATATTTAATATTTTTAACTATTTAATAATTTAATATATTGAAAATTTTAACTATTTAACAATATTTTCTTATTTTGAATGAATTAATTTTGTAGTGCCTTGATCGGGAGACACATGCTCTCATTCGACATGCTACTCAAATCAATACCACAAGTTCTCTGAATTACAAAAAATAGGTCTTTTAAAAACCAAATAATTAATTCCCACAAGTAACATCCGTTAAAATTTTGACTTGTTACCAAATTATCATAAATCACACATAATATTTTCAAAACCTACCTGTGTATTGACATCTGTAACTCAACAGGCTACAATCAATATACTCATAAATTCATTGGTTGATTTGCATTGGGTTAAATTTTTTTTTTTCTTCAGCTTTCCTATTATATCAATCCAATTTAATAATTTTCAACAAAAGCCGCATCAACTTGAGACTAATAACAAGGTCTTGATTAATCATTTATATCATTCAACATTAATTTATGCATCTAATTTCGTCGTAATATAACTCAATCGTATCAAATCAGGGCTAATAATATGATAAAATTGAAATTTTAATTAATCATGGCTAATAATCTGATAGAATTGAAAATTACCAAATTAAATTGAGTTCGAATTAAATCACGTCCTGAATTTAGTCCAGTCGCATCCAAAATTAAATTTGGAGCAAGTTGTTCACCACTTGCTGCCCCCGCCGCCACTTTTGCCTGTGTGGAAAGCGCCTAGACCAAAAGGTGCACAGCACCGAGCCTGTTGAAACCCTCAACCAATTTTGTGGTATGCCGCCTCCTAGCCAACGAATTGGACAAGAACCACCACAAAACCCTAGCACCGCCGCCTTTTTTCCACCTCAATTACTCCTTCATCAGCCATCAAAACCAGCAATTAAGCATACCAACACGTTCCTCTCGTCGATCCTGTCAAACTCACCTAACCTTTCAACATTTGCGCCATAGGAAGTGAGTAACTGACCACTTCCACCGCCTTAAATTTTTCCAGCGAAATCACTGCTAATTTGGTTCACATTTTGTATGGTTGTGATTCTTGAGCTAATAGGAATCCAACCATGGTTTTAGTTTTTAATTAGGAATTGAAACAAAGAAAAATCGAAGGTGGAAAGAGGTTGCAAAGTTTTGAATTTTTTTTTTTCCTTTTCCTTCCTATTCTCTATCTATACTTCCGTATCAATTTTTTTTTGGTACTATTGAAAGTTGCACTCATTTTTTCATCTGCTGAGGATATTATTTGTTATTGTTGAATGTTGCACTTGGTGAGTGCAACTTTCAACAGTAACAAATAGAAGTTACACTTACCGAGTGCAACTTTTAATAGTTACTACAAATTTGTAAGCCTTCCCGATTTGCGGTATTTTCGTAATTTTCTTTTTCACAATTTTGTTAAAAAAAGCCTATATTTGATAACATAAATATATTTTATTAAAAATATATACACCAGGTGGAGTAATGGGGGGGTTGCCATGGTGGGTGGTGGATTGAGAATATAAATATGTATATATATGAGAAATATGTATAAATATGTATATATATAATATATATGATAATATATATGTATTTATTAAATAAAATATATATTTTTATATATTTTTTTATATATGAAGTTTAATCTAAATCCTTGATTCTCGTAGAAGCATCTAATGATTGACATTAAAATTTAAACTCTTGTCAAATAATTAAGAGTAAAGGAGAGTAAAATCGGCTTTTCAAATGCAAAAACTACAATAAAATTGGGAGTTCTTACTCTTTTGCAATTTGCCCATTCAATATATAGCCATGCATTTTAAATTTTATACTCCAAATTTCTTGCCATATTCTCATCTTATTTGGTTTATCCATAGCATTTTTCCTGAATCAACTATGATTTTGCTGCCATCAATTAGAATTTCTGAATCAGACTACAATATTCCCCGACAATATTTTGAACCATCAGTGTTTTAAACTAGGGATAACAGAATGATGTAAGGATAACCCAATGTTTCTAAAATTATTACATTGCCAAGCTCTTTTGCAAAAAACCCTCCATTTTTTTTTCTTTTTTCTTTTTCTGGTTCTTGTTTTGTAGTTATCTTTTGTTTTCGTTACATCTTGCTGTAGCTTTTCTATCGATCAAGATACTTTATAGTACTAACTCCCAGCGGCCATTAATTCTTTAATATGAAGACCTATCTTTTCAAGAATTTATATATGAGGTGCCTTTGGGTTATTTATAAAAATATAGTAAAAAAATTTGAACTTTATAAAACTACCGTAGATTTGAAAAGTTTACAAAACTACGGTAAAGCATGGCTCCAGGCCATGCTTTTAGTTTGCTGATTTTTTATTTTTTATTTTTTTTTATAAATAACACAGAGGCATGGCCTGCTGAGGCCACGCCTCTAGCATTGGAAAATTGCCAGCCGCAAGACTAGTGGCGGGGAAAAAAATGAAGAAAGAGGAGAAGCCATGCCTCTTCAATTTTTTTTTTTTTTTTTTGAAAAATTGGCAAGAGGCTCTTGCATGGCATGCAATTTATGTTCAAACAAGAGGCGTGCCTTGTATGCACGCCTCTTGTGGAACATTTTTTTTTTTTTTTTTGACAGCTAAAACAAGAGGCTTGCCTGTTTGGAGAAGATTTTTTTTTTTTTTTTTTCCCTGCACAGCTGAAACAAGTAGCCACACATCTTGGCTTATAATTAACCCTCCCTCCATTATTCATTTTCTCATTTACTCCTCCTCAAATTTACCTTTCTCATTCTCAAGCTCACCTTCCTCATTTTCAAACAAAGGAGTGTGCTAGAGTTGTGTCTGCAACAAGTGCAGGAAAAATTGAAGAGGAAAAGCAAAGAGAGAAGGAAGAAGAAGATACAAAGAAGAAGAATTTGTGTTTAAAATAATTTAAAATAAGGTGAAATTTTAATTTATACTGTTGAAGATTATAATTTTTTATTTTTGATTATTTTATGTTATTAATTTTGTATTGTAAAGATAATATATTGCAATTTTTTTTTTAAAGTTTTTACAGTTTGGTTAGAAATCTTAGTTGGAGAAGGAAGATTTTGACTCAAAAATATCAAGTTGGTTTTTAGATTTTTGAAAGTATATTGATTTGAGTTGTTTACTATTAAGTTTGAATTGATATTGTGATGCGAAAGTTATTTTAATTTTTAATTTAAATAATTTGAAATTGATAAGCATGACATTAGTATTAGTTTATGTTTGTGGTCTTTCCTTTGTAATTATTAATTCATACACAATGAAAAAGAAAAAATAAAAGCACATAATGTAGTATCAATATTTTACATTACTAGTTATTAAGTAATTCAAATGCTAATAAATTTATCTTAAATTTTAATTAATTTATATTAAGTTACAAAATTAAAGTTAAATAATAAATTAATTCATATTAAGTAAAATATTTTTTAAGAAATTATAAATGTTATATATTTATTTATAAAAATTACATCTCTTATAAATTATGTGTATCACAATTTACATATTACTTATAAATATTTATTATATTGTAAATATATTAGTCTATATACAATATATACTGCATTATATATTTTAATATATTAATATTAGTCTATCTACAATATATAGTACCAAATAGCCACTCAACAACTCTTTTCTTATCTTCAAGCCTAACTATTGGCCGGATTAGAGTTTAATGTTTTGGACAAACTGATTCGGGTAGTTTAATTATCTATCCATCAATAATTTTAATTATGTATATATAGGTTAACATGAGTTTATATTAGATCACGTATCAACATATATAGACATACATCATAAAATAATATAAGACATAAAAGATTATGGTATTACCTATAACAGCTTGGCGAAACAATCTGAATGTTACAATTTAAGCTCCTATGAGTGAATCTAGTTCAGCAGGTACATAATTATGTACTCACATTATCTCAAAGAGTATATCTCAAAACATAAGAGCATGCTACGAAAAGATGTTAGATTATTAGTTTACTAGTCCACATGAACTAATTGAGAAAGGGCTAATTGAGAAGATTATAAGCTCCAAAACATTACCTTGATTTGGAAGTGGGATATAAGTACAGATATTATAATTTATTAAACATCAACTGAGATAGATTTCCACATTAAAGAAGCCGGGTGAGGTTAGTACAAGGTATTTGATCGATAAAAAAGCTATCCCATGTTATAATCAAAGTAGGGAAAATTGCAAAACTAAGACAATAGCTATGTTCATTTTGCATTTTAGGACTGACATTTGGAGCGGCATTAAAGTAAGACCAAAACTCACCAGAAATCGAAAAAAAAGACGAAGACATCGAAAAACACAGTTAGCGCTGGTGATTTCTTGCGTGGTGTTTGCATGGCACATGCATGGAACACCAGTGTAGGCACCACGTACATAATCACCGATGCTGATTGTATTTTTTGGTGGTGGCTATCTTTTTTTTTTTTTTTTTTTTTAATGAGTTTTTGTCCTACTTCAATACCACCTCAAATTTTGGTCTTACATTGCGAATTGGCTATTGCTGTGGTCCTATTTTTGCAATTTAGCCATAAAACAAAAGATAACTGCGTAACAAGAAATACACAAATGGAGGTTTATATACAGAAAAACAAAAATAGAAGAGGATCAAATGAAGATAAGGGCCCCCCAAAATGGATCTGTTTTTTATTTCCAAGTGGAATATGAAAATTTATGAGGATTAATTGGAGAGTTTATTTTCTTTGCTTTCCTTGATTAACAGCTCCATCAGATCGATCAGTAGGAGCCTTATCATCAGAGACGGATAACTGCAATATTGTATTTCTCGTAAACTTTTTTTCTATTCTGGAGCCACCAGGCTTCTGCCTGGCGCACCAGGAATTTCCGCCGACTGCACAAAGAAAGAAAAGAGATTGTAAATGGAGTGTATTCATTTGTTAGACATAGTTTACTCTTCAAGATCGTTGTCACTTGAAAGTATAAATTGGAGCTAATTCCAATGGTAAAAATTATAAACTATAATGATGACGATGGATTTGTCAATAGGCAATGTTTTTAAAAGCGGATCAAACAAATTTTTTGATAAGATTACTAGTTATTGATTTGATTGATTTGACCACTAATCTGATTGATGTAACATCATAATTTTATGATAATTATATTTAATTATATATATAATATTAGAATATTAAAAAAAATCAAAGATTTCAAAGGAAAAATCATTTAAAATTTTAATTATTACAATTCTAATTATTACACATTTTTTAAGCTATTATTTTAAGACTATACCAATCAATTAAAAATGTATAATACAAGTATTTAACATTAATCCAAGTGATCCTCCCTTTCAAGTTTCAAGTCTGAGTTAAATTAAAACAAGTGTTTTTTTTTTGGCACTAAATATCCAACATAATCTAAAAGAGATTAAACAAAATAAAATAATAATTCCAGCCATAAGTATTAATATATAACAACTAGTTCATTGATTTCCAAGTAAATAAACTCATGTTTCAAAAAATTCTGTGCATAAAATCTTTAGTCATTATCGTCAACTCTTAATTTCTTCTTTTATTTTTACACTTTTAAGTTTTTTATTTTTTATGTTTTATTTTTTATTTTTTTTCAAAAAATATAAATAAATAAATAAATCGTTGACTAATTGGGCAATCCACATATGTTGAACTAGTTATTTGTCAACTTTTACCAGTGGCACTAGGTTAATTAACGTTGGTTTTCAGATTTTATTTAAATCAAATTGGCCTTTGTCGCCAACCCAATTTGGTTCAAAATACTAAATATTAGGCTTACTTTCATGATATATTGTACAACCATCACTCACAGCAGCAGGTTTATCCTTATAAACCATAAAATTCCTTGAAGAGAGGTTAAGAGATAGGATCCTATGTCCAACCTCGTCTTCTTAATTCCTAGGGGTGGCAATTTGGGTGGGTCGGGTGGGTTCGGGTTGGGTTGAAGTAGGGGTATAACATTAATTTTCTCAACCCAAATCCAACCCAACCCGATGACAACCTGAAAGTGCTCAACCCTAACCCAACTTGGTTCGTATCGAGTCAGGTTTGGGCCAACCTGATTTTTAAAATAATTATTTTGAATATTTATTTGAATTTTAGAATTTTTTTTGTATTTTTACTCTTTAATTTTATCTATTTTTAATTATTAATAAATTAGAATAGGAGTAAAGAATTCTCATTATAACTTCACAAATGCACTCAACTAATTTTAATTGAACTACATAATATATTGACTTTTAGGAGTTTTTTTCATTTCATTTTCTAGTATCTATTTGCATTATAAAAATATTGAAATAACAAGTGCCTTATTTGTAAAAATATCATACTTGTCCAAGTTTTACTCACCAACTCTCTTTCATTTTTGGATCTTTTGTATGATCAAATTATCTCTTTGAACTTTTTAAAATTAATACCATTATTTTTTTAACTTTATATTGATTCAACTGAGCAATAATATATCAATAAAAATATATCATCAAGTGAATAGGTAAACAAATATTTTAAATTATACACGTAATTTATTATAAAAACTTGCTTAAGTCTTTTGAATTTTTTTATAACATCCCAATAGAAAGAATTCTTATATATTTATATATGTAAAATCTTGTATTGTATAAGGCTTAAAAAAACTCGTAGGACAAGTCAGTAGTTAAAGCAATATTTTGTTAACTTTTGTAATACAATTTTCATGTCCACTTGAATACAAAATAACCATTAGAAGTAATTTAAAATTGTAATGATCGATCCTATTTGATAGTGAAAATAAACAAGACCAAAAAATGCCAAATGAGTAATTTTGATACTACTAAAGTTCAAAATTTCAAACTTTATTTTTTTATTTTATATTTTTACTTCTAAAAATTTTAAATTTTATTTATTTAATTCGAATTGGGTCGAGTTGGTTCAAGTGGGTTCGAGTTGTCATGTGACCCACAATTAAATTTCGGGTTGTTTGTGTAACCTAAAATTCAACCCAACCCAAGATATTTTCTTTGGGTTTTTATTCGTGTCGACCTTGTTGGACCCAAACCCAAAATGAGTCAACCCCAACCCAATTTTTTCGTGTCGAACTCGTGTCGGGTTATCGTGTCGTGTTGGAAATTGCCACCCCTATTAATTCCTTAGCAAGTATCATTATGCCCCTTAATTAAGGGGAATGAAAAGAGGCATATAGCCATGATTCCAAACCTCCCTTCAAGGTGTTTTCCTTCGTTTAGGATAAAATCTCATCCACTGATGCATATTTTAGTATGATATTAATTTTCGTCCCATAAAGTTTCACTGATTTAATTTCATGCTAACAGCCTATATAAAGTTTCACTGATTTATTTAGCATTCAAATAATGGCATCCATTTAGAGGCAAAAAGAGTAGTTTGACTGCGGAGTACCTGAAACGCACCCGTGTGATATCTCTAGTCCCATCATTAGAGGTTCCAAGTGTAATATAAACTCCAGGCTCATACTGTTCAACCCATCCATCATCGGGATCCTCAGAAGATCTACTTTCTTCACTTTTGCCATGAAAAGGGACCTTTGAGGCTAATCCAGCCTGGTTCGAGATTGAAGATTTTCCAAGTGGTCCGGCGGGCCCGATGGAAACATTATATTTCTTGTAAACTTTCTCTCGATTCTCAAGCCACCAGGTTTCTGCTTCTTCTTTCTTGAATCTTCTCCGGCTGCTCTTAGAACAATAGGCAAAATAAGAAAATTTATCCTAACTCATCTGAGGGATCATAAGTTCATCTTTTGGCAAATTATGATAACCCAAAAGATTTAGAGAGACATAAATGTCAATTTTGAGTGATCGAGAGGTACCTGAACTGTACCCGTTTAATCTCTTTGGTTCCATCCATAGAGGCTGCAAGTGTTATATAAATCCCTGGTCCGTATCGTTCAGTCCGCTGATCATGCCGATCAATCTGAGTAGCAGATTCTTGAACCTCTGGTTTGAAGTTTTCCTCTAGTCGAAAACTTGAATTAGGATCAAAATCTGATGCTATGGAGCTGATGCTGGAGACGCTTCTGGAGGGTGCATGGCAGATTTCCCAGATCTTCTCTCTTTTCAGCACAGCTGCCACCAGCCTCTCCCAGTTGTCATAAATCCTAGACATTTTTCGTTCTGGGCTAACTTAGGCTGCAGAAATATCTAAAAATCTTATAGACTTTCTAAATTTCTAATGACCATGACATCAAATAGTACAATATGATGGCAATATTTTAGGGGTTGTAATTGAAAAATCTTTTACTTTTACAAACTGAAATTTCAAGAAATATCTATGAGGAACCTAGTTGTCGCAGACTTAGACGCGTTTTGCTAAGGTCATCGTCAACCAACTTCGGAGAAAGTAGTTTCAGCCTACCCCATAAAGAAGAAAACGAAAAGGAAATAATATTCAAAGACTATATGCATCTTCAAAGACTTTATGCTTCTGGGACAATTTAGTATTCTCCAAAACTTGTCCCCATTCAAACGCGTACCTCATTTCTAACGTTTTGCATTGTCTACCCGATTATTATGAAAAATACAAAAATTCCTGTGCAGTGAATTCATTGTCTTCATCAGTTCAATATATAACCACGTATTTTAAGTTTTATACCTACAATATATTGCCATATTCTCATATTATGACGTTTATCCATAACATTCTTATCAAATCGACTATAATTTGACTAACATCAATGAGAATTTCTGAATCAGTCTGCAATATTCGCAGATAATATTTTCAACCATCAATAGATCATATTGGAGAAGACAATTCTTGAAGGCACACATCTTCCTTGTGCATTTTCTCCCATCTCTCAACCAAAAGATCACCTCCCAGCGTCCTCAGAATCAGATAGTGTTCACGTAAATAAAAAATTCCCTGTTCGCTGATCCCAATGCTATCCGTTTTCTTATTCTCCAATCAAGCAGAGATTGTGATTTTGTAAAGTCTGCAACAATGGCTTGCCGGGCTGATTAGAAATGTTATCAGATATTTATACACTGCAGTAAAACTAAGAAAATTGGCTATAAGTGGGAGACCAACATAACCATACAAATCAAGGAACTTAATATGACTGTTTCTGATTTTCACCCAAATCCTCTCCATAACAAGAATATATAGCTCTGGGTGAATTAAAGCTTACCTCTTGAGCATATTGCAATACTTGCGTTTGCCATAAAAGGACAGACCAGCTGACTTTCCGATTGGCTTCTTGTAAAAGTGATGCAATCAGGGAAAATTTCGATGTGCAGCCAGGCTGCTGAACTTCACTTCTCTTTGAAACTGCAGCTCTCCATCTCCACAACGTTCTTCTTTTATTCTTATGACTTCCACTACAGAATCATCCGATCTACTTCCCTTTGTAAACCATACCAGATTCAAGTCTTGTAAGAAGATTTTTGTTACTAAAATTATCTGTTGCAACTTGTAGTATTTAGCATAGGGAAAATCTCGTGACCTATCCCAGGTGGACTACTACATCCTCGTTAGCTGAAAAATATAAAAATAAGTGAAAATGCCATCAAGGTAGATATGTACATAAACTGGACCATGATATCTTGGACGATTTTTCAATTTTCTAACCACAAACATCAGAAGAATGATCCTTTGTCTTCCTGCTTTGTACCAAGCAAGCTTGGTTATGGTGGCAGCTGAAAGAACGGATTTTTTACCTGTGGTCGTTCCTTCTGCAAAGCCACCAACCTCTCCCAGTTGCTGTACATAATTCCTATACATCTCTGTTTCAGCTTTGTACCCAAACAATGCTTGGAAAATGTAGGGAAAAATGTAAAATTGGTCTTGTAACTTAATCCTATTGCCAAAGTAGGACTTTAATTTTTCGGACCTCAAAATTGGTACACTATCTTCAAAAATTTGGCAATTTAAGAACAAATTGGGCTTGAATTTCATTTTCCTTCATTCAGATCCTATGTGGTAGCTGATTTGACACTACGTGGCCCCTTGTCAACCTAAATATCTAATTCTCTCCTACGTGGTATATGCTTTGTCAATTCTTATTGCCACATCACCATAAAATTTACGCTTTGACAAAAAAAAAAAAAATAGACATCAACAATTTAAAAAACAAAAAACCACCAAAAATTAAATACAAAATTATAAACAAAATTAAAAAAAAAAAAGAATAAATGGTTAAACACATTGGATAGAAAAAGAAAAGCCCACAATTTCTCATTTTGTAAACATAAAAAATCCAAATATTGTGAAAATAATAAAAATATCTAAAATAATTTCATTAAATTTAGTTGAATTTAATCAGGATATAAAATAAATAAATAATTAAAAATATAATATCTAAATCTATTCTTGGATAATATAATTTTAATATTTTAAATTATATACTCAATAATATTAAATAATAAACATATTTAAATTAATTTAATTTAATTTTTTAATTTAAAAACCTATTGCTCTTAACTATATAATATAAATTGCCGAGTGACTTGTGGTCCAATGGCATAAATCTCTCACATAATGTGAGAGGTCAGGAGTTCGAGCCCGAACAACCTCTTAATATGCATGCATGTATATAAATAAAAAAAGCTATATAATATAAATTACTTAATAATATTAGAAAATTTCTAATTAAAAATAAAATAAATTAAAAATTAAAAATCTATGATTTTAACTATATAATATAAATTACTTAATAATATTAAATTTATAAATAGGTCTAAAATAATTTAATTCAATTTAAATAAATTTATCTATTAATTTAAATAATAATAATAGTTATTACTATAATATATATATATATAATTATTTTTCCCTTTCCGCCTATCCCTCCCCGCCCCCACCCTCACCCCCACCCACCACCAACCCAGCCCCCGACATAGCCGCCGACCAGTACCGCCACTAAGGCGGCCGCTCAGGCCAACGCCCATGCCCAGCAGCCACGCACAACCCCCCCCCCCCCCCTCCCCTCAATTCTCCCCAGCCCCGACATGCCAGCGTCCAATCCTTCCTAACACCTTTTCCCTTCTCTTTCCCGGCTAATTGCGCCAATCTGACCGTGTTAGCCCACCTTCCCCCCACTAAGGCGGCCGCTCAGGCCAACGCCCATGCCCAGCAGCCACGCACAACCCCCCCCCCCTCCCCTCAATTCTCCCCAGCCCCGACATGCCAGCGTCCAATCCTTCCTAACAACTTTTCCTTTCTCTTTCCCGGCTAATTGAGCCAATCTGACCGTGTTAACCCACCTCCCCCCCCCCCCCCCCCAATTACCTTTCCCTTTCCCAAGCAGTAGGTCCCCCACTTTCTATTCCCTTCCATGCCCTCCCCCCCCCCCCCCCACCCCACAAACCCAAAGCAATATGGCTGCTGGCCATGGTGGCAATTGCCTTGTCGCCGGCGCCGGCCGTTTGGCCAGCGACCGGCCCCCCGGCACAGAGATAGCCAGCTATTATAGTTATATATATTTGTATGTGTTTATATGTATGTATATATGTGTGTATATGAATATAAATAAATTTATGCATTTTTTTTAAATTTTAATTTGATTTTTTATTTTATTTTGTTGATGTGGCAAGTGAATGTGCCATGTCAACCACTACATAAGTGAATGGGGGAAGAGCCTAGGGGTGTTCACAGTTCGGTAAACTGGCCGAACTGAACCGAAAATGAAAATTCGATTTGTACCAATACCGAACTGAAAATTTCAGTTCAGTATTCGATTATTTTTTTTAAAAAAAATTCGGTATTTGGTTCGGTTTCGATTTTTTGTATCGGTTAACCGAATCGAACCAAATTATCGAATTATTAATTAATAAATATATATTAATATTCATATTTATTATTAATTAATAATTATATTACATTAATATATATTAATTAATAGTACATACAATGTTAATAGTACATATATATTAATTAACAACAATAAATATATATTAGTATGTATTAACATTCATATTTATTGTTAATTAATAAATATATTACATTAATATATATATATTAATTAGCAGTACATATATTGTTAATAGTATATATATTAATTAACAACAATATATATTAATATTAATATTAAAAATTAAAAAATTCGGTATTTCGGTTTTTAACCGAACCAAACTGAAAAAAAATTTGGTTTTTCGGTACGATAGTTTGGTGTACCAAAATTTCGGTTCGGTTCGTGCCGAATGAACACCCTTAGAAGAGCTTGCTGACAAGGTGCCATGTGGCGCCAAATCAGCTACCATGTAAGATCATGCTAAAGGAAAATGAAATTCGAGCGCAATTTGTCCTCAAATTGCCAAATTTTTGAAGGTGGTGTATCAATTTTGCGGCCCAAAAAGTCAAAGTTCTACTTTGCCAGTAGGGTCAAGTTACAAAACCAATTTTGCATTTTTCTCGAATATGTATGTGCTAGGTGATGACCATGACATGGATTGTTATATGTATCAATTGGTGATGACCAAATTGGCATCAAATACGAAAAATTAGGCATGTCAAGATATTGTCATATGAAGATGTATTTGATGGGTTTTTTTGGTCTAAAACAGTGAAATAACTCGGTCAAAAAGGAAAAATAACTTATAAATAATTTAAATAGTATCCTCGAATTCTCTAAGGTGAGATAATGCCTAGCATGTAATATATTTTTGACGTCTTTGACATAAGATGAGACCAAAATTTATGTCACAAATTTAAGGTAGATTTAACTGTAGGAGAAAACATGGTACACTCATTTTTCCCAAAGCAAAAGTAGAAAAGAGTCAAAGTAAACAACTAAAGAAGGTATGGAAAGAAGAAAAACAAAAGAAAATACAATTGGAAGACCATAAATCTTAGTAGAACATTTTAAAAAGCTACAAGACATGTTTGCTTTTGTATATACAATATGTAAGTTCTTGTATAGTGGCTCCATAGAGATTCCTCAATTTAACAAGGAAATTGGGCCATCACTTCATTCACAAAAGTTGCCATTTTAATTCGCATATAGTCGTAATTCTTCAAGCAATTTTCATTCACATTTACGACTGCTTAGGAGCTTAACTAACGTTTCCCCTCCATTTTCTAATGTGTATTACGTAAGCAAAGCACGAACGTACATATATATGTTCATATACACAAAATACTTTCTGAAACATCTCAAAAATTTTAATCAAATTCAGTCAAATCAAGTCATCAAACCAATTGTATAGTTATATAGCTTGCTTTCACGGACTTCATTTTATGCGCTTTTTGTGTTACACTATATTTATTTCAATAATTTTGATGAGGAAAGTCAAAAAAAATGCTAAAGAAACCGTGTGGAGTTAGAATAAAGTATCTTGGTCGATAAAAAAGCTGCCACAGGATATACATATATATATATACACACACATATATAAATATAATCAAAACAAAAGATAACTGCCGAACAAGAAATACACAAATAAAGGTTTATAAAGAAGAGAAACAAAAATAGAAGAGGATTAAATGAAGATATATAATAAGGGCCTCCAAAAATGGATCGGTTTTCCTTTTTTCCTTAGTGCTTTGATGAACAGCTAGCCAATTCCGATCATAGCGATGGCTAGTTCAGTGTTATAAATTTTTCTTCGATTCTGGAGCCACCAGGCCTCCGCTTGGTGCTTCTCGAATCTTCTCCGGCTGCACAAAGAAAGATAAGAGCTTGCAAATGGAGTGTATTTAATTTCTTGAATACTCTTGAGGAGCATTGTCACTTTAAAAAAATAAATGGAAACAAATTAATTACAGTGGTGAAAATCATAAGCTATGATAATGATAATTGAACTTGTCAATAAAGGCAATGTTTTTTAAAGCAATCGGATAAAAAATGGGTGATGAAACTGATTAGTAATTCTATCAATTGGATCACTATTCGACTAATGTGATGTCATAATTATACTTAATTTTATAGATGTGTATAATTTTAGAATATTATAAAAAATAGGAAATTCCAATAATGTAGGAAAAATCGTGTAAAATTTTAGTTCTTGCATGCTCATTTTTAAGTTGTTCTCTTTGAAAAAAAAATAATAATAACATTTTGCAATTAATCAATTACAAATGTGTAATTTAATCAAATGTAATATAACACAATTATGTAATATTAATCCAAGTGATTCCTCTTTCATGTTTCAAGTCTACTTAAAACAAGCTTTTTACCATCCCATATCTAACATAATCTAAGAGATATTAAATAAAATAAGATAATAATTTTAAATATTCATATATAACTAGTAGTTCATTGAGTTTGCAGAAAATAAACTGGTGTATCAGAAATTGTATGTGTGCTCAAATTTTTAGTCATCATTTTCAAGTCTTAATTCCTCTTCTTATTTTTACATTTTTCACTTTTTTTTTTTAATTTTTCCATGAAAAACTATAAATAAATAACTGAATCAATGGTCAATCAATCAGTCTAAGACCACCAATTAAACTGATTATTGGCTAATTTTTACTAGTGACACCAAGTCAATTAATTTCTAACTTTTATTTTTCATTCGAATTTCAAATTGGCCTCTAGTCGCAAGTTCAATCAATCCAATTCAATTTTAAAATAATGAATGGCGGGTTTATTTTAAGATATATTGTCCAATCATCAATCGTAGGAGCAATTTTGTCCTTATGAGAACACAAATTTCTTCAAGGGGAGGGCGAAAGAGAATCCTATATCCAATCCTCATCCTCTTAATTCCTTATCAAATATTATTATCCTCCTCAATCAAGGAGAATGGAATAAGGTATTCACCTCAATCCTATACACCCCCCCCCCCTCTTACCCTCCCTCATAGATGCTTTTCTTTATTGAGGGTAAAACCTCCACTGATGTATGTTTGACTATGAACTTAATCATCGTCCTATAAAACACTTTATATCTTTTATTTCAATTTATTGTATTTATGTCACATGTATTTGATTTTCAATTAATTATTTTTATAAAAAAATATTTAATACACATGTCATAAATTTATAAAATGGAATAGAAGATTAAATATAGAATGGAACAGAGGATTAAACTGCCTATAAAGTTTCTTCACTTAGCATTAATTCAAATAGTGGCATTCATTTAGAGGCAAAAAGAGTAGTTTGAGTGTGAGTAGGTACTTGAAACAAATCCGTGAGATTTCTCCAAAGTCTCCAATTATTGCATAAACACCAGGGTCATATTGTGCAACCGCTTGGTCGGCAATGTCGCTAGCAGTTCGCCATAGTTGGCGTCCGTTTCCGACAATTGAGATGAGTTCATCGGGTTCCTCAGAAGATCTATTACTTTCTTCACTCTTGCCAAGAAACGGCACCTTGGAGGCTGATCCAGCCTGGCTCAAATTTAATGATTTTCTAAGCCGTCGGCCCAGCCCAACGGTAATATCATATTTCTTGTAAACTTTTTCTCGGTTGTTGCGCCACCAGGTTTCTGCTCCTCCGCTGAATCTTCTCCGGCTGCACATAGAGCAATAGGCCAAAAATAAGAAATTTCTCCAAAGGAAGTTCATCTTTTGACAAATTAATGATGACCCAAATGATTTTTAGGGACAAAAATGTCAACCTGAGTATTCAAGAAGTACCTGAAAATTACCCGTTTGATCTCTTTCGTTCCATCTATAGAGGTGACAAGTGTTAGATACACTCCTGATTCATATTGCTCAATCCACTCATTCTGATCAGTTTGACTAGAAGCAGATTCTTGAACAATATCAGATTTTACAGATTTGAAGTCTTCATCCAAAAGAAAACTTGACTTAGAATCGAAATCTGATGATATAGAGCTGATGGTAGGGCTCGAAGGGGCATGGCACATTTCCCAGAACTCCTCTCTTTTCAACACTGCTGCCACCAGTCTCTCCCAGTTGTCATAGATCGTAGACATTTTGCTAAATTTGGCTGCAGATATATTGAAAAATTTTATGGCCTTTCTAAATTCCTAATGATCACGACATCATATGGTACTATGTGATAGCATTATTTTGATGATTGTTGTTGGGAAGCCTTGCATTTTTACAGATTGAAATTCCAAGAAATATATATGAGAAGGAAAAATGTGGCTGTGGCAGACAATTAGATGCGTTTTGCTAAGATTAACTGTCGACAGACTTTCGAGAAAGTAATTTCAGCCTACACTTTAAGGAGAAAAGGGAGAGGGAATATTTGAAGACAATTTAGTGTTGTGGAAAACTTGTCCCCAGTCAAATCTCGTACCTTATTTCTGAAGTTTTGCATTTTCTGCAGAAACATTCTTATCCGTCTTATTCCAGACTGCTGCTGGAGGCCAGAAATTTTTCCAGTTTTTGATATTATTTCACCATGTCTATATAGGACTGCTGAAATGTTCAAGAACAAATAAAACTCCACGAGGATGTCAGATAATCAGTTCACTTGGGAACAGAATGAGCCAAAATTTTGTTTCTTTTTATGAGTACAGGAAAAATTCCACATATGGAATAATTACCGTGTACTCCCATGGCCATGGCAACATTGGTGTTTGGAGGGCGGGGGTTGATAGGGCGGGTAGGGGCGGTCCAACAGTGGAGTGGGATATATATATGTGTATATGTATATATAAATATATATGTACATATGTGTGCATATTCATATATTATATATTTATGGTATATGTTAATAAGGTTATTGCCAACATGGCAAAAGATTCAAATTATCACACTCCCAACATGCCAGGTCATAAATATATCAGTTTAATTTATTTTTTTAGTTAGTATATAAAATTAATCAAATTATTTTAATTATATAAGTTAAAATTTTATTGTTAATATAGTAGATTAGTTTTTTATTTCTTAATTAGTGAATAGTCGTAAGTTATAATTATATTTATAAAAATATATCAGTTTATATAAAATTTGTGTGCCATATAAGTTATATCATACATTTGAAACTTAATTAAGTTAAATTATTTTGTAATATGGTAGGTTAGATTTTTATTTCTTAATTGGTGAATAATCATAAATTATAATATATATTTATATAAACATACCAATTTATAAATGATATGTATATATATTTGTTTTATAAATTAAATCATGCTTGAAATTTAATTAAGTTATTTTAATTATGCAAGTTGAAATTATATTGTAAATAATGATAAATTATGTGTAAATATATATTTATATAAACATATATGTATATATGTTTGTGTATATCTAAATTTATGTTTCTCTATATGTGTGTATATATAAATTCTATCATATATTTGAAATAAAAAAAATAATAACAAAAGATATGCATGTTGCCAACTAAGCAAGGAAAAAGACAAAATATATCTACTAGGCAGTCCAACACAACAAACACTCCAAATTGGCACACTCCAGCAAGCCCCATCAGTTTTTTCAGGTGGGATTTCCACTGGAGGACTAAAAGGGCTAATTTTTTATTACTTATAGGACTAAAATTATAATGTCTAAAGATATAGGGGAAAATGCAAATTAGGCAATTATAGGATGAAAAATGAAAATTTGCCGACTTCTCCAATATAAGATAAGACCAAAATTTATGCCTGAAATTTAAGGTAGATTTAACTGTAGGAGAAAACATGGTACACTCGTTTTCCTAAAGCAAAAGTAGAAAAGAGTCCAAGTAAGCAACTAAAGAGGGTGTGGACAGAAGAAAAACAAAAGAAAATGTAATTGGAAGACCATAAATCTTAGTAGAACATTTTAAAAAAGCTACAAGACATGTTTGCTTTTGTATATACAATCTGTAAGTTCTTGTATAGTGGCTACATGGAGATTCCTCAATTTACGGAAGAAATTGGGCCATCACTTCATTCACAAAAGTTGCCACTTTAATTCGCATAGAGTCGTAATTCTTCAAGAAATGTCTCCATTTGCGTTTTCCCTCCATTGTCTAATGTGTATTAAGTAAGCAAAGCACAAACGTGCATATATATGTTCACATACACAAAAAACTTTGTGAAATATCTCAAAATTTTTAATCAAATCCAGCCAAATCAAGTCATCAAACCAATTGTATAATTATGTAGCTTGCTTGGAATCCATTTTATGCACTTTGTGTTACACTATGTTTATTTCAAGAATATTGATGAGGAAAAGAAAGGAAAATGCTAAAGAAAAGAAAACTTGAGGGAAAATATCTAATCAGGTAGTATATGATTATGCATTCACATAATCTCAAGCTCAGTATATCTTAGGGCATTTCAGTCGCTATGAAAAGATATTAGAAGGATGAGTTTGCTAGTCCACATAAAATAAGAAAGCACTAATTCAGAATAATTAAGCTATGAATAAAGACATTATAATTTATTAAATATCTTCAATTGATAAAATATTTCCACATTAAAGAAGCCGTGTGGAGTTAGTACAAAGTATCTTGGTTGATAAAAAAGGCTACCATAGGATATAAACAAAACAAAAGATAACTGCGTAACAAGAAATGAATAAATGAAGGTTTATACAGAAGATAAACAAAGTAGAAGAGGATTAAATGAAGATAATAAGGGCCTCCAAGAATGGATCTGTTTTTCTCTTTTCCATAGTGCATTGATGAACAGCCTCCTCAGTACAAAGCGAGGGCAAGTGCAGTGTCACAAACTTGTTCATGATTCTGCAACCACCAGGCTTCTGCTTGGTGCTTAGTATTGAATCTTATCCGGCTGCACAAAGAAAGAAAAGAGATAGTAAATGGAGTGTTTTTCATTTCTTGGATACAGTTTACTCTTCAAGAGCATTGTCACTTTAAAAAAATAAATGGGAGCAAATTAATTCCCATGGTGGAAATGATAAACTATGTTAATGATAATTGGACTTGTCAATAGAAGCAATGTTTTTAATTGAAAGCAATCAGACAAAAAATCAGCAACGAAACTGATTATTAGTTCGATAGATTGGATTTGTCCGACTAGTGTGATGTCATAATCATGTAATAATTATATTTAATTTTATATATGTTTAAAATTTTAGAATATTATCAAAAAAAAAAATAGGAAATTGCAATAATGTAGGAAAAGCCATTTATAATTTTAATTATTGCATCCTCATTTTTTAGTTGTTCTTTTTGAAAATATCATTTCACAATTAATCCAAATTCCAAATGTATAACTAGATCAAATTTAATATAACACAATTATTTAACATTAATCCAAGGGATTCCCCTTTCATGTTTCAAGCCTTCTTAAAAAAAAAACACCACTCTATCCAAAATAATCTAAAAGAGATTAAATAAAATAAAATAATAATTTTAAGTATTCATATATAACTACTATTTCATTCAATTTCAAGAAAATAAATTGATGTTTCAAAAAAATATGTTCAAACTTTAGTCATTGTTTTCACTCTCAATTCCTATTCATATTTTTATGTTTTTCAATTTTTCTATCCAAAAATATAAAAGTGAATCAACGGTCAATCGATCGGTCAAAGTACCACCAATTAAACTCATTATTGGCCAATTTTTACTAGTGGCACTGGTCAATTAATGTCTACTTTTTAGATTTCATGCGGACCAAATTGGCTTTCAATCATTGATTCAATTGATCCATATTGATTTTTAAAATAATGAAGAGAGGGCTTACTTTCAAGATGTATGGTCTAATCATCAATTGTCTGAGTAGTTTTGTCCCTATGAGAACACAAAGTTACTCGAAAGAAGGGTGAGAGAGAATCCTGTGTCCAAACCTCATCCTCTTAATTCCTTACCAAGTATCATTATAGTCCTCAATCGAGGGGAATGGGAAGAGGCATGTCCAAACCTCATGTTGCCATTATTCTAGTGGGCAGTGCTCACGACATCCTTCCTCACTCTCTCACCTTCCTTAGAGATGTATTCCTTAATTTATTGAGGATGAGACCTCCGCGTGTTAATTTGACTATGAAGTCAATCATCGTCGTATAAAGTTTCACTTATTTAATTAACTTCATGTATACAGCCCATTTAGCATTCAAATAGCAGCATCATTTAGAGGTAAAAAGAGTGGTCTGAGTCTGAAGTACGTACTCGAAACGAATCCGTAAGACATCCCCAAAGTCTCCAATTGTTACATAAATGCCAGGTTCATACTCTACAACCCGTTGATCCACAATGTGGCTAGCAGTTCCCCATAGTGGGTGTCCATTTCCGACAGGTGAGATGGGTTCATCAGGTTCCTCAGAAGATCTACTACTTTCTTCACTTTTGCCAAGAATATCATATTTCTGGCAAACTTCTTCTCGGTTGTCATGCCACCAGGCTTTTGCTTCCACTTCGTTGAATCTTGTCCGACTGCACACAGAATAGTAGGCCAAAAATAAGAAATTTTCTCAAATGGAAGTTCATCTTTTGACAAATTCATGATGCCCCAAATGATTTTGGGGACAAAAATGCAAACCTGAGTGATCAAGAAGTACCTGAAACGTATCCGTTTGAGCTCTATGGTTCCATCTATAGTGGACACAAGTGTTATATGCAACCCTGGTTCATATTGTTCAGTCCATTCTTCCACAATTTGGCTAGAAGATTCTTGACCATCTGATTTCGCAGATTTTGAGTCTTCATCTAAAAGAAAAATTGAATTAGAACCGAAATCCGATGATATAGAGCTGATGGTAGGGCTCGGGGGTGCATGGCACATTGCCCAGAACTCCTCTCTTTTCAACACTGCTGCCACCAGTCTCTCCCAGTTGTCATAGATCAAAGACATTTTGCTAAATTTGGCTGCAGAAATATTGAAACATCCTACGGCCTTTCTACATTTCTAATGATCATGACATTATATAGTACTATATAATAGCATTATTTTGATTATTGTTATTTGGAAGCCTTGCAATTTTACAGATTGAAATTTCATGGAATATTTATGAGAAGGAAAAAGGTGGTTGTGAGCAGACATAGACGCGTTTTACTAAGATCAACTGTCGACAAACTTTGGAGAAAGTGATTTCAGCCTACCCTTTAAGAAGAAAAAGGAAAGGGAATATTTCATGACAATTCAGTATTGTGGAAAACTTGTCCCCTTTCAAACCTTGTACCTTATTTCTAAAGTTTCGCATTTTCTGCGGAAAGACCGCTGCTGGAGGACAGAAAGTTTTCCAGTTTATGAAATTATTTCACTATGCAGGGATGGATCCAAAAATAAGATTTTGGTGGGGTGGGGTGGGGTGGGGTGGGATGGGCGGGGGGCGGAGCGCAAAAATTATATAAGTTTAAAAGTTTTAAGTATAATTTTCATACTTGTGAATTCAAAATACACATTTTCATCAAAATTGAGTGTGATACTTGTTTATATTAGAAAATTTGTATATGAATCAAATCAAAATCAAAATTTTTATTAGTTCTAAAACATGTTTTCATCTTATTCTAAAACATGTTATTGATAATATTCATAAAGAAAAAAGTTTTTCCATTTGTAGTTGTTGAAACACAAAGAAAAATATTTAATCACATTTATCCTTACCTCAATCTTGTTAAATTCAAAATGAGAGATTTTAATATTTTGCAAGTCCCTTAAAATTTAATCAGCTAAACTACTTAATAGTCTTCACTTGGTTACTTGACTATAAATATGGACTAAAGAATTTGTTTTGAATTTTAAAAAATAATATACATAGATATTTCATTAGTTGATTTTAATTTTTAATTTTAGGTCCATAATAAAAGTTAATTTTAAAAAAAAAATTAATGAATGAAAAATTAAAAGTAGTTACTTTTAGTTAATACTAAACAACTTCTTCTTTTTAATATATTCTTTAAATTAATTATATTAATATATATGTATATATATATATATTGTGTAATAAACCTAGGGGGCAATGGCCCTACTTGCCCCCCGAGATCCGTCCTTGTCACTAAGTTATATATTCGAGAAGTAATAAAAGATTCAAGAACAAATAAACCTACACGAGGATGTCAGATAATCAGTTCACTTGGGAAGAGAATGAGCCTGAATTTTGTCTCTCTTTATGAGCACAGGAAAATTTCCATATATGGGATAACTACCGTGTAATCCCCTTTTACTATAGATGTATATCAACTATCTTATTCAGCAATAGATTCTTTGAAATTCAAAGTCTTAGTTCATATGTTGCTCTTGGGCCAGTGCCCCATCTTATTCAGCTAGAAGGCTAGATAGCTGAAAGACCTGGAAACAGCAGCACACCAAAGCAAAAGAATTTCGGGCGAGTGCATTAGATCTCAACTTGATTCTTAACTTCTCTTTTAATATCATAATTACAAATACCCCCTAGGCCACCAAAATTTGGTAAAAGTTGATGGGATTTGCCAAATAACTAATTTACTCTTCAATAAAATTTGATTAAAAAAAAGATTATCTAAAAAATATATATTTTTCTGAGGACAAAATTATTCTTCCACCTATACTTCAAAAATTACTACTCAAATGCTCATCCTCACTCCGTCTCTCTCTTTTTCTCCAATGAATTTCTTGATTTGAAGAACTCTCTCTTGTTCACTTTTTTCTCTCAGTCATTCTCTTTTCAATCATTTTCTCTCTTCAATATATGTGAAGATAGTTTTGA
Organism: Jacaranda mimosifolia; assembly: GCA_018894105.1. Taxonomy (NCBI): domain Eukaryota; kingdom Viridiplantae; phylum Streptophyta; class Magnoliopsida; order Lamiales; family Bignoniaceae; genus Jacaranda; species Jacaranda mimosifolia. The sequence continues at coordinate 36,150,505 of CM032125.1, read as the reverse complement.
TAAATTTATTAAAATTTACTAATGATATCAGCGAATTTTAGTATGGTGATGGATACTTGAGGCTAGGTCGCCTGTAAGACAAAGATAAATTGTAATAGAAGTAAGTGTCATATCAAAATCAGAAGAAAAGGTTTGTTTAATTGGGTATATTTAGAGGGACTGTAGTGTAACTATCCCTTTGTCTAAAAAAAAAAGGGTCCAAGAAGTGAAACAACTAAAGAAACTATGGAAAGAAGAAAAGCAATAGGAACCGCAATGAATGAAAATAAAGCTAAAGCCAGTGAGAAACCTATCAATATTTTGTAACCATCAAAACATTACTGTGAAACCTTATATACAATATCCAACAATAATTTCAATTTTGTCGAGCAAATAAATATTGTATGCTCTTAGACACAAATTATTAGTTTGGTAGTTGTCACAGGGATAATTTTTCACATAAATTTTCGCCCAATTTAACGCAATCTTGTGCGGCCTATACCTGCTAAGGGCCTAGTCAGCTTGTTTATGCACCTCGTTTAGTGCAAGTGTGCGAGTTAGGCAACATATGATCGAGCGAGGCAATAATATAATCGTTTGAGCATGCAACGGAATTAACATAAGGGACACATGAATTATAGGAACCAATCCCAACCTTGTATTAACCCAACAAATGTAACACACAGGATGCCCATGCCTTCACACAATATCTGCCCAAGTCTAACTCACTATCTCATTCTCTAACTAGGGCAGACTGTGAGGTCAAAGGCTTTTATACCGTCTAGTATAATAAGCAACAATGGACATCCTCCACTGCCAGGAAGCTAACCTATCAACAACCAACATATGGCAAAGCTATGCTAGATGGTGCTAGGTGTCTCGAGCAGTTGTGCCGAGTGGTTGTCTGCAGTGTAGCTTGCTTGTGCCGATTGTTCTGAGCGGTTACCAAAAAAGTCAGCCACAACCGTCCCACTACTTTGTTTCCCTCTCTGCCAAAAATCATCTGCGAACATACTCCGTTAATTGCTACCCACATCAGTATGAACTCGCCACGTCTTGCCAACATGTTGCTAGGCTGTTTGCGAGGTAAGCCCACCTCGCCAACCTGTTGTCACATGCGCCTATGCCCATTGTGCACGTTAGCGTGTTGCTTGTGCACGCTGCTCTACTTGGTTGCACCTAAGTCTCAATACCAACTTTATCTTTCGCACAACCATGTGAATTGTTCCGTCAAATGTTGCGCAAGTATGCCCATCATTCCACTAAGTCCCTCGTGAGTGTGCGCATTGTTCCAGTCAAGTGTTGCACAAGTGTGCACATGGCCCAGCCCCACACGCAATGCATCCATTAGGGTCTGTTTATGAGCTCCGTCCCTTGGTGCACAACATAATGCCTGGTCCTAGCAAGTGTCCCTGGCCTATTTCGTTTGTCCAACACACTAACTGATCACCGTCAAGCACCACCAAGCATGCGTGATCGAATGCAATATTTTTGGGTCTAACAAACCACCCCCACTAGAGGAATTCGGCGCCCTCGTCAAACTAAGGGAGACACACCCTCACTTGTGTTCCTGTATAAACCTGCGTTAACCTACAAGTCTAGAAATGAATGCCATCAGTAACTTTAAGCCAAGGTAACAAGTGCTAATCTCACGTTTAGTCATGTTGCACCAAGCCAGCATAGTTTTAGATTTCCTATTGACCCTCGCCAAACACTTTACCTCGGCCAATGCCCCCACTTGACCGAGGTATAGGGCTAAGCTTTTAAATTTGCCGCCCTACAGCTTTTAACTTCGCCACATAGGATAAAGAAGACCAACTCTTTTTACTGATTTCTTGGCAAATGCCACCATCACTGCCCGATGTTGATGAACCAGTGTCGTTGGAATGCATTGGTCCAGTCTCATCCATCCTATTGACTGATTTCTTTCCCTCTTTTCCGAAGTTACTCTACTAAGCTTGCACAATGCAAGGTTCTTTATCATCAAGGATCATCAACCCACTCAAGTAAAGGATAACGATGGCCTTTGCATCAAATAGGAAATCACTGCCAAGAATCATATCGAATACATCCAACTGATAAACCATCAGTTTGCTTCATCTCTGCCAATTTCCCACTTTCAAGTCCATAATGGCCCTCACCTTTCACCATCTCCAGCTTTCGATTTACAGCCTTAACCTGGGATTTAACAAGTTTCATCTTTAGCCCCAGCTTTTGGGCTTGTTCCTCCGAAATGGAGCTATGCATGGACCCCGAATCCACTATTACCTTAACTTGATTACCATTCAAAAACAGTCGAACATACATTAGTCCCTTATTCTTAATTGACTTGGACTTACCCGTTAGAGTGTTCAGCAACTGGAGAGCACCGATTCTCAGTTCCATGTCATTCTCCATTTTTGTGTCAGTCATCTCAGCCAACAAGACACTAAGTCGTTCTAGCTAAGGGCAATTCCGTATTTTGTGGTCATCTCCACAAGTGAAGCACCCTATTCTCTTCTTTTCTGTCTAGGTACCTACTGCTTCGGATCCCTCTTTTTCCTGCACTTTTCCATTTGCTTTCGCTTTGCCCTTGTCTTTCCTAGTATCTTTCTTTTTGAGTTCTCAATTTGAGCCTCCGATATTCCAATAGTTCACCAATCTATCGGCAGTGGCCATAGCTGAGTGCAAGTCCTTGACTCCTTGTCGCCTCAACTCGTCTTGAGCTTAAGGTTGTAGCCCCATCATGAAATTGAACAACCTGTCTTCCTTAGATATATCGCGCACATCAAGCATAAGAGAACTGAAAGCAAAAACATGCTCTCTTACCATTCCCATATGTCTCAAGTTTTGGAGATTCTCCCTAGCAACCCACGACACATTGCAGGGTAGGAGTTGCTCCTTTAATTTCCCTTTCAGTGCTTCCCAAGTGTCAATCCGTCCTCAGTTAGCAATTGATTCATCTAAAAAATGAGTTTGCCACCACAGTTTAGCATCTCCCATCAAGTACATAGTAGCTATGGACATTTTTCCGCTTTTGGAATCTTAGCAGCATCAAACTAGGTCTCTATATCCCACAAAAAATTCTCTAGATCTTTGGCGTTCCGCTCACCACCAAAGGGTTTTGGATCCGGCACCTTTACCTTTGACAAAGAAGCCTCATCCTAAGCCACACTTGCTACGACAACCTTCTTTAATACCATCAATTTCGTATTAACTGACTCAAGTTTCAACTCAATGGCCTCAGTGAACATTCCCACATTTTCGGCAACTGAAACCACCTTTCAGTCCACAATTTTGGGCCAACCCACTGCTGTCTTTTGCAAATCCTCAATTGTTAGTTGTAGTTCCTGAATTTGCTTAAAGAGAGCCATCTTTTGAGCTTCAGCCAGCTGTTTAAGGCATGCCTCCATCCGACGCATCCTTGTCTCCAAGCTAAGAATCGCTTCTTTTAAACTTTGATCCGCCATCATTTCACGTTTCAAAGCCTGCACAGAACCCAAACTCACATCAAATTCCCTCAAAATAGCATGAAACTGGGCTCTGATACCCATTGTCATAGGGGTAATTTTCACATAAAATTTCACCCAATTTTATGCGACCCTATGCGGCCTAGACCCGCTAAAGGCCTAGTCAGCTTGTTTATACACCCCGTTTAGTGCAAGTATGTGAGTTAGGCAACATATGATCGAGCAAGGCAATAATATAATCATTTGAGCATGCAACAGAATTAACATAAGGGACACATGAATTACAGGAACCAATCCCAACCTTGTATTAACCCACAAATGTAATACACATAACGCCAATGCCTTCACACAATGTCTACCCAAGTCTAACTCGCTATCTCGTTCTCTAACTAGGGTAGACTATGAGGTTAAAAGCTTTTATACCGTCTAGTATAATTAGCTACAGTAGACATCCCCCTCTACTAGGAAGCTAACCTATCAACAGCTATGCTAGATACTGCTAGGCATCCTGAGCAGTTGTCCCTAGCAGTTATCTACAATATAGCTTGCTTGTGTCAATTGTTCCGAGCGGTTACCAAAAAATTCAACCACAACCATCCCATTACTTTGTTTCCCTCTCTACCAAAAATTGTTTGGCTATATACTCCATTAACTGCCGCCCACATCAGCATGAACTCACCACGTCTTGCCAATGTGTTGCTAGGTTGTCTACCAGGTCAACTCGCCTCGCCAACCTGTTGCCGCGCGTGCCCATGCCCACTGTGCGTGCTGCTTCGCTTAGTTGCACCTAAGTCTCAATACTAACTTCATCTTTTGCACAACCATGTGCATTGTTCCGTCAATTGTTGCGCAAGTGTGCCCACTGTCCCGCTAAGTCCCTCATGAGTGTGTGTATTGTTCCAGTCAAATGTTGCACAAGTGTGCGTAGGGCCTAGCCCAGCGCGCACACGCATCCATCAGGGTTCGTTGGGTCTGTTTATGTGCTTTGCCCCTTGGCACACAGCACACTGCCCGGTCCTAGCAAGCATATATGGCCTATTTCATTTGTGCAACACATTAACCGGTCACCGTCAAGCACCACCAAGCATGTGTGATCGAATGTAACATTTTTGGGTCTAACAGTTGTCCACATAAATGGAGAATAAGAAAGCACTAATTCTGAATAAGCTATAAGTAAAACATTATAATTTAAAATTCTTCAAATGATAGATTTCCACATTCGTTAATCTTGGTCGATAAAAAAGATAATTGCATAAGAAGAAATACACAAATGAAGGTTTATTCAGAAGAGAAGCAAAATAGAAGAGGATTAAATGAAGATAAGAGCCTCCAACAATGGATCTATTTTTCTTTATCTGCTCTAAATTTCATGAACAGCTTGTTCAGTTCAAGCAGAGACTGACAAGTGACGTCTTGTGCAGTCGCACAAACTTTTTCTCAATTCTTGAGCCACCAGGCATCGGCTTAGTGATCGTCAAATCTTCTCTGGCTGCACAAAGAAAGAAAAGAGATTCTAACTGGTGTGTATTTTCAATTCTTAGATATAGTTTACTCTTTGATCAAGAGCATTTCACTTGAAAATATAAACGGGAGCAAATTCCAATTAATGGTAACAATTATAAACTCTGATAATGATAACTAGATTTGTCAATATATAGAGGTAATGCTTTTAAAAGCAATTGGACAGACAACCAGTGACGAAACTAATTATTGGTTCAATCAATTGAGTCACTGTTTAATTGGTGCAATATTATAATTGCGTTCATAAAAATTGTACTTAATTTTGTCAAAATTTTTACAATATTAGAATATTGGCAAAAAATAAAAAATTCCAATAACATAGAAAATATCATTTAAAATTTCAATTCTTGCCCATGTATTTTAAATTGTTCTTTTTAGAAAGCATCATCTCACAATTAATCAATTAAAATTGTATAATTTAATTCAAAAATAATGTAACACAATTATTTAACATTAATCCAAGTGATTCTGCTTTTCATATTTCAAGTCTACTTAAAACAAGTTTTTTCACACCAAAAATTCAACATAATCTAAGAAAGGTCAAATAAAATAAAATAATAATTTCAGCTATAAGTATCCATATATAACTATTGCTTCATGGAGTTTCAAGAAAATAGAGCCTTGTTGCAAAAAACCGTTTACCCAAAATTTTCAGTCATCATCTTCAATTCTCAATTCTTCTTCTTATTTTTATATTTTTCATTTTTTCTTCTCATTTTTATTTTTTCCACCCAAAAATATAAATAAATAAGTGAACCGGTATGCAATCAATTGAACCACCACTAATTAAACGATTTTTACTAGCAGCACTGGATCAATTGTTGTCCAAGTTTTATATTTTATTTAGGCTGAATTTATCTTCGATCACCAAATCAATTGATCTATTCAATTTAAAAATGCTAAATAGAGAATTTACTTTTAAGATGTATTGTCTAACATCACTTACAGAAGTAGTCTTGTCCTTATTAGAACAAAGGAAGAGCGAAAGAGAATCCTATGTCCAAACCTCATCCTCTTAATTCCTTATCAAGTGTCATTATGCCCCTTAATTGAGGAGAATGGATAGAAGCATGTAGCTTTCATTCTAATGAGCAATGTTCATAAAATCATCCCCCCTCCCTCTTACGCACCCTTCTTTAGAAATGTTTTTTTCTATTGAGGATAAAACCTCCATTGAATCTTGTTTGACTATGAATTTAATCATCATCATATAAAATTTTACTTATTTAACTTCATGTTAACAGCCTATTTAGTATTCAAACATTGGCATTCATTTAGAGGCAAAAAGAGTAGTTTGAGTATGAATTAGGTACCTGAAACGAACCCGTGAGACTTCTCCCCAGTCTCCTATTGTTAGATAAACACCAGGCTCATATTGTAAAATCCATTCATGTATAGTCTCGCAAGCAGCTCCCAATGGTGGATATCCATTTCCACGAAGTGGGAAGGGTCCATCAGGATCCTCAGAAGATCTACTGTCATCATTTTTGCCAAGAAACGACACCTTTAAGGCTAATCCGGCTTGGCTCAAAATTGATGATTTCCAAGTTGTTGGTCAAGCCTAGGGCGAACAATGTAAACTTTTTCTCCGTTGATTGCTCCTTCTTCCTTGAATCTTCGCCGGCTGCACATAGAACAATAGGCCAAAAATAAGAAATTTTCTCCAAGGGGAAGTTCATCTTTTGGCAAATCCATGATAACCCAAAAGATTTGAGAAACTTGCAATTTTGGATCTCAACTATTGCCGCTATTTTGGTTGAGGATTAGCGCATTTGGTCCATTATACATTGATTTTTCGCATATTAAGTGCAATTTTTCACACATTTGATCATTCGGCTGAAAATTTTTCAATTGAGCCTGCTCAATCCTCAGTTAGCTTTAATTGAATTTGAGGCTTTTTCTGCCATTTGTCACTTGGAACATATCAATAAATATGCTAACCCCTAACAAAATGGACTGAAGTAAAAAAATGGGAATAATTGAGGGACTAAGATTGCAATTTTCTTCAACAAATTTTTAGAGACATAAATATCAACTTGAGTAATCAAGAGGTACCTGAGACGTTCCCGTTTGGTCTCTTTGGTTCCATCCATATGGGTTATAGAAAGGATTTTATAGAACCCTGGTTTATATTGTTCAGTCAACTCTTGCTTAATTTGACTAGCTACAGATTCTTGAACATCATCTGATTTTGCAAATTTGGCGTCTTCATCTAAATGAAAACTTGAATTAGAATCGAAATCTGATGATTCTATGGAGCTGATGCTGGAGAGGCTTCTCGAGGGGCCATGGGCCATTTCCCAATTCTCCTCTCTCTTCAGCACTGTTGCCACCAGCCTATCCCAGTTGTCGAAGATCATAGACTTTTTGCTAAATTTGGCCGCAGAAATATCAAAAAGTTGTGTGGGCTTGCAGGATTTTTCTAATGATCATGACACCAAATAGTATTATATGGTAGCAATACTCTAATGATTGTATTTTCACACATTGAAATTTGAAGAAATATTTATGAGAAGGAAAAAAGGTGGTTATGGGGCAGATAGACGCGTTTTGCTAAGATCAACTGTCGGTAAACTTTGGGGAAAGTAATGTCAGGCTGCCCTTTAAGAAGGAAAAAGGCGGGGGAATATTTCAAGACAATTTAGTATTGTGGAAAACTTGTCGCCGTTCAAGACCAAATAAAACTCCACGAGGATGTCAGATAATCAATTCACGTGGGGACAGAATGAGCCTGAAATTTGTTTCTCTAAAAGGAAAATATGGTATACGGGATAAATACATTGTCGTCTTCTATCATTATGGATAATTATGCTTAACTTCCCTTTTAATGTTATAATTACAAGCATCCCTTGGGCCATTAAAATTTAGGAAAAATTGGTGGAATTTGTCAAATAACTAATTTACTCTTCAATAAAATTTGAAAAAAAAAAATATTAAAAATAAAATTATTTAAATTATATATTTTAAGGGGACAAAATTGTTCTTCCACGTACTATGCGAATTCCATGTCAAACACTCATTTTCAATACAGTCTCGCAGCTCTTTTTTTGGTACGACTTTCTTGATCTGAAGATTGTTTTGTCTTCTCTCTCCTCGTTCTTTTAGAACCCCCCCTCCCTCTCACATATATATATATATATCCATCTCTCTCTTGAGATTGTTCTCATTCGGTCATCGTTCTCTCAATCGCTTTGGTTTTGTTCACTAGAATTTTGGGAATTTTTTTCCCAACTCCTAAAACAATCCCAAAAATATACATATTCTTCAATCATTTTTCCAAAACACAAAAAATTTATACCTAAAAAACTCTCAAAATTTAATCTCAAAAAAATCCTATATACTATCCTAGCCCTATCTTGACCCTACCTAACACTCAAGTGTATATATATACACACGCATCATCAAAGTATATATATATATATATATTACATTACATAAAAAAATATTTTTTTTCTACAAACCCAACAAAAAAATAACTGATTTAACATGTACAGTACAATTTGTCCCCCACCAAAACATTAACAAACAAACAACTCATTCCCAATCTATTTTTTTTATTTTGTCAAAACATAAACAAACACTTAACACTTTTTTCAAGTTTTCTCCCAAATTTTTTTTTTTTAAAAAATAACCAAAATGCTAGTGAGCAAGCCATTTCTCTTTTGATCATTTTCTCTCTTCAATATATTTGAGGATAATTTTGAAAAATTTATTAAAATTTAGCGATGATGTCAACCAAATTCTAGTGGGGTGTAAAGGTTGTTTTCCAGAGATAAGTTCAAGCAGGACAACCCCAAAGCTGTACACATAAAAAGCTTGGGACATTTTTGTGATGTCTCTGACTACAGGGGCACAGTATTCATTCAGCCGCCCGCATAACTAACAACGTTGTTGGGGTCGACAATACTGGCCAATCCAACATAAAGTGACATCGACATTTTGTTGTTTGTCAAGGAAAATACTTGAAGTACTTACATTTCCATGCACAAGCTTCCCAACTTCTTGTCTGTGGATGTGGGCAACCCCCCCTGCTGCACCTGAAGCAACTTTTAGTCTGGCCTTCCAATCTAAAGGTTTATGTCCTGTCGAGTGAGTTGGATGCCATTTCTCATTTCGACCAATGTTTTACTTTCCTTGTCCAAACATGTTGCTTCAACATCGAAAGGATCATATAATTCTTAGAATGATTAAGCTGCCATAAACGTGGAGAGGCAAAGAGAAAGGAGGCATACACACAATCTGTGAGTAAGTGTAAAGAATGAATCGATTTAGGCTGGGAACAATTTATAGAGATATATACAAGGCTGGTGAGGCTAACTAAAATTAATAACTAATTTAGCTAACTTTGTAACAGACTAACAACTAAAGAGGAATGGCTAATCTAACATGTAGTATACAGAAGAAATGTGAAAGCTAACAGCTTTTTCTAATACCCCCCCTCAAGGTGGACTGTGCGGATTGATCACAGCCATCTTGGATAGAAGAGATGAAAGAGACGACGGGGGGAGAGGCTTGGTGAGGAGGTCAGCAAGTTGATTATTTGTTCGGACGGGTAGAAGCTTGATGGTGCCGGCAAGAACCTTATCTCTGATGAAATGACAATCCAGCTCTGTGTTTTGTCCGCTCATGAAATACGGGGTTGTTAGCGATGTGGATGGCGGCTTGGTTGTCACAATAAATCACCGCTGGATGTGTAGGAGTGAGCTGAAAGTCTCGGAGTAGATGTTGTAGCCATGTTACTTCGGAGGCGGTGGCTGCAAGGGCTCGGTACTCAGCTTCTGCCGAGGAACGGGACACGGTGGATTGTCGTTTAGATTTCCAGGAAACAAGGGAGTCGCCTAGGAAAATACAACAACCAGTTGTAGATTTTTGGGTCTCCAAGCAAGAAGCCCAATCTGCGTCTGCAAATGCTTGTATTTGAAGTTGAGAGTTGGATGAGAAAACAATGCCCTGGCCAGGGTAGCTTTAAGGTACCGAAGTAAGTGATGAGCTGCTTGTAAATGGGGTGTGCGAGGCGTGGCAAGATATTGGCTGAGTTTGTGAACACTAAAGGTGATGTCAGGTCTTGTGAGAGTCAAATATAATAATTTGCCAATAAGACGTCTATACTGCGAGGGATTAGGAAGTGCATTTCCATGTGTGGCATTGAGGTGTAGCTTAGGATCAAGGGGGCAGCTTGTGGGCTTGGCACCAAGGAAACCAGTATCCTCCAATAGTTGTAAGGTGTAGTGTCGTTGGGAGAGGAATATGCCAGAGGGAGATCGAGCAATTTCCAATCCGAGAAAGTATTTAAGCTTTCCCAGGTCTCTGAGTTTGAACCGTTGCTGAAGAAGAGACTTGAAGTGCTGAATTTTAGCTAGAGAAGGCCCTGCAAGAATGATATCATCTACATATACAAGAAGTGCTATGAAACTAGAGCTGGAGCCAAAGGTGAACAGACTGTAATCAGATTTGGCTTGGCGAAAACCAAGCTGAAGAAGAGTGCTTGACAGTTTAGAATACCATTGCCTGGAAGCCTGGCAAAGACCGTAGAGAGCCTTATGTAACTTGCATACAGGTTTGGAGAAAGATGATTTTAGTGAGGCTGGTATAGTATATCCTAGAGGTAATTCCATGAAGACCTCCTCAAATAAATCTCCATTCAGGAAGGCATTATGGATATCCAATTGATCAAGGTGCCATCGGTGTGTAGCGGCGAGAGCAAGGAGAACCCGCACTGTGGTCAGCTTGGCCACTGGAGAGAAGGTATCCAGGAAGTCAACACCTTCCTGCTGAGTGAAGCCCCCAGCGACAAGTCGGGCTTTGTGGCGATCCACAGACCCATCGGCCTTGAACTTAAGCTTGTAAACCCATTGACATCCAATGGCATGTTTGTCCTGTGGAAGAGAGACTATGGACCAAGTGTTGTTGGATTCTAAAGCACGTAACTCAGATTGCATTGCCTGCCTCCATTCGGGGAGTTTGATAGCTTGATGAAAGTGTTGAGGTTCAGAGTGAGTGGAAATGTGTAAGAGGAAGTGTCTATGTGAGGAGGAGAAGGAATCATAAGATAAGTGATTGGAGATTGGGTAAGTGGAATAATCAGAAATGGGATTGGAAGTGATGACACTGCAGTGATAATCACGTAGATATGACGGAGTTTTGATAGTTCTTGAGGAACGTCTTAGAGGAAGACAATTTGAGTGGGTGGTTGAGTCGATATCAGGAGTATTTGAGTGAGCTGAAGATTGAGAAATGACATTGTGAGAGTCAGCAGCTGGGATTGGTAAGACAAGTTCAGGAAAGGGGTCGGTGAGAGGAGGATGGAGATGGATAGACTCAAATGGAAAGATATTCTCATGAAATATCACATTCCTAGATACAATCTGCTGTTTGGTGTGAAGATTATAAAGTTTATAACCTTTTGTGGTAGGAGGATATCCGAGAAATACACAGGGATGAGCTTTGGGTTGGAATTTTGTTCGATGGGCTTGAAGAGTAGAAGTGTAGGCAAGGCAGCCAAAGATCTTTAGATGAGTGTAGTCCGGTTGTTTGTGATGTAGGAGTTCGAATGGAGACTTGTTGTTAAGGAGAGAAGAGGGTGTTCTGTTGATTAGGTATGTGGCAGTTAATACACACTCATTCCAGAAGGCAATGGGAATATGGGATTGAAAATATAGGGCTCTAGCGACATTGAGAAGATGTTGATGTTTACGTTCCACAACAGCATTTTGTTGTGGTGTTTCAGTGCAGGAGAGTTGATGAACGACACCATGGGTGGAGAAGAATTCTGTGAGGTGAAGCTCTTTAGCGTTATCACTTCGGAGCTGCTTGATTTTGGTATTAAATTGAGTGAGAATCAGAGTAAAGAACCTGGGAATGAGACTTGCGACTTCCGCTTTGTGTCGCATCAAGAAGGTCCAAGTAAAGCGAGTGTGACCATCAACAATGGTTAGGAAGTAGCGATGACCAGAATGTGTGGGAACATGGAACGGACCCCAGACATCGACATGAATTAAATCAAATGGAGACTGACAGAGCTTGTTGTGTGAAATGTAGGGTAAGTGTTTTTGCTTGGCAAGAGGACATATGGAGCAATGACTATCTTTATTATGGTTGGTATATTGAATTGCTGACTTCAGTACATTGAGTTTGCTAAAAGAAGGATGCCCAAGTCTGCTATGCCAGATATGGGCTGAAACTTTATTTATTCTGTTTGTACAACTCTTACTTGCAACACTGGATCAAGAACATACAGATCTCCATTTCGTTTACCCCTGCCAATCGTAGTCGATGTCCGGAGGTCCTGGATAGCAAAACGATCATGGAGGAAGGTTACTTGAAGAGATGAATCATTCAGAAGAGCACTAACAGATAGTAATTTTATGTCAAACTGTGGAACATATAGAACGTTGTGTAAGGTGATGTGAGGGGTAAGGGTGATGTCTCCCATATGGTGGACAGAAATATGGACATTATTAGGTAAAGAGACTGTGGAATTGTGGATGGGAATTAGCTTGTGGAAGAGGGTAGAATCTGAGCAGATATGTTTAGATGCACCGGAATCTATGATCCAGGAGGTGGATGAACTGACTGAATGAAGAAGGGAATAACATATACCTGCAGTGTGGTTGGCTGAAGTTTCAGTGTCAACAGTGGTGTTGGAAGAATTAACATGACTTGAGAGCAGTTGAATGAGGTGACTGTACTGAGATGAGCTTAAAGTCTGAAAAAATGAACCGACGTCATCGGCTTTTCCCTGATGGTCTGAGACTTGATGAACAGTGCCTGAGGCAGTGGGAGTGCGATTGTTTGTATTATTCTGCTGGTTGCGAGGTTTGAACTTGTAGCCGGGAGGATAACCATGTATCTTATAACAAGTATCCACTGTGTGACCATAATAAGAGCAGTGAGTGCAGAACGGGCGCTCCTTTTGGATGCTTTTATGATTGAACGATGAGTTGTTGTTGGTGGAGTACGGTTTCATGCCAGATTTTTTACTAAGAGTTCTAACATTGAAAGCAGCAGTGGTGCTGAGGTCTGGTGGAGGAAGGATACCAATGTTTCTTTGTTGCTCCTCTTGAGAGATCAAGGCAAAAATCTTACTGATAGGAGGTAGAGGATCCAGAAGCAGAATCTGACTTCTAATTTGGCTAAAAGACTCATGTAATCCCATCAAAAAGGCCATGATATACTCTCGGTGGTAATGATCTGCAATTTCTTTCACGCCACCACAAGTACAATGTCCACAAGTACAAGACGGTCGAAAATTACTCAATTCTTCCCACAGTGCTTTCAGTTTTGTGAAGTATACACTGACTGAGCTTGTGCCTTGTGTATGAGTTATGATATCTCGATGTAGCTGGAAAATCCTAGGACCATTGCTTTGTTGAAAACGCTCTTTGAGATCCAACCAAATCTCTTCAGCAGATTCAGAAAATAGTATGCTAGCAGATATATCTTTTGATACAGAGTTCAGGAGCCAAGATATGACTATATAGTTGTTCCTTACCCAGGAGTGAAGAAAAGGATCATTTGCAGGAGGTTTGGAGATCGAGCCGTCGATGAACCCTAGTTTGTTCTTGACGGAGAGGGCAATGAGCATGGCACGGCTCCAGGAAGAGTAATTGTCGCCGGTGAGAGGTTGTGACACCAAGACGAGGCCAGGATTATCACTGTGGTGGAGAAAATATGGACTGGAACTGTCGTCGGCAGCGGAGATGCTGGCAAAAGCAGTGGTTGAATGGAGAGGATCCATGGGAGGAAAAGAAAGAGAAGAGGATAATGTTGCCGGAGGAATTTTCTGGAAGAGACAGAGAAATGAAAGGAGAGAAAGATTGCCGGAATTTATAGTAGGATAATCGGAGATCGGAGTTAGACGTGCGGGAAGTCTACCGATACCATCTTAGAATGATTAAGCTGCCATAAACGTGGAGAGGCAGACAGAAAGGAGGCATACACACAATCTGTGAGTAAGTGTAAAGAATGAATCGATTTAGGCTGGGAACAATTTACAGAGATATATACAAGGCTGGTGAGGCTAACTAAAATTAATAACTAATTTAGCTAACTTTGTAACAGACTAACAACTAAAGAGGAATGGCTAATCTAACATGTAGTATACAGAAGAAATGTGAAAGCTAACAGCTTTTTCTAATACAGTATCCCACATCGGTGAAATAAATAAGTTGTGGTCTCTATATATGGTCTTGGGTAATCCTCATCTCTTGAGCTAGCTTTTGGGGTTGAGTTAGGCGCAAAGTCCATTCTTTAACCTGGTATCAGAGCCACCCATTCCTGATGTTGGGTTATCCAGTGTTGTTGGGCCACCCATTTCATATTATTCCACGCACCAGATGTTCATTCCTGGGCGTGCACGGGGTGTGTTAGTATCCCACATCGGTGAAATAAATAAGTTATGGTCTCTATATATGGTCTTGGGTAATCCTCATCTCTTGAGCTAGCCATACACGTCCATTTTTCCTGTTCTTTGCGATTGTTTGTTTGCGTTTTTTTTTTTTTTTTTTTTTTTTTTTTTAGCTTGGTGGTCATTGACGGCATAGCCAAGGAAGGGCTTATTGAAGAACGCCACCATGAGCAAGAGAGTTTCATGGTGCGGAATGGAAGAATGGAAACTTTCCAGGCCGGCAATATTTAAGTTAAAGCAACATTGTCACGATTAAGTTGGTTTAACCGTTGGGTGTTAATGTAAGATTTGAGAGAGAATTAATACTTAGGAGAATAAAATGTAATATTATAATATTTTTCCAAAGTTCATGCAATCCAACTTTGGAATAATTTTGATTACAAGATGTTTTTCACTCTCTTTTTTCTTTTTTTTTTTTTTTTTTTTTTTTTTACATCTATCTCTCTCTACTCTTCTATTCTATATTTTTTTAGTACATACTACACAGTACACACATATATATAGACATTATAAGTTTTACACAATTCTACATGATTCTCTTGGTAGTAAAGTTCAAGATGAATTTTGCTTATTCAACCTTATCTCCTTGGAGGCAAAAACCAATTTGTCCACTTAATATTTTCTACACAATTCTATATCAACTTATATTCTTCAATCCTTATCTTCTTAATATAAGAAGTGGAATTAAACTTTGCAACCTCACCTCCTTTGACTTTTCTTAAAGCTTCCTTTGACTTTCTGACCATTTTTGAAGTTTCATTTTTCTTTTTCTTTTTCTTTTTCTTTTTTGAATTACAAATTGCTTTTCTAACACCCCCTCTCAATTTCTAATTCGAATTTTTTTCCAAAGCCTCATCATCCATCTACGGTTCACAAGTAAAATATGCAATATCACATGATTCATAAATTTCTCTTAAGCTTCGTACTTTTCGGATTGGGCTTTAAGATTCTGGATATGATCCACCAAATAAATCTGAGGAGCTAGAGCTTGGACTTTCGCTTTCACTAGTGCTTGGCTGGTCGACTTGTTTTGAATTACCAACTGGGCTAGGCAAATAGATGATCTTTGTTTTTATCTTTTCATTTTCATCCCAATTCCATGCTTGCTTTTCATCAAAAATAACATCTCGAGAGATAATGAGTTTATTTGTCTTTGGATCGAATAGCCGATATCCCTTGGATTCATTACTATAACCGATAAAGATTAGTTTTTCTCCTTTATCATCAAACTTCTCTCTTTGCTGAGAAGGAATGTGTGAATAAGCAATACACCCAAAGACTTTGAGATGATTTACTTGCGGCTTTCTTCAATGCCATGCTTCATATGGAGTCTTGTTTGGAACCGCTTTAGTTGGCGATCGGTTCAAAATATAAACTGCTATATTTACTGCTTCTCCCCAATTAGTTTTGGGAAGTCCCTTGCTAGCCATCATGCTTCGTGCCATTTCCACAATTGTGCAATTTTTTTGCTCAGCGACTCCATTTTGTTGAGGAGTATACCGAATTGTTAATTGTTGGTGGATTCCTTTTTCTTTGCAATAATTCAAGAAGGATTTTTCAATAAATTCACCTCATCGATCTGTTCTAAGAGTTTTTATTTTTCTACCACTTTGATTCTCCACATGTGCTTTAAATTCCAAAAACTTAGGAAATGCATCTGACTTTTGCTTTATAATATAGACCCATATCATTCTAGTGTAGTCATCAACAAGTAAAAAGAAGTACCTGTTATTGTTGAGAGATGGCGTCTGTGTTGGCCCACATATATCAGCATGCACTAACTTAAGAGGAGCTTTAGCTCTGTATGATATCTTTGGAAATGGTAGACGATGCATTTTTCCAAAGATACATCCTTCACAGGTCTTGTCTTGATCTAGAATAGTTGGAAGACCAACTACCATATTTCGCTTTTTCAATAGATTCAAGCCTTTATAGCTCAAATGCCCATACCTTAGATACCAAAGGTTGCAATCTTCATCTGTTGAACTTTGAAGCACCACTTTCTCATTCAAAGGCAAATTAAGAGGAAAAACTTTTTTGGAACTCATCTTAATTTTAATCATCATGAGATTCTTTTGCTTGTCAATAATGACACAGTGGTCATTATTGAACTCCACTTTGTAACCTCTTTCCAACAACTGACCAACACTCAACAAATTTTGTGCTAAATCAGGAACATAAAAAAAAATCTTGAATAATATTAATTTTACCTTCTTTTGTTTGGACTTTGATTGCTCCTTTTCCCATAATTTTGCGAGTTTTTCCATCTCCTAGTTTCACTTCTGATGAATATGACTCATCGAGCTTCACGAACATTTTCTTATTTCCGCACATGTGATTACTGCATTCACTATCCACGTACCAAATATCCTTAAGTTGTTGTTGAGAATTCTGACAGGAATAAAATATGTGATTAGCTTCCATGAAGTTGACTTTTCTTGATTCTCTATCATCTTTATACCAACAATCTTTTTGAGAATGATTTGCATTTCTGCATTTCTTGCATTTGTAGCGGCAATCTTTGTATTATGACTACTTTTTCTACAAATTCGACAATAAAACTTTGAATTTTGACTAGAATTTCTCTGATCAAAATTAGTCCTTCCTCGTCCTTGACTTTGGAGGTTTTGATAATTGCCACGACTTCTTCCTATTGAACCTTTTTGCTTAAGGTCATTTTTTTTATTTTTTTGCTCTGAAATATTGGCCTTTATCTGAAAGGCTTGTTCCAGGTTTTGGTTTGAAAACCTGCTCATCCTCTTTTCATGGGCTTCTAGTGATCCCATGAGTTCATTCAAAGATAATTTTGACAAAGCTTTGGATTCTTCAATCGCGGCAACTATATGCTTAAACTTTGTTGGTAAACTTCGTAGCACTTTTTCTATGATTTTTCAATCCTCAATGGTATCGCCATATCCTCTAATTTGATTAACCACGGTAGAAACTCTAGAAAAGAATTCTTGCACATTTTCAACTTCTTTCATGGTTAGGTTATCAAAATCTCGCCATAAATTTTGCAACTTAATGGAGATAACCTTTTCATATCCACCAAATTGATTTTCAAAATTTGCCATGCTTCTTTTGATGTTTTTACACCCGTAATACGCAGAAGGATAGATCTACTTACCCCTTGATGCATAAAGGACAAGGCTCTTGCATCTTTCGTCTTGTTCTCCTTATGCTCTTTTTTCTTTGCTGTTGTTAACGTTGCTTCTTCCTCTAGCGTATATGTTTCATACCCCTCTTCAATGATATCCCAGAGTTCATGGGACACGAACAACGTCCTCATTAGAATGCTCCATAATTCATAATCTTGACCAACAAAGATTGGAACACCTTGTTGGGAATAGATAAAAGCAAGCTTGTTGCTACTGCTGCTTGAAGCCATGTTTGTGTATAGAAAGGGTTATCAAGTCAAGGGGTGGCTCCGATACCAAAAATATGTTGGGTGTTAATATAAGATTTGAGAGAGAATCAATAATTAGGAGAATAAAATGCTATATTATAATATTTTTTCAAAGTTCATGCAATACAACTTTGGAATAATTTTGGTTATAAGATGTTTTTCACATTCTTTTTTTTTTTTATTACATCTATCCCTCTCTACTCTTCTATTCTATATTTTTTTCAAGTATACTACACACATATATATAGACATCATAATTTCTATACAATTTTACGTGGTTCTCTTCGTAGTAAAGTTCAAGATGAATTTTGCTTCTTCAACCTTATCTCCTTGGAGGCAAAAACCAACTTGTCCACTTTATATTTTCTACACAATTCTATATCAACTTGTATTCTCCAATCCTTATCTCCTTGATATAAGAAGTAGAATCAATTGCAACTTCACATTCTTTAACTTTTCTTAAAGCTTCCTTTGACTTTTTGACAATTTTTGAAGTTTCATTTTCATTTTCCTTTTTCTTTTTCTTTTTCTTTTTTGAATTACAAATTGCTTTTCTAACATTAACTAATCCAAGTATTTATATATCTGCATCTAAATATATTTATCTCAAAGCTAAGACGATCTTGGACGCTGAGATGGTGGCAGTTTTGGTCCTGTTTTGCCTTCTAGCATCAATACTACATCAGACATCTTAGGTCTGTGTCCTGGAAAATAGGCCAAGCACCTCATTGCAGTGTGCAACATCTCTACCATCTCCAACAAGTCCTGGGCGGGGAAGTAGCCACTTGGAACACGAGCCATTGAGTGAAAATGGGAACGTAGAATTGCTCTCAATCCCTTCCAATCCTCGGCCACTAAATCAACACCTGGAATCTCCGTTTGCATCATTTCTATTACATCCTTTTCTTTCCTGATTGGTCTTCTAAGACACTGATCAAACAACTTGGAAATCCATTCCTCGGATTTGATGGAACGAACCCATGTGACTAGGTGTAAATCACCCTCAAAACCTTGTGCCTGACTAGGTGATTTGCCTGTGAGAAGTTCAAGCAATAGGGTTCCGAAGCAGTAGACATCCATTTCCTGAGACACACTTGTGAAATCATATGCTGCCCCATCGTACCCCAAAGCGCCCCTCTCTGGTGCCTTCAACATCATGCTTACTAGACCAAAATCAGACACACAGCCATACTGCTGGGAGTTGAGAAAAATATTTGAGGATTTTATGTTTCCATGGACTAGTTTCCCCCCACATTGCGCGTGGATATGAGCAATACCCCTCGCAGCACCAATTGCAATTCTAAAACGGCTTTCCCAGTCAGAAAGGTGGCTTTTCCGAGAAGCGGATCCTGCATATTGAGGTTATGAATTAAATCAGATGACTGCACTACAACACGTATGGTAGTGTCAAGATTCAAGAATGGATATTATGGTGTTAACTGTACCGTGTAACATATCAGAAATGCTTCCCCGGCTATGGTAATCATCGACGATGAGCTTTCCATTGGCCTTGTTGGAGAAATAATATCCCCTTGGTGCAGCCACATTTTCATGCCTGCAATTTCCGAGAACTGTCATCTGCTGCTTAAATTCTTCTTCTGTCACTTTTACTTCCTTTAGTAACTTGATTACCACTTTAGTTCGTCTGGCCAGATCTGAAGCATTTACATCCTGCAATAACTCATTAAGAATTGTAGTTCCAAGTGTTCCTTTGCCCAGTTCTCGAATGCCCTTCAGAGTATCTTTTAGGCGAAAACCAGGACTAGAGCTGCCAAGGAAAACAAGCTCAGGAACTGGTTCCTTAACAGATATTTCTTTCTTTGTTAACTCTGAATCACTCAACCAGGAACTGGAACTGGAATCCGATGATTCAGAGCTGATGCTGGGGCTTCTGGAGTGGGCATGACAGAGTTCCCAAATCTCCTCTCTCTTCAGCACAGCCGCCACCAGCCTCCCCCAGTTGTCATAGATCATAGACATCTATCTTTCACTTCAAAGGTGAAGACCAAGATTGGTTAACTGGACCTATGAATGGAATTTCAGAATTCATATCAGTACATAATATACGACAAAGAAGGGTAGAAAAGTATTCTAATGCGACACCAATCCAATTAATTTAACTATGTTGAAGAAACTGACAAGAAGCCTCCTTCAGTTTTATTACATTTTGATTTTTCTTTTGGTGAACCTTCCATTATCAAATGCCAATAACGCGTAGGCAAAAGGGCCTTTCCCACAAGCTTCAACAATTTAAGTATTCTAACGCGATACCAATCCATTTAATTTAACTATATATGTTGAAGAAACTGACAAGAAGCTTCCTTTAGTTTTTTTACGTATTATTTTTTCTTTGGTGAATCTCGTATTATCAAATGCCAATGACGCGTTGGCAAAAGGGCCTTTCCCAAAAGCTTGAACAATTTATTGAGGTTATGTTTGGTTACATTTTATATTTTTTATATTATGTGAATGAATTTTGGGAATAGGGTTGAGGAATGTGAAAGTTGTATTGGGGAATGTAATTTATTTTTGTTTATATTATGGGGAATAATTAAAAAGTTATTTTTAGAGTTTTGATATATTTGTTCATATTTTGAAGGGAAACAATTTTTATTGTAATAGTTTTTTGTTGAATTTTTCAGATGAAAATGAAATTGAGTAGATTTTTTTTTATGCTAAAAATAATAAAAAAATATATGATATATATGTATGTATGTGCATATATATATATATATATATGGCAAATTGCATTTTACCCTCCTGTGAAAATGAAAAAGAGCTAAAAAAAAAACTCCAATGAAAAAAAAAAAAAAAAGGCAACAAGCCTTCTTATGATTTTAGAAGTTATGTATACCACCTCTCCCTTATGATTTGCTACACTTTAGTCCTAATTTTAATATATAAGGACTATACTACCCCTAGTTATTTCATATATTTTTAATTTTATTTTTTATTCTTTTTAAATATATTTTATATATCTTTTTTCATCTCCCTCATACCATTTTTTTTATTTTTAAATTTAAAAACTATTTTTACCTTTCATCTTTCTAATTATTTTATTTTTTATATAAATATAAATATAAAATTTATATAGAAATACAATATATTATATATACATAAATATTTATATGTAATATATATTAATAAGTAAACATAAAAATAAAGGAAAAATTGCAAAACTATGACTATAATAATGTTTATTTTGTATTTTAGGACCAAAAATTTGGGGTGGTATTAAAGTAGTACAAAAAACTCATTAAAATTTGAAAAAAGGACAACAGCTACTGGAAAACAAAATCAACACTAGTGATTGTTTGTGTGGTGCATGCGTGGAACACCGGTGTAGGTGATTTATCTATTCTTCCTCAACTGTCTCTCCCTTGAGATCATTCTCTCTTGGTCATCTTTTTCTTTTAGTCACTTTCTCTTTCGATCATTTCCTCTCTTCAATATATTTGAGGATAATTTTAAAAAATTTATTAAAATTTAGCGATGACATCAACTGAATTCTAGTATATTGACTGGCACACATGTCAATTGTAATATAATGATAAGTTGTAAAAGAAAACATGTGTATGCAATAATAAAATCTAAAGAGAAGGTTTGTAACGACCCCAAAATTTTATATATTTGTTAAATTATTATTATTTATTTTATCAGTTAATTTTAGTTATTCGATAGAATTTTGAATTATTTAATCGTGATAAAAATTATATAAGATTCAATTGACATTTTTACAAGATTTTGAGATCGAAAATGCATTTTATTCATTTTGAGAACTAAATTGAGAGATTGTAAATTATTATTATAAAAAAAAAATGAAATAATGATGAGGAAGCAACCGACCATGCTTGCTCCATGCTTGCCCATGCTTGCATCAAGGTCAACAAATTAATGCATGTTGACTTCCGTTTTCCTTCCTTCCTTTTTCTTCATTTTTTCTTCCCATTTTCTTTCTTCCATCCGCCAACTTTCTTCTTCTTTTCAGGCTCCATTTCTTCATCACACCTCACCACCACCTCCCTCACCATTTTTAGGCCACAAGACAGCCGCCATGCACGGTGGTTGATGGTGGTAGGAGAAACAACAAAAAGAAAACCCATTTCCTTGGTTAACTTTCAATACTCACCTCCAAGCTCCGAAGCTTACGACGAAGGGTATGGTTGTGTAGCTAGGGAGGAGGAAAAGTAGAGTATAAGGTTTCATGGTAGTTTTCTGTGACAAACGGCGGTGAATGGAGCTTGTACAATGGCATAGGAGCAAGGTGAGTTGGGGCTATTTTTGGTGTTTTCTGGAAAATAGGAGCAATATAACTAAAAACTAACCGAAGATTAGTGTTCAAGAGAGTGTAAGGAAGAGAACGATGTAAAGTTATTATATACAAACGGCGGCGACAACCGGCGGTGGTGGTGACTGGGCAGTTTTTTCTGCTCGTTCCAACGGTCGTGACAGTATAGTCCATTTTTGAATTCGAGCATTAGTTAGTGAGTTATGAATTTTATTAGGTTTTGATAATTATATTTTTATGTATTATATATATTCAAGCAAGGTATATGTATGAGTTCGGATGATAAGTGATTTAATTATGGATTTCAGGTTGTGTTATTATATTATTAGGTATTATATATATGTATAGGAATTTTTAGATTTTGATTGCATATTAATAATTTTGGAGATAATTATTAGATTAAGCATGAAATATTATGTAGTTAGAGGTTGAATTGAGTTATATAAGATTTTGTAAGATTTAATTAGTGAAATTTTGCGGGTTTGAGCTAATTATAGATTATTATATAATAGGAATTTAAGATTCTAAATCTTAATGTTAATAGTTGACAAGATTAAGTTAGTTTGATTGATTTATATAAATTTGGACTTAAATAAGATTTATTTGGTAATTTTGGGAAATATTAAGTTTCGATAACGAATAAGGTTAGTAGAATCTATTGAACTTTAATTATGAATTATTTTGTGAATTAGGTGATGGAGATTTGGCAAGTGATGAGCAGTAGTTGAATATCTGACTGACTGAGTATATTCACCAAGGGGAGGATCTATCCTTATTGGTACTTATTATACCTATGAGGTTCTGCCAATTTGGCACCCTATTGAGCTACTTAGAACTACTTAGAACTGTGTTTGGTTTCTGTTTGTTATTTGATTTCGTTCTGAATATCCCTGTGAGGGTTATATCTGTTTCTATCTATTTTAGCGCCCAAAATTTTGTCTGTTATCTATTTTGATCTACTTTGTATCTGTTGCCTTCTCGAAATTTCTGTTATCTGATCTGTATTTTGGTCATGCTGACATATCTATATCTATTATTGTTATCTATTACCTGATAGGTATAGTTTCTATCTGCTTTGATCTGTTCTGTCTAAAAACCAACAATGTGCTAGGGACTTTCCCTTGGGCATCTGCGTAAGTGGTTAATTCTGTTATTTGTATGGTGATTTTGTAGCCAAGGGCCAATCCGAGCGATTTGTTTGGCTATATGAGGCATGCAAGGGACTTTCCCCTTGGTGTTAATGATACACTAGAGACTTTCCCCTAGGTACCGGCAATACACTAGGGACTTTCCATGGGTATCGATAGTGTGCTAGGGAATTTTCCCTAGGCATCGACGGTACGTTATACAGTTTATATGGGCATCTGCCATTTACAAAGTTGTTACGCTTAAGTGATACATTTTTCTAGTATAAGGTGAATTGGCAATGCATGTCTTAGACTATCCTTTGAGTGCATATGCTTTAAGTTTGATAGTGTGCTAGGGTATCGATAGTGTGCTAGGGTATCGATAGTGTGCTAGGGAATTTTCCCTAGGCATCGATGGTACGTTATACAGTTTATATGGGCATCTACCATTTACAAAGTTGTTACGCTTAAGTGATACGTTTGTCTAGTATAAGGTGAATTGGCAATGCATGTCTTAGACTATCCTTTGAGTGCATATGCTTTAGGTTTGATTTGTCTGATTATTTCTGTTTGTCTGACATCTGATCTTGGAGTAATAAGGTCCTATTTACTTATCGGTACTATCTGTTTCAGTATTTGTTTGATCTGTTCAATTATATTATGATCTGTCGAGTCGAATCATCCTCAATAAATTCCTTCTGCATTCCTCACTAAGTCTTTGGACTTACCTCCCTGTATTCTATGATATCAAATAGGGAAGAGATGGTTCGAGATTGATCTGGGAAGAAATGTATTTGATTTTATTTTGAAAATTGTACAGAATATAAGTTATGATGTATTATATTTGGAACAAAACCTTAGAGATGTTGTGATATGTATGATTGTAATTATAAGGCTTTAACGTGTTATGCCATAAGATATTAATATTATGAAGTTTAGTAGGTGTTTATTTTGAAAATTTTAATTTAGAACTGAGTGATAAGATTAAATGTCATTTTAGAATATGTGTGAAAAACTTATGGGCCTTCTGTTAGATTGCGACTCTGATATTTAATTTTGAATTTGTGTGGTACCTTGACTGAGGTGTCATCCTGAGGAGGGGTGTTACAATTAATGGTATCAGAGCTTAGGTTTGGAAGCATGAGCTACGCTAGGATATGATTCTTGGAATATGAAAGTGTTGAGTTAGTGGAAAGTGAGCTTGATTCTAAAATTTGAATGAGATTTAAAAGTTTTGGTTCAGTAAAAATGTAAGCACGATTTTAGAGTTGGTCAGGACATGAATTCTTGGGAATGATGTTTGATCCGAAGGATGTAATGAATTATGATTAGCGTGTAACCAATGTGTAATCCGTAGCTCCTAAAATATCGAGTATGTGACCTCCTATGTCTGGAAATATAGTAGTCTTGGGAACCTATATTGAGTAAGATTTTATTTGAGTATGTCCTAACTGATACGTGAACCTGTGGGTGCTTTCGATAAAGTTGAAGCTAATGAGCAGCATAATCTTATTGAACAGTACTTTGTGGATGAGAATGCGTCATGACTTAAGATGAAGATAATTGGAAAATGATGTATTAATGACTTGGATCTTCCTATGTGTGGGATATTGAAGTTAATGGAAGCTAATGTTGATGTGAGAGTTGGTTAGGATGTGAACATTTGGGATGCTGCTTGATGTTAAAAGAGTGAAGGATTGGTTTTGGAATGGACAACCACTATCTAATCCATTGCTCTTGAAACATTAAGCATATGACTTCGTTAGTAAATGGTAGAACAATCCTTTCAGTGTTGTATCATTATGTAGGCATGTTTTTTGATAATAGAAGTAGTAGCGGAATGCCAATAAGTATTTCCTGAAGAGTTAAATTCATTACCTCCTGACCTAGAGATAGAGTTTATTATTCACACTCTACCAGGGGCTACGCTATTTTCTAAGATTCCAACCAAATGACCCCTGCTAAACTTAAGGAGCTAAAGAGCCAACTACAAGAGTTGCTAGAAAAGAAATTCATCAGACCTAGCATGTCCCCTTGGGAAGCTCTAGTGTTATTCATCAAGAAAAAAGATGGGTAATTAAGAATGTCCATTGACTATCAAAAATTTAACAAAGTTACCATCAAGAATACGTACCCACTGCCTTGTGTGGAAGAGCTGTTTGACTTGTTGGAAGGATTAGGAATTTTCTCAAAGCTGGATTTGAGGCAAGGGTATTACTAGCTGAAAATTTGAGAAGAAGATATCCTGAAGACAACTTTCAATTCCCGATATGGTCATTATAGATTTGTAGTGATGCCATTTGGTTTGACAAATGCTCCAGCGGCATTCATGGATTTAATGCATCGAATATTTTGACCTTACTTAGACCGATTTGTGGTCATATTCATTAACGATATTTTAGTCTTCTCTAAGTCTGAAGAGGAACACAGAAGGCACTTACATGCAGTTTTAAGAATGCCAAAAGAGCATGAAATGTATGCTAAGTTCAATAAGTGCAAGTTCTAGATAGAGAGAGTAGCTTTTCTGGGCTATGTAATTACAAAAGATGGCATAGAAGTTGATCCCTCTAAAGTTGAGGTGATAGTCAACTAAAAGAGGCCAAAAATATTGCTGAAGTTAGGAGCTTTTTGGGATTAGTAGTTTACTACCAAAGATTTATTGAAAATTTTTCCAAGATAGCTGGTCTGTTGATCAAGTTAACTCAGAAGGATCAACCCTTTTCTTGGAATGCAGACTGCGAGAAAGGTTTTCAAGAATTAAAACATCAGCTAACTATGGCTCCAGTTTTAGCTCTCCCTGATGGGTTAGAAGGATTTTTGGTATATACAAATGCTTCAAATAAAGGATTGGGATACGCGTTGATGCAACAGGGGCATGTAATTGCATATGCATCTAGGAAGCTAAAGCCATATGAAGAAAACTACTCGACTCATGACCTAGAGCTTGTTGCTATTATTTTTCCATTATCTAAGTGGCGACAATACCTCTATGGAGCTACATTTGAGGTATACACAAACCACAAAAGCCTTAAGTATTTATAGTCACAGAAAGACTTAAACATGAGGCAACATAGATGGATGGAGTTTCTAGGAGATTACGATTACTCAATCTCCTATCATTCTGGAAAAGCTAATGCAGTGGATGATACCTTGAGTTGAAAATCATGATTATCTCATCTGTGTGCAATAGAAATGCAAGAAAGTCATAAAAGAGATTCTGTTATGAGAATAAAACGACATGCGCGGGTTGTAGACATAAAAGTTCAACCAGAACTATATGATGAGATACGAAAAACACAAGCTGATGATGAATGGACTCGGAAAAATAAAGAAAATGTTAGAAGTGCCAAGGAATAAGAGTTTACCATTGATAATGAAGAGGCTCTCCTATTTCAAAAGAGAATGTGTGTGCCTGAAGTAATTAAGAGAAACTGTTAGCAGAGGCACATAAGACAAGGTATACGATATATCTCGGAGAAGCGAAGATGTATCAAGATCTTAAGAAACACTTGGTGGAATGGGATGAAGCGTGATATAGCAGAATATGTGCAGCGATGCATAACCTATCAACTAGTAAAGACAAAACATCAAAGACTGTCAGGGTTGTTGCAACTACTTTCAATCCCTGATTGAAAATGGGAACAGGTCACCATGGACTTTGTAACTGGTCTACCTATAGCTCGAGGCGGATATGATAGTATCTAGGTTGTGATAGATCGACTGACCAAGTCTACACATTTTTTATCAATCGGAACACACTATAAAGTTGAAAAACTAGCAGAGGTATATGTTAAAGAAATTGTTCAACTGCACGGAGTTTCGACTAGTATAGTATCCGATCAAGATTCAAAATCCACATCAAGACTGTGGAGAAGTTTGCAAGAGCATTTAGAAACGAAATTGAATTTTAGTTCCACTACTCGCCCTCAAACAAGTGGACAATCAGAGCGAGTTATAAGGATCTTGGAAGATTTGTTGTAGTCATGTGTGTTAGATTTTAGGGAAAACTGAATTCGACAATTACCATTGATTGAATTTGCCTATAATAATAGCTTTCAGTCAACTATTTAGATGGCACCATATGAAGCCTTGTATGGCAGAAATATTGATCTCCAATACATTAGGATTTGGATGAGCACCGAGGTAAACCTGATCAGTCTCCAAATACTATCAGACTTGAACTAATACAAGAAACTATCGAAAAGGTGCAAGTGATTAAGTAGAGAATGAAAGCAGTGCAAGATAGATAAAAGAGCTATGCAAATACTCGGAGAAAGGATTTGGAATTCGAGGTTCGAGACCAAGTGTTCCTTAAAGTTTCTCCAAGAAAAGGAGTAAGGAGGATAGGAAAAGGAGGAAAACTTAGTCCGAGATATGTTGGGCTATATGAGATATGCGAAAGGATAGGACCAGTTGCGTATCGTCTTCTGTTACCCCAATCTTTAAAGGGAATACACGATGTTTTTCACGTAACTCAACTTTGAAAGTACTATCTCGATCCTTCTCATGTTATATCACCAGAGAGCATGCAATTAGAAAGAGATCTGTCATATGAGGAAAGACCCGTACATATTTTGAATCATCAGAGCTGGAAGCTCAGAAATTGGGATATTCCTCAAGTCAAGGTGTTATGGCGCAATCATAATATTAAGGAAGCAACATAGGAGAGAGAGGATGTCTAGCGTCAACAATACCCTAAACTTTTTCAAAGTTAAGGTAAGAATTTGGGGATAGATTCTTTTAAGAAGGGGAGATTGTAACGACCCCAAAATTTTATATCTTTGTTAAACTATTATTATTATTTATTTTATCAGTTAATTTTAGTTATTTGATTATAATTTTGAATTATTTAATCGTGATAAAAATTATATAAGATTTAATTGATATTTTTATAAGATTTTGAGATCGAAAATGCACTTTATTTATTTTGGGAACTAAATTGAGAGATTCTAAATTATTATTATAAAAAAAATGAAATAATAGTGAGGAAGCAACTAGCCATGCTTGCTCCATGCTTGCATCAGATTAACAAATCAATGCATGTTGACTTTCATTTTCCTTCCTTTTTCTTCAATTTTCTTCATTTTTTCTTCCCATTTTCTTTCTTCTATTTGCCAGCTTTCTTCTTCCTTTCAGCCTCCATTTCTTCATCACACCTCATCACCACCTCCCTCACCATTTTCAGGCCACAAGACAGATGCCATGCATGGTGGTTGATGGTGGATGGAGAAATAATGGAAAGAAACCCATTTCCTTGGTTAACTTTCGGTACTCATCTCCAAGCTCCGAAACTTGCGACGAAGGGTACAGTTGTGTAGTTAGGGAGAGGAGAAGCAGAATATAGGTTTCATTATGGTTTTCGGCAATGGACGATGGTGAACGAAGCTTATACAGTGGAGGAGGAGCAAGACGAGTTAGGGCTATTTTTGGTGTTTTCGGCAAATAGGAGCAGTATAACTAAAAACTAGCTGGAGATTAGTAATCAGGAGAGTGTAAGGAAGAGAAAGGTGTAAAGTTACCGTATACAGACGATGGCGGCGGCTGGCAGTGGTTGGGCAGTTTTTTCTGCTCGTTCCAACGGTCGTGACGGTGTATTCCATTTTTGAATTCGGGCATTAGTTAGTGACTTATGAATTTTTTTAGGTTTTGATAATTATATTTTTATGTATTATATATATTCATGCAATATATATATTCATGCAAGGTATATGTATGAGTTAGGATGATAAGTGATTTAATTATGGATTTTAGGTTGTGTTATTATGTTATTAGGTATTATAAATATGTATAGGAATTTTTAGATTTTGATTGCATATTAATAATTTTGGAGATAGTTGTTAGATTAAGCATGAAATATTATGTAGTTGGAGGTTGAATTGAGTTATATAAGATTTTGTAGGATTTAATTAGTGACATTTTGTGGGTTTGAGCTATTTATAGATTATTATATAATAGAAATTTAAGATTCTAAATCTTAAATTGTTAATAGTTAATAAGATTAAGTTAGTTTGATTGATTTATATAAATTTGGACTTAAATTAGATTTATTTGGTAATTTTGAAAAATATTAAGTTTCGATAATGAATAAGGTTAATAAAATCGATCGAACTTTAATTATGAATTATTTTGTGAATTAGGTGATGGAGATTTGGCAGGTGACGAGCAGTAGTTGAATATCTGACTGACTGAGTATATTACACCAAGGTGAGGATCCATCCCTGTTAGTACTTGTTATACCTATGAGGTTCTGCCAATTTGGCACCCTTTGAGCTATGTGTTATTGAAATTAACCCTTGTGTGGGTTTACTATTTTTGTACATTACTCAGAACTGTGTTTGGCTTTCGTTTGTTATTTGATTCTTTTTTGAATACTCCTATGAGGGTTATATCTATTCTGTATCTATTTTTGTCTGTTCTGGTGCCTAGAATTTTGCCTGTTATCTGTTCTAATCTGCATTATATCTATTTTCTTTTCGCCATTTTTGTTATCTGATTTGTATTTTGATCATGCTGGCATATCTGTATCTATTATTGTTATCTATTGCCTGATAAACATTATTTCTGTTTGCTTTGATCTGTTTTGTCTGAAACCAACAATGTGCTAGGGACTTTCCCCTGGGCATTTACATAAGTGGTTAATTCTATTATTTATATGGTGATTTTGAGGCCAAGGGCCGATCCGGGCAATTTGTTTGGTTATAGGAGGCATGCAAGGGGCTTTCCTCTTGGTGTCAATGATACGCTAGGGACTTTGCCATGGGTATTGGCGATACGCTAGGAACTTTCCATGGGTATCGATAGTGTGCTAAGGACTTTTTTCTAGGCATCGGCGGTACGCTATACAGTTTGTATGTGCATCTGCCATATACCTAGCTGTTACACTTAGGTGATATATTTGTCTGGTATAAGGTGAATTAGCAATACATAACTTAGACTATCCTTTGAGTGCATATGCTTTAGGTTTGATTTGTCTGATTATTTCTGTTTTTCTGACATCTGATCTTGGAGCAATAAGGCAGGAAAGTTTTCTGTTTACTTATCGGTACTATCTCTTTCTGTATTTGTTTGATCTGTTCAATTATATTATGATTTGTCGAGTCGAATCATTCTCGATAAATCCCTTCTGCATTCCTCACTAAGTCTTTAGACTTACCTCCCTGTATTCTGTGATATCAAACAGGGAAGAGTTTGTTCGAGATTGATCTGGGAAGAAATGTATTTGATTTTGTTTTGAAGATTGTATAGAATATAAGTTATGATGTATTGTATTCAGAATGAAACCTTAGAGATGTTGTGATATGTATGATTGTAATTATAAGGCTTTAATGTGTTATGCCGTAAGATATTAATATTATGAAGTTTAGTAGGTGTTTATTTTGAAAATTTTAGTTTAGAACTGAGTGATGAGATTGAATGTTATTTTAGAATATATGTAAAAAACTTATGGGCCTTCTGTTAGATTGTGACTCTGATGTTTAAGTTTGAATTTGTGTGGTGTCTTGACTGAGGTGTCATCCTAAGGAGAGGTGCTACAAGATTTATCTAATTACACATACATACAAGGAGGGTATATATTATACAAATACCCTTTTTTCTAAAGCAAATGTGAAAAATAATCCAAGAAGTCAAATGACTAAAGCAACTATGGAAAGAAGAAAGCAAAAGAAAGTGCAATGAAAGACTATAAAGCTAAATCTTTGACACACATGTTAATAGTCGACCAATATTTTGTAATAATTCAAATGTTAATGTGAAGTTTTTAATGTCTACCGATAATTACGATTTTGTACTTTCATCTTTCTAATTATTCTATAATCAAGCAATGTTTTTAAAAGCATTTAGACAAAAAATGGGTAATGAAACTGATTAGTAATTCAATCACTGTTCGACTAATGTGGTGTCATAATTATGTAATAATTATATTTAATTTCATATATATGTATAATTTTAGAATATGACCCAAAAATAGGAAATTCCAATGATATTGGAAGAACCATTTATAATTTTAATTCTTGCATGCTCATTTTTAAGTTGTTCGTTTCAAAAAAAAAAAAAATTCACAATTAATCAGTTACAAATGTATAATTTAATCAAAAGTAATATAACACAATTATTTAACATTAATCCAAGTGATTCTCTCTTTTATGTTTCAAGTCCACTTAAAATAAGCTTTTCACCACTCCATATCCAACATAATCTAAAAGAGATTAAATAAAATAAGACAATAATTTACATATCCATATATAACTATTTCATTGTGGTTCAAGTAAAAAGACCCATGTTTCAAAAAACTATGTGCTCAAATATTTAGTCATCATCTTGAACTCTCAATTCGTCTTCTTATTTTTACATTTTTCACTTTCTTCTTTTTTTAATTTTCCACTCAAAAACATAAATAAATAAATGAAACAGTGGTTAATCAATTGACTGAACTACCACCAATTAAACCAATTATGGGCCAATTTTACCACTGGCATTGGGTCAATTAATGTCTAGTTTTTAAATTTCATTCGGACCAAATTGACCTATAATCACTAGTTCAATCTATCCAATTCAATTTTTAAAATACTAAATAGAGTTTGTTTTTAAGATATATTGTCCAATCATCATTCAAAGGAACAATTTTGTCCTTATGAAAATCCAAAGTTCCTCGAAGGGAGGGTGAGAGAGAATCCTATGAAGAACACCGACTACTCTAGAAGTATCTGCATATCTCCATCTTTGATTTTGGTGAAGTTCTAGAAATTACAACTAAAAATTTCTCGTGAAGACTAGTGTGGAAAGTTGTAGAAGTCTCTAGAATCTTTTGGACACAAATAGAAATGAGTAGAAAAATTATAGAAATGTGTAGAAATGTGGAGTTATGTAGAAATGTGTAGAAAAGGTATAGAAATGTGTAGAAGTGTGGAGTTATTTAGAAATGTGTAGAAAAGGTATAGAAATGTGCAAAAATGTGGAGTTATGTAGAAAATGTATAGAAAAGTGTAGAAGAGTATAGAAAGCTTTGGAAAGTTCTAGATTTAGAAAATATCTAGACCACTAAATCTAGACCATAGGATGAAGTCAGTCACCACCGTCCATTTGGGAAGGAGATTAGTATAAATAGGACCAAGGGTTATTTGTAATAAGGAAGAAAAAAAAAATCAAGAACTCCAAGAAGAGTGGTGCAAGGTGTGAGTGCTTGTATACATATATGTATACACTTTGTTGTCATAATAATAATATATAATTTTTGAGTGCCTTACACACTTGGCATCTATCTTGCCTTCTTATCCAGCATCCTATGCCCAATCCTCATCTTTTTAATTCCTTATCAATCAAATATTATTATGATCCTCAATTGAGGAGAATGGAAAAAATTATGTAGTCATCATTTTAACAAGCAATGCTCATAATATCTCCCCCTCTCTCTCTCTCTCTCTCTCTCTTACCTGATCAAATATTATTATGATCCTCAATCGAGGATAATGGAAAAAAGTATGCAGCCGTCATTTTAACGATCAATGCTCATAATATCTCCCTCTCTCTCTTGCCCGATCAAATATTATTATGATCCTCAATTGAGGAGAATGGAAAAAAGTATGTAGCCATCATTCTAACGAGCAATGCTCATAATATCTCCTTCTCTCTCTAAGGTAATTGAAAGTAATATAACACAGTTATTTAACATTAATCCAAGTGATTTTCCCTTTCATATTTCAAGTCTACTTAAAACAAGATTTTTCACACCAAATATCCAACATAATATGAATTAAAAAGATTACATAAAATAAAATAATAATTTCAACTATAAGTATCCACATACAACTACTACTTCATGGAATTTCAAGAAGATAAACTATGTTTCAAAAAATGACATACACAAAATTTTTAGTCATCATCTTCAATTCTCAATTCTTCTTCTTATTTTTATATCTTTTAGTTTTTTTTTAATTTTATTTTTTCCACACAAAAATATAGATAAATAAGTGAACCAATATGCAATCAATTGAGCCTTCACCAATTAAACCAATTATTGACTCATTTTACCAGCAGCACCAGGTCAATTGTTGTCCAATTTCTAGATTTCATTCGGACTAAATTGATCTCCAATCACCAATTCAACTAATCTATCCGATTTTCAAAATAGTAAAAAGAGGATTTACTTTTAAGATGTATTGCCCAATCATCACTTATAGAAGCACTCTTGTCCTTATGAGAACAAAGGAAGAGTGAAAGAGAATCGTATATCCAAATCTCATCCTCTTAATTCTTTATCAAGTATATATAATTATGCTCCTTAATCAAGGAGAATGGATAAAGGCATGTAGCTTTCATTCTAATGAGTGACGATCATAAAATCACCCTCTCCCCTCTCACCTCTCACGCACCCTTATTTCCTTAGAGAATTTTTTTTCCTTATTAAGGATAAAACCTCCATTGATGCATGTTTGACTATGAATTTAATCATCGTCATATAAAATTTTACTTTTTCAACTTCATGTTAATAGCCTATTTAGCAATAAAATAGTTGGCATTCATTTAGAGGCAAAAAGACTAGTTTGATTGTGAAGTAGGTACCTGAGAAAAAATTGTGAGATTTCTCCGAAGATTCCCATTGTTACATAAACACCAGGCTCATATTGTAAAACCATTCGTATATAATCTCGTAAGCAGTTCCCAATGGTGGGTATCCATATCCACCAAGTGGGATAGGTCCATCGCAATCCTTAGAAGATCTACTTTTTCACTTTTGCCAAGAGACGGCACCTTTGAGGCTAATCCGGCTCGGCTCAAAATTGATGAGTTTCCAAGTTGTTGGTCAAGCCCAACGGAACATAACATTCCTTGTAAACTATTTCTCCTTTGGTTTTTGCTTCTTCTTCCTTGAATCTTTTCCAGCTGCACATAGAACAATAGGCCAAAAATAAGACATTTTCTCCAATGGGAAGTTCATCTTTTGGCAAATCCATGATGACACAAAAGATTTAAGAAACTTGCAATTTTGGTTCTCAACTATTGTTGATTTTGATTTCAGTCCATTTTGGTTGAGGATTAGCGCATTTAGTCCATTATACATTGATTTTTTGTATATTGAGTACAATTTTTCAGATATTTGGTCCTTGGGACTAAAAATTTTTCAATTGAGCCCACTCAATCCTCAATTAGCTTTAATTGAATTTGAGGGATTTTTTTTTTTTTTTTTGGCCATTTGTCATTCGGCACACATCACCGAATATGTTTACTCCCAACAAAATGGACTGTAGTAAAAAATGGGTATAATTGAGGGACTAAACTTGCAATTTTCTTCAACAAATTTTTGGAGACATAAATGTCAACTTGAATGATCAAGAGGTACCTGAGACGTTCCCATTCAGTCTCTTTGGTTCCATCCATACGGGTTATAAAAAGGACTTTATAAAATGCTGGCTCGTATTGTTCAGTCCACTCTTGCTTAATTTCACCAGCAGCAAATTCTTGAACATGATCAGATTTTGCAGATTTGGCGTCTTCATCTAAATGCAAACTCGAATTAGAATCAAAATCTGATGATTCTATGGTGCTAATGCTAGAGAGGCTTCTCGAGGGGGAATGGGCCATTTCCCAATTCTCCTTTCTCTTCAGCACTGCTGCCACCAGCCTATCCCAGTTGTCGTAGATCATAGACATTTTGCCAATTTCGGCGGCAGAAATATCGAAAAATCTTATGGGCTTGCAAGATATTTCCAATAATGATCATGAAACCAAATAATATTATGTGGTAGCAATATTTTTACACATTGAAATTTGAAGAAATGTTTATGAGAAGGAAAAAGGTGGTTGTGGGCAGACAGATGCATTTTGCCAAGCTCGACTGTCGGCAAACGTTAGAGAAAGTAACTTCACCCTGCCCTTTAAGAAGGTAAAGGAGAGGGAATATTTCAAGACAATTTAGTATTGTGGAAAACTTGTCCCCGTTCAAACTTGTACTTTATTTCCAAAGGTTTGCATTTTCTGCAGAAATATATTCTTATCCATCGTATTCCAAAATCCAAACCGCTGCTGCATGATGCCAGAAAAGATTCAAGAACAAATAGAACTCCATGAGGATGTCGGATAATCAGTTCACTTGGGAACTGCTTGAGCCTGAAATTTGTTTCTCTGAATTGGGAAAATATGGTATACAGGAAAAATGCATTGTCCTCTCCTATCATAATGGATAATTATGCTTAACTTCCCTTTTGATATTGTTGATTTTGCCTTGAAATTGAGGTAAGTTTGACAAGGAGATCAAGTTTGACTAGAATTAGGACTCCTTCTTTTATTGGGTTTCCTAGTCCTAAGTAAAGTAGTCTTTTTTTACTATAAATATTAGTTGTTTCTTTCGAAGAAAATATCACGAACATAACACAAGGGCTTCTTTACTGCTTTTGAGTAATTCTCTCAAGATGGAGTTTAGAAGGAGGGTGTTAGGTGTTTTCGTGAGATTCGTGGAATTCAAGTTTGTACTTGCACTTTGATTTGAGATCAATAAAATTCCTTTTCTTTGTCGGGTGGATTAGACACATCGCCAAACCACGTTAAATCTTGTTGTCACTTTACATTGAATTACTTTGCTATTATTTCATTATTTTCGCAATAGATCCTCCTGGGTTTCAACAAACTGGTATCAGAGTAGATTGGATCAGATGTCAGGAATAAAGTACGAGGTAGAGAAATTCGATGGGAAGAATGACTTTGGGCTGTGGAAGATGAAGGTTCACGCCCTCCTGTGTCAACAAGGATTACAGAGAGCGTTAAAGGGCAGAGATTTCTTGCCGCAAACGCTGAAGGATGAGGAGAATGATGAGTTCATGGCGAAGGCTTATGGTACTCTGGTGTTATCATTGGCGGATAACGTACTGAGAAAGGTCGCCACGAAAAGTACGCCAGCGGATTTATGGAAGAAGCCGGAGAGTCTATATATGACGAAGTCCCTGACAAATTGGTTGTATTTGAAACAGCGACTATACACATTAAGAATGAAGGAAGGTACATCTATTACTCAACATATTGATTTTTTCAATAAGGTGATTCTGGATCTCGCTAATATCAATGTTAAAATTGATGATGAGGATCAAGTTTTAATTCTCTTATGTTCCCTGCCAAAATCTTTTGAGCACTTGGTTACTACTTTGTTGTACGGGAGAGATGCGATTTCAATGGAGGATGTGAAAGCCTCATTGAATTCCAACGAGTTGAGAAAACATGTCTTGGGCAGCAATGATGGTGAAAGTGGGGAAGGATTGGTGGCAAGAGGGAGACCAAGAGAAAGGGGAAGGAGTAGAGGCCGATTGACGTCCCGAACCAAGCCTAGAAACGGTGACAAATGTTTTAGGTGCGGTGGAACGGGGCATTGGAGATGGAATTATCCAGAACGAGGAAAGGCGAAGGATGCAGGTGAAACTTCTAATCAGAAGCGGGATGATGCCGCAGGAATTGTTGAGGATAAGTCTGATGGTGGGCTTGTTCTCAACGTTGCTAAAACTTTACTAAACTCTAAATGGATTTTGGATAGTGGCTGCTCCTACCACATGTGCCCAAGAGAAGATTGGTTTATCACATACCAAAAACTTGATGGTGGTAAGGTGCTTAAGGGAAACTATGCTTCTTGCAGGGTTGTAGGAATTGGCTCAGTTTGTATTAGGATGCATGATGGGATAGTAAGGACCCTAACAGATGTGCGTCATGTTCCAGATTTGAAGAAAAACCTGATATCGCTAGGTACTCTGGACAAGAATGGTTGTGAGTACAAAGCTCGAGATGGAGTTCTTCGGATTTCCAAAGGTGCACTGCTTATCATGAAGGGAGAAAAGCGGAACGGCCTTTACATATTGCAGGAAAACACAGTTTCTGGTACTGCAGCGGTTTCTTCATCAATCAATGATACTATGAGACTCTGACATATGCTGCTTGGGCATATGAGTGAAAGGGGGATGTCAGAATTGAGCAAACGAGGTTTGCTTTGCGAAGAGAAGACTGGTGAACTGGATTTCTGTGAGCAGTGTGTGCTGGGCAAGCAACATAGGGTGAAATTCAGTACTGCAATTCATAGGACCAAAGGTACCTTGAATTACATTCACTCAGATCTTTGGGGGCCTTCTCAGGTTCCTTCAAAGGGAGGTGCAAGGTACATGCTGACATTCATAGATGATTTCTTACGTAGAGTATGGGTGTACCTGCTGATGCATAAGGATGAGGTGTTTGTCAACTTCAAGCAATAGAAGACCTTAATTGAGAAGCAGACAGGAAAGGAAATCAAGCGCTTGAGGACTGAGAACGGATTGGAGTTCTACAATAAGGAATTTCAGGAATTCTTTGAGAAGGAAGGAATTGTGAGGCATCGCACAGTTGTACATACACTACAGCATAATAGAGTTGCAGAATGGATGAATAGGACTATCTTGGAAAGAGCTAGATGCATGCTCTTTAACGCCGGATTGTCCAAGGATTTTTGGGCAGAAGCAATTAACACTGTTTGTTATCTGGTGAATAGGTCACCATCAACCGTTTTGGACTGCAAGACACCAATGGAAGTTTGGTCTGGGTCTCCTGCTGATTACTCAAATCTTAGAGTATTTGGGTGTCCAGCCTATGCTCATGTTCGGGATGGAAAGCTTGAGCCAAGGGCTAGGAAATGCATATTTCTAAGCTATGTAGATGGAGTCAAAGGTTATCGTTTGTGGTGTAATGATGACAAGGGCTCCAAGATGATTATCAGCAGGGACATGACATTCGATGAGTCTGCAATGATGAAAAAGGTAGAGCAGCAGGAAAGCGGTCAACAGGGCGTTAAGGAGAAGGTGGAGATTCATATTGATCCTCCACAAGTTTTAAAGGGAAAACAGAAGGTGGTAGATGAAGCTAGTGATAGCACATTACCACCTAATCAACAGCAGAAAAATGAACCACTACAAAATTATCACTTGGCTCGCGATAGGGAGAGGAGGCAGATCAAACCACCACAACGGTTTGCTTACTCAGATCTGGTAGCTTATGCTTTGAGTTTAGCTGAGGAGTTTATAGGAGATGATCCAGTCTCATACAAAGAGGCAATTTTCAAGCCAGATTCTGATAAATGGATTGCAGCTATGAGTGAAGAGATGGAGTCTCTACACAAGAATAGCACATGGGAATTGGTTGATGTACCCAAAGGGTAGAAAATTGTAGGTTGCAAATGGATCTACAAGAAGAAAGAAGGAATTCCTGGTGTTGAAGATGCTAGATACAAGGCGCGATTGATTGCTAAGGGTTTTACTCAGAGAGAAGGAGTTGACTTTCATGAAGTATTCTCCCTAGTTGTAAAATATACTTCCATTCGTGTTTTACTTGCCATGGTTGCTCTGTTTGATATGGAATTAGAGTAGATGGATGTGAAAACAACGTTTTTACATGGTGAGTTGGAGGAACAAATCTACATGAGTCAACCAGAAGGATTCGTTATTCCCGAAAAACAAAATCAAGCATGTCTTTTGAAGAGATCATTATATGGCTTGAAGCAGTCTCCCAGGCAGTGGTATAAAAGGTTTGATGCTTTTATTACCAAGATAGGATATACTAGAAACAAATTTGATTGTTGTGTATATTAGCAAATTTGTAGTGATAGCCTTCTCGTATATTTGCTGTTGTGCGTTGATGATATGTTGATTACCTCTAGAAACATATCTGAGATCAACCAATTAAAAGCTCAGTTAAGTGAAGAATTTGAGATGAAGGATTTGGGCAGTGCAAAGAAGATTTTGGGCATGAAGATCATCCGAGATAGACAAGCAGGATTGTCGTACTTGTCTCAACAGCATTACATTGAGAAAGTACTTAAGCGATTTGGGATGAATAAGTCCGAGCCAGTAAGTACACCACTTGCAGCTCATTTCAGGCTTTCATCAGATCTATCATCGAGTACTAAGGAGGAGGTGGAGCACATGTCAAATGTGCCATATGCTAGTGCAGTAGGTAGCTTGATGTTTGCCATGGTGTGCACTAGGCCAAAATTTTCACATGCAGTCAGTGTTGTGAGTAGGTATATGCACAAGCCAGGAAAGACTCATTGGCTGGCTGTGAAATGGATCATGAGGTATCTGAGAGGCTCTGCAGGCAGATGTATGAGGTATAGTCAATTGAATTCTACTACAAGAATTATTGGCTATGTGGATGCAGACTATGCGGGAGATTTGGACAGCAGAAAGTTCATGACGGGCTATGTGTTTTGTGTATCAAGTTGTACGATTAGCTGGAAGGCGACTTTGCAGTCATCAGGTGCATTGTCCACAACAGAAGCTGAGTACATGACTTTGGCTGAAGGCATTAAAGAAGGCATTTGGCTAAAGGGGCTTATCGATGATATGGGTATGACTTCTGAGATCACTAAGGTATTTTGTGATAGTCAGAATGCCATACACTTGTCAAAAAATCAAGCATTTCATGAGAGAACAAACACATAGATGTGAGGTATCACTTTGTTCGGGATATGGTGTCCCAAGGAGTCATGTTGGTTGACAAAGTTGGGACTAAGGATAATCCGGCAGACATGTTGACTAAGGCTATTCCAGGAATCAAATTCGAGCATTGCTTGGATTTGATTAATATTTGCAGACTCAGATAACATGTCCTATTGGGGGCAGGGACAAAGAAGATGAATGGAAATTTCAAGTCAAGGTGGAGAATTGTTGATTTTGCCTTGAAATTGAGGTAAGTTTGACAAGGAGATCAAATTTGACTAGAATTAGGACTCCTTCTTTTATTGGGTTTCCTAGTCCTAAGTAAAGTAGTCTTTTTTGACTATAAATATTAGTTGTTTCTTTCGAAGAAAATATCACAAGCATAACACAAAGGCTTCTTTACTGCTTTTGAGTAATTCTCTCAAGAAGGAGTTTAGAAGGAGGGTGTTAGGTGGTTTCGTGAGATTCGTGGGGTTCAAGTTTGTAGTTGCACTTTGATTTGAGACCAATA
Source organism: Jacaranda mimosifolia (assembly GCA_018894105.1). Lineage (NCBI taxonomy): Eukaryota > Viridiplantae > Streptophyta > Magnoliopsida > Lamiales > Bignoniaceae > Jacaranda > Jacaranda mimosifolia. The sequence continues at coordinate 36,110,382 of CM032125.1, read as the reverse complement.
AAATTCCTTTTCTTTGTCGAGTGGATTAGGCACATCGCCAAACCACGTTAAATCTTGTTGTCACTTTACATTGAATTACTTTGCTATTATTTCATTATTTCCGCAATAGATCCTCTTGGGTTTCAACAGATATCACTAGCAGTCGTTTGTGCATAGGAAATATTTTTGAGTAAAAATATTATCACATTCACTATATTAAAAATTAATACGCATCACAAAAATATATTTATAATTTGTATAATTATGAAGATAGCATTTACTTAAAGTAAATTTTATAATTTCATTACCAAATTAAAGAAAAAATTTAAAATTAATTAAAATAGGTACATAGTGGAAGTTTTTGAATAAATAATAGCTATTTGTATATATAATTTTTTATTTAATATTGAATAAGTAAAAGGGCAAATTTAGTTTATAAAAATTTGGTATCATAACTTTCATTTTAAAGATAAAAATGCATTCCTTTTTATAATAATATAGATACTTACAAGTACTCCTTGGGCCATTAAAGTTTAGGAAAAATTGGTGGAATTTGTCAAATAACTAATTTACTCTTCAATAAAATTTGATACAAAAAAATATTGAAATTATATATTTTTAAGAGGACAAAATTGTTCTTCCACATGAATTATGCAAATTCCATCTCAAACACACATTTTCAGTACTCTGTCTCTCAGCTATTTTTTCAGTACTACTTTCTTGATTTGAAGATCGTTTTCTCTTCTTCTCTCCTCATTCTTTTAGATCTCTCTCTCTCTCTATATATATATATATAGATATATAGATATCCATTCTTTCTCAGCTGTCTCTCGTCATTGTTCTCTCTCGGTTATCTTTTTCTCTCGATCACTTTCTATTTTGATCATTTTCTATCTCCAGTATATATGAGGATAATTTTAAAAAATTTATTAAAATTTAGCAATGATATCAACCAAATTCTAGTATATTGACCAGTACATGTGCCGATTATAGTATAAAGATAAGTTGTAAAATAAGCTTGTGTACGTAGTAATAAACTCTGAAGAGAAGGTTTACCTAATTATATATACTTACAAGGAGGGTATATCTAATACAAATACCCCTTTTCCTAAAGCAAATGTGAAAAATAGTCCAAGTCAAACAACTAAAGTAACTGTAGAAAGAAGAAAAGCAAGAGAAAATGCAAGGAAAGACAATAAAGCTAAAACTCTGACACACATGTTACTAATCGATCAATATTTTGTAATCATTCGAACGTTATATAGCGTGAAGGCTTATAATGTCTAATGATAATTACGATTTTATCAAGCAATTAAATTAATTTTGGTGTCCATATATACAAAATACTTTGTGAAATATCTCAAATATTTCAGTTCAATTCGAAATGTCTAACCAATTATATGGTAAGTCTAATCACTGTTTTTTTTAGGTACAGAGAAAAGCTTGAGTAACTTGTGATTTAGTGGCATAAGTCTTTTGTATAATGTGAGATGTTGAAAGTTTAAATTTTAACGAATTCTTGACATGATGATTTACCCTCAATCATCCACTATAAATACTCTTAATCACAAGACGAGAAAGGGATGTGTTCGTCTGCCTATAATTTTTCATTTAGTGAAACCCTATTGTTTTTCTAGATGTAGAGCTTAAGTCCAACTTATTCGAGAGTATCTCCACGACCCAACCACGTAGAAAACAAACAAACTGCATCTGGATAGACCCTATTGATCAATGCGAGACAGATCAAAATAAAGCACAAGATTGTATCATTTTACAGTACGGAAATTGCTTCACTGGACTTAGGTAAGCACGTACCTGAAGAGCAGATGAATGTCTAGTTCCATCAGGGACCCCTCCAAGTCTGGCTTTCTTTCTCACTTTTGAGAGCAAGCCTGCCCCAGTTGAGTGAACCTTTAAGCGTAACTGGGGCTTGAGCCTGGAGGTGGATACGCTCATTTTGCTTGGATTACAGTCAAATAAACTCAAAAGAAAAGAACAATGATATTTCATTGTTTGGCTTTTCCATTCACAATACATTTTGAAGTTTTTGTTTCGATTTATATTTAATCGTCCATTACACAGCTGCATACATATCAAGTTTATCGGATCCACAACCAAGTATTTTTCAAGAAAAAATTTGCTATACTGTTCATTTATTTATGGTATGAAATAGATATTGAAACACCAATTATAATATAGAGTTTAAACCATAAAAAATAATATATGTGCGTGTATAAATAAATAAATAAAAATACAATAAATCTAGTTAGGTTCTTTCACAAACAGTGCTTTAGCGCGCTAAGGACTGTGTGCCCATTCCTTTATGTAGCATGAAATCCATCTAACAGAAAAAAATGTATCATTTTAATCTTTTGAGTGTGGACAATACTCAATAAAGGCCAATGGGTACTTTACTTGGCTATACATTAAGTTGGATAACAAGAAATTTATCTGTAAATTTCATCAACTAAGCCAAAGAAATCAACAAGCCGACATTTTTGGTTAATTTCAGCGGGAAAAAGGGCATCTCTTCCAAAGTTATAGCTAAGTCCAATTGAATTTCAAGAAAATTAAGATACTTATGTTTTTCACTCTCCGGAAAAGTGGAAGAGACATAATTCTAAAAGTGTAAGGCTCGAGAGTGACCACCACATCAATTATTGAAGCACGACATGTTGTTGATAAGAGGATTCAGATAATTTATCTATAATATCCACATTGGTATTGACGTGGGTGCAGGCTTATAGACATTTTTGCTCTATGCTTTTGAATAAACACCCTTATACTCCGCAATTACATGTCTTTTACCATGGATCGGATCCAACCCGACTCGATACAATCACGATCCACAATCTAAATCGTCCAAAGATTACAAGTGGCATCATTTTCATAGGCCGTCGAGTTTGATGTGGCCTTGCCACATCAACCACCAAATATGTCTACCCAAAACACCGGTTGGATATAAGGTAGTATTGTATTCTGTACTTTAACTCCGATTTCAGCATCCTTTTAAACTTAAGTTTGGAGAATTTTTATTGGGGGACCCTACCTTTAATGTGTTTCAAGTCCAAAGCCCCAAACTTGACGAACCTAGTGGAAATAAATAGACTAATTAACTAAAAATAAAAAATAAAAAAAATAAAAAATAAAAAATAAATAAATAAATAGACTAATTAACCTCGAATTTGACCGAGGGGCTGACTCCCAATCAAGTAAAGCTCTATAGAAATTAGAACTGCAGATATTCAAGTTAAGCAGGAAAGGAAACATATCCAAAAAGCAAACTAAGACATATTTTTGTTATTCCTTCTCATTAAATAATGCCTTGGGTATTACACATTACATGCAACCCATCAATTTGAAAATCTGGAAAAAGATTTCAATAAGGAAACATAATTCTTTCTATTGATGGGTACCTAAAAATGATATAAAAGTTATACAGAAAATTTGAATTGGCAAAAGCTAGTTCTATAATAGCGGTGCAATCAAATCGAGTCGAATCGGGTTAAGGGAAAAATTTCTAGCTCAAACTCTACTCAACTTCACTCAGCTCAATTAAACACAATTTTTTAAATAAGTTTTGAGCCTCTACAATTTCAAACTGGATTTTTTAAATAAGGGTTGGGAGTTAAGAAATATATTTGAACGGTTTATAGCTTCCCACCATGTTGTGCATGGATATGATACAAAATTTAATACAAAAAAGACTTCAAATTTCCACAATTGCAAAAGTAAATAAAACCCAGTCCCTTAAAAGCAAAGAATTCTAGTACAACTTAACTTTTAAGTAATCAAGTTAAATCCCACCAAAAGAGTTAACATCGATCACCAAAATTGTGCATTTAAACACACAGTACTAATCAATAGAATAATTAAGAGTTTTGGGCTTAGCAAATGCAAGAGGTAACAAAATTTCTAACCAAGATGATGTTTGCGACAATTATACCACCAATGCATATTGTGTGCGTGAAATCTGCCTAAGGAGTTAAACTCGGGCTCAAACGAGCTCATTAAATTCCTCCATATGTCAGTTAAGTGGGTTATGCTAAAAATGGAAAAAGAGCGAAAACTCCATATCTGTACTTGGATTGATAGTACTTTAGAACTACTGCTTGATTTGTGAGAAAATTATACTACATAATCTTATTATTTGCATATATGAATGCTTTGCATACTTAATGACTTGAGGGAAAGTGAGGTTTGAAGGTGGAAATGATATAATGAAACAGAAGAGGGAACTTCATATGGCCAAAAATTCCATTTTTGTTTGTGGACAAAACAACTCTCAGTTCTGAGGTGCTGAACAAATGTCTTTTACTCTTCGAGCACTAGAAGCAGAAATCCTCAATTGTGTACCAACCACCAAATTATAAATAGAATAGCTAAGAATTTTGAGCTTAGAAATCGGAAGAGGGAGTACTAAATTTCTTACCAAGAGAGTAATACAAGTGGCAATAGTCCCTCCAATTTATACATTCAAACTATTGTTAAAGAAGGAAAAACCAAATAATTAAATGGTTTATTTCTTATGTCAATTCAAATTATGTAAAAAAGACAAATCCTCCTTCCAACTAAAACAAAAAGAAATCACAATAATTGAATTAGATATACTCACATTGGTCCTTAAGTTGCCCTTGAGTCTTGCTGCATATACAATTGTTGTCACATATAGGCAATCTCTGATCTTGTTAAAGAAATTAAAGTAGGCATTTCTCCATGAGTTCTTAACTACCAAAGTACCAATAACTCCCCATAATCCAACAAGGAAACCCAAGACCATAGATATATAAAACTCGTGGGTCATAAAGTCAACATCATCATCGCCCTCATCAACATTCTTATGCTTTTCACTGTTAATTATGGGTGGATTAGGACCATCTCTAGGGCATCTTATTAGAGGATGGCCACAAAGTTCACCATTTCCAGCATATGCAGATGCATTAAAGCCTTGCAGTTGAGTACCCGATGGAATTTTACCAAATAAATTGTTATTTGACAAGTCCAGAACAGCCAAAAGATGCAATTCTGCAAGGCCAATAGGAAATCTCACCAGAGAATTGGTTTCTTGACAAATCTAGACATTCTAACATCTCCATTTGACCAATGTTTGAAATTACGTTTCCATTCAAATAATTTCTTGACAAGTTCAAGGAAACTAGTGCTCTCATCTCAGAAAACTCATGAGGGATATTTCCAATTAATCTATTGCTCGAAAGATCAATGAGTCTAAGAAGTCCCAATGTTTTTCTATATTCCGACTCCTGTCCTTTCCATTGTACCAATGCATAGTCGATGAAATCAAACAAATCAATTCCAACTATATAAATAGTACTTTCAGTTGTTCTATTCTTTTGAACCAAAGAAATGAAATTGTTGAAGCATGGAGGAATTCTTCCAGAGATGGAGTTCCTCGAGAGGTCCAAGATTTGAATCTCAGTGAGATAGCAGATTTCTAGAGCGATGCTTCCATAGAAATTATTGTGCCCAAGGTTGAGAACTCTCAAGCTTTCAAGATGTGTTCCTATCCAGGCTGGGATGTTTCCTGATAGCTTGTTTCCTCCAACATCAATCACTACCAAATCTCGGCAATTCTTCAAAGCAGAAGGCAACTCCCCAGAGAAACTATTACCACGCAAGTGTAGTGTCATGAGACCAGTTAGAGATCCTAAACTGCGTGGAATATTGCCATAAAATCTATTGCTAGCCAAATTGAGAATCCATAATCCTGCCATGTTATCCCAACAGTTGGGAAGCTCTCCTGAGAACTGATTATTTGAGAGGTCAAGTACCCAAAGCTCATCAAAGACAATTGTGCAAATTGATGAAATTGATCCTAGAAACATATTGTTAAGAGAGTTGCAATATTACGGATTTGGGATGAAATAATGGTAGATGACCTGAGAAATTATTAAAACTAATATCTATAATGGAGTTTGATGACAAATTAGAAATCCTACCACTAATGTGGTTATGGGAGAGGTTTAAATAAGATATTCTTGAAGACAAATCCCACAACCATTTAGGCACTTCATCTGACATACCAGCACAAGAGAGATCAAGCTCAGAAAAATTAGTCTGAGTTCGAATCCATGTAGGGAAGCGAGTGCCCATGTTGCAAGATGCTAGTCTTATAACATCCAACTGAAAAGGAGGAATCCAATCGGCACTGAAATTCAAGACCAATGAATTGAAGGACAAATCCAGTACTTTCAAGCTCTGGAGTTTCAAGAACTCAGCATCAGAGATTGTCCCTTCTAAGGAATTGAAAGAAGCATCCAAAATCTCAAGCATGGAAAGTTGCCAGAGACTTGCAGGCAGCCTTGTAAATTTATTGCCACTGAGATGTAGTTCTTTCAATGAAACAAATGCTCTCAAGTCAGGCACTGATCCTCTGATTTGTTGGCAGATAAATCCAAATGTTCAAGCCTAGAAAACTGCCCAAAGTTGTTCGGAAAAGACCCACTGAATTTGGGGAGGGATTCTAATAAGTTATTATGTGATAGTCTTAATGTGTGCAAATTACTTAAATTTCCCAAGAATTTTGGAATTCCACCTGTTAGCCCATTCCATGACAAATCAAGATACTCAAGAAAAGTAAATCTTTCAAAACCATCAGGAATGGCAAGTAATTGATTATCATACAGGTCTATGCTACGGAGACTTGTACTTATGTTGAACAGCCAATGATATGCGGAAGAAGTGAGCCCATTCCAGGATAGATCTAGAATAGAAAGAGATGTAGAAGAAGAATTAACATAGAAATATGTGGAATTAATGAGACAGTCACTCAAGTACAATTCTGTCAGAGAAGGAAGCTTCAATATATCTTGTAGCAAATTGGTACCTCTCAAGTAAGAATAGCTCAAATCAAGTAAGGACAACGAAGAGAGATGAGAAAGCCAGTCGAGGTTCTCAAATGCTAGTTCATTAAGCCCAAGATAAAGTTTCCTAAGGTTGGTAAGATTCCCTAGCTGGTGAGGAACAACACCAGAAAAATTAGAACCCAAAAAATTCAGGTGTTGTAAGTTCCTCAAGGAACCAAGGAAATCCGGAATTTCATCATATCCAAAATCATTGCTACTCAGATCCAAATCATTCAAATAATTCAACTCAAGCAGGGCACTACTAATCTTACCTCTCAATTCATTAAGCTGGAGACCGATTACATGACCTGTCTCATTGCTACACCTGACACCCCACCATTTGCAGCATTCCTTTTTGTCATTTTCACTTCCCCACGACGAGAGAATGACATTCTCATCTATAAGGCCTTCCTTGACCCTGAGAAGAGCTTCTCTCTCCTTTGGTATGCACCTTAATTCTCCTCTTCCAAATTCTGAATCATTCTGCAGGCAATGTGAAAGAAGGACAAACAGCAATAGCAGTAACATAATAATTAATCTTTCATAATTGATCATTGTTTTTCCAGAGTATCAACTGAAGGCACAAAATACAAGAATATGGTTTCAAAGGATATAGCTTTCTGGGATTTTCTTTAAAGTTAGAGAAAAGCTTGTTATATAGGTTACATCTAAAAACAAGTACTTATAGTTGCATTCCTTCAAAAGCAGGCCTACTGCAAGACTTGACTCTATAGTCATTCTTTATCAAATTAAATATGGTTTCTTCTTTACAATTGGTAGCCGGTGCTCTAGACCATTCCTTCAACTTTGAATCGTCAATATGACAGAATGGTCTTGGCCTGCACGTATAGACAAGTTCCTAAACAGTATGATATCATTAATTAAGAAACTAAATTACACAGTCCCTTTACAAAAATTATTCCGCAGACTTAGATTCTTGTTTCAATCTCTTCGGTTATATGTATCTCTGTGGTTTATAATATATATATATATATATATATTGCAGAACAATTCATCTCTGATGGTTATTTGGCTTGTCGTTAAACAAAATTCTGTTTCCAAGTCACTATACAGAATTCTGTTTTTCTATATATATATATTTTCTATCAAAGAGAAGAAGCCAAAACAAAAGAACAAAACAGTGGCAGTCCCAAAGCCAACCTGCCATAGATGAATCCTTCAACTTTGAATTGTCAATATGACAGAATGGTCTTAATTGGCCTGCATATACAGACAAGTGCCTAAACGTTACGAGATCATTAATTAAGAAACAAACATTATGCAATCCCTTTAGCAATATTATGCAGCAGCCTTAGATTCATATTTCAAATTTCATCAGTTATATGTGTGTCTCTCGTTTATAAGATATATTGCAGAAAAAATTATCTTTTCTAATTCTTTTAGTATTGTTTCAATATGTAGATGTCATTAAATCTTCTAATTTGTTCAGGCACTTTAGAAGCTCGACCACAGTTCTATCAGTGCATAGGGATGCAACTTTGAACACGAGCAACAATGTCTAGAATATTGAGATATACCGTAGAACATGTTGGATGCGAGTTCTTTGCTTACTGGCAAACAAAAGAATCAAAAAAATAAATCTCCAGGCGAATTCTTGCCTGCACCAACTAAATTATTAACTACATCCAAATTTGAATGCTTAAAAGAAAAGCCCAACTAAAGTATTGGACAGCCATGCATCGAGTCAAAATCCATCTATCTAGATGCAGTCTTGATTTCCCTCTCCTCATAGGCTTAGCGTTCTTGAGTGCAGCACCATCACCCTCTGGATTCTGGTGAGTCAAAGGGTACTCACAAGAACTCTTAGGAGCCACCGGAGAACTTGAACCAGGACTGTGAGGTGGTGGAGCCACCACTCAGGGTCCTAGGGTGGTCATGGCATAACTGCCAAAGCTCATCTCGTCTCAGCGTGGCATGAACAAGTCTCTCCCAATTGTCATACACTTGGGTCATCTTCAAAGTCCTCTCTTTTCAAGAAGACTGAAAATGAGTGAAGTCCGTAAGAAGCTATAAAGCTGAAAGTTCATAGACCGTGGGATTGCCTTAATTTCGTAGAGATTTCTACGCAGGCAGGGTTGTTGATTAGGTAGTTGAATGTTAAGACTAAGCTATCAGCCAAAAAGCAACCCTGCATAAAGAATTCTTCCCGGATGCTCCGATTGGTCATGACATGCAAAAGAAGTCTTCCCACAATATTAAAAATATTCAATTATTCTAAAAGCAAGATCTATTTAACTCAACACCAACCAGACTCAAAGCAAGAACTATTTAATTGAGACGTGAGGCATCTTGATCTTCCAAATTAGATGGACGTTAGTATGAGTCTACCTTAGTAAGACAAAATACGTTCATTTATTATTTAATAGTTTTTTATTTTCATTCGATCTTTGAACTTAAACAATGAAAAGTTACCGTTAAGATCATCCCGTGACCCTTACCTTTTTCGATTTCAACTTTAACCCAACCAACATATCCAACCTCTTTAAACTTTCTTCATTCCACTGAAGCCAAAAAAAATAGATTGAGCCCAAATGACCTCACAACCCTGGATCAAGTTATATTCTTATCCAACGACAATCAAACTCTAATACTCATGTGCATGTACTTAATTATTTGATGAGAGGAAGAGAACTTCAAATATTATCAAAAACTTCAGCTTAGAAGACTAAAGACTTTCCCAAATACGCACAACTTCAACGTGCTAGTGTGGACATTAATAGATCTTCCAATCTTGCTTCAACAGATGAACTGTTCGCAGTTTCAACTTCACAAATCTCCTCCAGTTTCCTCACTACATTTGCCATTTTAGGTCTGCCCTCAGGGACAGTAACAATACACCCCATCATCACATCCAGCAGTTGCATCACCTGAATCCACCTGATTAGTGAGACAGTCTTGTCATCGTTTGTGTGGTGTGGAGGTTGCCTTCCAGAGACAAGTTCAAGTAGCACAACTCCAAAGCTGAACACATCAGAAGCTTGGGATATTTTCTTGATGTCGGTAACTTCAGGGGCACAGTATCCAGCAGCCTTCATAATTGACAATGTTGCTGGGCTCGACAATATTGTTGCCAATCCAACATCAGCAATTCGGACATACTGTTGTTCGTCGAGGAAAATGTTTGAAGTTCTTATATTTCCATGCACAAGCTTCCCCCCATCTTGTCTGTGGATATGAGCAACTCCCCTTGCTGCGCCCAATGCAATTTCTAGTCGAGTCTTCCAATCCAAAGGTCTTTCTCCTGCAAAGTAGACTAGAATGCATTAGATTATGTATATCTCTATTTTAAAATTTTGCGTTTTACTTACCATGTAGCATGGCAGATACACTCCCCTGATTGTAATAATCATATACCAAGAGCTTTTCATCCTTAGAATAGTAGTATGCCCTTAATTCAGCAATATTATTGTGCCCCAATATTCTTCCAATGACCTCCATATGTTGCTGAAATTCTTCTTTCGGAACAATCACTTCCCTCAATCTCTTCACCATAACTGTGATTCCATTTTCTAATGTTGCCTTATATGAAATTCCAAGGTTTCCCTTTCCAAGGACCTTGGCCGAAGCCCTCAACAGATCCGCAAGGTCAAAGGCGTCATCGCCACCCTTAAAAAATACCATTTTATTCCTTTCTGCTTCCACAGAAATCTGACTTATCATATTCATCATAATGAAATTCTCCATCATCCTCACAACTTCAGATATTTTTGGTCTTCTCTTCGGGGAATTTGCTACACAACTCATTCCTATATGTAACATCCTTACTATCTCTTTCTTTATACAAGGATCCTTTGGCAGATCAATATCAAATACTTCGTCGGTCCACTGCCAGGGACTGAGAGAATCAGCCAACTTTACCAGATCAACAGCTTCATGACCGCTGGTACTGACTTGTACTGGGGACCTTCGAGTAAGAAGTTCAAGCAGAAGAACCCCAAAACTATAGACGTCCGATGCTTGGGATACATTTTGAGTATTCTTGACTTCTGGAGCATAACAGTGAGCAGTTCGCGTGAACGTTGTTGTTATCAAGTCTGCCAAGCCAATATCCGATACCCAGCCATACTGCTCTGGACTAATAAAAATATTAGAGGATTTAATGTTTCCATGGACAAGCTGCCCACTGTTCTGAGAGTGTATGTGAGCAATTCCCCTTGCTGCACCAAGCGCAATTCTCAATCGGGTTGGCCAGTCTACATGAGCTTGATTCTGTCCATTTCTTCCTGTAAACATGAAAATAATGCATCAGATAATATAAATTAAGTTTTCAAATTTGAACTGTTGCTTTGCCATTACTGTGTTGACTGGATTGAGGAAACACACATGGTTAAACTGGCAAATTTTTAAGTCTTTTGACCAAGAGTATATTCAACACTAAACCTGCATCTCAAGTGGTTCAAAAGGTCTTTGGATGAGCGCTTCTCAAAACATGTTATAAGATGTTTTTGAAACTTTTAACATATTAAATCTTATTTTAAAAATAAGTTCTTAAAGTGTTTGAATGGAACAAGAGTTTGAAACTTATAAAATCATTTAAATAACCTACCCAAACGCCCTCTAAATTTAATATCTCAAAAGCAATTTATGAAAAACATTGCAGAAGCCATTTTTCTTGTAGTATTTTCATTCACAAAAATATAAAAATCAGCAATGACAAACCGAAGTTCTAACAGAGTTGAACGACATACCGTGTAACAATTGAGACAAGTTCCCCTCACTGTAATAATCATACAGCAGAAGCTTTTCGTCTTTGGAAGAATAGTAACCCTTCAAGGTGGCGATATTTACGTCCCGGATATTCCCAACAATCTGCATGTGTCGCCTGAATTGTGGTTCAGAAACACTCACCGGCTTCAGTCTCTTCATCACAAATTTTGTCCCATTATCAAGAGTAGCAACATACACACTCCCAAATATTCCCTTCCCAATGTACTCTGCAGAAGCCCTCAACAAATCTTCAAGTCCAAAGGTTGGACTAAACTCTGCAGTAAATACCAGCTTGGGAAGCACTTCTCCTGACTTTGGCACTGAAGATGAACTTCCAGGATTTAAAAAGTCAAAGGGCTCATCATGGAGTGGAGAACCCGAATCCAAACTGGAACTCAGATCCGATGCTTCAGAAAGTATACTGGGGCTCCTCGAGTGAGAATGGAAAAGTTGCCAAAGCTGCTCTTTCTTCAAAACAGCTGCCACCAGCCTCTCCCAGTTGTCGTAGATCTGAGACATCTGTCTCTGCAAATTGTGCACTGAAACTAGTAATAGATGATTGGTATACTTATGAATTGATAAATATAATTGAACTAATTGCATTATTGTAGTTTGAACGCGGGATTTTAATACTCTTTGTTTGGTAGTGCAATTAAAAAAAGAAGTTGTTATCGACATGGTGGAAGTTTCTTAGTCTTTTCTTTAGAAAATTGCAGAATGCTCAGGTAAAACCAAGGAAAGAGATGGGAAATGCATAATCATTTTCTACACTAAAAAATGGTTTCTGATCGGTCTTCTAGGACTCTGATCGAACAACCTAGACTGCTTTTCCAAGAAGTGGATCCTGCAAATTAAGGTTATGAATTAAATAAGATGACTACCACATATATGGTAATATCAATGATTTATAATACAAACTAACCAGAAATATTCTCAGAGAATCAATAGAGAACATTTTGGTTTTAATATACCGTGTAATGTTAGCTTGTATCCCAAATATTATAGACCAATAAGATTTAGTATCCTAGTTAGTAATTGGATTTCAGGGTTGATCAAAGATGTCAAGAATTTATGATAATTGGGAAAGATTTGTACTTTGTCCGCGAAGAGAGCGTATCAGACAGCTTATATGGCAACTTTGGCATGCCCATTCAAGAACTCCTGGCCCCAGATCGTCAGGGCTGGATCGGTTGTGTTTTCATTCTCATTTTCTATTTTTATTGTTGTAGAATGTATTTTTATTTTATTATTATTTTGCGTGTAAAAATGAAAATGTAATTGGATAAAAATTGTAAAAATTTTGAAAAATATAGATTGAAAATAATATTTTAATGTAATAGTAATAAATATTTTAATATAGTAGTACTAATTATTATTGTTTAATTGATTGTGGGCGTCACCATCTTGAAAAGATAGAAAAAAAAATAATTATTTAATAAATTAGTGGACGATGATATGATAGAAAATTAGCATTAAATTAGTATGTATTATAGATTTTTTATAGGTATAAAAATAAAAATGGTATAAACAATTACGCTTTTTAGTTTCCTGATAGTGTAAAATGAAAAAATGTGTTCTAGAACACAAAAAATTCAGCCCTCCCTCAGTTTCTTCAGATTTCAGTTCCAGTTTCCTCTTTTAAGTCCACATTTTCCAGTGCATCTTTTGACTTCAAGAATATAAATCAGTGATGATTTTTTCAAGTCTACTCAGTCTCTTCCGTTCCGAACTTTTCCAAATAATATTCTCAAATACTGCGGAAAGCAAACACGCTTGGGATTCTTACAGGAGGCATGCATATGAATAATTAACCAACTGAATTTTGTCCTTGCTTCAATATATACAGAAAACAATTTAACAACAATAACATAGGGATAATTACGCTGTTATCCTTAATCACTATAAGTAATTACACTAATTTGACCTTTTGAAAAGGTTATTTTAATTAGTTAGTAAACATTGAATTATACATTAAATTCATTTAGCAAAATACAATAACGATATATATCCAAAATCTACCATCCCACGTGCATAAATCCCAAAATAAGACAACTAATGTTCAAGTTGTTATTCAACATAAGAATCTGAAAACTAAATTAATAGACGTGCAAGTCATGTCCACTGGGTTGACTTAAATAATTAAGAACAACTTGGAAGCTAGAAATATATTCACCTAGTATTGGCTTGTCGAGTGGTTAATTAATCTAATTGTGTTGTCTTTGCATATATAAATATGAGATGTATTTAGATGTTAAATTTCAAATATTCTTATGCTTAGTTAGTATGGTTAGAGCCATGAATAGATATTCGAAAATTTGTTTACCATCCGCATTCCTATTTATTTATATAAGATTTATCCGCATTTGTTTAAAATGGATATTATTCATATTTGATTAGTAGATATCTGATTATAAACCGATATGGAATGGTAAATATGTGTCCGATCTGTTTAATATTCATTTCGAATTGCATTCCTATTCATTTATACAAAATTTAGCTGCGTTCGTTTAAAACGGATATTATTCGTATTTGATTATTAGATATCTGATTATAAATAGATATGGATATGGTAAATATGCATCCGATCCGTTTAATATTCGCTCTGAATATATATTTATTAAATAACATATTATTTATATTTTTTAATAAAAATCTCATAATCCATATATGTGTGTGTGCATATATATAAATTATAATTGAAGAACTGAGAAGAAAAAAAATAAATTTTAAAAATTATTGTAATATAGGAAAAAAATTGAAGAATAAAGTTAATCAATATAATTATTGTTACTTAACTTTATGATTAATACACTTAAATATCATTATTATTATTAATTGGTACTAATAATTAGTTATAAAGTCAATTATAAATTAGAAATTATGTCATTTGCTTGATTGCTTTCTTTTTAATGAAATTATATAGTTCATTCTATTAATTAAAATATGTATTTGTTATATAGACTCACCTATTTGGATATTTGTAAATAAATATCGAAATAATTATGATCGAATATGAATATCAAAAAAATAAATTCAAAAATGGATTAGTTTAATCAAATATGAATGCATCTAAATAATTATAATCAAATATGGATATATCCAAATTCAACCAATATTCAATGAATACAAATTCGGATATTATTTTGAAATATCCATCAAATTCGTATCTATATCTGAATATTCAAAAAGTTAAATGGATACTAATGTGAAAATAATGTATCCAATCTGTTTAATATCCATTTACACACCTAAGTATGGTGATACCTTGTGATATTGGAGAATTTTGTTACAACTAGATTTTGAAGTTTGTTTCAACAACTTAATATTTCGACAGTCTAATGTTCAAGTTTGTTTTCTCTTATACTTTTTCAGTTTTATTTAGTTGGTTCATGCCTTTAATGTTAACAATTCTGTATATGCTTAATTTACATATCTATTATAGGTTAGATTGAAAAGTATGGTCGAACCACAAAAACTATTGTAATTGCTTGTCTTGAAAGCTTAAATCCATCAACAATAGTTGAAGAAGTTGAATTGGGCAAACATTGGTGCAAAGTTCATGTCAATGTTGCAATAGACATAAGTGAGGCATTGATATGCTCGATACCAGAATGTACAACTATTGGGGAAGTTATTGGTAGAGCTATAACTTGGCCACAAGATTTGGTAATTTTCTTAATTATGTATACTTTTAAGTGATTTTTGTTATTTTTATTAATTCATGTTTACTTGGTTTGATAGGTCGAAATTAAATGGATGAAGATGATGGAAAGTTATCTTGTTTTGAAGAGAAGTCTACTTTTGAAAACAATTATGCAGAATTGATGTGGTTGGACTAAACAGACTTATTATATTATTAGCTCTTTGTTAGATGTATGTGAACATGGATTTACTTATTGTAGTTCATTTTATTTTCATATATGCAAATTGGTATTGAAAATGCATTTGAAGTTGAAATATTTTAGAAACTGTTGAGTATATAAATTGATGTGTTTTTAGTTTATAATTGTTGTCTAGTTCATTCTGCTATTGTCAAATGGTAATTTGTCGAATGGATTTTCTAATGAACACATATTTTTTGGGTTGGATGGTTTAGTTATAAGAAGATTTATTTACAGAAATGGCAAACATGTGATGCATTATAGGCATATTCTATTTCTTGTGATACTTTCTCGTCTCTTCAAAAATGTGTATAAGGATACTTGGAAAAAAAATTATGAGACTTTCTTTTGTCTTTAAAGACTTATGTAGGGTCACTTTTTAATTTTTCTTCTGATGTTTATTGACACTTTATTGTGTCTTCATAAACCTATTACGACACAATATTATGTCTTAGAAAAATACTATTATGTGTTGTGACACCATAAAGTGTCATTATAACATATACAGGAGCAATTTTTAATGTCTCATTAACCTCTTTGTTCAGACACTTTTTAGTGTCACACAAACGTATTTATTAAGACACTTCTAGTGTCATTTTATTCATATATGGAGACACTGCGCGTGTTTGTTAAAATAACTCAAATTGCCTTCGCACATGTTATAGAAACACTTTGAGATGTCACATAATGTAGTTATGGTTGTTGAAAAACAATTACATGACACTAAGGAGTGTCACAATATGAAAACTTTGGGGACTCTATAAAGCATCACAACAATGGATTCTTTGGGGGATGCTTACATGTGTCACAAAAACTTAATAGTACACCCACCTACGAGACACTATATCCAAGCATACCGATAAGTGAAAGCGTTCCTAAATCTATTAATTTGACACATTTAGGCATCCTTACAGAGCTTTTTCCTATTAGTTTCTTCAAAGTTCAAAGTTCTCTCTTTTCAAGATGATTGAAAAATGAGTGGGAGTTCGCAAGAAGCTATATAAAGTGAGAATTCATACTTTGTGGGATTGCCTTAATTTCATTGAAATTTCTTGGATTAAATACACTTTATAACCCCGAACTATGTGACAATCCAAACACTCCCCTAAACTATCAAATGTAACAAAAAGCCTCCTCAATATAACAGCAACGGGTGGAAAAGATGAGAGAGAGAATTTATATGCATATTTTACTCAATATTCCAAAAATACCCTTAAGCCGGTTAACCCAAAAATTATGCCTTTGATAGTCAGAAAGAAAAAGGGATTCATCTCATAAACTTGATCTAGGAAAAACAAGTCCATTTTTTTTCCCTTCACTCATGCACTTTCACACCAAATCTTATGGATTCTCTTTCATTGCAGTATGGGTGAAGAATCAGAATCATAATCTAATTTTTTTGTTGGCGATTCAAATTTTTTCAAGTACTTTGAATTTCTAGCAAAAAGTGTTTTGGTTTTTCTATTTTATAACCATAGGATTGGATGCCCAAATACTATTGACTTACTGGACTGTAAAATGATTCAATCATTTTATTGTCTTCTTCAACTTTTTGCAAGGAGAGAATTTTTTCCTCTTTCACCAACTTTATTTCTACAAAATGTTCCCAACACATACCATTATAAATTACCTAATTTCTACAGTTCTTAAGCCCCTATAACACATATATATACTAGAACATAATACTAAACTCATGAAATAATTTTTGTGAAATGCATGAAAAAAAGACCCTACGTTTTCTGAGGATGAGAACTCTAAATCTTTTTTGTAATTTATAAAATCCTTAAACTCTATGATATATATAATCATATACAAGAATACAAATATAAACCCATTGATTAATTATTGTAACATATAGAAAGAAAATCCTATATGTTGTTAAAGATATAAAAACCCATAATACTTTTTTGGTAGAAAATACAAACTACCAGAAAAATTCTAACCACCAAAAAAAAAAAAAAAAATTAGATTATGATTTTTCACTCATACTGCAATGAAGATAATTTTCTACAAAATTTGATTTGAAAGTGCATGAATGAAGAAAAAAAGTGGGCTTTGTTTTTTCTAGATCAAGTTCAAGAGATGAAATTCTTTTCTTTCTTTTTTGTCTAAAATCATTTTTTTCTCAAGCAAAGAAACTATCAAATGCATATTTTTGGGTTGGATATTTTTGAGATATTGAATAAAATATACACATAAATTTTTTCTAACCTCATTTTCAATCCATTGTTGTTTAATTAGGAGGGCTTTTTTGTTGCATTTGATAGTGAAAGGGGGCATTTGCAACTATCAGCATAGTTCAGGAGAGCAAAGTGCATTGAACCCAAATTTCTATGCAAGCAGGTTTATTGACTAGGTAGTTGAATGTTGAAATTAAGCTATCAGCCATATAGCAACCCCGCATAAAATAAGAAAAGGATTCTTCCTGGATGCTCCAATTAAGGATTCTTCCTGGATGCTCCAATTAAGGATTCTTCCTGGATGCTCCAATTGGTCATGATATGCAGAAAAAAGTCTTCACACAATATTAAAAATATCCAATTATTTTAAATTTTAAATCTTTTTGTTTGAGCTGAATTTGATCTTACTCAGCACCATATCATACCCAAAGCTAGAACTATATGATTGAGACATGTGAGGGCATCTTGATCTTCCACATGAGATGGACCGTGTTAGTCTACCTTCGCAGGACAAAATATGTTCATTTATTACCATACTATTTAATATTTTTTATTATCATTTAATCACTGAACTTAAACATCAAAAAGTTCTCATTGAAATTGTCCCGTGACCCTAACCCTCTTTCAATTTAAACTTTAACCCAACCAACATCTCCTACACCTTTGACTTTGTTCATTCCAATATGACTAAGAAAAAAGCCTGACCCTGAACGACATCACAACACCCCTAGATCAAGTTACATTTTTATCCGACGCCAATCAATCTCTACTACTCATGCACAAGTACTTAATTATTAGAAGAGAGAAGAAGAAAATACTGCAAAATATTATCATAAATTTCGGCTTAGAAGACTAAAGACATCCCCAGATACACACAACTTCATGGTGCTAGTCATGTGGACATCAATAGATCTTCCAATCTTGATTTAACAGATGAACTGCTCGCTGTTTCGACTTCACTAATCTCCTCCAGCTTCCTCACTACATCAACCATTTTAGGTCTGTCCTCAGGGACAGTAGCAACACACTCCATCGCCATTTGCAGCACTTGCACCACTGCCTCCTTGTCATGCTGATATCTCAGAAGCTCTATATCAACCCCTTCAAGAACCCACTTCTCGCGGCTAACAGACTGAAACCACCTGGTTAGTGAGACGGTCTCGCCCACGTATACATGGCGTGTAGGCTGCTTTCCAGAGATAAGTTCAAGTAGCACAACTCCAAAGCTGTACACATCGGAAGGTTGGGATATTTTCTTGATGTCGGTGACTTCAGGGGCACGGTATCCAGCAGCCCACATAAGTGGCATTCTTGTTGGGCTCAACAATATTGTTGCCAATCCAGCATCAGCAATTCGGACATATTGTTGTTCGTCGAGGAAAATGTTTGAAACTCTTATATTTCCATGCACAAGCTTTCCATCTTCTTGCCTGTGGATGTGGGCAACCCCCCTTGCAGCACCTAGTGCAAATTTTAGTCTGGTCTTCCAATCGAAAGGTTCCCTGTCAAAGCGTCTACTTCCTGCAGAATTTGACAAAAGTGATTAGATCATATATGTCTCTGTTTTAAGAATTTATGTTTTACTTACTATGTAGCATGGCAGATAGACTCCCCCGCATGTAATAATCATACACCAAGAGCTTTTCATCCGTAGAAGAGTAGTATGCCCTTAATTCAGCAACATTATTGTGCCGCAATATTCTTCCAATGACCTCCATATGTTGCTGAAATTCTTCTTTTGGAACAATCACTTCCCTCAATCTCTTCACCACAACTATGATTCCAGTTTCTAATATTGCCTTATACGAAGTTCCAAGGTTTCCCTTTCCAAGGACATCAGCCGAAGCCCTCAACAGATCCTCTAGGCCAAAGGCGTCATCACCACCCTTAAAAAACACCATTTTATTCCTTTCTGTTTCCTTAGAAATCTGACTTACCGTATTCAAAATAGTGAAATTCTCTATCATCCTCACAACTTCAGATATTTTTGGTCTTTTCTTCGGGGATTTTGCTGCACAACTTATTCCTATTTGTAACATCTTTACTACTTCTTTCTGTGTACTAGTATCCTTCAGTAGATCAATATCAAATATTTTAGCCATCCTGTCCCTACTACGACTGACAGAATTAACCAACTTTACCAGATCAACAGCTGCATGACCACCGGTTCTGACTTGTACAGGGGACCTTCGAGTAAGAAGTTCAAGCAGAAGAACCCCAAAGCTATAGACATCGGATGCTTGGGATACATTTTGAGTATTCTTGACTTCTGGAGCATAACAGCGAGCAGTTGGCGTGAACGTTGTTGTTATCACGTCTGCCAAGCCAATATCCGATACCCAGCCATACCGCTCTGAACTTATAAAAATATTACAAGATTTAATGTTTCCATGGACAAGCTGCCCACTGTTTTGAGCGTGTATGTGAGCAATTCCCCTTGCCGCACCAAGCGCAATTCTCAATCGGGTTGGCCAGTCTACACGAGCCCGATCCAGTCCATTTCTTCCTGGAAACATGAAAACATGCATCAGATCATATAAAGTTTTCAAATTTCTCCTGTTGTTTGGCGGTTATTGTGTTGACTGATTGAGGACATATATATGGTTAAAATGGCAAGTTTTTAAGGCTTATGATCAAGAGTATTTTCAACACCAGACCTACATCTGAAATGCTTAAGGTCTTTGGAATAGTGCTTTGGAATGCATCTTATAAGATATTTTTGTAACTTACAAGATGTTAAATCTTATTTTGAAAATAAATTCTTACAGTGTTTGAAAAGAACAAGATTATAACAACAGTTAAATGATCTACCTAAACACCATCTAAATCTATTATCTCAAAAGCGATTTAAGAAAAACATTGCAGAAACCATTTTTCTTGTAGCATTTTCATTCACAAAAATAAACAAGTCAGCAATGACAAAACAAAGTTCTAACAGAGTCCAAGGACGTACCGAGTAACAATTGGGACAAGTTCCCCCAATTGTAATAATCATACAGTAGAAGCTTTTCGTCTTTGAAAGAATAGTAACCCTTCAGTGTGGCGATATTTACGTCCCGGATACTCCCAACAATCTCCATGTGTCGCCTGAACTGTGGTTCAGAAACACTCACTGGCTTCAGTCTCTTCACCACAACTCTTATCCCATTATCAAGAGTGGCAACATACACACTCCCAAATGTTCCCTCCCCAATATACTCCGTGGAAGCCCTTAACAAATCTTCAAGTCCAAAGGTTGGACTAAACTCTGCAGTAAATACCAGCTTGGGAAGCCCTTCTCCTGACTTTGCAACTGAAGATGAACTTCCAGGATTTAAAAAGTCAAAGGGAACATCATTGAGTAGAGAACTCAAATCAAAACTGGAACTCAAATCCAATGCTTCAGAAAGTATACTGGGGCTTCTCGAGTGATCATGGAAAAGTTGCCAAAGCTGTTCTTTCTTCAAAACCGCCGCCACCAGCCTCTCCCAGTTGTCGTAGATCTGAGACATCGTTCTCTGCAAATTATGCTGTGAAAATGGTAATGGATGATTGATACACTTATAAATTGATAAATATAATTGAACCACTTGCATTATTTTAATTTGAACACGGAATTCTAATACTCTTTGTTTGGTAGTGTATATAAAAAAAGATGATATATTGACTTCGGGGAACTTTCTTCGTCTTTTCTTTACGAGATTGCAGAAATGGATAACCATTTTTTGTGCACTACAATCATCTCTGATTGATCTTATAAAGCTCTGATCAAACAACCTAGAAGTTCATTCCATGTGACTAGGTGTAGAATGTAGATCACCCTCAAAGAAGTGGACCCTGCATATTGAGGTAGTATCAATGATCTACAATACAAACTAACAAGAAATATTCTCAGAGAATCAATAGAGAACATTTTGCTATGTCTCAAAAGTTATAGATCAATAAGAATTTCAGGGTTGAAAAATTTATCAAAGATGTCAAGAATTTTAGGATAATTGGTAGCTGCAGTGCTTTTGACAGAGCTGCTCTCGCAACTATGCCTGCCCATTCAAGAACCCCAGAACCCAAATCATCAGTATCTTCAGATTTCAGTTCCAGTTTCCTCTTTTAAGTCCTCCAATTTCCAATGCGTCTTTTGACTTTAACAATAAAAATCAATTATGAATTTTTCAGGGCTGTTGAGTCTCTTCCATTCCGAACTTTTGCAAATAACAGACTCAAATATTGGTTCTTAATGAATCAAATGCTTTAGCATTTCTACTACTCTTTCCATATTTGTTCTCTTCCCTGGATTGTTTTCCGCCCAAGATAGAGCTATATTCAGCATATCTTGCATCTCTTCCCTTAACGAAACAATTCTTGGAAGCCCTATATCAAAGAATCAATCTTATCCTAACTCACTTTAAAATCTAAATCAAGATGTGAGAATTATCCAAAATCATATTTAAAAATTACTATTTACTTATTTAATCAATGTGAAAATCTAACATCCATCTATTCAAATATCAGAACCGTCCGGTCATCACGAGCATTATAACATGCCCAATGGCCGTTCTGCCAACTGGTGTTATGCGTAGAAGACTTCAATTAAGAATTTGGACATGAAGCTAACTGTTAATTTTATCTGGTAGAGGGGGCCTAAGGAGGACTAAAAGCTGATTATTCGAATGCATAATTAACCTACTGTCGAGTGGCATATGATCCAATAGTATAAATTTCTTACATAATGTGGTAGGTCAAAGTTCGAGCCCAAAGAGCTCCTGATATGTATACATGTGTATAAATTAAAAATATATATATATATATGCATAATTAACTTACTGAATTTTGTCCCTGCTTCAATGGAGAAAACAATTTAACAATAACAGAGGGATAATTACACTATTATCCCTTATTACTATAAGTAATTACACTAATTTAGCCTTTTTAAAAAAATATTTTAATTAATTAGTAAACATTGAATAATATTTTAAATTTATTTAACAAAATACAATATAACGACATCTAACCAAAATCTTGTACCCCCATAAATCCCAAAATAAGACAACTAATGTTCAAGTTGTTATCCAATATAAGAATTGGTCTGAAAACTAAATTACAAGACGTGCAAGTCATGTCCGGGTTGACTTGAATAATTAAGAACAACTTGGAAGCTAGAACTACAGTCACTTAATATTAATGACTCACTGAGTGGTTAATTGATTTAATTGTATCATCTTTACTTATATAAATATGAGTTTTAAACTTTAAATCTTAATAATTCTTAATATACACATATATATATATATATCAATAAAAAATAAAAAAGATTAACTAGATTAGAAATCTTCAAGAAGTTATCTAGATTTAATCATTGTATAGCATTATCTTGGGGGTAGGTAGCTTGAAAAAATATTTAGAATTAATTATATTTATCTCATAGATAATTAATTATTTTTTTCACCGTTCATGATTATGGCAATTTTTTCTTCAAATTGACATTTTGCTCTCCGCTTAAAAAAGTTAAAAATAATCAATATTTATTTTTTAAATTGTCATTCTAAATCTCAATAATTCTAAAACATTTAGGATACATATTTGTAATGTGCATGTTGAAGAAATGTATTGCTAATTAAACTTTATAATCTTAAAAATTTCAGATATTTTAAACGCAACTGTATACCTCCACCAATTGATCACACTAAGATGTATAGATCTTTGACTTTAACTCGTGGAATATAACCAACTTCATTGTATCGTATTTTAAGATGATTTAAATAATTTAAAATACCATCAACATCCTCTCGTCTCTACCAACTTCTCATGTCCCGTCTCTCTGTTTTCCTCGTAGCTATCATCCCTTCATTTTATTACATTTTCTCCCTTTATGTATATAATTATTACATTTACATTTGTCTTAATTTTAAATTTTGTCAAAAATATTTTGGTTAGTTAAATATAAGAACAATTAGGTTGTAGGTGTAATGTGTTCTACTTATACCCTAAGGATATTTAGGTAAAATTACTATAAAAGATAAATATGATTTACTGGGATGTGCATGTGAGAAATAATGTTTTTCCCTCTTGTTTAGAGTTTCCTACTATTTGTTTTATAATAATTTTAACCCAGACTAAAAAAGATATACAGTGATACTAGCAAATTAAAAATATTTGTTATATACCATATAAATATTATTGATATAAATGAATTTATATATATTCATTGTAATTTTTTATTATTTAACTTATAAAAATTATTTGTTGAAAATAGTTTCTACAAAGTAGATATAACACATAATAATTT
This sequence comes from Jacaranda mimosifolia, assembly GCA_018894105.1. Lineage (NCBI taxonomy): Eukaryota > Viridiplantae > Streptophyta > Magnoliopsida > Lamiales > Bignoniaceae > Jacaranda > Jacaranda mimosifolia. Next base: position 36,086,489 of record CM032125.1, on the reverse strand, counting down.
ACATAATTGTGAAATGGTTTTTCTATATTTAAAATATCAAGAATCTAAGTACATAAATTTTTTAACACCATTTAAGAATGTATATTAATATATGTAAATTTTCCTAACATTCTTTTTTAAATTATGATTGATTCAATATAGATACAGATGCAAGATATATTTAATGATGGATTTCAAGCTACACTCAAAGTCAAAACAAACTGGGCTGTCTATTTATAATTTAATTTTAGATTTTTATAGATTGTAGACCTGGCGAAATTCAACTCATACCCATGGGTATCCAAAAAAAATACAGGTAATGGACCTTATTTTTCCGAGTACGGATAAAATTGCGGGTAATTTTATCCGTACTCAATTTATCCACCGCTTTTTGGCCCAGCCCGCGGGTACCCGTGGGTAGCCCATATATATAAATGATATAGGGTGGGGCCCAAAAGGCCCAAATCAACAAGGCCCAACACTGGACGACCCAGTCCGAAGACCGCAACCAACAGCACAGGGCCCATGTGACTCGTTGACCCTGCTCGTCCAGTCTTCCTAGAGCCTAGCCAAGCGCTTCATGGCCCTTGGAGTTGCTCGACTTATGTCGACCTAGTTCAGGTCAAGTCTAAGGTCAATGTCTGCACAGTACTCTGCCACCGCATTAAATGCGTTGACTGGTAGCACGCTTCCGCATTAATAGCGCATGCCTTCCCTCACTGTTTGACACAACAGGTGTCGCAACAGTGTACTATCTTGTCCTGGGGCATGAAAAGACACTTAGCTGGCAATATTTAAACGGGAGGAATTGACCAATTACCCCCAATAGGAGGATGAAAGCCCCTTGGTAAATCAGGGGCTTCCTTGACACTTCATGTAAGGGAGAAGGATATAAAAACCCTCAATCTTGCCTCTTACAGGTATGCACTCATATACACGCAAACTCTCTTACTCCACTGCTTGATTAAAAAGGTCGAACTATATACTGACTTGAGCATCGGAGGGCCTAAGGCGAGGGCTACTCGGCTAGCCTAACGTTTACCTTGATTGCAGGATTCTACCCCCTTTTTCAACTGAGGATATCAACCCTTGGACCGAGTTCTACCCAAATCCGAGCCCAGGTCCATACTCAACTGATCTTACCATCATCAATAAATATTATATATATATATATTGTATTTACATATAAATATTTATAGAAAATTAAATTGAAAATTATATCCTAAAATAAAACCCTAAATAACAAAAAGCCCCTTCCCAATATTATTAATATTGAATGTGATGTACTTTAAATTTGGTAGATTTTGAATACTTAAGATGTAAGTTTTAAACTACAATATTATTAATATGCTTTAGGTATTTGTTCAATTTAATGTTTGAAATTTGTAGTTTTTTTTTTTTTGTATTATTTAGTTAATATTTGAGTAACATCATATAAGTTACAAGTTGGATATTAATAGATATTTAAATATTTAAATATATATATATATAGGTACCCACGGGTTGCCCATTAGTCATGAGGATGGGTAACGAATCTGATGATGCATGGATCCGTCGCCACATGGGGGCCCACCCGCGAGGTATTGTCCCGCCTACATCTTTCGCTTCGTGGCGTCCAGTGGGGGGTTTTGTCCTGAAAAGAGCCCTCGCGGGGAAGGAGAGGACTCACCGCTTATATGCTGGTTAAGACCCTCTACTCCTCCCGATGTGGAGTAGAGTCCAGGCACATCATCGCCCCCCCAGTAGAGGGGCTTACCGGTCATTCTCTTCGGGGAGTCCGACCTGCATGGGCCACCAAATGATGATGCATGGATCCGTCGCCACATGGGGGCCCACCCGCGAGGTATTGTCCCACCTACACCTTTCGCTTCGTGGTGTCCAGTGGGGGGTTTTGTCCTGAAAAGGGCCCTCGCGGGGAAGGAGAGGACTCACCGCTTATATGCTGGTTAAGACCCTCTACTCCTTCCGATGTGGGGTAGAGTCCAGGCACATCATCAGGATCCTTTACCTTCCAATAAAAAATAAGTAAATTTATCCATGGATAAATTTATTCAATCCATTGTTACCCTTCATTGGATTATCCGTAGGTACCCAATAGTCAGGTGGATTAAGCTTCTGGTGAAGCCAAATTAAGCATTTTATATAAGTTAGTTCATCAATATTAACTTTTCTGCCTTTGTTCTTGACTTAAATAGACAATTTTGCTTATTAACAGACCAAATAATAAGCCTACATTTATTATATTAACACTACATTTATTGGCCCAAATTCAAAGGAAAGTACAAATAACAATGGGCTAAATGAATTTGGTCCTGACAAAGTTCATTATACTTTTCATTCTCTTTTAGGACCCGAAATTTAGTATCACATTTTGTGTAAGAGCCCAAAATGCGAGCTAGAGAAAGTCCAATAGACTTCTTTTTTATTTTTAAAGCCCAAAAATGACTGAATCAAATACGAAAAAGAAAAACGATATATGTATGTATTATATATATAAAATAAAAGAAATCAGAAAAACACTTACGCACTGGCTTTTGCAGAGTTACCAAACACACAAACAAAGGAAGCAGTTTTACTGTGCTATAGGAATACCAACAATTAGGTTTTGCTTCTTCTTGTGTGATATTTTTTGCACTAACTCGTTCAAGCATTCGGTTGGTTTTTTACCCTCTTGTCTTCTTTTTTCCATTGATTTTTGGTATGACTCCATTTACCCATTACTTTTTATTGTTTGATTGCCTATTTTCCGGGTAGAATTGAAAATTTAAGACAAAAAATACCAGAATTTTATAGATGTTGATAATATTTTCGGTTTTTTATTGCTTCGAGTGAATAAATTTTCTTCCTTCATACAGCGATTTGTGGCTTTTAAATCATTACTCTAATTATATGTCTCTATTTTTCAAATGTTTTGTTGCCCACTGTGTATTGAAATATGAGTTAGAAAGAAATTTGTTGTTCTTATGCTTTATTCTTTGTACGCCTCACACTTCGTTTAAATTGTGATATGTTTTGTGTCATTAATTAGGACATAATTATTTTTCTTGCTGCAGATATTGTTTTGCCATGAAAAAAAATTGGAAAAAGCAAATTAACTTTGCATGCTCATTACCAAAATTTTATATATTTGCTATGCATATATAATGCAATTTACCTAATTGCATTTGATCTCCAATACTTACACATGGAAGAATTGGAGGACGCTATGTTTATAAAAAGAACTAAAGTTCAAAAGAAAAATCATTTAGGACAAATCATGAAAACAAACTACGACTTAAAGAGTTCAAATAGAGAATATATTTTAGCAGTTATAGGAACAGTTCAAACAATATATCATTATACATTAGAGCCTTTTTCTACTTTTATCTACAAAGACAAATGTCGTTTTGATCCAAATATGTCATGGAAAGAAATACAAGTGATTGAAGAGTGGCTTGACTCCAATCTTTTGCATGGTCTCCCTAGAGGTAATTTTATAATAGCCATTAAAGATTATTTTCAGTGCAATGTTTAGTGAATTTCCTTATTTTATCATTCTAATAATCACTTTACCATTTATTTGTTGTTTATACTCTGCATTTGACTATAGATACAAAAGACATTCCTATAAATGTTGATGATGATCGTACAGGTAAATGCATTTAATTATCATATGTATTTCTTTTTAACATAAAGATAACATTATCTTTTATTCTTATACTAACAAAAAAGAATTTATTTGATTAGTATCTTACATAGACATGAGTGGCGGAATTATGGGATATTGATGTACACTTATAAATCACTAGTACCAAATATATATGTAGTATTTTCGTTTTAATTTCACATTTTTAAGAATAAGATTACATTATTTCTTTTCCTATGTTATTTTTTAGGAGTAAGTCTATATCGATTGCTTGTAAAAGATATATTTTGTTTGTAAGTGTAATTAAAATAAGTTGTTTAAATTTATATTTTTGCATTTTATAACTATTATAACCTTGTTTGAATAGAATTTACCATTGGGCTTGATTCAATCTTTGTGTCTTTAGACTAAGCATGATGTATACATATGGTGTGGTAACAAAGTGTGGTGCACTTGAATGAGAAATGGCACTATTGTTGATGATTGGAATGACTTTGTTCAAGCGCATGGACTGCAAGACAATCATCAAATTCTTATTCAACATACAAGACTCAACATCATAGATGCAAGAGCTTTTTATCAAAAGGAAAGGAAGTGCATTTTTCGTTGGAGTGAATGGCTTAGTAGGCGAAAACTAACTGAGCTCAGGAACAATACAACTTATCAAGAAACGGTATGCGTAACGGACCAATGCAAACTTAAAACTACAATTTTTGTTCGTTATATTTAAACATTTCTCTTTGATATCATATTAAGCCTTGGAAGATTAAGATTTATGCTTTACTATATATAAACATTTTTATCTTTGATAGTATTTGTAAAAGCACACTATTGGATGTTTATGGAGCATCAAAACATAGAAAGGCTAAGAACTTTCATGGGATGAAATTATATTGGTCAAACTACACTATCAAAAATTGGTACAAGGTACACATAATTATAAACCACACCTTATGAATATAATTATAGTCTTCTGTACTTAATTTACTTGCATTGATGATTGTTTCAGGTTCCCATGAAGTTAAAAAAATGTTTCAAAATGAGCAGGACAAGAACTTAAAGATTTGCTTTGGACTTAGAGAAGAAAATCTGTCAGCTGCTTCTTTGTATAATGACACTATTTGGCAACAAAAATTTGACAATGTTTTCAAAGAATCTTACAATGAATAGCCAAGAGGGTGCTTTGGGTTCAAACTGATGCAGACACATTTCATGTGCCTATATTTGTATCTGGAGGAACTTAATTAATCCATGATTCAACCCCTATTTCAGAATGGAATATGTCATCAGTGCACGATTGATCGCTGCAAATACATTTTGCTTTTGGTGCTACTGCCTGGCTGTTTTCCAATCTTTGCCTTTGAGATGTTATATTTTCACTAATATTTCTCTGGTGCTACTGTGCAAACAATTTAATATCTTTGCATTTTTTTTTTTTTATATATAAGTTAATGTTATTGTGTGCACTGAAATGCTGTTTCATTTATAATTGAACTATTTTAAAGGTTTTATGCTTTAGTTTTGCTCTTAGTTATTACTTTATTATTGTCCATGTTATTTTTTAACAGATAACCATATCTTATTACTCTCATATATTACTGTAATAAACTTATTTGTTTTGTATTTACATAAAGCTACTATTGTTTAACAAAATTACTTCCGCTTGCAGGTAAATTTGGCGTGTATTTCCACAGGCATGGCACCGTGCCTTTCGCAATCTCCCTTTCTAGTATATATACAAATGGGTTTATGGAATCGTCTTTAAAGTTCGAGAAAAGCTTGTTGCGTTAATTACATGGGGTTTTTAATGGTCCTATACCCGCGGGTTTGACTTATCATCATGTATTTACCTTTTAGCCGTTCATATTAGTTTGATTTGACTCTCACATTTGAACCATTATGAAGTAAAGGACCATGATTTTTATAAAAAACTATCTTCTTTTAAAATTTAATTATAAAAAATAAAATATAAATCACTACCCTTCTAATAATTAATGACCAAATTAATTTTATTAATTTTAAGAAATTAAAAACTCTTTTTTCTTAATATTAAAACCTAATTTAATCAGAAAAATTTAAAGAAAATAAGTCCTAAGAAACAAATTCAATCATGAGAAAACAAGAAAATATTAATTATAGAAAGGCACCGATACATTTAAACTGTAAAACCTCATAATATTTATTCTTAGCCGTTGCTAAAAGAGGAGAAGTCCTCATAGGATACTACAAAAGTGAAACCCATGATCTTAGTTTCCACAAAGTCTGGCCACGAGAGAATCTTCAATAAAGTGAAAACCCATTTGTCTAATCTCAGCCCAACTATTAACCACTGATTACATAATGCTGCACTTTTCTCAAGAACATTCAGGGAATTCGAGCCTCAAAGGTTGGGATTTAGTAATAAAGTTCTCTTGTCAGCAATCGATCAAGAACATTATTAAATAATTAGGGGCATCTCCTCCATTAATTAATTCATAGATCTATGTCCATCATTAGTACATATAATGCTGATTTAATACTCTATTAGTAGTTAATTTTTTATTCTTGTTCCTCCTATAGATCTGTGTGGAGTTCTGGTAAACGACAATAATTCCCATAGACTCTGTTTGGACATGCATGAGACTTTTGCCTTCCTTCAACAAGATTTCTCTAATTTTCTTTTGATTAAATTCGTCTCTTAGAGTTTATTTTCTCTGGTTTTCCTCTGATTAAATTAGGGTTTAATATTAGAAAAATAGAATTTTTAATTTCTTAAATTAATACGGTTAATTTGGTCTTTGGGTATTAGAAGAGTAAGGATTTATATTTTATTTTTTTATAATTTAATTTTAAAAGAATATGATTCTTTATAAGAACCATTAAAGAACTATGGTTCTTTGCTTCATAATAGTTCAAAGATAAGGATTAAATCAAATTAATATAAACGGTTAAAATATAGGTACATGATGATAAATTAGAACCGCGAGTATAGAAACTTTGAAAACCTATAGAGACTAGTACTTTATAGTGGTATTGCTCCCAATGCAGGCCCAATTAAAGAATTGACTGTATGCTTTATTGTCATTCCTTATCAAATTCAAATCATGAGGTTTCTTCTTTGCAATTGGTAGTCGGTGCTCTTGAATGTTGTCATCTTCCCCCAAAGAAGAACTTGACTACTCAGAGTCTGCTAATTTAAGACGCTTAAATTCAACAAAACCCACTAGAGATGAGTAATTTTCTTGAGCAGTTGAAAAGGGCATCCCAAGTATGAAGTATTGATTAATGCTATAGTTTAGAGAATCAAACTTTTTATGGTATTTGGATTGTCGTTACACAAAATACAAACATGCTGAAGGTCATGAGAAGAATTGTTTCCAAGTAATTATACAGAATTTTGTTTTTCTATATATATTTTCTATCAAACAGAAGAAGCCAAGAGAAAAGAACAAAACAGTGGCTCTCCCAAAGACAACCTCGCTTTAGATGAATCCTTAAACTTTGAATAGTCAATATGACAGAATGGTCTTAATTGGCCTGCATATGCAGACAAGTGCCTAAAAGTTACGAGATCATTAATTAAGAAACAAACATCACGCGGTCCCTTTAGCAATACTATGCAGCAGCCTTAGATTCATATTTCAAATTTCATCAGTTATATGTATCTCTGTCGTCTATAATATATATTGCAGAAAAAATTATATTTTCTAATTCTTTCGGTATTTTTTCAATATATAGATGCTATTAAATTTTCTAATTTGTTCAGTCTCTTTAGGAGAGCTCGACCACAGTACTATAAATGCATACGGACGCAACTTACATGCAACAAGAGCAACAATGTCAAGAATATTGAGACATACCATAGAACGGTTGGATACAAGTTCTTTGCTTATTGGCAAACAAAAAATCAAAAAATAAATCTCTAGACGAATTCTTACCTGTGCCAACAAAATTATTAACTCCATCCAAATTTGAACGCTTAAAAGATAAGCCCACTAAAAAAGAATCATCAGTTATTTGGGATTAACTGAAGTATTGGACAGCCATGCATCGAGTCAAAATCCATCTATCCAGACGCAATCTTGATTTCCCTCTCCTCATAGGCTTAGCGTTCTTGAGTTCAGCTTCATCACCTTCTGGATTCTGGTGAGTCAAAGGGTACTCACAAGAACTCTTAGAAGCCACCGGAGAAATTGAACTAGGACCATACTTACCGAATTTGTGGTACTCTATAGTACGTGGTACAAGTACGGATACGCAATATGTCACTTTACTAAAAATATGGTATGCTGGGGGTAGGCTTAGTCGATACGCTCTTTTGATACGTGGTATGCTTATATAATTTACAATATGCTACTTTGGGGTAGGCTTTGTCCATATGTTCTTTGGTATGTGGTAGATTTATATAATTTATTTGGTACGCTCTCAATGTAAAATCTCCAAAAAAGTTAGAAAATCATAAAAAAAATTGCATAAAATTTAAATAGAATCATCCACATATATTTTATGTTGATGCCAAAACATATTGATATATTAAGTTGGATAAGAGAAAATATGCGTGGGATGTCCTATGTATATACAGAGAAAGTTTTGTGATGTGGAAAGTGTTGCATTAAAATTTTGAGTGCAGAGCATGATTTAATTGCATTTGTTTTTTTTGTCTTTTTTCATCTTCAATGTACTTCTAATTTATGCTTTGTCTATATGTCTCCTCTTTTATTTTTCTAGGTATTTTTAATTTATTTCTGCCTACTTGGTCTCACTCTTTTCATCTACCTCTATATTAGTCTCTTTTTTTATTTACCTTTTCATTGATTCCTCTAAGTAGTGAAACTTTTTGTATTCTAAAGTTAAAATATAATTAAATAATTTTTATCAGCCATGCAATATATATATATATATTTATTATAATACCTTTTTCACTTTTTTATTTTACGAATATGAGAATTCTATAAAACATATTAAAAAGGATTAAAAAAATTCTAGTACACTAATAAACTTTTATTAAATTTTTTTATATATTTTGTTTTTACTTTCAATAATCCAATTCCCATATTTGAGAGTACCAATTTGAATACCATACAGTACCAATTCGTAAAAGTACCTTGAATTGGTAAGCAATTACCAATTCGCGCCTTCGCGGTACTTTACGCTAAAAGGAATGTTTGGTAACTATGACCAAGATGGGCCCTTGACCCTGAGGTGGTGGAGCCACCACTTGGGGTCCTCGAGTGGTCATGGCATAACTGCCAAAGCTCATCTCATCTCAGCGTGGTTCGGACAAGCCTCTCCCAATTGTCGTACACTTGGGTCATCTTCAAAGTCCTCTCTTTTCAAGATGACTGAAAATGAGTGAAGTCCGTAGGAAGCTATATAAAGCTGAAAGTTCAGAGACTCTGTGGGATTGCCTTAATTTCGTAGAGATTTCGACGTAGGAAGGGTTACTGATTAGGTAGTTAAATGTTGAGACTAAACTATCAGCCAAAAAGCAACCCAAGTATGAAAAGGATTCTTCCTGGATGCTCCGATTGGCCGTGACATGCAAAAGAAGTCTTCCCACAATATTAAAAATATTCAATTGTTCTAAAAGCAAGAATTATTTAACTCAATACCAACTAGACTCAAAGCAAAAATTATTTAATTGAGACATCTGACGGCATCTTGATCTTCCAAATGAGATGAACAGTGTGAGTCTACCTTAGTAAGACAAAATACGTTCATTTATTACTATATTATTTAAATTAAACAATGAAAAGTTACAGCTAAAATTGCCCCGTGACCCTAACCTTCTTTCAATTTCTCCAACCTCTTTGAACTTTGTTTAATGCACCAAAACCAAAAAAAATAGACTGAACCTAAACAACCTCACGACAATCCCGAATCAAGTTATGTTCTTATCCAACAACAATCAAATTCTGCTACTCATGCGCATGCACTTAATTATTTGATGAGAGGGAGAGAAAACTTCAAATATTATCACAAACTTCAGCTTAGAAGACAAAGACTTTCCCAAATACACACAACTTCATGGTGCTAATGTGGACATTAATAGATCTTCCAATCTTGCTTCAACAGATGAACTGCTCGCAGTTTCAACTTCACAAATCTCCTCCAGTTTCCTCACTACATCAGCCATTTTAGGTCTGCCCTCGGGGACAGTAACAACACACTCCATCACCACATCCAGCAGTTGCAACACCTGAACCCACCTGATTAGTGAGATGGTCTTGTCATCATCTGTGTGGTGGGGAGGTTGCCTTCCAGAGAGAAGTTCAAGTAGCACAACTCCAAAGCTGAACACATCAGAAGCTTGGGACATTTTCTTGATGTCGTTGACTTCTGGGGCACAGTATCCATCAGCCTGCATAAGTGACAATGTTGTTGGGCTCGACAATATTGTTGCCAATCCAACATCAGCTATTCGGACATATTGTTGTTCGTCGAGGAAAATGTTTGAAGTTCTTATATTTCCATGCACAAACTTTCCCCCATCTTGTCTGTGGATATGAGCAACTCCCCTTGCTGCACCCAATGCAATTTCTAGTCTGGTCTTCCAATACAAAGGTCTTTCTCCTGCAAAGTAGACTAGAATGCATTAGATTATGCATATCTCTATTTTAAAATTTTATTTTTTACTTACCATGTAGCATGGCAGATACACTCCCCTGATTGTAATAATCATACACCAAGAGCTTTTCATCCTGAGAATAGTAGTATGCCTTTAATTCAGCAATATTATTGTGCTTCCATATCCTTCCAATGACCTCCATATGTTGCTGAAATTCTTCTTTCGGAACAATCACTTCACTCAATCTCTTCACCACAACTGTGATTCCATTTTCTAATATTGCCTTATATGAAGTTGCAAGGTTTCCCTCTCCAAGGACCGCAGCCCAAGCGCTCAACAGATCCGCTAGGTCAAAGTCGCCATCGCAACCCTCAAAAAATACCATTTTATTCCTTTCTGCTTCCACAGAAATCTGACTTACCATATTCATCATAATGAAATTCTCTATCATCCTCACAACTTCAGATATTTTTGGTCTTTTCTTTGGGGAATTTGCTACACAACTTATTCCTATACGTAACATCCTTGCTATCTCTTTCTTTGTACAAGGATCCTTGGGTAGATCAATATCAAATACTTCGTCGATCCACTGCAAGGGACTGAGAGAATTAGCCAACATTACCAGATCAACAGCTTCATGACCGCTGACTTGTACAGGGGACCTTCGAGTAAGAAGTTCAAGCAGAAGAACCCCAAAGCTATAGACGTCGGATGCTTGGGATACATTTTGAGTATTCTTGACTTCCGGAGCATAACAGTGAGCAGTTGGCGTGAAAGTAGTTATTATCAAGTCTGCCAAGCCAACATCCGATACCCAGCCACGCCGTTCTGGACTAATAAAAATATTAGAAGATTGAATGTTTCCATGGACAAGCTGCCCACCGTTCTGAGCGTGTATATGAGCAATTCCCCTTGCTGCACCAAGCGCAATTCTCAATCGGGTTGGCCAGTCTATATCAGCCCGATTCTGTCCATTTCTTCCTGAAAACATGAAAAAAATGCATCAGATCATATAAATTAAGTTTTCAAATTTCAACTGTCGTTTTGTGGTTATTGCGTTGACTGAATTGAGGACACACACATGGTTAACTGGCAAATTTTTAAGTCCTGTGATCAAGAGTATATTCAACACTAAACCTGCATCTCAAGTGGTTCAAAAGGTCTTTGGATGACCGCTCCTCAAAACGTGTTACAAGATGTTTTTGGAACTGATAACATATTAAATCTTATTTTGAAAATAAATTTTTAAAGTGTTTGAATAGAACAAGAGTTTGAAACTTATAAAATCCTTTAAATAATCTACCCAAACACCCTCTAAATCTAATATCTCTAAAGTAATTTAAAAAAACCATTGCAGAAACCATTTTTCTTGTAGCATTTTCATTCAGAAAAATAAACAAATCAGCAATGAAAAACCGAAGTTCTAATGGAGTTGAATGACATACCGTGTAACAATTGAGACAAGTTCCCCTCACTGTAATAATCATACAGCAGAAGCTTTTCATCTTTGGTAGAATAGTAACCCTTCAAGGTGGCGATATTTGCATCCCGGATATTCCCAACAATCTCCACGTGCCGCCTAAACTGTTGTTCAGAAAGACTCACCGGCTTCAGTCTCTTCACCACAAATTTGGTCCCATTATCAAGAGTAGCAACATGCACACTCCCAAATGTTCCCTCCCCAATATACTCTGCAGAAGCCCTCGACAAATCTTCAAGTCCAAAGGTTGGACTAAACTCTGCTGTAAATACCAGCTTAGGAAGCACTTCTCCTGACTTTGCAACTGAAGATGAGCTTCCTGCAGGACTTAAAAAGGCAAAGGACACATCATGGAGTGGAGAACTCAAATCCAAACTGGAACTGAAATCTGACGCTTCAGAAAGTATACTCGGGCTTCTCGAGTGAGAATGGAAAAGTTGCCAAAGCTGCTCTTTCTTCAAAACAGCAGCCACCAGCCTTTCCCAGTTGTCGTAGATCTGAGACATATGTCTCTGCAGATTGTGCACTGGTAATAGATGGTTGGTGTGTGTGTGTGTGCGTGTATATATATATACACACACACTAGAAAGCATTAAAAGAATAATTTTTAATTAATTAAAAAAATAAAGATTCAAGAATGGTCAAGAAAAGTCAAAGAAGGTTAAGAATTGTCAAGAAAAGTCAAAGAAGGTTAAAGGAAGAAGTGGACAAATTAATTTTTGCCTCCAATAAAATAAGCATCAAAGTAGCAAAGTTCAACTTTGCTTCTAATTAACAAGAGAACCATATAGAAATGTGTAGAAAAATATGGTGTCTATATATATGTGTGTAGTATGTACTTATAGAGAACAATTGAAGAGAGAGATGTATATTTGTGTATTGAGAGGAAAATATTCGAGTAGAAACCTAGAGAAGCAAAAATATATTTTCAAAGTTTTATTGCATGAGTTTTAGAAAAATATTATAATATTACAATGTTATATCAAATTTCTTCTTCCAATTTATCAATCTCTCTCAAATTATATATTTACATCCAACATACTTTTTTTGGTATTGGAGCCATCCCTTGACTTGATAACCCCTTCTATACACAAAAATGGCTTCAAGCAATAGCAACAAGCTTGCCTGCACATATTCTTAACAAGGTGTTCCAATCTTTGTTGGTCAAGATTATGAATTATGGAGCTTTCGAATGAAGACATTGTTTATGTCCCATGAACTCTGGGATATAGTTGAAGAAGGTGTTAAGGAATGGACATTGGGCTTAATTCAACTCCAAAAACTAACTCAAGAGGTGAAGATTATCCAATACTATATATAGAGGCCACAATTTATTTATTTCACCGATATGAGATACTAACACACCCCGTGCATGCCCATAAATGAACATTTGAAGCGTGAAATAACATCAAATGGATGGCCCAACAACACTAGGTGGCCCAACATCGGGAATTAGTGGCTCCGATACTATATTAAAGAATGGATCTTGAGCCTAACTCAAGTCCAAAAGCTAGCTCAAAAGATGAGGATTGCCTAAGACCGTATATAGAGACCACAATTTATTTATTTCACCGATGTGAGACACTAGCACACCCGACGCACGCCTATAAATAAACATATAGAGTGTGAAATAACATGAAATTAGTGGCCCAACAATACTGGATAGCCCAACATCAAGAATATGTGGCTCTGATACCATGTTAAGGAATAGACATTGGGCCTAACTCAACTCCAAAAGTTAGCTGAAGAGGTAAGGATTGTCCAATACCATATACAAAGACCATAAGTTATTTATTTCATCGATGTGGGACACTAACACACCCCACATCCGGCATCGATAAAATAAATGAATTGTGGTCTCTATATATGGTATTGGACAATCCTCATCTCTTGAGCTAAGTTTTAGGATTGAGTTAGGTCCAATGTCCATTTCTTAACAGAAGGTTATGAAACATATACACTGGAGGAAGAAGTAGCATTAACAACAGCAAAGAAGAAATGAGAACACGACCAAAGATGCAAGGGCCTTGTCCCTTATGCACCAAGGGGTAAGTATATCTATCCTTCCGTGCATTATGGGTGTAAAAACATCAAAAGATGCATGAAAAATTTTGAAAAATCAATTTGGAGGATATCAAAAGGTGGATGCAGCAATCACATGTGCAGAAATAAGAAAATATTTGTGAACCTCAATGAGTCATATTCAACAGAAGTGAAACTAGGAGATAGAAAAACCCGCAAATTACTAGGAAATGAGCAATTGAGGTCCAAACAAAAGAAGGTGAAATTAATATCATTAAGGATGTCATTTATGTTCCCAATTTAGCATAAAATTTGCTGAGTGTTTGTCAATGTTGGAGAAAGGTTACAAAGTGGAGTTTAATAATGACCAGTATGTCATTGTTGACAAGCAAAAGAATCTCATGATGGCTAAAATGAAGATGAGTTCCAATAAAGTTTTTTCTCTTAATTTGCCTTTGAATGAGAAGGTGGTGCTTTAGAGTTCAACAAATGAAAATTATAGCCTTTTGCATCTAAGGTATGGGCATTTGAACTATAGAGTCTTGAGCTTGTTGAAAAAGAAAAATATGGTAATGGGTCTTCTAGATATTCCAGATTGAGAAAAGACCTGTGAAGGATGTATCTTTGGAAAAATGTATTGTCTACCATTTTCAAAGATATCATACAAAGCTAAAGCTCCTCTTGAATTGGTAAATGCTGATACGTGGGCCAACATAGACGCAATCTCTAAACAATAACGTGTACTTTCTTCTATTTGTTGATGACTACACTATAATGATCTGGGTCTATATTCTAAAGTAGACGTCAGATGCATTTCCTAAGTTTATGGAATTTAAAGCACATGTGGAGAATGAAAGCGGCAGAAAAATAAATACTCTTAGAATAAATTGAGGAGGTGAATTTATTGAAAAATCCTTCTTGATTATTGCAAAGAGAAAAGAATCCACCGAAAATTAAGAGTTCGGTATAGTCCTCAACAAAATAGAGTTGCTGAGCAAAAGACTCGCACAATTGTTGAAATGGCACGAAGCGTGATGTTTGGCAAAGGACTTCGCAAAAGTTACTTAGGAGAAGCAGTTAATGCTGCAGTCTATATTTTCAACCGATCACCAACTAAAGTGGTTCCAAACAAGACTCCATATAAAGCATGCCATCAAAGATAGCCTCAAGTAAATCATCTCAAAGTCTTTGTATGTATTGCTTATTCACACATTCCTTCTCAACAAAGAGAGAAGTTTGACGATAAAGGAGAAAAACTAATCTTTATTGGCCATAGTGATGAACCTAAGGGATATCGTCTATTAGATCCAAAGACAAGCAAACTCATTATAATTATGGATGTTATTTTTGATGAAAAGAAGGCATGAAATTGGAAGAAAATGAAAAGATGAAAACAAAGATCATTTATTTGCCTAGCCCAGCTACTACTTCAAAACAAGATGAGCAACCAAGCACTAGTGGAAGCACTAGTTCATGCTCCAATCCAAGCTCTAGCTCATCAGAGTCATCTGGCGGATCATATCCAAAATCTAAAAGCCCAATCCGAATGGTAAGAAGCCCATAGAAAATTTATGAATGATGTGATTTTGCATATTTTACTTGTTAGCCGCATATGTACAATAAAACTACAAAATAAAAAGTTTTGAAAATAAGTTCCAATTACAAATTAAGAGGGGGTGTTAAAAAAATAATTTGTAATTCAATTAAAAAATAAGAAAAAAAATGAAGATTCAAGAATGGTCAAGAAAAATCAAAGAAGGTTAAAAGAAGAAGTGGATAAGTTGGTTTTTGCCTCTAAGAAGATAAGGATCAAAGTAGCAAAGTCCAACTTTGCTTCTTCTAGCAAGAGAACTATATAGAAATGTGTAGAAAAATATGTTGTCTATATATATGTGTGTAGTATATACTTGTAGAGAACAATTGAAGAGAGAGATGTATGTTTGTGTATTGAGAGGAAAATATTAGAGTAGAAACCTAGAGTAGCAAAATATATTTCCAAAATTTTATTGTATGAACTTTGAAAAAATATTGTAATATTGCAGTGTTATATCAAACTTCTTCTTCCAATTTATCAATCTCTCTCAAATCATATATTTACACCCAACACACCGCACATGTGCCTGTGGAGCTACATGTCAATTTTTTTTCATTTTTGTATCTATTGTTATATAGGTTTATTCGAGAAATATATGGAAAAAGAATTAAAGTTCATTGTAGAATTATATTGCTTGAAATAGTATACTTAATCAAAACACATTGAATTACTTTCAATAGATTATGTCACAGTTAGGAGGAGAAGAAAGTTGTTAAAACTTCAGCAGCACTTTTAAATGTATATAAAAATTCCAAAGTGTCTTCAAAAAGCCACATTCATAGTATTTTTGCTAAAAGAAAGTACATTTACTTTCATCGAAAGTAGCAAGGCAATTAGTTGATAATAATAATGAAAAAGTCAATACAAACCGTGAGGCAGCAAGATGATGAGCCCAATGCACTTAAAGTGTTCAATAATGAGCCAATTGCATATTCCAGGTTACAATAGGGCATGCATTATGGTTAATTAGTTGAATGCCTCCTGAAGCAAAAATATGCGCATCAAATGCCTCAGAATCAGTCTGAACCCAAAGCACCTTCTTGGCTGTTTTTTTGCGAACATCCTCAGGAACACTACCAAATTTGTCTTGCCAAATCTTGTCATCATATAAACAAGCAGCAGATAAACTGAATTCCTTCAGTCCCAAGCAAATCTTTAAATTCTGGTCTTGCTCATTTTGAAACTTCTTTTTAATCTCAGCGGGAACCTGGAAAAATTTTTGCATTGTAATAAATTAATCACAAAGGATTGTAGCTATAAAAAGGAATTATTGTGAAGAGATGCACTTACCTTGTACCAGCTCTCGATGGTGTAATTTGCCCAGTACAGCCGCATCCTATAAAATTCCACAGCCTTTCTATGATGCAATGCTCCATAAATTTCCAATGTTGAAGTCAGTTTGGGTTTTAAAAGAAGTCAGTTCTTTTGTTTTGGAAGTCTTTTTTTGTTGCTATAATCAGGATTTTCAGATATATGAAATGTATTGGTTGATTGTATGTTTAGAGTATTCATTAGATGTACAAGCTGTTTTTCTAAAAACAAAGATCTTCTTTTATAGTTTAGAAATTTGTTCTTTCGGAAAAAAGGTTTTTATTTTTTATTGATTAGTATGTTACTATGTTTCTATTTATTGAATTGCATAATTTTATAAGAAATTCTTCTAAAAAAACGATATACATATGTATAGCCTCACTTTATAGTCTACATGGTTTGCATCCAAGCTGATTTGAAATATGGTGCACATTGCTGCAGGATACATGTTTTTGAGGCAGAAGAATGAATTCCCCGGATTGCCTTATGGGCACTCCATTTAATGCAAATTATGTTATTGAATGACCTATGTTTAGCAGTGGGGAAGGAGATATGTCTGTACACGATTGTCTGTTATCAAGTAAAACCGGTCAATAGTGAACTAAGTTTTAGAGCAGCCCTATCATATATTATAAACTGTCTTCTTGTTCTCAAATCAAACATGGTTGTTTGCAAAGCGGCTTTCACATGTGGTGCTTGCTGGATTTACTCAGACAACATAGCAACTGACGTGTTGAATTATTACTCCCTAAGGTGAGTCTTTGAATCAAAACCTGCAATAAATGTATAATTTATATGTATAATTTCTTATATTCATGTATTTTTTCTACAAATTATACATATTGATAAATGGAGATATAGTATTATAGTTATTCAGTAAATAAATTTTTTGTATATTTTTATGTAAAAAAAATTTGCAAACACAAGGAAAATTATCATGCAAGATGCAATAATGCATTTATAATATGAATATTATTGCTAAGTGATGAGAAAAAATCCAAAGGAAAAACATTCAAAAAGAGAAAGTAATAAATAAAAACTTCTTTTATTTATATTTTAGTGCAAGATAATAAAAGAAAAGAAAGCAGTTTAAAAGCATGAAGTTATATCATTAGTTCCTACAATACTTTTTTATTTTTAGAGAACATTA
Organism: Jacaranda mimosifolia; assembly: GCA_018894105.1. NCBI lineage: Eukaryota > Viridiplantae > Streptophyta > Magnoliopsida > Lamiales > Bignoniaceae > Jacaranda > Jacaranda mimosifolia. The sequence goes on along the minus strand of CM032125.1, from coordinate 36,068,781 downwards.
CAAATGATAATTTTTTATTCCTTTCACGAATCAATATGTTTCTATTCTCAAATCAAATAAGTTGAAGTGTAAATTACGCACAATGCACATAAAGTGCATAAAGAAATCCATTCAGACTCGAACACGAGATTTCCCACATAATAGGAGGAGTGATACCACTGTAATACTGAAAACTACAACATTTGTATACCTAAATAAATTTGGTAAAAGAAAGCAAATTAAAAGCAAGACGCGATGCCATGCTCATTTTAGTAAATGAATAAGTTTCTTTTTGTTTGTGTTTTCACTTTTCGGCATTTGGACATGCAAGGAAATATGTACTTGCAGTGTTGTGCCTATTTTATTAAATGAATAAATTTATTTTTTATATAAATCATAATTTTGGAATTTAAAATGAATAAGCTTATTGTTATTTATATTATTTTTTTGGACCTGCAAGGAGGATGTAGAAAAAATGAACCTAAACATAATTTCTTTGATGCATTTATTAGAGAAATCTTGAGAAAATATAGAATTAATTTGAAATTAGTAGATGGATATAAGGTAGTTCTCTTTTTACATTCTGCACTTTGGCTTCGATTTCATGATCCGTTTAAACTTAAGTTTGGAGAGTTTTTATTGAGCGACCCCTAACTTTAATATGTTTCAAGTCCAAAGCCCCACACTTGACTAGCCTGGTGGATATAAATGGACTAACCTCGAATTTGACCTGGTGGATATTATATCCTTTTTTTTCACTTTCTTCTTTTCTGGTTTCTCTAAACTTCTTTCCTCTCTCTTTATGTACTAATTTATTTTAAGGTCATCCCATGTCAGCTAAATTTAGATGGTTGCAGAAGACTGGCACCTAAATAAATTACCTTTGAATTCAAAAACATAGAGGCAACAATGACTTATTTCCTTTATGACATATTTGTGGTGCCCATTAGATTGTCTTAGTGAAAATACAGGTGCCACAACCAAAAACCTTAGACCAAAATCTCACATAGCTCTATAGAAATAATAATGCTTTAAAAATAAAATAAAAGGGCCAAACTGATTTTCAGTTCGATTAACCACTTTTTTTCAATTTCCGGTTCGCTTCGGTTAATCGAATAAAAAAATTGAATAGAATCAAAAATTGAATTTTTTAAGGTGCAAAATTGAAAACCAAACAGAATGTACTTCGGGTTAAGTTTAGTTGGTTTTGGTTTTTTTTGCACACCCCTTGTAGCACCCCTCCTCAGGATGACACCTCAGTCAAGGCACCACACAAATTCAATCTTAAATATTAGAGTCGCAACTGAACAAAAGGCCCATAAGTTCATTTCACACATATTTTAATATCGCATTCAATCTCCTCCATCGATTCTAAACCACAATTTTCAAACTAAACACCTACTAAACTTCATAATGTTAATACCTTACGACATAACATATTAAAACCTTATAATTACAATCATACATATCACAATATCTCTAAGGTTTCTTTTTCAATACAATACATCATAACTTATAATCTGTACAATCTTCAAAACAAAATCAATTACATTTCTTCCCAGATCCATCTCGAATCATCTCTTCCCTGTTTGATATCATAGAATACAGGGAGGTAAGTCCAAAGACTTAGTGAGGAAAGCAGAAGGGATTTATCGAGGATGATTCGACTCGACAAATCATAATACAAACAAACAAATCAAACAAATACAGAAACAGATAGTACTGATAAGCAAACAGGAAACTCTCCTGCCTTATTGCTCCAAGATTAGATGTCAGACAGACAGAACAATCATACAGATCAAACCCAAAGCATATGCACTCAAAGGATAGTCTAAGACGTGCATTGCCGATTCACCTTATACCAGACAAACACATCACCTAAGCGTAACAGCTTGGTATATAGCAGATGCCCATACGAGCTGTATAGCGCACCGCCGATGCCCAGGGGAAGTCCCTAGCGCACCATCGATACCCAGGGGAAGTCCCTAGCGTACCGCCGACACCGAGGGGAAAGTCCCAAGCATGCCGGAGACACCGAGGGGAAAGTCCCAAGCGTGCCTTATAAACCAAATGTATCGCCCGGATCGGCCCTTGGCCTTATAATCACCGTACAAATAACAGAATTAACCGCTTATGCAGATGCCCAGGGGAAAGTCCCTAGCACATTGCCGGTTTCAAACAGAACAGATCATAGCAGACAGAAACAACGCCCATCAGGCAACAGATAACAATAACAGATACAGATATGCCAGCATGGCCAAAATACAGATCAGATCACAGAAATGCCTACAAGGCAATAGATACAAAGCAGATCAGAACAGATATCAGACATAATTCTGGGCGCCAGAACAGATAGAAACAGATACAGATCAGATATAACCCACACAGGGGTATTCAGAACAGAATCAAATAACAAACAGAATCCAAACACGGTTCTGAGTAATGTATAGAAACAGTAAACCCACACAGGGGTTAATTTCAATAACAGATAGCTCAATAGGGTGCCAAATTGGCAGAGCCTCATAGGTATAGCAAATACCAAGAGGGAAAGATCCTCACCTCTTGCAGTTTCAGTAGAATAACCACTCGCCGTGATCTAGTGATCAACATGATCCATTCCTTCAATACCTAATCAACAGAGTACTTCCAAAGTCACTTTCCTATTCAATTCTAGTAATCTTCTAGAAATATATCACAACATTATCCTAATCAAACTATGCCAAATAGTTCAATATGGTCAATTATTTCCCAAATTTATCCAAGAAATCTTATTTAAGTCCAAATTTACATAAATCAAACAAACTAATTTAATCTTACTAACTATTAACAAATTAAGATTTAAAATCTTAAAATCCTATTTTATAATAATCTATAATTAGATCAAACCCACAAAATGTCACTAATTAAATCTTATAAAATCTCAATTCAACCTCCAATTTCATAATATCTCATGCTAAATCTAACAATCATCTCCAAACTTTATTAATATGAAATCAAAATCAAAAATTCCTATACATATATGCAATACATAATAATATAATAACACAACCTAAAATCCTTAATTAAATCATTTATCATCCTAATTCATACATATACCTTGCATGAATATATATATTGCATAAATATATATATATATATATAATACATAAAAATTGTAATTATCAAAACCTATCAAAATTCATAACTCACTAACTAATGCTCGGATTCAAAAATAGAATATACCATCGTGACCGTCGGAATGAGGAGATGATTCTGCCCCCAAATCTCCGGAGTGCCGCCGCCGCCGGCCGCTGGTCGTCGCCGGTCACCATCGCCGGAAAATTGACCGCCGCAACCAGAAGATACTCCTCAATTCTACGATCACAACCCCTCAAACAATTTCAGATTCCGACATCATTTGATCGGTCAATTGGCCGGAAAACCATAATCCCGCCACCAACACCACCGCACTGGTTTTTCTCCGATTACTCTTTCGTCGGTGGTCCGTTTTGCTCATTCAAGATACCGTTGTGATCCTTGAGTCGAGCCCAACAAAACCCACTACTTAAACTCAAATTTTTGTTGCCCAAACAAAGAAACCCATCTACCTCCACCATGGCCGAACTTCAAGCTCTCATTCCGGCCGCCACACCGATCAGTTTTAGGAAAAAGTTGTATATTCGAGTTCCTTGAGATGAGAGGAGTAAAACGGTATATAATTTGTTGGGTTTTATCGTTTGCCGGAAAAAAAAAGAATTGGAGGAGGAAGACACGGTTTTGACGAAAAATGAGGAAGAAAATGAAGAAGAAAGAAGAAAAAGGAAGAAAAGGAAAGGAAAGTCAAATTTTGACTTTGATGTGGGTGTGGAGCAAGCATGGTAAGTATGGTTTGGTTGTCTTATCTTATCATTTCATATTTATTCTATTTATATATTTATTTTTTTAAATCTCTCAATTTAATTCCCAAAATAAATAAAATGCATTTTCGATTTCAAAATCTTGTAAAAATATAAATTGAATCTTATATAATTTTTATCATGATTAAATAATTTAAAATTCAAATCGAATAACTAAAATTAACTGATAAAATAATTAATAATAATTTAATAAATATATAAAATTTCGGGGTCGTTACACCCCTACTTCCCACCACGTTGTGCGTGGATATGCTACAAAATTTAATACAAAAAAAGACTTCTAATTTCCACAATTACAAAAGTAAATAAAACCAAGTCCCTTAAAAGCAATAATTCTAGTAGAACTTAACATTTAACTAATCAAGTTAAATCCACCAAAGAGTAATTAACATCGATCGCCAACATTGTGCATTCCAACACACGGTTCTGTCAATAGAATAATTAAGAGTTTTGGGCTTAGCAAATGCAAGAGGTAACAAAATTTCAAACCAAGATAATGATTGTAATTTATTGGTCCTCATTTGACATTCTTCCTATCCGCTGAAATCTTGCTCGTGACAATTATACCACCAATGCATCTTGTGCACATGAAATCTGCCCAAGGAGTTAAACTCAGGCTCAAATGAGCTCATTAAATGCCTCCATATGTCAGTTAAGTGGGTTATGCAAAAAATGGAAAAAGAGCGCAAACTCCATATCTGTAATTGGATTGATATTACTTTTGGACTATTGCTTAATTTGTGAGAAAATTATACTACATAATCTATTATTTGCATATATGAATGCTTTGCATACTTAATGACTCGAGGAAAAGAGAGGCTTAAAGATAGTAATGATATGTTGAAACAGAAGAGGGAACTTCATATATGGCCAAGTATTGCACTTTTGTTTGTAGATGAAACAACTCTCAGTTCTGAAGTGCTGAACAAATGTCTTCTACTCTTGAGAACCAGAAGAAGAAATCCTCAATTGTGTACCTGCCACCAAATTATAGGTAGAATAGTTAAGACTTTTAAGCTTAGAAAACGCAAGAGGAAGTACTAAATTTCTTACCAGGAGAGTAATACAAGTGGCAATAGTCTCTCCAATTTGTACATTCAAACGATTGTTGAAGAAGGAAAAACCAAATAATTAATCGGTTTATTTCTTATGTCAATTCAAATGATGTAAAAAGACAAATTCTATTTCCAACTAAAACAAAAAGATTGAATTAGATGTACTCACATTGGCCCTTAAGCTGCCCCTGAGTCTTGCCGCATATACAATTATTGTCACGTATAACCAATCTCTAATCTTGTTAAAGAAATTAAAATAGGCATTTCTCCATGATTTCTTAACTACCAAAGTACCAATAACTCCCCAGAATGCAACAATGAAACCCAAGACCATTGATATATAAAACTCATGGGTTATAAAGCCATCATCTTCCTCATCAGCTTTCTCCTGCTTTCCATTGTTAGTTATGGGTGGATTAGGACCATCTTCAGGACATCTTGATAGAGGATGGCCACAAAGTTCACTATTCCCAGCATATGCAGATGCATTAAAGCCTTGCAGTTGAGTACCTAATGGAATTTTACCGGATAAATTGTTATTTGACAAGTCCAAAACAGCCAAAAGATGCAATTTTGCAAGGCCAATGGGAATCTCTCCAAAGAACTGGTTTCTTGACAAATCAAGAACTTCTAGCATTTTCATTTGGCCAATGTCTGAAATTATGTTTCCACTCAAATAATTTCTTGACAAGTTCAAGGAAACTAATGCTCTTAATTCAAAAAACTCGTGAGGGATGTTTCCAGCTAATCTATTGCTCGAAAGATCAATTAGTCTAAGAAGTCCCAGTGTTTTTCTGTATTCCGACTCCTGTCCTTTCCATTGTACCAATGCATTGTCGATGAACTCAATTGAACCATAAGAACTAGAAAAAGCGAGTCCAAATATAAAAATAGTGCTTTCAGTTGTTCTATTCTTCTTAACCAAAGAAGTGAAATTGTTGAAGCATCGAGGAATTCTTCCAGATATAAAGTTCCTAGAGAGGTCCAAGATTTGAATCTCAATGAGATAGCACATTTCTGGAGGGATGCTTCCATAGAAACTATTGTGCCCAAGGCCGAGAACTCTCAGGCCTTCAAGGTGTGTTCCTATCCACGCTGGGATGTTTCCTGATAGCTTGTTTCCTCCAACATCAATCATTTGCAAGTTTTGGCAATTCTTCAAAGTGGAAGGCAACTCCCCGGAGAGATAATTATCACGCAAGTGCAATGTATTGAGCGAACTTAGAGATCCTAAACTATGCGGAATATTACCATAAAATTTATTGCTAGCCAAATTGAGAATCCATAATCCTGTCATGTTATCCCAACAGTTGGGAAGCTCTCCTGAAAACTGATTATTTGATATATCAAGTGCCAAAAGCTCATCAAAGATAATTGTGCATACTGATGAAATTGATCCTACGAACAAATTGTTAGAGAGTTGCAATATCATGGATTCGAAGTGAAATAATGGTAGATGACCTGAGAAATTATTAAAACTAATATCTGTAATGGAGTTTGATGACAAATTAGGAATCCTACCATTAATGTGGTTATGGGAGAGGTTTAAATAAGATATTCTTGGAGATAAATCCCACAACCATTTAGGCACTTCATCTGATATACCGGCACAAGAGAGATCAAGCTCAGAAAAATTAGTCTGAGTTCGAATCCATGCAGGAAAGCGAGTGCCCATGTTGCAAGATGCTAATCTTATAGCATCCAACTGAAAAGGAGGAATCCAATCAGCACTGAAGTTCAATACCAATGAATTAAAGGACAAATCCAAGTGTTTCAAGTTTTGAAGTTTAGAGAGGTGAGCATCAGAGATTTTTCCTTGTAAGGAATTAAAGGAAACATCCAAAATTTCAAGCATGGAAAGTTGCCCAAGACTTGCAGGTAGCGTTGTAAGTTTATTGCCACTGAGATGTAATTCTTTTAATGAAACAGATGCTCTCAAGTCAGGCACTGATCCGGTGATTTGATTGGCAGACATATCCAAATACTCAAGCCTAGAAAACTGTCCAAAGTTGTTTGGAAAAAGCCCACTGAATTCGGGGAGGGATTCGGATAAGCTATTATGTGATAGTCTTAATGTGTGCAAATGACTTAAATTGCCCAAGAATTTTGGAATTCCACCTGTTATCCCATTCCACGACAGATCAAGATACTCAAGAAAAGTAAATCTTTGAAAGCCATCAGGAATGGCAAGTAAGTCATTATAAGCCAGATCGATGCTACGGAGACTTATACTTACGTTGAACAACCAACGATATGAGGAAGGAGTGAGCCCACTTGCAGATAGATGAAGAATAGAAAGAGATGTAGAAGAAGAATTAACAAAGAAATTGGTGGGAAACTGACTTGTAGGAGTGAGCCCACTCAAATCCAATTCTATCAGAGAAGGAAGTTTCAATATATCTTGTAGCAAATAGGTACCTCTCAAGTAAGAACCGCTCAAATCCAGTAGAGACAATGAAGAGAGATGAGAAAGCCAGTCGAGGTTCTCAAACGCTAGTTCATTAAGCCCGAGATAAAGTGTCCTAAGGTTGGTAAGATTCCCTAACTGTTGAGGAACAACCCCAGATAAGTTAGAATACCCCAAATGCAGGTGTTGTAAGTTCTTCAAGGAACCAATGAAATCCGGAATTTCATTATATCCAAAATCATTGCTACTCAGATCCAAATCATTCAAAAAATTCAACTCAAGCAGGGCACTACTAATCTTACCTCTCAATTCATTCAGTTGGAGACCGATTACGTGACCTGTCTCATTGTTACATCTTACACCCCACCATTGGCAGCATTCTTTTTTGGCATCTTCACTGCCCCATGATGAGAGAATGCCATAGTCATCTATAAGGCCTTCCTTGACCCTGAGAAGAGCTTCTTTCTCCTTTGGTATGCACCTCAATTCTCCTGTACCAAACTCAAAATCATTCTGCAGGCACTGTGAAACAAGGATAAACAGCAGTAGCAGTAACATAACAATTAATCCTTTATAATTGATCATTTTTTTTAGAGTATAAACTAAAGGCACAAAATACGAAAATGTGGTTTCAAAGGATATATATATATATATATATATATATAGATAGATAGCTTTCTGGGATTCTCTTTAAAGTTTGAGAAAAGCTTGTTGCATTGGTTACATATAAAGACTGGTACTTATAGTAGCATTCCTCCGAATGCAGGCTCACTGCATGACTTGACTCTTACGCTCTATGGCCATTCTTTATCAAATTAAATGTAGTTTGTTCTTTACAATTGGTAGCCGGCGCTCTTGAATGCTGTCTTCCACAAAGTAAGACGACCTTGACTACTCAGATTCTACTAATTTAAGGCCCTTAAATTCAACTAAGCCCACTAGAGGGCTTCCCAGAATGCACTGCATCCAGAAAGAGCAGCTCAAGTACAAATAAATGCTACAGCTTAAAGAATCAATCTTTTGTGGTAATTGGATTGTCGTTACACAAAATATAAACATGCTAAAGGTCAGAGGAAAGGTCTCCAAGTGATTATACAGAATTATGTCTTTCTAAATATATTTTCTATCAAACAGAAGATGCCAAAACAAAAGAACAAAACAGTCGCACTCCCAAAGACAACCTTGCTGTAGAAGAATCCTTCATCTTGAAATTGTCAATATGACAGAATGGTCTTGGCCAGCATATACTAACAAGTGCCTAAACGATATGAGAGAATTAATTAAGAAACAAACTAACATTATACAGTCAATTTACCAAAATTATGCAGCAGTTTTAGATTCTTATTTCAATCACTTCGGTTATATGTATCTCTGTCGTTTGTAAGATATATTGCAGAAAAATTTATCTTTTTTAATTCTTTCAGATTTGTTTTAATTGATGATATTAATTCTTCTAACTTGTTCAGGCATTTTAGGAGCTCGACCGCAATACTATAATTGCATGCGGAAGCAAGTACATGTTGGATACAAGTTCTTTGCTTATTGGCAAACAAAAGAATCATAAAATAAATCTCTAGACGAATTCTTGCCTGCGCCAACTAATTATTACAAATTCGAGTGCTAAAAATATAAGCCTACAAAGGAAACATCAGTTATTTGGGATTAACTAAAGTATTGGACAACCACCGGGTCAAAATCCATCGATGCAAACGCATTCTTTATTTTCCTCTCCTCATAGGCTTATCGCTCTTGAATTCAGTTCTACCACCCTGTGGATTCTCCTGATTCAAAGGGTACTTAGAAGAACTCTGAGGAGCCACCGGAGAGCTTGAACCAGGACTGGCCCCTGACCCTGAGGTGGTGGAGTCACCACTTGGGGTCCTTGAGTGGTCATGACATAACTGGCAAAGCTCATCTCGCAGCAGCGTGGCTCGGACAAGCCTCTCTCAATTGTCGTACACTTGGGTCATGTTCAAAGTCCTCTTTTTAAAGATGACTGAATATGAGAGAAGTCCAGAGAACGCTATACAAAGTTTTAAGTTCTTTGGGCCGTTTGGTTTTGTTTTCGGAAATATTTTCATTTTTTTGGTGAAAAGTAATAATAAAAGGTTAGTTATAAATGTGTTTTTCAAAATGAAATATTGTTGGAGGTTTTGTTTAAAATGTAATAATTATGTAGGGTTGAAAATGAGTTGTATTTGGAAAATATAATGATTTTGTATTCAAAGTCATGCAAATATAAGTAGGAGAAAATAAAAAGTGAAAATGGAGAGAGAGCATAATAGTGTCTTTTGTAAAATGCGCTGAAATTGAAAATACCTGGGAAAATAGAGGAGAAGTTAATAGCTTGTTGTTTTCATTTTTAGGAGAAAATGAAAAGGGGATTTGAAAACAAAACCAAACAGGCACTTACTGCTTGTTTGTTTTCATTTCCAAACCCCATTTTCATTTTTATTCAGGAATGAAAATTGAAAACAAATATTTTCTCACAACTTTTTCAAAAAAAAAAAAAAAATACACATTTTCTTCTCAAAACTTTTTCTAAACTTACCATATCATCCTATTACATATCAATCAAATTCAAATTTGATTTGATATAAAGTTCTCACTATTATTTTTAAATTAATAAAATATACATATATTTTAAAAAATAAATCTTTTTAAATATAAAAAAAATATAAATTAACTTACTTTTCAAATCTATAACCTATTCTAATCATTACTTTCCAACATTTCATCCAAATTACATCTCAATTTCTATTTTCATTTCATAACTAACTTTTCAACTTTTAGAAATGGCTGAAAATAAAAAATGAACCTTGGAAATAAAACCAAACAAGTTGTTAGACTTTGCCGGATTGCCTTAATTTCATAGAGATTTCTATGCAGGTAGGGTTATTGATTAGGTAGTTGAATGTTGAAATTAGCTATAAGCCACAAAGCAACCCCCCATAAACAATGTTTTCAAAATTAAATCGGACAAAGAAACGGTGACCTTACTAATTACTAGTTTAACCGGTTCAATCGGTTAGATTACTAATTGGACCGATATGATATTATAATGGCATAATAATTATATTTAACTTTATAAATATATATAATATTTTAATATTAACAAAAAATAAAACTTTCAATTGAAGAAAGAATATTATTTGAAAAAATTTCAACTTACTTATTTTAAGTATATTTTTTAGAAAACACTGCTATTTCAAAATTAGTCAACTATAAATAAATAAAAAATAATATTTTTCATTAATTTAAGTAATCATTTGTTTCATGCTTCAACTCCAAATGAAAATAATTTCTTCTACGCTAACTATTCAACATAATCTAATAGAGATTAAACAAAATAAAACAACAAATTAACCATAAGAATTCACATATAACTACCACTTCATTAAATTTCAATAAAATAAATTCATGTTTTAAAAAATTACATGTCTGAAATCTTTAATCATCATCTTCAACTCATAATTTCTTTTTTCTTTTTTACTTTTTCTTTTAAAAAAAATAATTTTGAATTTAAAAAAAAAATGAACCGATTGAACTGGTACCCATTTGGACCAATTTTGACAGATTCGATGGGTTCTGATCACAATTGGTTTTTATGCTTCAACTGAACTGGGCTGGCCTTTGGTCACTGATCGGACCGGTCGGCCAGGTCTAATTTTCAAAACATGGCCCGTAGAAGTAAGAAAGGGATTCTTCTTGGCTGCTCCAATTGGTCATGATATGCCAAAAGAAGTCTTTGCACAATATTAAAAATATCCAATTATTCTAAAGTTTGCGTCTTTTTGTTTGACTTGAATTTGATATGACTAAATACTATATCATACCCAAAACAAGATCTGATTAAGAAATGTGAAGACATCTCGATCTGCCACATGAGATAGATTGTGTGAGTCTACCTTAGCAGGACAAAAAACCCTAAAAAGGAGGTGATCCAGCTGCACCTTCCAGTACGGCTACCTTGTTACGACTTCACTCCAGTCACTAGCCCCGCCTTCGGCATCCCCCTCCTTGCGGTTAAGGTAATGACTTCAGGCATGGGCAGCTCCCAAGTGTGATGGGCGGTGTGTACAAGGCCTAGGAATGAATTCACCGTCGTATGGCTGACCGGCAATTACTAGCGATTCCGGCTTCATGCAGGCGAGTTGCAGCCTGCAATCCGAACTGAGGACAGGTTTTTGGGGTTAGCTCACCCTCGCAGGATCGCGACCCTTTGTCTCGGCCATTGTAGCACATGTGTCGCCCAAGGCATAAAGGGCATGATGACTTGACGTCATTCCCACCTTTCTCCGGCTTATCACCGGCAGTCTGTTCAGCTTTGGAATAAGCATGAGTAATCAAATGAAATAAAGCACTTAGATAAGACCCCATTCCTAGAGCTAACATCATATAACCCAATTGAGGCATTGTCGAATAGGCTAAACCCCTCTTAATGTCTTTTTGAGCAAGAGCTAAAGTAGCTCCTAATAATACTGTGATTATGCCTATCAACGAGATTAAATTCATTATATAAGGTATAATTATGAAAAGAGGAAGAAGGCGAGCTACAAGAAAAATCCCCACTGCTATATTTAATATTTTTTATTATCGGGCTAATTGGAATTTAACCTCCTGTGATTTGCAAAATGGGCATAACATCCCTCCCCCCAATCAAAAAAATATACAAAAAAATTCCTTATATGTTTTAAAATCATGCTTATCGCCTCCATCTTCTTATTTGATACCCATTGAGTATTAAAAAGATAGAATTATCCTTAAGTAAAATTAAAATGTACATCAGCTTTATTTTTATTTTACTTATTATTTTTAATTATTTTTTTTATATCCATTCCATATTTAATAATATTTAATATCTATAAAAAGATATATAACATATTTTTATTTATACTTATATAACATATATATATATAAATTTGTGTATAAGTATATACATATATATTTTTATTTATACATATAAATAAATTTTTTGTATATATATTTTTTATTTGATCCAAATTGAATAATATTATATTTATAAGAATATATAATACACTTTTTATTTATAAATTCATTTGTAAATATATACATATATATTTTTATTTGTAACTATAATATATGTATACATAAATATAAATTTCCTTTAGTTCATTACAAATTGAATAATATTTAATATTTATAAAAATATACAATAAATTTTTTATTTATAGTTATAAATAAAATATATACACATATAAATTTATCTATAAATATATAGACATGTATTTTTTGATTTATTCATATAATATACATATATACAAAAAAAAATTACAAAAATAGGACCATAACTATAGCCATTTTGCATTGTATGACTGATATTTAGGGTACTAGTAAACTAGGACCAAAACTCATAAAAATTCAAAAAAAAAAAAAAGAAAAAAAAGACCGCACTCATCGAAAAACACAATCAATGCCGGTGATGCTCGCGTGTGTCGTGTAATAAAATCCGGCAAACTAAATCCTAGTAAGCTTCGGCCCCTTTCCACGTTGTCCACCAACTCAAAAAGAATGTGCCACGTCATTTAAATTTTATACATAGGACCAAGTGGAGGGAAATTGTTGGCTTCTTAAGCGGGAGCTAGCCAACATACCGTTCTTGTTCATAAAAGCCGCCAGTTCACTGTTCGAAGAGGAGAGAAAAAGTGAAACAACAATGTTGTTTGTTTCGTCAAGTTCAAGTAATGTTGTATGCTATTGTGGTAAGAAGGCAATCATTCGCAAATCCTAGACTAATGACAACCCAAGAAGGAGATTTCTTTGTTATGTTGATTACAAGGTGAAACGAGGTTCAAATTTTGTGAATCTAAGGTTAGAATGAGATGTAGTTGTGGTTTATTTTGACACTCTCTCTCTCTCTCTCTCTCTCTCTCTCTCTCTCTCTCATTTTTTTTTTCAGCAACAAGGATGTTCTTTTTTTGATTAGGAGGATCCTCCATTATGCCAAAGAGCAAGGCTCATAATTCTAGGGTTGCTTTAAAGGATTAGAGTAGAAGATTCTAAAATTGTAGAGTTGAAACTAAAAAAGAAGAAGACTTGAAGTGATGCTGGGTATGACATGGTTAATTGTCATTTTTTATTTGTTGTGGGTGTTTTGGGTTGGTTTGGAGATTACGGCAGATAAGTAGAGGATTATAGGAGCCCATCAAATGCTGCCCTAAAGAACAAGAAGAAGAAGCTTAATTTGTGGCTTGTTTGTGTCTTTTTTTAGTTCAGGTTGCATAATATAGATGGATGGAGATTTTCAATTGTTTTCCAACCCATTCGTATTGATATCAATGGTTATGTAGAATTTCATGTAATTTTTACAGCTTTATGTAAACTTGGTTTTCAATGTTGAAGTGTCAGTAAAAGAATGTTGTTTTCTTTGTATATTGCAGTGGTTCCTAGTAGATAAATATGTACAAAAGGCCAAAAGCAAACCACAACAACATTTCATTCTAACTAAGCCAAGGAGCAACAAAAGACATAAATGGAACACTTCAATAAAAAAAAGACTAGTTTCATTAAACTGCTAAGAACCAATGGTCACATAAGCTATGTAAAATTCATCAATAAAAATGCAGCTTTTAATGTGTCCACTTAGAAAAAACTGGCAAAATGGCTATATCCCTCTACAACAAATCTACCCAAGAAGAGTGCAACATCAACTACTATAGTTCCCCAAAAATAGATACACACAAAAGACTCCAACAACTTCAAAATATCCCAAAAATTACAGCACTCCAACCAACAACCCCAGAAATAGAATAAAATGTCTTAACCATTTAATTGAATTGGTCCACTTGCATTAGACAATCTAGAATTGAAGCTTGATAACTCCACAAACTTTTTCCCTCCTTGTCTAATGATAGGATTAATAGCATGAGCAATTGTGCTTCTTGACTGTTGTACAGATTGGCAACCTAAAATTGTGAAGGGGCTCTAATATTCACCCTGGAGTGTAACATCGTTGAAAGTTGTTGAGTATTCATTCCCATCTGCAGCTGATTGTACATGGAAGGACCAAGAACAAGTCTCTCTTTAGTGGCATGATGCATTTGATGTTGTGATGGATTTACTTCAATTAATGGCATGCTGCTCAACTGGATCTTCTTGTTGTTGTGCTTCACTTGGTCACAAAATGAAAGCTGAGCCAACTTGATTGGCACCATCCGTAGCTGTTGACTCTTAGCTTAAGCATAAGTAAGGAGTTGGCTAGAATAGTTGCCTAAAAATAAGTTACAAATTAAAAGGCAAACAAGACAAATTCAAATAATAACATCAAATTAATAAAACCAAAAACACCAACCAATATCAATATCAATATTGTAGCACCCCTCATCAAATGACACTTCAGTCAAGATACCACACAGATTCAATCTTAAATATCAGAGTCGTAATCTAACAGAAGGCCCATAAGTTCATTTCACATATATTCTAAAATGACATTCAATCTCACCAATCAATTCTAAACCAAAAGTTTCAAAATAAACACCTACTAAACTTCATAATATTAATATCTTACTACATAACACATTAAAACCTTGTAATTGCAATCATACATATCCCAACATCGCTAAAGTTTCATTCTGAATACAATACATCATAACTTATATTCTGTACAATCGTCAAAATGAAATTAATTACATTTCTTCCCAGATCAGTCTCGAACCATGTCTTCCCTGTTTGATATCATAGAATACAGAGAGGTAAGTCCAAAGACTTAGTGAGGAATGCAGAAGGGATTTATTGAGGATTATTCGACTCGACAAATCATAATATAAACGAATAGATCAAACAGATACATAAACAGATAGTACTGAAAAGCAAAGAGGAAACTCTTCTGCCTTATTGCTCCAATATCATATGTCAGATAGACAGAAACAATCAAACAGATCAAACCCAAAGCAGATGCACTCAAAGGACAGTTTAAGATGTGCATTGCCGATTCAACTTATACCAAACAAGCATATCACCTAAGCGTAATAGCTGGGTATATGGCAGATGCCCATACGAGCTGTATAGCACACCGTCGATGCTCAGGGAAAAGCCCCTAGCACACCATCAATACCCAGGGGAAGTCCTTAGCGTATCGCCGACACCCAGGGGCAAGTCCCTAGCATATCGTTGACACCAAGGGAAAAGTCCCTTGCATGCCTCACATAACCAAATAGATCGCCCGAATCGGCCCTTGGCCTCATAATCACCATACAAATAACATAATTATCGCTTTTGTAGATGCCCAGGGGAAAGTTCCTAGCACATTGCCGGTTTGAGACAGAACAAATCATAGCAGACAGAAACAATGCCTATCAAGCAATAGATAACAATAACAAACACAGATATGCCAGCATGGCCAAAATACAAATTAGATAACAGAAATGCCGATAAGGCAACCAATATAAAGCAGATCAGAACAGATAACATATATAATTCTGGGCGCCAGAGCAGACAGAAACATATACAGAATAGATATAACCCTCACAGGGGTATTCAGAACAGAATCAAATAACAAACAAAATCCAAACACGGTTCTGAGTAACGTACAAAAACAGTAAACCCATATAGGGGTAAATTTTAATAACAGATAGCTCAATAGGGTGCCAAATTGGTAGAGCCTCATAGGTATAACAATTACCAAGAGAGATAGATCCTCACGTTATACCTAGTCAATCAAGTATATAGCTATTGCTCGCCACCAACCAAATCTTCGTCACCTAATTCACAAAATAAATCATAATTAAAGTTCGATCGATTCTACTAACCTTATTTGTTATCAAAGCTTAATATTTCCCAAATTACCAAATAAATCTTATTTAAGTCCAAATTTATATAAATCAAACAAACTAACTTAATCTTATCAACTATTAACAATTTAAGATTTAAAATCTTAACGTCCCATTTTGTAATAATCTATAATTAGCTCAAACCTACCAAATGTCACTAATTAAATCTTACAAAATCTCAATTCAACCTCCAACTACATAATATTTCATGCTAAATCAAACAATCATCTCCAAATTTTATTAATATGAAATCAAAATCTAAAATTCCTATACATATATGTAATACATAATAATATAATAACACGACCTCAAATCCATAATTAAATAACTTATCATCCTAACTCATACATATACCTTACGTGAATATATATATATATATAATACATAAAAATTAATTATTAAAACCTAGCAAAATTCATAACTCACTAACTAAGAAAAAACTATCCGGTCACCGCCGCCGCGCCACCACCAGTCGCCGTCGGTGGTATATGGTAACTTTACACTGTTCTCTTCCTTACACTCTCCTGAACAATAATCTCCGATTAGTTTTTAATTATACCGCTTCTATTTGCCGGAAAACACCAAAACAACCCCAAAAGTCATCTTGCTTCACCGCCACTTTTCGCCGTCTCCGCCGCGTATCTCCGCTATGCAACTACACCACGGTGTTCTCCTCGTCGAGGACTAGCTAAAACACTCCTCTTTTGCTCCATTTGATGCCAAAAATTGAGAGACCCACTTGCTTCAAGTTTTCGGTCTCTCTCCACCGTGAGCTTTTGGTGAGCTTTCCGCCGCCATTGATGGTGGAGATGAGGTCTCGATGGTGTGGGGAAATGAGTTGGTGTGGTGGTGGTAGTGATGGTGAAGCTCTTGCTTGGTTGAAATGGAGAAGAAGGTTGGCGGTTGAAGAAGAAAAATGGAAGAAAAAATGAAGAGGAAAAGGAAGAAAAAGGAAGAAGAAAATTGAAAGTCAAAATTATAATTAATTTTGACTTGACACAAGCATAGGGCAAGCATGGGCAAGCATGGGCGGCTACTGTTCATCATCATTTTTTTTTTAAATAATAATTTAAAATCTCTCAATTTAGTTCCCAAAATAACTAAAATGCATTTTTGATCTCAAAATCTAGTAAACTATCAATTGAATCTTATATAATTTTTATCACAATTAAATAATTAAAAATTCTAATTGAATAATTAAAATTAACTGATAAAATAAATAATAATAGTTTAACAATTATATAAAATTTTGGGGTCGTTACATGAGCAGTTAGCTTTCATCATTTGAAAATATTTTATCATGAATTTTAGATTTTTGAATGGAGCTTGCACAACCAAGGCAAAATTCTTTGGTCGGGGAATGGTACCAGGTATGAAGCTAGTTGTTATGTGGCTTAGTTATATCCATTTATGTGGCACAGACTATTTGACATGAGAATTTTTTTTCTTCAATTGGCAACTCCAATTTCCATTTATCCGATGCCTGTTTATGCTCTCACAGCATAAAGATAGGTATGTGGCCCTGTAGTTTATATCTGAAATTATCTTCATTATGTGGTCAATGACAAAAACGAGAAAAATTGAATTTACATTGGAAGAATTGCCATGTCTTTATTTGCAGTAACCACCAGGGCCATCAAAACTATCGAATCTTTGCCTGTTCTTACCATCCGTCCTCGACAAAGGTTATATTTCCCTAATTCTTCTTGCCCCAAAACTAGCTATATGACCCCATGCGACCTATCTATTTCAAATTATATATTTAAACATGCTAGATAGGTTTCAGTTTATTAATCTAGAAATGGAATTAAGTGTCTTGTAATGATTAGTACAAATTAAGAACTTTGGTAATGAATTAATTAATTATCTAATCCAGGTTTTGCAAGCCTAAGAATTCATCTCATGGAAGACATGAAATGGCTTTAGATGCCGAAGGGAGGAGATTTCTACTGACATCTAGTTCAACAACAACACCAATATACTAGTTATCTAAAACAGCCTGATTTGCTTTTCTTGTGAGCATCTTCACCTTAGCTCAATGACTGAGCACTTGAAAAGACGAAAAAAAACTTTCTACAATGATTGTTCTCTTTTTTTCTTACTTTATTGTGGACAGGTTTGCATTCAGATGAGTGGCATTAGAACTCTTTCTCATGATGGATCGATCACAATAGTAGATTGGCATCCAACATTTCTGTCTCCTTGACAGCGTCGGTTGATCACTCTGTCGAGGTCACATCAATATTATGATGGTCTCTTGCTTTTTATTACTTTTGTATTTGCTATTACTTGTTTTTATTTTATTTCACTTTTTTTTTTTAATTTTTTTTGGTTTGGGGGGAGGGTGGGGGGGAAGTGGGGTGGGATTGGTGGTGGAGAGAGAATGGTTGCAGATGGCATGGGTTGCTTTGTTTTTGGGGATCCAGTGGCTTGGGAAGTGCTGGGATATTGTTGTAATTCTATGCAAACTGTTCTATATAATCAGACTCAGTGTAATATAATGTAGATTTTAAAGACCCTTTTGGAAGGAGTTGATGTTGAAAAGTTGAATCGTAAAACATAATTGTGGAAACCAACACAATTTATGTAATTTGTTGGCCTCTCATTTGATATTCTTTCTAATTGCTAAAATTCTTGTTTACATTCATCACGTTATCAATATATCTTGAGAGAATAAATTTTGCTTGAGTTCAACTAGGGCTAACCAATTCATAAATATGTTTAAATACCTTTGTATGCATGTCAGTATGAGATTTAGTGTCTATAAAGGTGGTTCCATCAAAAATTTAAAAAGAGTTGAGACTTTATAGCCATGCATAGATTGGTAATATATAACTAGTGCTACCTTTGTGAGATAATTAAATTATATAATCTTATTATTTATATGTATGAACAATTGAACGTTTTACATACTTGAGAAATAGAAAAGAACTAGAATAGTAATGATACGTTGAAACACAAGATAGAACTTCACATGGCCAAACATTGCGCTTTTATCTGTAGATAGAACAGCTCTCAACTGTGAAATGTTGAACAAATTACTTCTACTCATGGAGCAGTAGAACAAGACATGCTCAATTGCACTTTTATCGGTAGATGGGACAACTTTCAACTGTGAAATGCTGAACAAAATCATTCTACTCATGGAGCGCTATAAGAAGACATCCTTAATTGCGTACCTGCCACCAAATTATAAATAGAATAAGTAAGACTTCAGGGCTTTGAAAATGCAAGAGGGAGTAAATTTCTTACCAAGGGAGCAGCACAAGTAGAGAAGTCCCTCCAATTTGGACATTCAAACTAATGTTTAAGAAGAAAAAAGAAAAATCAAATAATTGACAACTTTGGTCCTATGAATTTCAATGATGCGAAAAGACAAATCCCCCTTGCAACTAAAACAAAAAGATGTCAAATAAATGAATTAGATATACTCACATTGGCCCTTAAGCTGCCTCTGAGTCTTATAGCATATATATTTGTCGTCACATACAACCAATCTCTAATCTTATTAAAGGAATTAAAATAAGCATGTCTCCACGAGTTCTTGATTACCAAAGTACCAATAATTGCCCATAATCCAACAATGAAACCAAAGACCATGGATATGTTAAATTCATGGGTTAAAAAGCCATCATTTTCCTCGTCAGTGTTCTCTAGCTTTGCATTATCAGCTATGGGTGGATTAGAACCATCTTGTGGGCATCTTGTTAGAGGGTGGCCACAAAGTTCCCTATTCCCAGCATATGCAGATGCATTAAAGCTTTGTAATTGAGTGCCTATTGGAATTTTACCAGACAACTTCTTGTTTGACAAGTCTAGAACAGCCAAATGATGTAATTTTGCAAATCCAAGGGGAATCTCACCAGAGAACTGATTTATTGACAAATCAAGACATTCTAGCATTTCCATCTGACCAATGTCTGAAATTATGCCTCCACTTAAATAATTTCTTGATAGGTTCAAAGAAATTAATGCTCTCATCTCAGAGAACTTGTGAGGGATGCTTCCAACGAACCTATTGCTTGAAAGATCAATGAGTCTAAGAAGTCCTAGTGTGTTTCCATATTCAGACTCTGTCCTTTCCATTGCACCAATGCATAGTCTATGAACTCAACAGCATGATAAATCATATAACCAGATAAATGAATTGCACTTTCAGTTGTTTTATTCTTTTGAACTAAAGACGTGAAATTGTTGAAGCATGGAGGAATTCTTCCAGATATTGAGTTCCTTGAGAGGTCCAAGATTTGAATCTCAGTTAGATAGCAGATTTCTGGAGGGATACTTCCATTGAAATTGTTGTGCCTAAAGCTAAGAACTTCCAAATGCTTAAGGTGTGTTCCTATCCATGTCGAGATATTTCCTGATAGCTTGTTTCCTCCAACATCAATCATTACCAAATCTTGGCAATTTTTCAAAGTAGAAGGCGACTCCCCGGAGAAATTGTTATCACGTAAGTGCAATGTAAGGAGACCACTGAGAGAGCCTAAACTGTGTGGAATATTGCCAGAAAGTTTATTGTTGGACAAATTGAGAACGGATAATCGTGTCATGTTCTCTCAACAGTTGGGAAGCTCTCCTAAAAACTGATTATTTGAGAGGTCAAGTACCTCAAGCTCATGTTTGGGTGCATTTGTGCATATTGATGAAATTGATCCTAAAAATCCATTGTTAGAGAGTTGCAGTATCATGGAATTTGGAGAAAACAATGGTAGATTACCTAAGAAATTATTAAAACTAATATCTAATGTAGCAAGATCAACGAAGTTTGATGACAAATCAGGAATCCTACCACTAATCTGGTTATGAGAGAAGTTTAAATGATATATTCTTGGAGACAAATCCCATAACCATTTAGGCGATTCATCCGATATACCAGCACAAGAGAGATCGAGATTTGAAAAATTAGTCTGAGTTCGAAGCCACGCAGGGAAGCGAGTGCCCATGTTGCAAGATGCTAGTCTTATAACATCCAACTGAAAAGGAGGAATCCAATCAGCAGCGAAATTTAAGACCAATGAATTGAAGGACAAATCCAGGTGTTTCAAGTTTTGGAGTTTCGAGAGGTGAGCATCAGAGATTGTTCCTTGTAAGGAATTGAAAGAAACATCCAAAATCTCAAGCATGGAAAGTTGCCCAAGACTTGCAGGTAGCGATGCAAGTTTATTGCCGCCCAGGCGTAATCCTTTTAATGAAACAAGTGCTTTCAAGTTCGGCAATGATCCTGTGATTTGATTGCTGGATAAATCCAAATATTCAAGCCTAGAAAGCTGTCCAAAGCTGTTTGGAAAAGACCCATTCAATTGATTGTCATACAACTGCAAAATCCTTAAGGATGAAAATTGTGTAAAATCAGGCAATGAGCCATAGATTTTATTTTCTCCCAACCACAAAACCTCTAGTGAGTCCTTTGTTCCCACAGATAACTTGTAAAATAAATCGGGGAGGGGTTCTGATAAGCTATTGCCTAATAGTAGTAATGTTTGCAAATGGCTTAAATTCCCCAAGGATTTTGGAATTCCACCTGTTAGCTGATTATATGACAGATCAAGATACTCAAGAAAAGTAAATCTTTCAAAGCCATTAGGAATGGCATGTAAGTTATTATATGATAGGTCTATGGTACGGAGACTTGTGCTTATGTTGAACAACCAACGATATGCAGAAGAAGTGAGCCCACTTTGAGATAGATCAAGAATAGAAAGAGATGTAGAAGGAGAATTAACAGAGAAATATGTGGGAAGCTGACAGTAATACAAGTGCAATTCTTTCAGAGAAGGAAGCTTCAATATATCTTGTAGCAAATTGGTACCTCTCAAGTAAGAACCACTCAAATCAAGTAGGGACAATGAAGAGAGATTAGAAAACCAGTCGAGGTTCTCGAACACGAGTTCATTACCCCCGAGATTAAGTGCCCTCAGTTTGGTAAGATTCCCCAGCTGATGAGGAACAACACCAGAAAAGTTAGAATTCTCAAAATTCAGGTGTTGTAAGTTCTTCAGGGAACCAATGAATTCTGGAATTTCATCATATCCAAAATCACCGCCACTTAGATCCAAATCATTCAAATAATTCAACTCAAGCAAGGCACTACTAATCTTACCTCCCAAACCGCTAAGTTGGAGACCGATTACGTGACCAGTCTCATCGCTACATTCTACACCCTCCCACTGGCAGCATTCCTGTTTGGCATCTCCACTTCCCCATGACGAGAGAATGCCATAGTCATCTGTAAGGCCTTCCTTGACCCTGAGAAGAGCTTCACTCTCCTTTGGTATGCACTTCAATTCTCCGCTGCCAAATACAGAATCATACTGCAGGCAGTCTGAAACAAGGACAACCAACAATGGCAGTAACATAATAATTAATCCTTTATAATTGATCATTTTTTTTTTCTTTTTGGAGATAAAAGGACCTCAAAGCAAAAAAATATAAAATATGGTTTCAAAGGTTATAGCTTTCTGGAATTCTCTTTGAAGTTTGAGAAAAGTGGTGGTGATATATTGGTTACATATGAAGAGTAGTATTTATATCAGCATTCCTCCATAGATAGTGCAGCTTCAACTCAGCTTATTAATGGAGGATCACCGCCCTAGTTGACTTGACCCTATCCTATATACATATAGGCATTCTTTATCACATTAATTTAAATGTGGTTTCTTCCACAATATTACCAGTAATTTAGCATATCGGGTGCTTAATTGCCACTGTTATCTACTCGTTTTTCATCATTACGTGGCGGCTGGTGCTCCTTTTTCCAAAACACACTTCCACAAGGACGCCCTTGACTGAGAATCTTTATATTACTAAAGACTTCCACATTCACATTTTATTTTTTAAACATCTAAAAAAGCTGTTTAATTGACTCATATATATAATATTTAAAACAAATTTTTTACACTTGTATTATTTTTCTTGGTGTATTCTACTATACAAATTTAATTGTGCAAACCTCATATGTGGAATATAATCGGTATTTAATATAAAAATCATAAGATTTAAAATACGAAATCATAGCCTTTATTTTTGTTGATTATTTGGCATTAGGACAAATTAAAGTACATGTAATCTGCTACGTGTGCAACCTTTTGAAGGTGGATTTTAATTATATGTTAGGGTCAATTGCATCGAAATGGTGGTTGTCATCATAAGATTTCGGTTTTTGGGACTCTAATCCATTGAATAACTTTTATAAATTTGGGCTGGTTGAATTGAGCTTTCTGTCAAATGATATTTTTATGAAACCCTTACTGTATTAAATGTTCATACATAATGTATTTTAAATTATTTTTTGTATTTTTCTCTTTAAATTAATGAAAAAATAATTTTGTCTGCAATAGAAATGTCAATTAATTATAGTGATACACATTAATATACATACTTAAAATATTATGTAAACAAACCAATTCTAAAAGTACAACAGTTTATGCTCAATTAACATTCTCAGATCAATTCGAAAATTTAGTTATGATATTATTATTTCATACCAATATTTTTGCTAATTAATATATAAAAATCCATATTTACACATTGCTATTGTTTTACACTAGTTATTGTTATATTAGCTAATTAATTGCTATTGTTTTACACTAGTTATTGTTATATTAGCTAATTAATTTCTACAGCTAATTATAATTAAAAGGTTATTCTTAGTGTCAGCTCAACATTGAGGAAGAAAAAGAAGGCAAAAGAAAAGTGTGGTGTATTGATTACTTATATAGACTAGCTAGTATTTATAGGAACATTCCTCCATAGTCATTCTTCCACAATAAAAGTAAGCATCATAATTGGTTGAAGGTGCTTAATTCCCACTGTTGTCTACTCGTTTTTCCAAAACATGATCACTTCCACAAAGCCCGTGACTTGGAGTGAAATAAAGCCTTAGATTCAACTCAACCCACTAGAGGAATTCCAAAATTAATTCCAAACGCGACCTTGAGCAATGAAAAACTAAGACTATCTTTTGAGCAGTTGAAAAAGGCTTAAGTACAGATATAGACGTCAATATAAATGAGTATAAATATAAATAGATAAATATAGCTGTTTTGTTTCATTTTATTACCATTTATTTATAAGTAATTTAATTTATCACAAATAGATATGGTCCATTGAAGAAATAAAAGCTCTAATTATCTATTTATTTCTAATTTAATTATTTTTTCATGCATACAAAACTACCCTTACCTAATTAGATTACAATATTATTAAGCATATTTATTGTTAAATTAAATTAAAATTTATGGAATGGATCCTAAAAGTCTCATAAAGAATTAGAACTCTAGCAAAATTTTAATTTAATTGGGGCCATATTAAATGGTATTTTCGTCTATACTATTATAAAAAAAAAAAAAAAAAAAGGTCTGTTTTATGTTTATAACAGAATTTTTAATTTACATAAGCTATTCTTTAACTATTCTAACAATTAAAATAGACAAACAGTTTCAAGAACAAAATGGAGAATTCAGCATATCTAGAAAGTTGATTGGATGCCAGTTTTATTAATATTTTAAACTTATCCTCTAAAGATACTTCACAAATGATTGAATAAGATTATAATTTTTTTAATTTTTAATGAGCCAGATAACCCACTGTCAATATTTCATCCTCAACTATGTTGGATATGAATTTTATAGAATCTTTAAAGTGCATGAAAGTGGAAAAAAATATTCAAAATTACATAAATTTATAAATAATAGACATGTATTTTAAATATCATTCAACTTTTATTATATTGAAAAAAAAAATGCCCAAAAAATAAATAACTTTGGAAAGTATTTATGCATATATGAAGAGCTTGCGACTATGCAAATTACAAGTAAATATTAAAAAAAAAAAAATACTATAGATATATTTATTATATTTTTTTTCACTATTGTTTCTTATTGCTGCCATTGCTCTCCACTGTCGCACATTATAAAGACCCTCACTCTTCTACAGTATACCAAACATCCTTCGATTCAGCTGAACCCACTAGAAGGCATCTTAGATATGAGTAATATTGTAACATAGACGTCTATAGATATAGATATAGATGGATAAATGTAATGATTTTATTTCGTTGTTGTTTGGTAATTTAATTTTTCAAAAATAGTAAAAGAAAAAGGTGGACTAGAAGAAAAATAAACTACTGATTGTCTATCTATTTCTAATTTAATTACCTTTATTATGTATACAAAAATACGTTTAATTTCTGTAACTATATTATAAATGCAACTAATATTTATGATACTCCTAAACACTTAATTGGTCTCATAAGGAAATATAGGTATCGCTGCCCTCTTGCTTGCCTACTGGTGATGATGACCAAGCTGACAGATTCATGATCAACTCCTAAAATCCACCCCAAGAGATTCACAATTTATAAGACGGCATTCTTTTCTTGTCGTCAAAAATAGAACCTCTACAAAATTATTTCAATATTTGTTTTATCTCTTAATCTAATACCATTCATATATATCAAGTGTATCTAATTCTTAATCAATTATTGTTATAAAAAAATAGGGCAAATTGCAAAAAATAAAACCATAAATAAAGCCATTTTACAAAAGACGACAGGAATTAAGGCTATGACAAAATTAGGACCATAATTATTTACAAAAAAAAAAAGGACGAAGCTTGTTGAAAAGCACAGTCAACACCAGAATATGCTTGCATGAAGCTTGACTAGCACAGCTTAATTCCGTGTCATGTGCCACGTGTATTTTGATAGAGGAAAAACTGCAAAATAGGACAATAAGTAAGCCATCTTGCAAAAGATGACTGGAATCAAGGAGCAACAAAAAATATAACCTAACTTAAGGGATAGCAACAAAGATAATGCACAAACCTAAAACAAAAAGTAATATCGTCAATTTTCACCCAATGCAAACTTATCAATTTACCCGATTTTGCATCATTGTCATTTTTGGATGAACCAATCGAATTTTGTGGCATTCTAGCCTCACAAAATTTCCTTTAATTTTGTATCAATAGTCATTTCAAATAAATCGGTCAAATTTCGTAGCATTCCGATGCCATCAATTTTCACCTAAGTTTTTGCTACAGCTTAATATTTCAGTGTTTTTTCTTTTGTTTTTCCCCTGCTCCTTAATGTTCTACTTCGAAGAGAAAACTGGAACTGAAATCTGAAGAAACTGATGATCTGGGGCCAGGAATTCTTGAATGGGCATGGCATATTTGCCAGAGCAGCTCTGTTAGCAGCACATCAGGTACCAATCTTTCCCACTTATTATAAATTCTAGACATCTTTGATCAAATTTTCAACCCTGAAATTCCAACTACTAACTAGGATGCCAAATCCTATTGGTTTGTAACCTTCGAGATACAAGCCAACATTACACGGTATAATTAACACCAAAATGTCCTCTATTGATTCTCAGAGAATATTTCTTGTCCGTATTAAATCATTGATATTACCATACGTGCAGTAGTCATATGATTTGTTTCATAACCTTAGTTTGCAGGATCTGCTTCTTGGAAAAGCTGTCTAGGTTGTTTGATAAGAGCCTTAGAAGGTCAATCAGAGACGATTTTTAGTGT
Source organism: Jacaranda mimosifolia (assembly GCA_018894105.1). NCBI lineage: Eukaryota > Viridiplantae > Streptophyta > Magnoliopsida > Lamiales > Bignoniaceae > Jacaranda > Jacaranda mimosifolia. Next base: position 36,042,116 of record CM032125.1, on the reverse strand, counting down.
AGAAAATGTTTTTGCATTTCCCATCTCTTTCTTTGGTTTTAGTTGAGCATTCTGCAGTTAGAAAAGACACAGGAATTTCCATGATGTCAAGTCAAGTTCTTTTTTTATATACACTACCAAACAAAGAGTACGAGAATTCTGTGTTCAAATTACAATGATGCAAGTAGTTCAATTATATTCATCAATTTCTAAGGATGCCAATCATCCCTTACCATTTTCAGAGCACAATTTGCAGAGAAAGATGTCTCAGATTTACACCAACTGGGAGAAGCTGTGGCAGCTGTTTTGAAGAAAGAGCAGCTTTGGCAACTTTTCCTTTCTCACTCGAGGACCTCCAGTACACTGTCTGAGGCGTCGGATTCCAGTTCCAGTTTGGATTTGAGTTCTCCACTCCATGATGTGCCCTTTGACTTTTTAAGTCTGGAACTTCATTGCTTCCCAAGCTGAATTTAGTCCAGCCTCTGAGCCTGACGATTTGTTGAGGGCTTCTGCAGAGTATCTTGAGGGGGGAACCTTTGGGTGGGCTTATGTTGCTACTCTTGATAACGGGATAAGATTTGTGGTGAAGAGACTGAAGCCAGTGAGCGTTTCTGAACGACAGTTTAGGCAGCACATGGAAATTGTAGGGAATACGCGTGACTTAAATATTGCCATATTAAAGGGTTACTATTCTTCCAAGGGCGAAAAGCTTCCGCAGTATGATTATAACAATAAGGGAAACTTGTCTCAATTGTTACATGGAATGTCGTTCGACTCTATTTGAACTTCAGTTTTGCATTGCTAACTTGTTTATTTTGTGAATGAAAATGCTTCAGGAAAAATGGATTCTGCAATCTTTTTCTTAAATTGCACTTAGGATACTAGATTTAGGGGGTGTTCAATTAAGCTTATTTAATGATCTTATAAGTTTCAAAATCTTGGTCTATCAAACACTTTAAGAACTTATTTTCAAAATAAAATTTAATATCTTATAAGCTCTAAAACCATTTAGCAACATGCTTTGAGAGTACTCATCCAAAGACCTTCTCTAGGATTTTAGACGCAGGTTTAGTCTTGATCATCAAGTCTTATAAATTTGTCATTTTTGACCATATATATGTGCCTTCAATTCAGTCAACATAATAACTACCAAACAACAGGAGAAATCTGAAAAATTTATATGATGTAATATATCATTTTCATATTTCCAGAAAGAAATAGATAGAATCAGACTCACGTAGACTGGCCAACCCGATTGAGAATTGTGCTTGGTGGGTAGCTTGTCCATGGAAACATTAAATCTTGATGGTGTAGCTGATTTGCAGTGCAAGAGTTCATAAGATAATGTTGAATCGGTGGAAGAACATAGAAATTAGATGTTGAAGGCAGATGTGTTTTAGCTGTTCAAGCTGAAATTCCACTGATTATCGTGGTTTTGGTAGCGCTCAAATTTGTGATTCTGAATTTTTCGCCAACTATTTTGGAATTGGATAATATGCGCGTGTAGAATTGGAAAATTAATTATTATAAAATCCTCATGTCCATACTTGGAAATGCAAAATTGCAACTAATTCCTTTTAGTTCTAAAACTTTTCTAGAAAAATATCTAGAAAATAATATTTTAATTTTGTTTGATATTTTGTTTTTTGAGATATTTGTGTTGAACATATTATACAAATTTTTTGGTTTAAACAAATTTTATCACACTATTTACCATAATGTAACTTAAATTCTTTTAGTACATTTACTAATTTATAATGAATTATTCTTAAATAATACATAAAATTATTACAAGAAAGGAAAATATAAAATTTTAATATAAGTTTCTATATATCTTATTTTTATTGTCTATAATTTTTCTCTCGTTTAAGCATTCCAACTTCCAAAATTTTCTTCTTCTTCTTCTTCTTCTTTTTTTTTTTTTTTACTACATGAATAAAAACTTCTTTTGCCATTTCAATTAAACATCCTTAGATTCCTTTTGGCTATGTTTTTAAAATTATTTTTTATTTTCTGCCAAGTTCAAAAAATGAGAAATTAATTATGAGTTTAGATTTGAAAAATGAAATGTTGTTTGGATATTTTATCTAAAATGAATTGACTGCTTAGGGTTGAAAATGAAATGTATTTGAATGTTGTTTTGTTTTTATTTTAAAAGTCGTATAAAAGGGAGTAGGGGAAAATATTGTGTGAAAATGGAGGGAGAGCGTAAAAGTATGTATGGGAAAATATTTTTAAAAAAAATGCTTGTAAAAATGGGCAATAAATTGATAGCTTTCTATTTTTAATTTTTTGAGAAAATGAAAAGGGAAAGTGAAAACAAAAACAAAGAAGCACTTAAAAATTTGAAAAAGAATTCAATGCACAAGGGCTTGATTATAAACTTCCATACCCTATGATACCATGTCTCATTGTAAAGACGTCATGGCCCACAAAAAAAGCAAACTAACATATTATAAAGTGTTTGATAATTTTTCTTTTTAAAAAAGAACTTAGAAGATTTTAACAACTTATTTTAAGATTTTATAATTTTTTTTATAATTTTTTTTAAAAAAATTATGAAATCTTAAAATAAGTAGTTAAGATCTTATAAGTTCTTTTTTTAAAAAAGTAAGGTATTCATAATTTATTTTTAAAATTTTAGCAAACTCTCTTACTTTTAATCATACTAACTATAATTACTAATATCTTGTGAATTTCAATATCTCATTTTATCCAAACACTTTAAATGCTTTTTTTTAATACAAGAATTAACATCTCATAAGTTATGTTAACATAGGACATTTACTTTTTGTTTTTATTAAATTCGTACCCATTAAATATGCATTAACTGCTAATGTATAAATAATATTGATCGGCCTTTTGTTCAATAGCACTAATATCACATATAAAGCAGAGGTCAAAAATTTAAATTTAATAAACTCTTTACATACAAGTATATAAATAGAAAGAAAAATTATATATATAATGTCTATAGTCAATTCACATATTGTTATTATCCTCATATTTTATGTGTATTAGAGTTCAAATAATAAAAAAAAAAAATTATTCCAGCATATGTTGAAAAGTGAAAAAAAGGTTACATATATATATATATACATATACACACACTTCAATGGGTGATATTATCTCATAAAATGAAGAGGGAGGGGGGGGGGGGGGGGGGCGCAGGGAAAGAAAAAGAAAAAGAAAAAGAAAAAGAAAATCAATAATTAGTAATTAGCATCAATAGTGAGTGCGCCAACATTGATTTCTTGATCAACTTCACTTGTGCGACAAATTTAATTTTCAATTAGCAGAGGATTCACCAACACTCTCCAGGCTTTCGAGAAAGAGCTAGCAATTGATATTGGCAAGGGATTTCAAAAAATGCTTTTCTTATTCCGATTCAAATCTGATTTCTGTTATATCGAAATTGGACCAGTGAATTCTGCGTTTTTCAAAAACTGCTTTGGCAATGATTTGCTGCGAAGATAGTTGGAATTCCTGGTTTGGTTAGTTCATTTTATTACTCATTTGTATAATAAATTTGTTTTTTGGGGGCTGATTTCATTAATTTTATTCCTTGCAGCAATTCCGTATTTGCAGAATCCGCAGTTGGATCCGCAGTTTCACGTGTACTTTTCTGAGGAGAGGTTCAGTGCTCTACACCTTTCTATTAGGAATTTCTTGATTGAGATTCTTAATGGCGCTCATATCCTTCAGATTAGTTACAGTTATTGTTTTTCATGCACTCCGTGAGTTAAGTAACATTTTAGCTTCCAAAAGTTGCTGGACTTTATTTTTATTGTTATTATTATTTTTGTTTCAATATTTGATTAATGAACTAGTGAAGCGACTCATTTTCCTTTAGAGTAATAGTACTTCTGTGTTTCTAGTTCCTAAAGCATGCTTAATGCCAACATGACCTGCTCTGCAAAATGGTAAATAAATGAAAAGGAAAGGAAACCTTATTTGCAGCACTTTCTTTTAGATGCGCCGTTCCGTGGAAATTTGTACATGGAATAAAACAAGACCAATGTGTCTGGTTATTGTTTATAGTGCAAGGATTTTGAAGACACTTTCCCAGTTTTGACACTTCAACTATTTTTGTCTGTCATGAGGGTTTCTTTCCATCTTTTTCTCTAATACCTAGAGATGCATGGTGCATTCTTGTACTTCTACATTTACGTAGAAGATGAATTGAAAAACGAAGAAATGTAATTTAGGAAACTGAAATATCTCCTTATCTTATTTGGTTAAGTCTTTATGTATGTTATGCGTGGTCTGGGCTGGAGGAGTGCCAAAAAATGGATTTCTGCAAGTATGTAGAAAAGTGATTATGGAATCTGGACAATTCTTTTTTCAGTTGAGATGAGTTTCCAAATTGAGGATCCAACCAATTTAAGATTTGTGAGAGTTTCGATTCTAATGAATTAATTCGAATTAAGATTTGCAAATGGAAAATCTTTTGGAACATTTTAGTTTATTGAGCATTGTAAGACAGCTTTCTTCGGCTCTTTAAAATGCACTGAATTGAATGCTAAAGTGTATGGAAATGCAAATTCTATACGATTTCCAACTAATAACTCACCAAAACTGGTGGAAGGCTCTACTTCTCTCCTCGATATTTGCATAGCACAAATGGGATTTGATTTTTCCCTTAGCTTATCTATGCACCCCATGCCTTATTGAAGATCAGTTCTGAAAGGGATACTGTGAACCACCTCAAGGAAGAGGTTAGGCAACTTAGTCTGAAGTTATCACAAGTTCAGACATTGTTGGAGGAAAAAGAGGCATTATTGTCTGTCAAGGAGGTGATCTTGCTATTCATGCTTAAATTCATTTATATATATCACGTGAAAGGAAATGATATTATCACTAGTTGTAGTTTTTTTCCATTTTAGGGGTGCAGAAGGAGCTACTGTTCCATCTGGAATGTCCTTCGAAGCTCAAGCGAATTCTACACCACAGCTGGAAGAAAGGAGTCATTTCAGATTAGGGACGATCTGCAAGTTGTGGAGTCTTGTGTTTCAAGAGCTAATATTTATAATCACGTTGATGAGAGTAGAGGCAGTGATACTTGAGTTTTTGTAGATGACCCTGTAGATGGTAAGTTGCTGCTAGAGTTCCTGGTTCATTTACCCAAACGAAGCTGGTTAAGAGAGTATTGTGTGCTTCTGTTCTAGTTGATAAGATAAGCTATTGAAGGCACAGCACTTTATGCTGTTGTGAACAAACTGTGATTTTATTTAACAAACCATCTTTCGAATGGGCTGTTATGGAGCAGGCTATGAATTGTACACGGGTGCTTGGATAAAGATGCCCTTGCAAGTTTCAACCTCCATGCAGATGTTACATAAATCTTTCCTTGACAGGAAGCGGATGTGATTTGCAGGATGAAGAAAATTTTGCAGAAGTGAAAGCAGTATTCCAGGTGAATTCTTTTGAAAGAGATCACACTTAGTTTTCGTGCTTCTTTTCTAGTTAAAATTCCTACCTCTTTATGCGCCTTTTCTTTGTCTTTGAGCTTTATTTCTTTTCCATCTTTTTCGAAATTTGTGTTCCTCATATCCTTCTTTTCCAGGATTCTTTCTTGAGCCATACAAGTCCAATCAGTTGTAGCCGCTTTTCGGCATATGGTGACAATATTGCTAGTGCTCAATTGATGGCACAGTTAGGTATATATAGTAACTCATTACAGCCTTTGCAGAAGATGCGCAGACCTCTTGAAAAACCAATGAAATCTTGTAGAACTTAAAATTCAGGATAAAGCATACCAAAAATGAAAAATGTTTTCACAGGCAGATCATTGGTTTTGTTATTTGCTCTGTAACATCACTACACGGCTTGCTTTTATAGTTGGTCCTCAGGCTATTATCCATACCCTTATGAAATCATCGAGCATGCTAGACAAACTGAAACTTAAGTTTCTTCAGAATTATCTATGTCCATTCTCAAGATTAGCATTTGATGAACTTTTTGCCTACTATTGAACACTCAAGCAGCTCTATTCTCTTAACTAAATACAAATTTCATGCTATGGTGAAGGATGTGGACCTACGATTCAGCAGGACCAACATCTAGAAATGCAAACCGTCTATTGCGGTGCTGAGATAATGTCACTTGAGTGGGACTGCATATCTGATCGTCTGGTATGTTGATGAGTTCCACGATTACATGTTCATATTTGGAATTGATAATTGTCTGTCTCAATGTTCTGTAGAGTAAAGAAGACTGGCAATTTGATGCTTTATTGATTGTCTGTTTGACTAAAGCTACCGATAGGCACTTCCGATGGAGGCATTAAAGCATGGAATGTGAATGCTAAGCGAGTTGTATGTGATCTCAGCTCAACAGAAGCATCCCCCAGGTGCTCTTCATCCTCATTTGTATATTCTTCTATTCCCATCTGCAGTCCATTATCCTTTCCCTTTTGCTTTTAACTTTTCTAAGAATAATCACTAGAAGCAAGTTTTTGCAGCCCGATTCTCACTTCAAGTGTCATTGTTGGCTTTGTGTTTCTGTCATTTCAGAATTTTGGACCTGAAATTCAGCCCCATGGAGCCTATTTTCGTTTCTGCAGCAGTATCCAGGAGGTAGTTTTCCACCTTCCAGCTTCTTTTTGCCCTTTGCACTATGGATATGTGATTCTATGATAGTTTCTTAACAGGCAAGGTGCTGACTCTTTTGATAACTTTGGATTTGCTTCATTGGCAGTATGGAACATGAGGACAGGGATGGCTATGGTACGTAATTGTCTGTCTGATAAATATGTAAGTTAATCTAGATCCGTTCTCTGTGCCTTTGAAACAAAGATTTCCACGAGTACTCACTTCTTTTCAACTTTTTTTAAGACAGTCCTTCCTCTTGGTAAAGATCCACCAGCAGTAACCTCATTGAGTTTCAATCACAATGGAACACTTTTAGCAGCTGCTGCCGCTGATGGAATGATTCACATGTTTGGTATCCTTTTCCTTGTCTTCCACAGAACTATTTTGTCTTTTTTTATTGTGTTTTTGTTATGGCATGAGTATTTATGCCAAATATCAAATACACACCTTAACTGGGGAAGGACATGTCTGCTGGCCAGCAAGTTACTGGATGGCCTGCTCATGATTCTGCAATTAGCTCCATTCGTTTTTGGCCTGATGAGACCAGCATTTTTAGCTTGGGAACTGATGGAAATGCAAGTATCTTTGACAACTCTTGGTTATCCTTTACAGTTGCTTAAAATTTGAATTTATTTGTTAGCTTTTATCATTTGAAACTATTTTATCATGAATTTTAGATTTTTGAATGGAGCTTGCCCAATCCAGGCAAAATTCTTTGCTCAAAAAATTGTAGCAGGTATGAAGCTAGCTATTATATTGCATGGTTATATCCATCTTCTTTCGTAGATTTAACATTTGAACTAATTGCACAAACTTTTTGACATAAGAATTGTTTGTCAACTCCAATTTCCATTTATCCAATGTCTGTTTATGCTTCCACAGCATAAAGATGGATATTTGGCCCCGTAGTTCATATCTAAAATTATGTTCTTTATGTGGTCAATGGCAAAAACGAGAAAAATTGGATTTACATGGGAAGAATTGCCATGTCTTTATTGCCGTATCCACCAGAGCCATCAAAACCATCAAATCTTTACCTGTTCTTACCATCCATCCTCAAGAAGGGTTATATTTCCCGAATTTTTCTTGCCCTAAAACTAGTTGTATCACTCCATGCAACTTGTCTATTACAAATTATATATTGAAATGTGCTAGTTAGGGTTCAATTTATTAATATAGAAATGGTATTAAATGTCTTGTAATGATTAGTACAAAGTAAAAATTTGGTAATGAGTTAATTAATTGTCTAATTCAGGTTTCACAAGCCTGAGAATTCATCTCATTGGTGACATGAAATGGCTTTAGATGCCGAAGGGAGGAGAATTCCACGATATCTAGTTCAACAACAGCACTTGTAGCACCCCTGCTCAGGATGACACCTCAGTTAAGGCACCACGCAGCTTCAATCTTAAATATTAGAGTCGCAACCGAACAAAAGGCCCATAAGTTCATTTCACACATATTCTAAAATGCCATTCAATCTCATCAATTAGTTCTAAACCACCATTTTCAAAATAAACACCTGCTAAACTTCATCATATTAATACCTTACGGCATAACATATTAAAGCCTTATAATTACAATCATACATATCACATCTCTAAGGTTTCTTTCCCAATACAATACATCATAACTTATATTATGTACAACCTTCAAAAGGAAATTGGACACATTTCTTCCCAATTCATTCTTGCACCATCTCTTCCCTGTTTGATATTATAAAATACAGGGAGGTAAGTCCAAAGACTTAGTGAAGAATACAGAAGGGATTTATCGAGGATGATTCGACTCGAAAAATTATAATACAAACGGACAAATCAAACAAATACAGAAATAAATAGTATTGATAAGCAAATAGGAAACTCTCCTGCCTTACTGCCCTAAGATCAGATGTCATACATACAGAAACAATCAGACAAATCAAACCCAAAGCATATGCACTCAAAGGATAGTCTAAGACGTGTATTGCCAATTCACTTTATACCAGACAAACATATCACCTAAGCGTAACAGTTTGGTATATGGCAGATGCCCATACGAGCTGTATAGCGCACCGCTGATGCTTAGGGGAAAGTCCCTAGCGCACCATTGATACCCAGGGGAAGTCCCTAGCGTACCGCCAACACCAAGGGGAAAGTCCCAAGCATGCCGGGGACACCGAGGGGAAAGTCCCAAGTGTGCCTCATATAACCAAACATATCGCCCGGAATAGCCCTTGGCCTCATAATCACCGTACAAATAATAGAATTAACTGCTTATACAGATGCCCAAGGGAAAGTCCTTAGCACATTGCCAGTTTCGGATAGATTAGATCATAGCAGACAAAAATAATACCCATCAGGCAACAGATAACAGTAACAGATACAGATATGCCAGCATGGCCAAAATACAGATCAGATAACAGAAATGCCGACAAGGCAATAGATACAAATCAGATTAGAACAAATAACAGACAAAATTTTGGGTGCCAGAACCGACAAAAATAAATACAGAACAGATATAACCCTCACAGAGGTATTCAGAGTAGAATCAAATAACAAATAGAATCCAAACACGGTTCTGAGTAACGTACAGAAATAATAAACCCACATAAGAGTAAATTTCAATAACAGATAGCTCAATAGGGTGCCAAATTGGCAGAACCTCATAGGTATGGCAAGTACCAAGAGGGATAGATCCTCACCTTATACCCAATCAATCAAATATATAACTATTGCTCGCCACCAACCAAATCTCCATCACCTAATTCACAAAATAATTCATAATTAAAGTTCGATCGATTCTACTAACCTTATTTGTTATCAAAGTTTAATATTTCCCAAAATTACCAAATAAATCTTATTTAAGTCCAAATTTATATAAATCAATCAAACTAACTTAATCTTATCAACTATTAATAATTTAATATTTAAAATCTTAAATTCCTATTCATAAATAATCTATAATTAACTCAAACCCACAAAATGTCACTAATTAAATCTTACAAAATCTATATAACTCAATTCAACCTCCAATTACATAATATTTCATGCTTAATCTAACAATTATCTCCAAACTTTATTAATATGAAATCAAAATCTAAAATTCCCAGACATATATGTAATACAAAATAATATAATAACACAACCTAAAATCCATAATAATAGTATAATTACGATCACTTGATTCCAAGTGCATAATTCCACAAGTTACGGTTCAAATCCTTCAATAACTCAACTAATTTCAAATTATCCTAAATCTTTAACAGTGTCCGGGTCCACTAACCTATATGGCTCCATCAATAGGAAACACACACACACACACACACAAACATATATATCCATTACAATGATCTTCATTTCATAATACAACTTTAACGATAAGGTACAACACATACATAATGAGGTACAATCAATTAAAGCTTATATTGCAACTTTCTATTACCCAAATGGCTTAACGAGGCCTTAGAATCATGAACCAATAGCACCGTTGCAACCATTGGAACAAGGAGATAAAACTGTCCCCAAGACGCCGGAGCACCGCCACCAACCGTCGGCCGCTGTCGTCGAAAAATTCACCGTCACAACCAGAAGATACTCCTCAGCTCTACGATCACAACCCCTCAAACAATTTCAGATTTCGATGTCATTTGGTTGGTCAATTGTCCAGAAAACCATAATCCCGCCACCAACATCACCGCGCTGGTTTTTCTCTGATTGCTTCATCGTCGATGGTCCGTTTTGCTCGTTCAAGCTACCGTTGTGATCCTTGAGTCGAGTCCAACAAAACCCAGTACTTAAACTCAAATTTTCGTTGCCGAAATAAAGAAACCCATTGACCTCCACCATGGCCCAAACTTCAAGCTCTAATTTCGGTTGCCTCATCGATCGGTTTTAGGGAAAAGTTGTATATTTGAGTTCGTTGAGTTGAGAGGAGTAAAAACGGTATATAATTTGTTGGGTTTTATCATTGTCCAGAAAAAAAATGATTGGAGGAGGAAGCCACGGTGGTGAAGAAAAATGAAGAAGAAAATGGATAAGAATGGAGAACAAAATGAGGAAAAATGAAGAAAAAAGGAAGAATGAAAAAATGGAACTCAACATGCATTAATTGTTGACTTGATGCAAGCATGGCTTGGTTGTCTTCAACATCATTTCATATATATATATATATATATATTAATAATTTAGAATCTCTCAATTTAGTTCTCAAAATAAATAAAATGCATTTTCGATCTCAAAATCTTATAAAAATATAAATTGAATCTTATATAATTTTTATCATGATTAAATAATTCAAAATTCTAATCGAATAACTAAAATTAACTGATAAAATAATTAATAATAATTTAACAAATATATAAGATTTTGGGTGGTTAAAGCACTAATATACTAGGTAGCTAAAACCGCTTGATTTTCTTTTGTCGTGAGCATCTTCACCTTAGCTGAATGATTGAGCACTTGAAAAGGCAAAAAACCAGCTTTTCACATTGATTTTTTTCTTTTTTTTTCTTACTTTATTGTGGACAGGTTCGCAGTCAAACGAATGGCGTGAGAACTCTTTCTCATGGTGGATCGATCACAACAGTAAATTGGCATCCAACATTGCCCATTTTCTTGAGGGGGTCGGCTGATCACTCTGTCAAGGTCACATCAATATTATGATGGTCCCTTCATTTTTGTTACTTCTATATTTGGTATTACTTGTTTTTATTTTATTTCACTTTTCTTTTTCTTTTTCTTTTTTTCTTCTTTTGGGGGTGGGGGGTGAAAGGAAGGGTCGGGGAGAGGGGGTGTTGGTGGGGCGAAAGTGGTTGTAGATGACAAGGGTTGCTTTGTTTTTGGGAATCTAGTGGTTTGGGAAGTGGTGCGATGAGATTGTAATTCTATGCAAACTATTCTGTATGATCAACCTCTGTGTAATATAACGTAGATTTCAAAATCCTTGTGAAAGGAGATGATGTTGAAAAGTTTATTAGTAAAACATAATTGTGGAAACCAACACAATCTATGTACTTTGTTGGCCTCTCATTTGATATTATTCCTAATTGCTAAAATTCTTGTTTACAATCATTATGATATCAATATATCTTGTGAGAATAAAATTTGCTTGAGTTCAACTTAGGCTCATCAGTTCACAAATATGTTTAAATGCCTTTGTGTGTCTGTCAATATCAAATTTAGCATCTATAAAGGTGGTTCCATTAAAAATTTAAATAGAATTGAGACTTTATAACTATGCATGGATTGATAATAAATAATTAATGCTTCCTTTGTGAGATAATTAAATTATATAATCTTATTATTTGTATGTATGAACAATTGAATGTTTTACATACTTGAGAAAGGGAAAAGAACTAGAATAGTAATGATACATTAAAATATAAGGCAAAATTTCACTCCGCCAACCATTGCACTTTTATTGGTACATGGAACAATTATCAACTGTGAAAAAATGAACAAATTCCTTCTACTCATGGAACGGTAGAAGAAGACATGCTCAATTGAAATTTTATTGGTAGATGGAACAACTTTCAGCCGTGAAATGTTGAACAAATTCATTCTACTCATGGAGTGCTATAAGAAGACATCCTCAATTGCATGTCTACCACCAAATTATAAATAGAATAACTAAGACTTTTGAATTTCGAAAGTGTAAGGAGTAAATTTCTTACCAAGGGAGCATCACAAGTGGAGAAGTCCCTCCAATTTGGACATTCTAACTACTGTTCAAGAAGAAAAAAAATCAAATAATTGACAACTTTAGTCCCTTTGTGAATTTCAATGATGCAAAAAAGACAAATCCCCTGTGCAACTAAAACAAATAGATCTCAAATAAATGAATTAGATATACTCACATTGGCCCTTAAGCTGCCTCTGAGTCTTGTCGCATATATATTTGTCATCACATATAACCAATCTCTAATCTTATTAAAGGAATTAAAATAGGCATTTCTCCATGAGTTCTTGACTACCAAAGTACTAATAATTCCCCAGAATCCAACAATGAAACCTACGACCATGGATATGTAAAACTCATAGGTTACAAAGCTATCATTTTCCTCGCCAGGATTCTCGAGCTTTGCATTGTCAGCTATGGGTGGATTAGGACCATCTCCGGGGCATCTTGTTAGAGGGCGGCCACAAAGTTCCCTATTGCCAGCATATACAGATGCATTAAAGCTTTGTAATCGAGTGCTTATTGGAATTTTACTAGATAAATTGTTGTTTGACAATCCAGAATAGCCAAATGATACAATTCTGCAAGTCCCAAGGGAATATCACCAGAGAACTGATTTATTGACAAATCAAGACATTCTAGCATTTCCATCTGACCAATGTATGAAATTATGCCTCCACTTAAATAATTTCTTGACAAGTTCAAAGATATTAATGCTCTCATCTCAGAGAACTCGTGAGGGATGTCTCCAACTAGCCTATTGCTCGAAAGATCAATGAGTCTAAGAAGTTCCAGTATTCTTTTGTATTCAAACTCCTGCTCTTTCCATTGTACCAATAGGTAGTCAACGAAGTTAACAACAATCCCTTCGGAATTAAATCCAAAGTAAGAAATAGTACTTTCAGTAACATTCTTCGGAAGCAAAGAAGTGAATTTGTTGAAGCATGGAGGAATTCTTCCGGATATTGAGTTCCTTGAGAGGTCCAAGACTTGAATCTCAGTTAGATAGCAGATTTCTGGAGGGATACTTCCATTGAAATTATTGTGCTTAAGGCTGAGAACTTTCAAATGCTTAAGGTGTGTTCCTATCCATGTCGGGATATTTCCTAATAGCTTGTTTCTTCCAACATCAATCATTCCCAAATTTTGGCAATTTTTCAGAGCATTAGGAAACTCCCCAGAGAAATTATTATCATGCAAGTGCAACGTAGAGAGGTCACTAAGAGAGCCTAAACTTTGTGGAATATTGCCAGAGAGTTTATTGTTTGACAAATTGAGAATGAGTAATCCTGTCCTGTTCTCCCAACAATTGGGAAGCTCTCCAGAAAACTGATTATTTGAGAGGTCAAGTACCACCAGCCAACGAAAGGGTGCATTTGTGCATATTGATGAAATTGATCCTACAAACTTATTGTTGGACAATTGCAATACGCTAAAATTGGGATAAAACAATGGCAGATAACTTGAGAAATTATTAAAACTAATATCTATTATAGCATAATCAATGAAGTTTGATGACAAATCAGAAATCCTACTACTAATCTGGTTATGAGAGAAGTTTAAATAAGATATTCTTGGAGACAAATCCCAAAACCATTTAGGCACTTCATCCGATATACTAGCACAAGAGAGATCAAGGTCAGAAAAATTAGTCTGAGTCCGAAGCCATGCGGGGAAGCGAGTGCTCATATTGCAAGATGCTAGTTTTATAGCATCCAACTGAAAAGGAGGAATCCAATCGGCAGTGAGATTCAAGACGAATGAATTGAAGGACAAAACCAGGTGTTTCAAGTTTTGGAGTTTCGAGAGGTGAGCATCAGTTATTGTTTCTTGTAAAGAATTGAAAGAAACATCCAAAATCTCAAGCATGGAAACTTGTCCAAAGCTGTTCAGAAAGGATCATTCAATTGATTATATGACAATTTTTATTAACTATTTTTTTAATAAACTTTATGGTTTTTAATAAACTATTTTTATTAACTATTTTTTAATAAACTATTTTTGTTAACTATTTTTTTAATAAACTGTATGCTTTTTTAATAAACTGTTTTTTTAATAAACTATTTTTTTAATAAACTGGTTTTATTAACTTTTTTTTTGAATAAACTATTTTTATTAACTTTTTTTTAATAAACTGTTTTTATTAACTATTTTAATAAAACTAATTTTAAACTGTATATTTTTTTAATTAGCAAAAAGTTTAACTGCTAATTATGTTAATAAAGTTTAACTATTATATTAATAAAATAGTTAATTTAATTAGCAAAAAGTTTAAAATTAATTAATTTAAACTTAATGATTAAATTAAATATAGAAGAAAAATTATTTTTTGTTATCGTATGTCAAATAATATTTTTATTATATATTAAGAAAATTAGTGTATACATTAAAAATATAAGTTCAATAAATTAGACCCAATGGGTCTTAGGTTAGTTAGGGTAGGATAGGATTAGGGTCTTATTCTTTTGGGTATTTTAGGGTATGGGTGTGGGTAGGGTATCACCCTACCCATTTACAGGTCTAACTCATCCAAAGACCTTCTCAAGCATTTCAGATGCAGGTTTAGTCTTGATCATCAAGTCCTATAAATTTGTAATTTTTGACCATATATATGTGTCCTCAATTCAGTCAACATAATAACCACTAAACAACAGGAGAAATCTGAAAACTTTATATGATGTCATGTATCGTTTTCATATTTTCAGGAAGAAATGGACAGAATCAGACTTATATAGACTGGCCAACCTGATTTAGAATTGTGCTTGGTGGGCAGCTTGTCCATGGAAACATTAAATCTTGATGGTGCAGCTAATTTGTGGTGCGAGAATTCATGAAATAATGTCGAATCGGTGGAAGAAGATAGAAATTAGATGTTGAAGGCTTTCAATTGTGTCTGTTCAAGCTGAAATTCCACTGATAAACCCGATTTTGGTGCGCACAAATTCGTGATTCTGATTTCCCATCAACTGTTTTTGGATTGAATAATTTGTACATGTAGAATTGAAAAATTAATTATTATAAAATCATCATATCCGTACTTTGAAATGCAAAATTGCAACTAATTCTTTTTGGTTCCAAAACTATTCTAGAAAAATGTTTGGAAAATAATATTTTAATTTTGATTTATATTGTTTTTAAATACTTGCTTTGAATATATTATACAATTTTTTTTTAGTTTAGACAAATTTTATCACACTGTTTACCATACATTGTAATGTAACTTAAATTCTTTCAATACATTTACTAATTTATAGTGAATTATTCTTAAATAATACATAAAATTATTACAAGAAAGGCAAATATAAAATTTTAATATAAGTTTCTATATATCTTATTTTTATTGTCCATAATTTTTCTCTCATTTAAGCATTCCAACTTCCAAAAGTATATATATATATATATATATATATTTTTTTTTTTTATTTTTACTTACTACATGGATAAAAACTTTTTTTGCCATTTCAATTAAACATCCCTAGATCTCTTTTGGATATGTTTTCAAAATTATTTTTTATTTTCTGCCAAGTTCAAAAAATAAAATGTTGTTTGTATATTTTATCTAAAATAAATTGATTGCGTAGGGTTGAAAACGAAATGTATCTTAATGTTGTTTTGTTTTTGTATTAAAAGTTGTATAAATGGGAGTAGGGAAAAATATGATGTAAAAATGGAGGGAGAGTGTAAAAGTATGTATGGGAAAATATTTTAAAAATGAAAATACTTGTAAAAATGGACAATAAATTGATAGCTTTCTATTTGTAATTTTTTAAGAAAATGAAAAGGGAAAGTTAAAACAAAACCAAACGAGCACTTAAAATTTTGAAAAAGAATTCAATGCACAAAGGCTTGACTATAAACTATCATACCCTATGATACCATGTCTCATTGTAAAGATGTCATGGCCCACAAAAAAAAAGCAAACTAACGTATTGTAAAGTGTTTGATAATTTTTTTTTAAAAAAATTATAAAATTTTAAAATAAGTTGTTAAGATCTTATAAGTTTTTTTTTAAAGTAAAGTATTCACAAATTATTTTTAAAATTTTAACAAACTCCTTTACTTTTAATCATACTAACTATAAGTCTATAATTACTAATATTTTGTGAATTTTAGGATCTCATTTATCCAGACACTTTAAATGCTTATTTTTAATACCAGAATTAACATTTTATAAGTTATGTTAACATAGTACATTTACTTTTTATTTTTATTAAATGCATACTTATTAAATGTGCTTTAACTGTTAGTTTATATATAAGGTCGAAAATTTAAATTTAATGAACTCTTTACATACAAGTATATAAATAAAATATATATTTATATATAATGTCTGTAGTCAATTCACTTGTTGTTATTATCGTCATATTTTATGTGTATTAGAGTTCAAATAATAATAAAAAAAAAAAACTATTCAAGCATATGTTGAAAAGTGAAAAAAAGGTTACATGTATATATATATATATATCTATGCTTCAATGGGTGATATTATCTCATAAAATGAAGGAAGGGGGGGGGGGGGGGGGAGGGGGTTTGAAGAAAAAGAAAAAGAAAATCAATAATTAGTAATTAGCATCAATAGTGAGTGCGCCAGGGTTGATTTCCAGATCAACTTCACTTGTGCGACAAATTTAATTTTCAATCGAATCTTCTAAAGTCTGCAGCTTCGGAAAAGAATGGAGAAGATGAAATTCGCAGAGGAACTCGTGAGGGAATTTCTCGTCTTCAGAGGATTCACCAACACTATCCAGGCTTGCGAGAAAGAGCTAGGAACTGATATTGGCATCGGATTTCAAGTCAACAAGATTTTAGACCTAATTTTCGCTGTTTGGCCGATAAGTTGTTCGATCTGCTCAGCTTTTTCAAAAATTGCTTTCCTTATTCCGATTCAAAATCTGATTTCTGTTATATCGAAATTGGACCATTCAATTCTGCGTTTTTCAAAAACTGCTTTGGCAATGATTTGCTGCCAAGATAGTTGGAATTCCTGGTTTGGTTAGTTCATTTTATTACTCATTTTTATAATAAATTTGTTTTTTGGGGACTGATCTCATTAATTTTATTCCGTGCAGCAATTCCGTATTTGCAGAATCCGCATTTGGATCCGCATTTTCACGCGTACATTTCTGAGGAGTGGTTCCGTGCTCTACAACTTTCTATTAGGAATTTCTTGATTGAGATTCTTAATGGCGCTCATAACCTTCAGATTAGTTACAGTTATTGTTTTTCATGCACTTTATTTTTATTGTTATTATTATTTTTATTTCAATATTTGATTATGAACTAGTAAAGGGACTCATTTTTCCTTTAGAGTAATAGTACTTCTGTGTTTCTAGCTCCGAGAGCATGCTCAATGCCAACATGACCTGCTCTGCAAAACGGTAAATAAATGAAAAGGAAAGGATACCTTATTTGCAGCACTTTCTTTTAGAGCGCCATTCTGGAAATTTGTCCATGGAATAAAACAGGACTAATGTGTCTGGTTATTGTTTATGGTGCAAGGATTTTGAAGACATTTTCTCAGTTTTAACCCTTCAACTATTTTGTCTGTCATGAGAGTTTTTTTCCATCTTTTTCTCTAATACCTAGAGATGCATGATGCATTCCTATACTTCTACATTTACGTAGAAGATGAATTGAACAACGAAGAAATGTAATTTAGGAAACTGAAATATCTCCTTATCTTATTTGGTTAAGTCTTTATGTATGTTATGCGTGGTCTGGGCTGGAGGAGTGCTGAAAAATGGATTTCTGCAAGTATATAGAAAAGTGATTATGGAATCAGGACAATTCTTTTTTAAGTTGAGATGAGTTTCCAAATTGAGGATCCAACCAATTCAAGATTTGTGCTAGTTTCGATTCTAATGAATTAATTTGAATAAAGATCTGCAAATGGCAAATCTTTTGGAACATTTTAGTTTATTGAGCATACATAATTGTTTCCATGTTGTAAGACAGCTTTCTTCTTGCTCTTTAAAATGCACTGAATTGAATGCGAAGGTGTATGGAAATGCAAATTCTATCTGTTTCCAACTAATAACTCACCAAAGCTGGTGGAAGGCTCTACTTCTCTCCTCGATATTTGCATAGCACAAATGTGGGATTAGATTTTTTCCTTAGCTTATCTATGCACCCCTTGCCTTATTGAAGATCAGTTACGAAAGGGATACTGTGAACTGCCTCAAGGAAGAGGTTAGGCAACTTAGTCTCAAGTTATCACAAGTTCAGACATTGTTGGAGGAAAAAGAGGCATTATTGTCTGTCAAGGAGGTGATCTTGCTATTCATGCCGAAATTCATTTATATATATCACGTGAAAGGAAATGATATTATCACTAATTGTAGTGTTTTTCCATTTTAGTGGTGCAGAAGGAGCTATTGTTCCATCTAGAATGTCCTTTGAAGCTCAAGTGAATTTTACACCACAGCTGGAAGAAAGAGTGTCATTTCAGACTAGGGACGATGCTCAAGTTGTGGAGTCTTTGTGTTTCAAGAGCTGATATTTATAATCATGTTGATAAGAGTAGAGACGGTGAAACTCGAGTTTTTGTAGATGACCCTTTAGTTGGTAAGTCGCTGCTAGAGTTCCTGGTTCATTCATCCAAACAAAGCAGGTTAAGAGAGTATTGTGAGCTTCCGTCCTAGTTGATAAGATAAGCAATTGAAGGCACAGCACTTTATGCTGTTGTGAACAAACTATGATTTTATTTAACAAACCATCTTTTGAATGGGCTGTTATGGAGCAGGCTATGAATTGTACACGGGTGCTTGGATAAAGCTGCCCTTGCAAGTTCCAACCTCCATGCTGATGTTACATAAATCTTTCCATGACAGGAAGTGGATGTGATTTGCAGGATGAAGAAAATTTTGCAGAAGTGAAAGCAGTATTCCGGGTGAATTCTTTTGAAAGAGATCACACTTAGTTTTCGTGCTTCTTTTCTAGTTAAAATTCCTACCTCTTGATGCGCGTTTTCCTTGTCTGTGAGCTTTATTTCTTTTCCATCGTTTTCGGAACTTGTGTTCCTCATATCCTTCTTTTCCAGGATTCGTTCTTGGGCCATACAAGTCCAATCAGTTGTAGCCGCTTTTCTGCATATGGCGACAATATTGCCAGTGCTCAATTGATGGCACAGTCAGGTATATATTGTAACTCATTACACCCTTTGCAGAAGATGCACAGGCCTCTTGTAAAACCAATGAAATCTTGTAGAACTCAAAATTGAGGATAAAGAATACCAAAAATGAAAAATGTTTTCACAGGCAGATCATTGGTTTTGTTATTTGCTCAGTAACATTATTACACGGCTTGTTTCTGTAGTTGTTCCTCAGGCAATGACCCATACCTTGATGAAATCATCGAGCATGCTAGACAAACTGAAACTTAATTTTCTTCAGAATTGTCTCTGTGTCCATTTCCAAGATTAGCATTTAATAAACTTTTTGCCTACTATTGAACACTCTTGCAGCTCTATTCTCTTAACTAAATACTAATTTCATGCTATGGTGAAGGATATGGGCTTACGATTCAGCAGGACCAACATCTAGAAATGCAAACCATCTATTGCGGAGCTGAGATCATGTCACTTGAGTGGGACTGCAAATCTGATCATCAGGTGTGTTGATGAGTTTCATGACTACATGTTTATATTTGGAATTGAAAATTGTATGTTGCAATGTTTGGTAGAGTAAAGAAGACTGGGCATTTGATGCTTTATTGATTGTCTGTTTGAGTAAAGCAACTGATAGGCACTTCCGATGGAGGCATTAAAGCATGGAATGTAGATGCCAAAGAATTGTATGTGATCTCAACTCAACAGAAGCATGCCCCAGATTCTCTTCATTCTCATTTGTATATTTTCTATTCCCATCTGCTGGCCATTATCCTTTCCCTTTTGCTTTTACCTTTTCGAAGAATCATCACTAGAAGCATGGTTTTGCAACCCGAGTCTCACTTTCAGTGTCATTGTTGGTTTTCTGTTTCTGTCATTTCAGAATTTTTGACCTGAAATGCAGCCCCGTGGAGCCTATTTTGTTTCTGCAGCAGCATTCAGGAGGTAGTTTTCCACCTTCTACCTCTGGATATGTGATTTTATGACAGTTTCTAAACAGGCAAGGTACTGACTCTTGGGATAATTTGGGATTTGCTTCGTCGGCGGCATGGAGCATGACAACATGGAAGGCTATGGTACGTAATTGTCTGTCTGATAAATATGTATGTGAATCTAAATCTGTTCTCTGGCCCTTTGTGACAAAGATTTTCATGAGTACTCCTTTTCAACTTTTTTGAAAACAGTCCTTCCTCTCGGTAAAGATCCACTAGCAGTAACCTCGTTGAGTTTCAATCACAATGGAAAGCTGTTAGCAGCTGCTGCCACTGATGGAATGATTCACATGTTTGGTATCCTTTTCTTTGTCTTCTACGGAATTATTTTGTCTCTTTTTTGATCATGTTTTTGTTATTGCATGAATTTTTATACCAAATATCAAAAGCATACGCACCTTAACTGGGGAAAAACATGTCTGCTGGCCAGCAAGTTACTGGATGGCCTGATGATTCTGCAATTAGTTCCATTCATTTTGGGCCTGATGCGGCCAGCATTTTTAGCTTGGGAACTGATGGAAATGCAAGTAACTTTGACAACTCTTGGTTATGCTTTGCAGTTGCATATATTTTGAATTTGAGTAGTTAGCTTTTATCATTTGAAACTATTTTATCAAGAATTTTAGATTTTTTAATGGACCTTGCACAATCAAGGCGAAATTCTGTGGTCAAGAAATTGTAGCAGGTATGGAGCTAGCTGTTATGTGGCATAGCTATATCCATCTTCTTTCGTAGATTTAACTTTAGAACTACTTGCAGACTCTTTGACATGAGAATTTTTTTTTTTCAATTGGCAAGTCCAATTTCCATTTATCCGATGCCTGTTTATGCTTCCATAGTATAAAGAGGATATTTGGCCTGCAGTTTATATCTGAAATTATCTTCTTTATGTGGTCAATGACAAAACGAGAAAAATTGAATATACATTGGAAGAATTGCCATTTCTTTATTTGCAGTAACCACCAGAGCCATCAAAACCATCAAATCTTTGCCTGTTCTAACCATCCATCCTCAAGAAGGGTTGTATTTCCCTAATTCTTCTTGCCCCAAAACTAGTTGTATCACCCCAAGCGACTTGTCTATTTCAAATTATATATTGAAACGTGCTAGATAGGGTTCAGTTTATTAATCTAGGAATGGTATTAAATGTCTTGTAATTAGTATGAATTGAGAACTTTAGTAATAAGTTAATTAATTGTCTAGTCCAGGTTTTGCAAGCCTGAGAATTCATCTCATTGGAGACATGAAATGGCTTTAGATGCCGAAGGGAGGAGACTTCTATTCACATCTGGTTCAACAACACCACCAATATCCTAGGTATCTAAATCAACTTGATTTTCTTTTATTGTGAGCATCTTCATCTTAGCTCAATGATTAAGCACTTGAAAAGGCGTAAAAAAATAGCTTTTTATGGTGATTGTTTTTTTTTTCCCCTTACTTTATTGTGGACAGGTTCCCAGTCAAATGACTGGCATGAGAACTCTTTCTCTTGGTGGATCGATCACAACAATAGATTGGCATCCAACATTGCCCATCTTCTTGACAGGGCTGGCTGATCACTCTATCAGGGTCACATCAATATTGTGATGGTCTCTTGATTTTTGTTACTTCTGTATTTGGTCTTACTTATTTTTATTTTATTTCATTTTCCTTTTCTTTTTTTGGTTTGAGGGGAGAGTTGGGGTGGTGGGGAGAGGGTGTTTGCTAGTGTTTTCAAAATAGAACTAAACAAAGAATCAGTGATGCTACTAGGTATTGGTTCAACCAGTTCAACCACTAGTTGAACCAGTATGACGTCATAATGACATAATAATTATCTTTAATTTTATAAATATGTATAATATTTTAATATTAACAAAAAAAGAATATTATTTGAAAATTTTCAATTTACTTATTTTGAATTTCAAAAAGGAAAAAAAAAAGAATCGATTCAATCGATTTTTGACCAGTTTTGACCATCATTAGTTTTTATGGTTCAATTGGACCAGACTGACCTCCAGTCATTGGTTTGACTAGCTTGTTCGATTCGATTTTCAAAGCCTTGGTGGTTGCAGATGGCTAGGGCTGCTTTGTTTTTGGGGATCCAATGGTTTGGGAGGTGGTGGGATGGGGTTGTAATTCTTTGCAAATTGTTCTGTATAATCAGTCTCAGTGTAATATAATGTAGTTTTTTAAAACCCTTATCAAAGTAGATGACGTTGAAAAGTTGATCGTAAAACATAATTGTGGAAACCAACAAAATCTATGTAATTTGTTGGCTTCTCATTTGATATTCTTTCTAATTACTAAAATTCTTGTTTAAATTCATTATGCTATCGATATATCTTGTGAGAATAAAATCGGCTTGAGTTGAACTTAGGCTCACCAGTTCAGAAGTATGTCAGTATCAAATTTAGTGTCTGTAGAGGTGGTTCCACTAAAAATTTAAAAAGAGTTGAGATTCTATAACTATGCATAGATTGATAATACATAGCTAGTGCTTCGTTTGTGAGATAATTAAATTATATAATCTTATTATTTGTATGTGTGAACAATCGAACATTTTACATACTTGAGAAAGGGAAAAGAACAAGAATAGTAATGATACATTGAAACACAAGACAAAACTTCACATGGCCAACCATTGCACTTTTATCAGTACATGAAATAGCTCTCAACTGTGAAATGCTGAACAAATTCCTTCCACTCGTGGCGCGGTAGAAGAAGATATGCTCAATTACAATTTTATCGATAGATGGAACAATTTTCAGCTGTGAAATGCTGAACAAATTTATTCTACTCATGGAGCGCTATAAGAAGACATCCTCAATTGCGTGCCTGCCAGCAAATTATAAATAGAATAACTAAGACTTTTGAGCCTCAAAATGCAAGAGGAAGTAAATTTCTTGCCAAGGGAACAACAAAAGTGGAGAAGTCCCTTCAATTTGGATATTCAAATTACTGTTTAAGAAGAAGAAAAAATCAAATAATTGACAACTTTAGTCCTTCTGTGAATTTCAATGATGCAAAAAGACAAATCCCCCTTGCAACTAAAATAAAAAGATGTCAAATAATTGAATTAGATATGCTCACATTAGCCATTAAGCTGCCTCTGAGTCTCGTTGCATATATATTTGCCCTCATATATAACCGACCTCTAAGCTTATCAAAATGAATTAAAAAAGGCATGTCTCCACGAGTTCTTAACTACCAAAGCACCAATAATTCCCCAAAATCCAACAATGAAACCTAAGATGACGGATATGTAAAACTCATGAGTTACAAAGCCATCATTTTCCTCATTAGCATTCTCTAGCTTTGCATTGTCAGCTGTAGGTCGATTAGGACCATCTCCAGGGCATCTTGTTAGAGGATGGCCGCAAAGTTTATCATTCCCAGCATACACAGATGCATCAAAGCTTTGCAATTGAGTCCCTAATGGAATTTTACCAGACAAATTATTGTTTGACAAGTCCAAAATAGCCAAAAGATGTAATTTTGCAATACCAATGGGAATCTTTCCAAAAAAATAGTTTCTTGACAAATCAAGACATTCTAGACTTTCCATCTGACCAATGTTTGAAATTATGTTTCCACTCAAATAATTTCTGGACAAGTTCAAGGAAACTAATGCTCTCATCTCAGAAAACTCTTGAGGGATGTGTCCAACTAATTTATTACTTGAAATATCAATGAGTCTAAGAAGTCCCAGTGTTTTTCTGTATTCGAATTCCTGCCCTTTCCATTGTACCAATGCATAGTCAATGAAATCAACAATTTCATTCTCTTCATAGAAACTTAATCCGAAGAAAAAAATAGTACTTCCAGTTCTATTCTTCTGAAGCAAAGATGTGAAATTGTTGAAGCATGGAGGAATTCTTCCGGATATTGAGTTCCTTGAGAGGTCCAAGATTTGAATCTTACTGAGATAGCATATTTCTGGCAAGATAGTTCCATTGAAATTATTGTGCCCAAGGCTGAGAATTTTCAAATACTTAAGGTGCGTTCCTATCCACGTGGGGATATTTCCTGATAGCTTGTTTCCTCCAACATCAATCACTTTCAAATTTTGGCAATTTTTCAAAGCAAAAGGCAACTCCCCAGAGAAATTATTATCACGCAAGTGCAACGTAGTGAGATAACCAAGAGAGCCAAAACTATGTGGAACATTGCCAGAAAGTTTATTTTTGGACAAATTGAGAATGGATAACTTTGTCATGTTTAACCAACAATTGGGTAATTTACCCAAAAACTGATTATTTGAGAGGTCAAGTACCAAAAGCCAATGATAGGGTGCATTCGTGCATATTGATGAAATTGATCCTAGAAACTTATTGTTGGAGAGTTGCAATATGCTGGAATTGGGATGAAACAATGGTAGATGACCTGAGAAATTATTAAAACTAATATCTATTGCGGGCGAGAGGTGCGTAGAGTTTGGTGACAAATCAAGAATTGTACCACTAATCTGGTTATGAGAGAGGTTTAAATAAAATATTCTTGGAGAGAAATCCCACAGCCATTTAGGCGCTTCATCTGATATGCCAGCTTTAGAGAGATCAAGATAAGAAATATTAGCCTGGGTTCGAAGCCATGTGGGGAAGTGAGTGCCCATGCTGCAATATGCTAGTCCTATAAAATCTAACTGAAAAGGAGGAATCCAATCAGTAGCGAAATTTAAGACCAATGAATTGAAGGACAAATCCAGGAATTTCAAGTTTTGGAGTTTCGAGAGCTGAGCATCAGAGATTGTTCCTTGTAAGGAATTGAAAGAAACATCCAAAATCTCAAGCATGGAAAGTTGCCAAAGACTTGCAGGTAGCGATGCAAGTTTATTGCTGCCAAGGCGTAATACTGTTAATGAAACTAGTGCTCTCAAGTCCGGCAATAATCCTGTGATTTGATTGTGAGATAAATCCAAATATTCAAGCCTAGAAAACTGTCCAAAGCTGTTTGGAAAAAACCTATTCAATTGATTGTCACTCAACTTCAAAATCCTTAAGGATGAAAATTGAGTAAAATCAGGCAATGAGCCGTAGATATTATTTCCTTCCAACCTCAAAATCTCTAATGAATCCTTTGCGCCCACAGATAACTTTGACAATAAATTGGGAAGGGATTCTGATAAGCTATTCCATGATAGATTTAGTGTTTGCAAATGACTTAAATTCCCCAAGGATTTCGGAATTCCACCTGTAATTTGCCAATTCCATGACAGATCAAGATACTCAAGAAAAGTAAATCTTTCAAAGCCATCATCAGGAATGGTGCCACGTAAGTCATTATGAGACAGGTCTATGCTACGGAGACTTGTGCTTATGTTGAACAACCAAAGATATGCAGAAGAAGTGAGCTCATTATAGGATAGATCAAGAATAGAAAGAGATGTAGAAGGAGAATTAACAAAGAAATATGAGGGATTAATGTGACAGCCACTCAAGTGCAATTCTGTCAGAGAAGGAAGCTTCAATATATCTTGTAGCAAATTGGTACCTCTCAAGTAAGAATAGCTCAAATCAAGCAGGGACAATGAACAGAGATTAGAAAGCCAGTCGAGGTTCTCAAACGCCAGTTCATTAGACCCAAGATTAAGTGTCTTCAATTTGGTAAGATTCCCCAACTGATAAGGAACAACACCAGAAAAGTTAGAACCCATCAAATTCAGGTGTTGTAAGTTCTTCAAGGAACCAATGAAATTTGGAATTTCATCATATCCAAAATCATTCCAACTCAGATCCAAATCATTCAAATAATTCAACTCAAGTAGAGCACTACTAATCTTACCTCTTAATCTGCTTCTAAGTTGGAGACCGATTACAGGACCAGTCTCATTGCTACACTTTACACCATTCCATTGGCAGCATTCCCTTTTGTCATCTTCACTTCCCCACGACGAGAGAATGCCATAGTCATCTATAAGGCCTTCCTTGACCCTCAGAAGAGCTTCTCTCTCCTTTGCTATGCACTTCAATGCTCCAAATACAGAATCGTACTGCAGGCAAAGTGACAACAATAGCATTAATATAATAATTAATCCTTTATAATTCATCATTTTTTTTTTTTTTTTTTTTTTGAGATGAAAAGAACTTAAGGCAAAAAATATAAAATATGGTTTCAAAGGTTATAGCTTTTTGGAATTCTCTTTTATAGTTGAGAAAAGTGGTGGTGTATAGGTCTCATATAAAGACTAGTATTTATAGTAGTAATATTCCCACCCATATATATTGCTAATTTGGACTCTTCAAATCAGATGAATATAGGGGCTCCACTTGACTTGACTCTATGCTATATAGTCATACCTTCTTAAATTGGTGTGGGAAAGACTTGTATTTGTGGAAAAATAGTACGTGTGTTTTGTCCCATATTGGAAAAGAGTCCCTCTTCTCCATTGTTTGTAAGCCATTACACAACCACAGGTACGATTGCAATAAAAATTGGAAGGAAGATAAAATAGTGTATTTAATATTTAAATTAAAAGGCAGTTGGCACTTTGACAAAAAAAAGAAGGAAAAATTGCACAAAAAATAAAAAAATACATAAAAATTGAAATAGAAAAAAAATAAAAAAGTTAGATAAATATTGAAAAATATTTATATATTTATATATATTCACATATATTCCACTTGCTAAATCATTGAATTAAATGAATCAAGTCCTAAAAAAATTTAAAACTTACACATCAGAATTTAAAATATCAAATATCCTTCAAATTTATGAGGTTTTATTTCATACGAATTTATCATTTAAAATTTTTTAAAAATATAATTTACCACTTTAGGCCATATAATTTTAATAATATTAAGTTACATATTTAATAAGGTTAAAACACTAAACATATCTAAAAATTTAATTAAATTTTGTTAAATTTATTTATTAATTTAAAAATAAAAAATCCCAAAGTATGAAAATAACAAAGATGTTTAAAAAATTACATTAAATCTAATTGAATTTAATTAAGATATAGAATAAATAAAAAATATAAAATATAAAATATAAAATGTAATAGAATATTTTTAATAATTTTAAAATAATAAATATATCTAAAATAATTTAATTAAAATAAAATAAATTAAAATTTTTTAAATTTATGCTCTTAACTAGATAATATAAATTACTTATTGAAAGTTTATAAATAGGCCTAAAATAATTTAACTCAATTTATATAAATTTATTTATCGATTTAGATAATAATAATAATAATAATAATAATAATAATAATAATAATGTGTGTGTGTGTGTGTGTGTGTTAATACCCCCTTTCCCCTCCCTCCTTCCACCCCAAACATGGCTGCCAGCCAGCAGCCGCCTGGGGACGACCACCAGAACCCTCCCCTTCCTTCCCCCAAACTACCCACCCACACAACCCTCACCTCCGGCGACAGGGTGGCCGCTGGGAAGCGTCCAGATCTGTTGGCCAGCGGCCGCCCAGGCTTGGCCATCGTGGCCAAAACTCCATGGCTGCCATGGCCTTGGCGGGTTGTGGGGGTGGGGGAAATGGGCATATACACAATTTATATCTGTTTATAGTTATATATTCGATATATAGATATATGTGTTTAAATTATATTTGTACTTAAAACATTTTGGGTACATATATTTATGTACTCCAAAATATAGGGGTCGCAAGAATATTTATCTTTTGTTTTTTGTTTTTTTTTTGTGCTTTTTTATTTTTATTTTTTTTCAAATTTTATGCATTGTTTGAAAATTAGATCAGACTAAGAGGTTGGACCGGTTGAACCGTCAATCACCCAATGAATCAATCCGATTTTGAGTAAAATTTTGAAAATAAAAAAATATTCTATTTTGTGAAAACCATCTGAACCATTGAACCATTCACGGTTTTCATAAACCAGACCAGTTCATTTTTTCTAGATTTTTCATATTTTTTCGCATTTATGAAAATCGGATTAGTTTTATGCATTTTTATTTGTTTTTTTCCCCATATTTTTTATATTTTGGTTTTTACATGTAAGTTTATTTTATTTACCTTTTTTTTTTCATTTTTCATTTTTTTTTTTTGAAGTGGCAGTTGAATTGCTGCATCACAAGAAACATACGAAAGTAAGGACCATGCACACCACGTGGTGCCAACTTAGGCGCCACGCAGGTGCAGGCCACTCACAAATGTAATTCGGGCCGAATTTGTCCAAAACTTATCAAATTTTTAAAGGAGGTGTACTAATTTTGTGCCCAAAAAGTTAAAGTCCTACTTTGCTAATAAAGTCAAATTAGAGGACTAATTTTGCATTTTTCTAAAAAAAATGGCTTTCTTTGATTTTTCTTAAACTTCTCATACACTGAAAAATATTCAAAAATGATATCTATAGATTTCATGATGATATTGTTGTATTTTAGATGTAAATTGCCATTTAATCCGATAGCATATCTTATAGTGGGGGCACTAATCACTTTGAGGAACATATATTCATGTCCCACTCCACATATTATTTTTCAAATTTTATGTTATTCTTCCTAACACAAAAGTCATTGAAAAACCAAGCATTGATGTTACCTTGAGCCCTTTTCAACTGCTTAAAAAATAGTGACTTCTCATTGTTCAAGAAATTATTCTTCATCTTTGCGTGCATTTTGGGTGACAACCTATCTCGTCTAGTGGAATATAAGGCTCTTTAGGAGACCAGACTTTGAGCGAGTCAAAGTCTTTGTAGAAAAATAAATAAATGAACAAGAGTGGGATATAAGTCAGAACCTTTTTTAACATTTTGATTTTTCATAACATGCACTTTGACAAAGACTAACTTGACTACTTAGAGTCCACTAACTTAAGACCCTTAGAGATTCAACCTAACCCACTAGAGGGATTCTCCCAAAGTACACGCACAGATTGAGTAATTCTCTTGATAAGCAATGTGAAGTCTCTCTTTTTTCAGTAGTCAAAAAAGGATATAGACATAGATATAAATATATATTATGATTCAACTCAATTATTTGGAAATCAATTTTGACTAGTTAAACTTTTAATTTTAAGGAATTTGACATTATCAAATAAGTATTTGTAGCATTAGGAATTTTTTTTTTTTTTTTGGTATTAGATTTTTTAGTTTTATAAATAAGAGTGCTTATTGATTGCTTTGTATGCATTCATGAGATACTTGTTTTGAATTACGAGTGAGGCAATACGAAAGGCTTGAGAATATTCTATATTTTTATTTTTATTTTTTGTGAGACTAATATGTCCTTATTTAAGGTGTACTACAAATGTGAGTAGAATAATTAAATTGTAAAAATAAAACTTTCTTAATTATTTAAATGTAATAGGACAATTAGTCAACAATGTTAGTGACATTAATTAACTAGAGTGAAACAAACAAAAATAATTTTTAAAAGTATAAATATATTTTAAAGACAATTCATAAGCGGCGGAGAAGTGATTTGTATAGTATAATATTATGAGATATTGCATATCAGCTGCCTTGCATAAGAATATGAAATTGAATTTTAAGTTAACTAAAAAATTTCCTTGTTTTCTCTTGCCTAAAAACTTTTCAAATATTCCTTTAGGTAATGATTTTCTAATAAATTAAATTTTGTGTCTGCAACTAGACTACTACCAAATTGCGTGCATTTTTTATTTCCAGAAAGTTTTTTTATTTTTTTTCCCGCACAGGTGGTATTGGGGGGGCTGGGGTTGAGATTGCCAAGTATGATGAAATATAATAAAGTTTTCAATACCACATATTATTATTTACAATTTGTCAATCTAAGCTTATAAAAATTGAGTAATATGCTTATTATGAGATAATTATCCTTTAAATTTAAAAAGTAGATAGACGCAACCACAGAATATTCAGTCAAAGTTTTCTTTCTTTCTTTTTTTTTTTTTATATTTTTTTTGGTTTTTTGAATATTCAGCCAAAGTTATAAGCTCTCAATAGCTTTTATAAGCTCAGAAAATGAGATACTTCAAACGTATACATTGTTTACAAAACCTAGCCACATCTTATTTTTTGAACATGTTATAAAGTTGTTCAATTAACTGATCATATAATATTTAAAACAACTCTTTTACACTGTATTATTTTACTCTTAGTATATAATTAATATGTCAAACAACTTTTGTATATTATAAAATTTATTTTAAAATGTCTTACAAGCTATCCGACCTTATTTTATATATCCAAACATTGATGATTTATTTTTAAAATTTGTGTTTATATTTTCTGAACTCCAAAAATATGGGGCTAACTCCCCCATTTGACTTGACTCTATGCTATGCGGTCATGCCTTCTTAAATAATTAAATGCAATATCGTCCACAACAACAGAGAAATCTTCATAATTGCCAATTTTTTTGTCTCAATCCATCTTAATTTTAGTTTGTGACATTTCACTTGGTGTGGAAAAGAATTTGTGCCGAATGAGTGCAAATGTCACTGATCTTATCTTGATCCATTTCCAACAGCTGGAAAAATAGTGACTTCTTGTTGCTTCAGAATTTAAGGCTCTTTAGCATACTAGACTTGGAGCCAAGGTCTTTGTGAAAAAACGAGTAGATACTCAAAATCGGCCCACTCCTTGACAAGATCATCATGAAAGAACGGATGCTCAAAATTTTCAGCTTCCTCAAGTTTCGGATTTTCCAAAAGTGAGCATCAAAGATAGTTCCAAAATTGAAAGAAACATCCAAAATCTCAAGCGTGAAAGTTGCCAAAGACTTGCAAGTGGGCGTTGTAAGTTTATTGCCGCTGAGATGAAACTAATGCTCTCAAATTGGGCATTATTCCTAAAAAAAAAAAAAACAAAAAAAAAAAATAAAAAAAAATTGGGCATTATTCCTGTGATTTGATTGGCAGACAAATTATTCAAGCTGTTGGGAAAGGGCCCATTCGATTGATTTTCATATAAAATCAAAATCCTTACGAATGGAAATTGGGTAAAATCAGGCAACGAGCAGTAGATTTTATTTTCTTACAGATCGGATTATGAGATATTGGATATTAGCTGCCTGCCAAATGAATATGATCGAAACTGAATTTTAAGTTAATTTTTGCCTATTATGTTAACTTTTGGAGTTGAGTTAGCCCCAAAGTCCATTTTTTAACATTACCAAAAAAGATACTTCAAACTTATACATTGTTTACAAAATCTACCCCGTCTTATTTTTTCAAACATTTTATAAATTTGTTCAATCAAGTAATCATATATATAATATTTAAAACAAATCTTTTACACTTGTATTATTTTACTTATAATATATTAATATATCAAACAACTTTTGTATATTATAAAATTTATTTTAAAATATCTCATAAGTTATCCAACCTTATTTTATATATCTAAACACCAATGATTTATTTTTAAAATTTGTGTTCATATTTTATAAACTCCAAAAATATATGCATGGATATATTTGAAAAAAAAATTATAATTAAACACACTTTAAATTAATTTTTTAAGGTAAATGTTTTCTAAAGTTTTTATTATTACAACTAAAGTAATAGATCTAATTAAAGGCAAAGGAGGGTAGCATGCAAAACAGAAAATGAAAAAGATACATTGTAAATGAAAATTTGTGAACAGCATTTATGCATATGGCATCGTTCTTTAGATATTAAAATATGATTATTTTATGAGTTTAGCAATGACAATATAATTTCTTTTCTTTTCTTCCTTCTCGCTAATGTATTTTTTTTATACTTATTTATTTTTTCTTTTTCCTTCTATTATTAAAAATAATAAAAGTTATAGTAACATATAAAAAAAATAAAAAGTATTCTATTTATTTTACACTATAACATATAACATATGGCCGAGCACTATACTTTTGTTTGCAAATGAAACGATTCTCAACTCTGAACTATCACAAGAAGACATTCTCAATTGCGTGCCTGTCATTGCAACCCACTTGACTTAGCTCTATGCTATACAATCATGCCATCTTAAATGTGGTATCTTTCACAAGAACAAAGACAGCTCCATAATTGCTAATGTCTTCTCTCAGTCCATCTTAGTTTGTGAAATTCCAATGGGTGTGGGAAAGACTTTTATGTCAAATTGAATGCAAAAGTCATTGAATAACAGTGACTTTTCATTGCCTTAGAAAAATTATTCCTCTTTGCGTGCACTTTGGGTGGCAGCCTAGCAGGGCTAGTGGAATATAAGGCTCTTTTAGTAGACTTTGAGTGGGTCAACATCTTTGTTCCGATTTATGATTCCAAGTGGAATAGTTAACATTAATTGTAGTGTCATTTTCAACAGCACTCATCTAATTGGATTGCACAAATTCGCCACTGGAAAAGAATAGTACTATTATAAGCATAGTGGGAATTCGAAGGACAAAAATTTATGGTGAAACATGAAGTAATCCTCATTCAAGTTTCAAAATAATGAACATTTTGTAGGTTGAACAAAAAACTGAAAAACTTGAGAAAGAAATTGAGAAATATATAGGAAAAAAGAAATATTCATTTAGTCAGTCTCGAAAAATATTATGGGACTATTTGGTTTTATTTTCATTTCCATCATTTCTAAAATGGTGAGAATTAGTTATGTGATGTGATGTGGAAATGGAAATGTATTTGGATGAAATGTTTGGAAATGTATTTGGATGAAAAATATGTTCATGTCTTACTCCACATATTATTTTTCAGATTCTCTATTATTTTTCTTTGGGCAAATGTCATAAATAGTCCCTAAAATTTTAGTTTATAATCACTTTAATACTCAAACTTTAAAACTTTCTTTTTTAGTCCCTAACGTTTGGATTTAGTTTCGATCTAGTCCCCAAGTCAACTTTCCGGCAACTTTTTAAGGACAAAATTGTCAATTTATAGTTTTATGTTTCACTCTAATTCCTATATAAGGTTATATGTTCCACTTTAGCGCCTATATAAGATTTTATGTTCCAATTTAGTCCCTATGTTACTTTTTTTTTCTTTTTATAAACAATGTGCATGTGTGTATGTATAATTGATACTAATATATTATTATTAACATTAGATAATATATTATTGATATATTAATATCATTTGAAACTATTATAATTAATAATATTAACTGTATGATTAGTGATATATTAACAATAATAAAGATTATATTATAATAATTTTAATTATATTCATAATATATAGTATTAATAATATTATAAATATTATTAATATAATAACTTATTATTATTATATTACTACTACTACTAATAATAATACATGATACTAATAAATATTAAATTAATTTATTATTATTAGTATAATTAATCATAAGAATAATAAGATTAATATTATCAATGATAATAATAGCATTATTATGATAATATAATTATATAATATTATTAGTATTATTATTGATATGGGGCAGCCCAAGAGGTCTAGCTCAACGATACTCAATCAAGACAGTGATGTGATGTCCAGTGGCCCAATTTTCGATAGGCTCGGCCTATCCCATGCAACTCAACCTTGGGTTTTGTTAGCCAGGGCAGTACATCACCACCACCTCGTCGATTGAATTCTGGTCGACCCGAACTCCAGGCGTTCTCCCTTATTCGTCCAGTAAGATCTAACTCGAGTTGGATCACGCCTTATTGATCACCCGAGAAGATATCATGCAGAAGTGACCATATCGACCATGGAGGTCGAGGAAAGATAGCAGCCCCTCAACCGCATTGAATGCTCCACCAGGCGACGTGCCCCCATATTAATGGCGCATGCCACCACAATATTGTTAATTATAATAATATCACAAATAATAATATACAATAATATATTATTTAATGTTAATAATAATATTAGTATTAATTATATATATATACATGCACATATATTTATAAAAAGAAAAAAAGAAAAAGAAAAGAAGTAACATAAGGACTAAATTGAAACATAAAATCTTATACAAGGACTAAAGTGGAGCATAAAACCTTATATAGGGATTAAAGTGACATAAAGCTATAAATTGACAATTTTGCCCTTAAAAAGTTGCCGGAAAGTTGATTTAGGGACTAGATTGAAATTAAATCCAAACGTTAGGGATTAAAAAAGGAAGTTTTAAAATTTGAGGACTAAAGTGATTCTAAACTAAAACTTTAGGGACCATTTATGACATTTGCCCTTTTTCTTTACACAAAAGTTATTGGAAAACTAGGCATTCATATTACCTTGAGTCCTTTCCAACAGCTCAAAAAATAGTGACTTTTCATTGGTGAAGAAAATTATTCATCTTTGCGTGTGTTATAGGCAGCCAACTAGCGGGTCCAGTAACATTTGAGGTAAGTCAAGGTCTTTGTGGAAAAAGGAGTAGAGGACAAGGGTGGGGAGCACCAGCCAGTAAGGTATGATCAGAACCTTTTGAATTTGGTCTCCACCTCACCATCCCAATTAAAAAAAGAACTCCCAAAATATTGTTAAATGGAATCAAACTGAGGACAACCACTACACCACAACTGTTATTTGAAACTATACAGAATAAGAAAGTGCATCATTTTAATTTTGAATTGCAGATTGAAATAAAAAAAATATTTTTGAATAGATAAATTTTAAATTTTCGTAAAATGATAATTCTAGTAAATTTATTTCGTGAAAATGATAATTTTAGTAAAATTATGGTAAAAAATTTGATAATTTTTTTTAATTTAATTTCAAAAAAGCTAAATTCAACATAACAATGACAAATTGATTAAAACAAAAGTAACAAGCTCTGTTATTTTAGCTTTTTTTCATTAAAATTATAAATTTAATTTTCATAAGAAATAAAAATATTATTCTCATTTATTTGGTTTTTATTACCAATAAAATAATTACAATTTTTTATTAAAATTACAAAATTTATTTTTGCTAATTTAATTTTTATGAATTAAAAAACTTGTTAAATTTTAGTTTTTGCAAATTTAAAATTTACAAGTTTAATCGTTATTAATTTATTATCAATGAACTACAAAATTTTTTAATCCTTAAAATATTTTCATTTTTTTTGTACTGATTAAAGGAATTTAAGGAAAAAATTCATTAAGTTAAAAAATAGGGAAATCTATATAAATTCGAAATACATATCATCAAAATTGAGTGCAGCGCTCTTTCATATCATAAAGAATTTGTCCATTCACTTAGTCATCAAATAAATGTACAAATTATTGAACGTATTTAAAATTTTGTGCCTTACTTAGATTGAAATAGAACCTTGATTAGCATAGACTTCCAACTAAGAAAGAAATACTTGGGCCACATATTCTGGCCCAAAAGTCTTTATAGAATTAGAATTATCACGAATTAAAGCCAATTACTAGTAATTTTTCCCAAAAAAAGTTAGATATATAAAATTAAAACGTCATTTACAGCATAACGTCGTAGTGGCATATTGGTTGCTATGCTGATTCTACACATTGAAGGTTTTGAGTTCGATTATGGGAAGCAAGATTTTGTTGGCTTTTTATCCAATTAGGACGCTGACTTGGCAATGACATCTTAATGTGGGCATGCAGTTGATGTGGTGGTGATGTGGCAAGATTGTCTGGTTGTAATCTTAGATACTCATAAATCTTAGACTGCAACAATTCTGACTAAAGATTTCTATGTTGGCAACACTCATATATTACATGCTAAATACAGCAAAACATGCACATAACTGCTGCATCCTTCATATATGTTGGAAATGGTACGGCAAATCATGCTTTGCAGGGATGAAACAAAAAATATAAAGGACATGGATATCAAGAACTAGTGCTGCAAAAGAAGATGAATGATAACTGAAAATGCTTATAGAAAAATTTACACGGGCAGTAAATATAATATTGTAGATGCATTCTTTACACTGAGAGGAGTGCCGTAATTTGACGACACCTATTTCTTAGAGATATAACAATGGTTCATCAGCAGATTCATGCGCACCTTCTGAAGAATTGTCATCTGAAATCGATGATCAGTAATTAGTATCATTGGTGAGTGATGCAAAGGTTGATTTCGAGATCCACTTTGTGAGTAACAGGGAACAAAGTTGTGGATTTTATTGTTTTAAAAGTGGCGTGTTTTTTTACAAGTTCAAACTGAGTAATGTCAAACAAATGAGACCTCAGCAAATTTATGATCCAATTGATCGAAAGGTCTAATGATAGATGGGATACAAGTAAAACCCGTCACCCAACTTCGCAGAAAGTAAGAGACAAAATCATCCAAATTGAGTTTCCAAATCAGGGGTCTGAGGATACTAACTTAGAAGCTCTGGGACAAATCTAGTTTTTGAGGTCGAATTCTTAATGGGGTTGCAATAAGGTCACAAGACATTCATTCAGTTAGTCCTTAGCAAATGACTAATGGGGTATTTATAGCATGCTGTTGGGCCCGGTATGACTCATTTTAGGTGGCGCTACTGGATCTTGCCCGTATACTCATCCAAAGGTTAGAGTTTTGGGTTTCATGTGACATCGGATTGGGTCAGTCGTAACAAAAGACTCAGATCCTGGGTTTTGGTTAGTAATTTTAGTTATTTTAGAGGGTATTTTCATCATTCCTAGCTTTTATCCATACTACAGAGATGTCTGAAATCTATGATAACAGGGAGAGGCTGGTGGCAGCTGTTTTGCGGAGAGATGAGCTTTGGCAACTTTTTCATGCTGATAGCATCCCGTCTGTGTCCTTGGCTGATAGTTTTAGTTTCAATTTGAGGTCACCAACTAATGACCTGGCTGCTAGTTCTCGGATCCTGAGACCATCTCCCTCCAAGCATGTAATGCCGCAGAAGAATGAAGAATACGAGGACATCTTCTCCAAATCATCTTGTTTTGGATTATGAAGAAAGAGCGGCTTTGGCAACTTTTTCCATTCTTACTCGAGGACCCCCAGTACACCGTCTGAAGCGTCGGATTCCAGTTCCAGTTTAAATTTGAGTTCTCCACTCCATGATGTGCCCTTTGACTTTTTAAGTCCTGTAAGTTCTTCGCTTCCTAAGCTGGTATTTACTGCAACAGTTAGTCCAGCCTTAAAGCTCGAGGGCTTCTCCAGCCTTATGTTGCTACTCTTGATAATGGGATAAAAATTGTGGTGAAGAGACTAAAGCCGGTGAGTGTTTCTGAACGACAGTTTAGGCAGCACATGGAAATTGTAGGGAATACGCGGAACTTAAATGTTGCCACATTAAAGGGTTACTATTCTTTCAAGGATGAAAAGCTTCTGCTGTATGATTATCACAGTAAGGGAAACTTGTCTCAATTGTTACATGGTATGTCGTTCGACTCTGTTGGAACTTCAGTTTTTAGTCGCTGGCTTCTTTATTTTTGTGAAAGAAGATGCTTCAAGAAAAATGGTTTCTGCAATCTTTTTCTTAAATTGCACTTGGGATATTAGTAGATTTAGGAGGTGTTCAATTAAGCTTCTCTAAATGATCTTATAAGTTTCAAAATCTTGGCCTGTCAAACACTTTAAAAACTTGTTTTTAAAACAAAATTTAACATTTTATAAGTTCCAAAACCATTTCATAACATCTTTTGAGAGCGCTCATCCAAAGACCTTCTCAAGCATTTCAGATGCAGGTTTAGTCCTGATCATCAAGTCTTATAAATTTGCCATTTTTGACCATATATATGTGTCCTCAATCCAGTCAACAAAATAACCACCAAACAATAGGAGAAATTTGAAAACTTTATATGATTTGATGTATCCTTCTTATGTTTCCAGGAAGAAATGGACAGAATCAGGCTCATGTAGACTGGCCAACTCAATTGAGAATTGCGCTTGGCGGGTAGCTTGTCCATGGAAACACTAAAACT
Source organism: Jacaranda mimosifolia (assembly GCA_018894105.1). Taxonomy (NCBI): domain Eukaryota; kingdom Viridiplantae; phylum Streptophyta; class Magnoliopsida; order Lamiales; family Bignoniaceae; genus Jacaranda; species Jacaranda mimosifolia. The sequence continues at coordinate 36,004,101 of CM032125.1, read as the reverse complement.
TGATGGTGCAGCTGATTTACAATGCAAGAATTCATGAGATAATGTCGAATCGGTGGAAGAAGATAGAAATTGGATGTTGAAGGCTTTCAGCCATTCAAGCTAAAATTCCACTGATTATCGCAATTTTGGTGGCGCACAAATTTGTGATTCTGATTTCCCACCAACTGTTCCATACTTTGAAATCCAAAATTGCAACTAATTCTTTTTGGTTCCAAAACTATTCTAGAAAAATGTCTGGAAAATAATATTTTAATTTTGTTTGATATTTTTTTAAATACTTGCGTTGAATATATTATACAATTTTTTTTAGTTTAGACAAATTTTAGGAAAAAATGCAATTTTAGTCCTCCAATTATTGCCTGTTTCGATTTCACTCCATTTTAATATAGGGTTAGCACATTTAATCCATGTTGCACAAAATTTTAGCACATTTGGTCCATCGGGCAGAAAAATTTTCAATTGGGCCAAAAAATTGCCTAGTCAACATTGATTGGGCTTGATTTTGGGGAGTTTTGTAACATTTGGTGCCCAGCTCCACATCAGCTTTCTTGTCATTCGCCACATCACCAAAATGGTTGAAACTAAAATAAAAAATGCTAAGGAAAAAAACAAAAAAAGGGAAAAATTGAAAAAAGTACAAAAAGGCATTAGTTTAACAATTAAAAAATTTGAATAGAAAACACTAACAAAAATTAAAAACGCCGTTCAAAAATCAAAAGAAAAAGGAGGAAGGAGAAAAAATCAATGTCCAAAACAATTTATTCAAATTTAATGAATTATTTATTAATTAATAAATATAAATAATAAATAATTAGATAAAAATATAACATAATTTCCCCTATTAAATAATAAACATCTTTAAAATAATATAAAATATAAAATAACATATTTAAATAATTAATATTTAATAATATTAAATACTAAATATATATTAATTGTGTACATATTAAATAATTTTACAATAATAGATATACTGAACATAAGTTAATTAAATTTAAGAGAATTATTTATTAATTAAAAGTAAAGTAAATAAATAATTTATTAAATAAGAAAATTAAAATGCATTATCCCATAACATGAAATAATAACATTATCTAAAATACTTTATTTAATAATATTATATATGTAAAGAAGTTTTGAAACAATTAAATTAATAGAATTAATGTATTTAATAATATTAAAAAAAACTAAAAAATTATCATCTTTGACTCTTTGTCAACCTTCCTCCCGATCCCGTCGCCCCCCACCCCCTCCCCCCTACACACTAAAAAACACAGGCCCACGGCCATGGATAGCCACTGCACAACGGCAGCTACTGGCCATGGCCCCCCACCTCACCCCTCCTTCCCCACCTTACACCCTTTTTCTCTTACATAAAAATAGCGAATGAAACCAGTTCACCATAGCCTCATCGGAATGTCGCCATTGCACCACCACCAGCCGCCGCCAGATGTCGTCTACCATCGCCATAAATGGAACTCAACCACTAAGAGGTGTGGTCTGGTGAGGTGAACTAGAATTCCCCATTCAATTTCTCCTCCTCCATTGATTAAAACCACAAATTGACAGTACCAAAAACCTGCCTATGTAATTTCGATCGAATCCCCTCAAAGCCCATGTTGTTTTCGTCGTTGGAAGTGGTAGAACCATCAACACGCTCGCTCACTAGCATTCTTAATTTTCGGTGGAATTCCCCTTGCTTCGGGGGGTTATTTATATGAAAATATTCTTCATGGTGAAGAGAAGCCACTGTGGGTCATTCCATGTTCATAGACAATTTTTGTTGGTTGAAGATTCTAGATTTGCAAGTAGGAAATCTGTGCATATATATACACACACACAGACACATATATATATGTATGAAATATGTTTATTATACATACCTATATATATATATGATACTATATATGTGCCTGGATATGTGCGATATATATGTATATCTAATGTTTTTTTTTTAATATTTGTTTTATTATGTGTAATTTTTGTCTTTTTATTAATGGCTTAAAGTGACATGGCATAACACGTAGCCGTGGCAGTAACATTGCATTACATGGGGCAGATGACTTGGTCTCACATGACAAATGGCAAGAAATGCCCAAATTTTTGAGCCCGATTAGAATTGATTGGGCAAAATTTTGGCCTAATTGAAATTTTTTTGGCCCGATGGACCAAATCTGTAAAAAATGGACCAAATGTGCTAAAATTTTGTGCAAAATGGATCAAATATCCTAACTCCATATCAAAATAGAATAAAATCAAAACAAGCAATAGTTGGGGAACTAAAATTGCATTTTTCCCCAAATTTTATCACACTATTTACCATACATTATACTGTAACTTAAATTCTTTCAATACATTTAATAATTTATAATGAATTGTTCTTAAATAATACATAAAATTACTACAAGAAAGACAAATATAAAATTTTAATATAAGTTTCTATATCCTATTTTTATTGCCTATAATTTTTCTCTCATTTAAGCATTCCAACCTCCAAAAGTTTTTTTTTACTACATGGATAAAAACGTCTTTTGCCATTTTCAATCAAACATCCTTAAATCCCTTTTGGATATGTTTTCAAAGTCATTTTTTATTTTCTACCAAGTTCGAAAAATGAAAAGTTAGCTATGAGTTTAGGTCTAAAAATGGAATGTTGTTTGAATAATTTCTCTAAAATAAAATAATTGTGCAGAGTTAAAAATGAAACGTATTTGGATATTGTTGTGTTTTTGTATTAAAAGCTCTACAAATGGAAGTAAGAGAAAATATGGCGTGAAAATGGAGAGAAAGTGTAAAAGTGTATTTAAAAAAATATTTTAAAAATGAAAATGCTTGTGTAATAAATTGATAGCTTTCTTTTTTTAATCACGGCCCACAAAAAAGCAAACAAATAAGAAATTAGGGGTGAATATAAGTTCAACATCACTTATCAAATCAAGTAAATAACCTCTTACATCTTATAAAATATTTTAAAACTTTAACATATTATAAAGTGTTTGATAATTTTTTTTTAAAAAAAAAATTATAAACTGCCAAAATAAGTCGAGAAGATCTTATAAGTTCTTTTTTAAAAAGGTAAGGTATTCATAATTTATTTTTAAAATCTTAACATACTCCTTTATTTTTAACCATACTAACTATAATTACTAATATCTTGTGAGTTTCAAAATCTCATTTTATCTAAACATTTTAAATGCTTCTCTTTAATATAAGAATTAACATCTTATAAGCTCTTTATATTATATAAGAGTTAATACGATTTTTTGAGTAAATTTATGCAAACACTATCTTAATTTATAAGATGAATAAAATGTTCAGAACCTCTTATAAATTTAAGGGTATCTCATCTAAAAAGTTAATAATTTTTTATTTTTATAAAGAGCTTGCCCCTCTTTGCATGTTTTTAAGTATTATTCTTAAAATACCCACTTTTCTTACTTAAATTTTTCATATGTACATAGACTAACTACTAGCCTACTAGTAGACCAATTACTACCCCATTATAACCTTATGAAGGTTATATATAATTATAAATATCGTCATTTTTCTGTAATTTTTTCCCCATATTTTCAAATTTTCTACAGGTATAATTTAAACCATTTAAATTATTTTTTTCTTTTTGCTTTTATTTATAATTTTTATCAAAACTACATGAATGAGTGTTGCTCTAGCATTAATTGATTGATTTATTTTCTTTATTATAGCAATTATTTTTAAGCCAATTGAATTTTAAAGTCACATTGTCGTAATACATTTACTTTTCACTTTTATTAAATGCGTACTCATTAAATGTGTATTAACTGCTAGTAGATAGAATATTGGTTGGTCTTCTATTTAATAGTACTAATCTCACATATAAACGTAAGGTTGAAAGTTCGAATTTAACGAACTCCTTACATGCATGTATATAAATAGAAAAAAAAATTATATATATAGTATCTATAATCAATTCACTTATTATTATTGTCCTCATATTTTGTGTGTATCAGAGTTCAAATTAAAAAAAAAAAAAAATTATTCGAGCATATGTTGAAAAGTGAAAAAAAAAAAAAAAGTTACATATATATACTCCAATGGGGGTGATATTGTCTCATAAAATGTGGGGGAATCAGAATCATCGAAGAAGAAGGGCGAATAAAGAAAAAAGAAAAAGAAAAAGAAAATAATTAGTAATTAGCATCAATAGTGAATGCGCCAAGGTTGATTTCTAGATCAGCTTCACTTGTGCGACAAATTTAATTTTCAATCGAATCTTCTAAAGTCTGCAGCTTCGGAAAAGAATGGAGAAGATGAAATTCGCAGAGGAACTCGTGAGGGAATTTCTCGTCTTCAGAGGAGTCACCAACACTCTCCAGGCTTTCGAGAAAGAGCTAGCAACTGGTATCGGCAAGGGATTTCAAGTCTAGAATATTTTAGACCTAATTTTCTCAGTTTATATCCCCAAGTTCGAGGCCGATAAGTTGTTCGATCTGCTCAGCTTTTTCAAAAACTGCTTTTCTTATTCCGATTCAAATCTGATTTCTGTTATATCGAAATTAGACCAGTCAATTCTACGTTTTTAAAAAACTGCTTTGGCAATGATTTGCTGCGAAGATAGTTGGAATTCCTGGTTTGGTTACAGTTATTGTTTTTCATGTACTTCGTGAGTTAAGTAACATTTTAGCTTCCTCAAGTTGCTGGACTTTATTTTTATTGTTATTATTATTTTTGTTTCAATATTTGATTAATGAACTAGTGAAGTGACTCATTTTTCCTTTAGAGTAATAGTACTTCTGTGTTTCTAGCTCCTAGAGCATGCTCAATGCCAACGTGACCTGCTCTGCAAAATGGTAAATAAATGAAAAGGAAAGGATACCTTATTTGCAGCACTTTCTTTTAGATGCGCGATTCCATGGAAATTTGTCCATGGCGTAAAACAGGACTAATGTGTCTGGTTATTGCTTAAGGTGCAAGGATTCTGAAGACATTTTCTCAGTTTTAACACTTCAACTATTTTGTCTGTCATGAGGGTTTCTTTCCATCTTTTTCTGTAATACCTAGAGATGCATGGTGCATTCCTATACTTCTACATTTATGTAGAAGATGAATTGAACAACGAAGAAATGTAATTTGGGAAACTGAAATATCTCCTTATCTTATTAATGTAACTTAGGAAACTGAAATATCTCCTTATCTTATGTCGTTTAAGTCTTTATGTATGTTATGCGTGCTCTAGGCTGGAGGAGTGCCAAAAAATGGATTTCTGCAAGTATATAGAAAAGTGATAATGGAATCAGGACAATTCTTTCTTCAGTTGGGATGAGTTTCCAAATTGAGGATCCCACCAATTTAAAATTTGTGAGAGTTTCGATTATAATGAATTAATTCGAATAAAGTTTTGCAAATGGCAAATCTTTTGGAACATTTTAGTTTATTAAGCATACATAATTGTTTCTATGTTGTAAGACAGCTTTCTCCTGCTTCTTTAAAATGCACTGAATTGAATGCTAAAGTGTATGGAAATGCAAATTCTATACTGTTTCCAACTGATAACTAGCCAAAACTGGTGGAAGGCCCTACTTCTCTCCTCGACATTTGCATAGCACAAATGTGGGATTTGATTTTTTCCTTAGCTTATCTATGTACCCCTTGCTTTATTGAAGATCAGTTCTGAAAGGGATAAAGTGAACCGCCTCAAGAAAGAGTTTAGCCAACTTCGTCTCAAGTTATCACAAGTTCAGACATTGTTTGAGGAAAAAGACGCACTATTGTGTCTGTCAAGGAGGTAATCTTGCTATTCATGCTGAAATTCATTTATATATATATATATATATATCATGTGAAAGGAAATGATATTATCACTAATTGTAGTTTTTTTCCATTTAAGTGGTGCAGAAGGCTCTGCTTTCCATCTAGAATGTCCTTTGAAGCTCAAGTGAATTCTACACCACAGCTGGAAGAAAGAGTGCCATTTCAGACTGGGGACGATGCTCAAGTTGTGGAGTCTTGTGTTTCAAGAGCTAATATTTATGATCATGTTGATGAGAGTAGAAGCGGTGATACTCGAGTTTTTGTAGATGACCCTGTAGTTGGTAAGTTGCTGCTAGAGTTCCTGATTCATTTACCCAAACGAAGCCGGTTAAGAGAGTGTTGTGAGCTTCTGTCCTAGTTGATAAGTTAAGCTATTGAAGGCACAGCACTCTATGCTGTTGTGAACAAACTATGATTTTATTTAACAAACCATCTTTCGAATGGGCTGTTACGGAGCAGGCTATAAATTGTACACGAGTACTTAAATAAAGATGCCCTTGCAGGTTTCAACCTCCATGCTGATGTTATATAAATTTTTCCATGACCCGAAGTGGATGCGATTTGCAGGATGAAGAAAATTTTGCAGAAGTGAAAGCAGTATTCCAGGTGAATTATTTTGAAAGAGATCACACTTAGTTTTCATGCTTCTTTTCTAGTTAAAATTCCTACCTCTTTGTGCGCCTTTTCTTTGTCTTTGTGCTTTATTTATTTATTTTTTTCCATCTTTTTCGAAACTTGTGTTCCTCATATCTTTCTTTTCCAGTATTCATTCTTGGGCCATGCAAGTCCAATCAGTTGTAGCTGCTTTTCAGCATCTGGCGGCAGTATCGCTAGTGCTTCAATGGATGGCACAGTGAGGTATATATTGTAACTCATCACACCCTTTGCAGAAGATACACGGACCTCTCGTAAAACCAATGAAATCTTGTAGAACTCAAAATTCAAGATAAGGAATACCAAAAATGTTTTCACAGGCAGATCGTTGGTTTTGTTAGTTGCTCTGTAACATCATTACACGGCTTGCTTTTCTAGTTTTTCCTCAGGCTATGATCCATACCTTGATGAAATCAACGAGCATGCTAGACAAACTGAAACTTAAGTTTATTCAGAATTATCTCTGTGTCCATTTCCAAGACTAGCATTGGATAAACTTTTTGCCTACTATTGAACACTCTTGCAGCTCTATTCTCTTAACTAAATGCTAATTTCATGCTATGGTGAAGGATGTGGGCCTACAATTCAGCAGGACCAACATCTAGAAATGCAAACCATCTATTGCGGAGCTGAGATCATGTCACTTGAGTGGGACTGCAAATCTGATCGTCTGGTATGTTGATGAGTTTCATGATTACATGTTTATATTTGGAATTGATAATTGTCTGTCGCAATGTTCTGTAGAATAAAGAAGACTGGCAATTTGATGCTTTATTGATTGTCTGTTTGACTAAAGCTACTGATAGGCACTTCCGATGGAGGCATTAAAGCATGGAATGTGAATGCTAAGCGAGTTGTATGTGATCTCAACTCAACAGAAGCATACCCCAGGTGCTTTTCATCCTCATTTGTATATTCTTCTAGTCCCATCAGCAGTCCATTATCCTTTTTGCTTTTACCTTTTCTAAGAATAATCACTAGGAGCAAGTTTTTGCAGCCCGATTCTCACTTTCAGTGTCATTTTTGGTTTTGTGTTTCTGTCATTTCAGAATTTTGGATCTCAAATGCATCCCCATGGAGCCTATTTTTGTTTCTGCAGCAGCATCCATTAGGTAGTTTTCCTCCTTCTAGCTTCTTTTTGCCTTTTGCACTATGGATATGTGATTCTATGATAGTTTCTTAGCAGGCAAGGTACTGACTCTTTTGATGACTTGGGATTTGCTTCATTGGCAGTATGGAACATGAGGACAGGGATGGCTAGGGTGCATTATTGTCTGTCTGATAAATATGCAAGTTAATCTAGATCCGTTCTCTGTGCCTTTGAAACAAAGATTTTCACGAGTACTCACTTCTTTTCAACTTTTTTTAAGGCGGTCCTTCCTCTTGGTAAAGATCCACCAGCAGTAACCTCATTGAGTTTCAATCACAATGGAACGCTTTTAGCAGCTGCTGCCACTGATGGAATGCGTCACATGTTTGGTATCATTTTCCTTGTCTTCCACAGAATTATTTTGTGTCTTTTTTTATCATGTTTTTGTTATGGCATGAGTATTTATGCCAAATATCAAATACAAACCCTAGCTTGGGAAGGACATGTCTGCTGGCCAGCAAGTTACTGGATGGCCTGCTCATGATTCTGCAATTAGCTCCATTCGTTTTTGGCCTGATGAGACGAGCATTTTTAGCTTGGGAACTGATGGAAATGCAAGTATCTTTGACAACTCTTGGTTATCCTTTACAGTTGCTTAAATTTTGAATTTAAGTTGTTGCTTTTATCATTTGAAACTATTTTATCATGAATTTTAGATTTTTGAGTGGAGCTTGCACAATCCGGGCAAAATTCTTTGGTCAAGAAATTGTAGTAGGTATGAAGCTAGCTATTATGTGGCATGGTTATGTCCATCTTCTTTCGTAGATTTGACATTTGAATTAATTCCACAGACTCTTTGACATGAGAATTTTTTGTCAACTCCAATTTCCATTTATCCGATGCCTGTTTATGCTTCCACAGCATAAAAATGGATATTTGGCCTTGTGGTTATATCTAAAATTATGTTCTTTATGTGGTCGATGACAAAAACGAGAAAAATTGAATTTACATGGGAAGAATTGCCATGTCTTTATTTGCAGTATCCACCAGAGCCATCAAAACCATGAAATCTTTACCTGTTCTTACCATCCATCCTCAAGAAGGGTTATATTTCCCGAATTCTTCTTGCCTCAAAACTAGTTGTATCACTCCATGCAACTTGTCTATTTCAAATTATATATTGAAACGTGCTAGTTAGGGTTCAATTTATTAATATGGAAATGGTATTAAATGGCTTGTAATGAATAGTACAAATTAAGAACTTTGGTAATGAGTTAATTAATTGTCTAATTTAGGTTTTGCAAGCCTGAGAATTCATCTCATTGGCGACATGAAATGGCTTTAGATGCCGAAGGGAGGAGACTTCCACTGACATCTAGTTCAACAACATCACTAATATGCTAGGTAGCTAAAACAGCCTGATTTTCTTTTCTTGTGAGCATCTTCACCTTAGCTCAATGATTGAGCACTTGAAAAGACAAAAAACCAGCTTTTTACAATGATTATTTTCTTTTTTTCTTACTTTATTATGGATAGGTTAGCAGTCAGACGAATGGCATGAGAACTCTTTCTCATGGTGGATCGATCACAACAGTAAATTGGCATCCAACATTGCCCATCTTCTTGACGGTGTCGGCTGATCACTCTGTCAAGGTCACATCAATATTATGATGGTCCCTTCCTTTTTGTTACTTCTATATTTGGTATTACTTGTTTTTATTTTATTTCACTTTTCTTCTTCTTCTTCTTCTTTTTCTTCTTTTTTTGGGTTTGTTTCTGGGGGTGGGGGGTGAAGGGAAGGGTTGGGGGGGCGGGGGGGATTGGTGGGGAGAAAGTGGTTGCAAATGACAAGGGTTGCTTTGTTTTTGGGAATCCAGTAGTTTGGGAAGTGGTGCGATGGGATTGTAATTCTACACAAACTATTCTCTATGATCAGCCTCAGTGTAATATAAGGTAGATTCCAAAAACCCTTGTGAAAGGAGATGATGTTGGAAAGTTGATTTGTAAAACATAATTGTGGAAGCCAAAACAATCTATGTAATTTGTTGGCCTCTCATTTGATATTATTTCTATTTGCTAAAATTCTTGTTTACAATCATTATGCTATCAATATATATTGTGAGAATAAAATCTACTTGAGTTTAACTTAGGCTCACTAGTTCACAAATATGTTTAAATGCCTTTGTGTGTATGTTAGTATCAGATTTAGCATCTATAAAGGTGGTTCCATTAAAAATTTAAATAGAGTTGAGACTTTATAACTATGCATGGATTGATAATGCATAATTAGTGCTTCCTTTGTGAGATAATTAAATTATATAATCTTATTATTTGTATTTATGAACGATTGAACATTTTACATAATTGAGAAAGAGAAAAGAACTAGAATAGTAATGATACGTTGAAACACAAGACAAAAATTCACATGGCCAACCATTGCTTTTTTATTGGTAAATGGAACAACTCTCAACTGTGAAATGCTGAACAAATTCTTTCTACTCATAGAGAGCTAGAAGAAGACAATTGCACATTTATCTATTGATGGAACAACTTTCAGCTATGAAATGTTGAACAAATTCATTCTACTCATGGAGTGCTATAAGAAGACATTCTCAATTGTGTACCTGCCACCAATTATAAATAGAATAACTAAGACTTTTGAGCATTGAAAATGCAAGAGGAAGTAAATTTCTTACCAAGGGAGTAGTATAGGTAGAGGAGTCGCTCTAATTTGGACATTCAAACTACTGTTTAAGAAGAAAAAAGATCAAATGATTGACGACTTTAGTCTTTATGTGAATTTCAATTATGCAAAAAGGCAAATCCCCCTTGCAACTAAAACAAAAAGATGTCAAATAAATGAATTATACTCACATTGGCCCTTAAGCTGCCTCTGAGTCTCGTTGCATATATATTTGTCATCACATATAACCAATCTCTAATCTTATTAAAGGAATTAAAATAGGCATGTCTCCACGAGTTCTTGACTACCAAAGTACCAATACTTCCCCAGAAGCCAACAATGAAACCTACAACCATGGATATGTAAAACTCATGGGTTACAAAGCCATCATTTTCCTCATCAGCATTCTCAAGCTTTGCATTGTCAGCTATGGGTGGATTAGGACCATCTCCGTTGCATCTTGTTAGAGGGTGGCCACAAAGTTCCCTATTGCCAGCATATGCAGATGCATTAAAGCCTTGTAATTGAGTGCCTGTTGGGATTTTACCAGACAAATTGTTGTTTGACAAGTCTAGAACAGCTAAAAGATGTAATTCTGCAAGGCCAATAGGAATCTTTCCAAAAAAATAGTTTTTTGACAAATCAAGACATTCTAGCCTCTCCATCTGACCAATGTTTGAAATTATGTTTCCACTCAAATAATTTCTTGACAAGTTCAAGGAAACTAATGCTGTCATCTCAGAAAACTCTTGAGGGATGTGTCCGACTAATTTATTGCTCGAAAGATCGATGAGTTTAAGAAGTCCCAGTGTTTTTCTGTATTCATATTCTTGCCCTTTCCATTGTACCAATGCATAGTCAATGATATCAACAATTTTATTCCCTTCGCTAAAACCTACTCCAAAGACAAAAATAGTGCTTTCAGTTCCATTGTTTTGAAGCAAAGAAGTAAAATTGTTGAAGCATGGAGGAATTTTTCCAGATATTGAGTTCCTTGAGAGGTCCAAGATTTGAATATTACTGAGATAGCATATCTCTGGCGGGATAGTTCCATTGAAATTATTGTGCCCAAGGCTGAGAATTTTCAAATCCTGAAGGTGTGTTCCTATCCATGTTGGGATATTTCCTGATAGCTTGTTTCCTCCAACATCAATCACTTCCAACTTTTGGCAATTTTTCAAAGCGGAAGGCAACTCCCCAGAGAAATTATTATCACGCAAGTGCAACGTAGCGAGATTACCAAAAGAGCCGAAATTGTGTGGAACATTGCCGGAAAGTTTATTGTTGGACAAATTGAGAAAGAATAAGTTTGTCATGTTCACCCAACAATTGGGTAATTTCCCCAAAAGCTTATTATTTGAGAGGTCAAGTACCCAAAGCCAATGATAGTGTGGATTTGTGCATATTGATGAAACTGGTCCCATAAACATATTGTTGGAGAGTAGCAATATCTCAGAATTGGGATGAAACGATGGTAGATAGCCTGAGAAATTATTAAAACTAATATCTATTACAGAATATTGAATGGAGTTTGGTGACAAATCAGGAATTGTACCACTAATCTGGTTATGAGAGAGGTTGAGATAAAACATTCTTGGAGACAAATCCCACAACCATTTAGGCGCTTCATCTGATATGCTAGCTTTAGAGAGATCAAGAAAAGAAAAATTAGTCTGGGTTCGAAGCCATGCGGGGAAGCGAGTGCCCATGTTGCAATATGCTAGTCCTATAACATCTAACTGAAAAGGAGGAATCCAATCAGAAGTAGTGAAATTTAAGACCAATGAATTGAAGGACAAATCCAGATATTTCAAGTTTTGGAGTTTCGAGAGGTGAGCATCACAGATTGTTCCTTGTAAGGAATTGAAGGAAACATCCAAAAGCTCAAGCATGGAAAGTTGCCAAAGACTTGCAGGTAGCGATACAAGTTTATTGCCAGTGAGGCGTAATTCTTTTAATGAAACGAGTGCTCTCAAGTCCGGCAATAATCCTGTGATTTGATTGTAAGATAAATACAAATATTCAAGCCTAGAAAACTGTCCAAAGCTGTTTGGAAAAGACCCATTCAATTGATTGTCGAACAACTCCAAAATCCTTAAGGATGAAAATTGAGTAAAATCAGGCAATGAGCCATAGATTTTATTTCCACTCAATGCCAAAATCTCTAGTGAATCCTTTGCTCCAACAGATAATTTGTAAAACAAATTGGGAAGGGGTTCTGATAAGCCATTTTCTGACAGATCTAATGTTTGCAAATGACTTAAATTCCCCAAGGATTTTGGAATTCCACCTGTCATTGGCCAATTCCATGACAGACGAAGATGCTCAAGAAAAGTAAATCTTTCAAAGCCATCATCAGGAATGGCATCTAATTTATTATGAGACAAGTCTATGCTACGGAGACTTGTGCTTATGTTGAACAACCAAAGATATGCAGAAGAAGTGAGCTCATTATAGGATAGATCAAGAATAGAAAGAGATGTAGAAGGAGAATTAACAAAGAAATATGAGGGATTAATGTGACAGCCGCTCAAGTGTAATTCTGTCAGAGAAGGAAGCTTCAATATCTCTTGTAGCGAATTGGTACCTCTCAAGTAAGAATCACTCAAATCAAGTAGGTACAACGAAGAGAGATTAGAAAGCCAGTCGAGGTTCTCAAATGCCAGTTCATTGCCCCCTAGATTGAGTGTCCTCAATTTGGTAAGATTCCCCAACTGATAAGGAACAACACCAGAAAAGTTACAAGACCTCAAATTCAGGTGTTGTAAGTTCTTCAAGGAACCAATGAAATTTGGAATTTCATCATATCCAAAATCATTCCAACTCAGATCCAAATCATTCAAATAATTCAACTCAAGCAGAGCACTACTGATCTTACCTCTCAATTGAGGATCGTAGTAGGACTTGCTACTAAGTTGGAGATTGATAACATGACCAGTCTCATTGCTACATTCTACTCCATTCCATTGGCAGCATTCCTTTTTCGCATCTTCACTTCCCCACGATGAGAGAATGCCATAGTCATCTATAAGGCCTTCCTTGACTTTAAGAAGAGCTTCTCTCTCCTTTGGTATGCACTTCAATGCTCCAAATACAGAATCGTACTGCAGGCAAAGTGACAGCAATAGCAATAATATAATAACTAATCCTTCATAATTCATCATTTTTTTTTCTTTTGAGATGAAAGGAACTTAAAAGGCAAAAAATCTAAAATATGATTTCAAAGGTTATAGCTTTCAAGAATTCTCTTTCATGTTTGAGAAAAGTGGTGGTGGATTGGTTTCATATGAAGACTAGTATTTATAGAAGTAATATTCCTACCGATACATATTACCAATTAGGACTATTCAAATCAGATGAATGCAGGGGTAATTGTGCACTTGACTTAACTCCATGCTATATAGTCATGCCTTTTTGAAACTTACACATTAGAATTTAAAATATCAAATTTCCTTCAAATTTATAAGGTTTTATTTCATACGAATTTATCATTTAAATTTTTTTAAAAATCTAATTTACCACTTTAGGCCACATAATTTTAATAATATTAAGTTACATATTTAATAATGTTAAAATAGTAAACCTGTCTAAAAATTTAATTAAATTTTGTTGAATTTATTTATTAATTTAAAAATAAAAAATAAAAAAATGAAAATAATAAAGATGTTTAAAAAATTTCATTAAATCTAATTGAATTTAATTAAGAAATAGAATAAATAAAAATATAAAATTTAAAATTTAATAGAATATTTTTAATAATTTTAAAATAATAAATATATCTAAAATAATTTAATTAAAATAAAATAAATTAAAATTTTAAAATTTTATTCTTTTAACTGCATAATATAAATTACTTATTTATGAATAGACCAAAAATAATTTAACTCAATTTATATAAATTTATTTATTGATTTAGATAATAATAATAATAATAATAATAGCTATTATGCGTGTGTGTATATATATACACACATATATTTTAATACCCCTTTTCCCCTCCCCCCTTCCACCCCCATACATGGCCACCGGCAAGCAGACACCTGGGGATGGCGGCCGTACAGGCCGGCGACAGTACCACCAGAACCCTTCCCTCCCTTTCCCCAAACCTCCCACCCACAGTAACCCCCACCCCAGGCCACAGGGTGGTCGCTAGCAAGTGGCCAAATCTGCCATAGCAGCCACGGCCAAATCTATTGGCCAGCAGCTGCCTAGGCTTGGCCGTCATGGCCGAAACTCCATGGCTGCCATGGCCATGGTGGGCTGTCGGGGTGGGGTGCGGTGGGGAATGGGCATATACATAGTTTATATATGTTTATAGTTATATATTTGATATATAGATATATGTATTTAAATTATATTTGAATTTAAAACGTTTTGGGTGCATATATTTATGTACTATGTATATGTACTCCAAAACATATAGGTGGCAAGAATATTTATCTTTTTTATTTTTATTTTTATTTTTTTCAAATTTTATGTACTGTTTAAAAAGTCAAATCAAACCAAGAGGTTGGATCGGTTGAACCGTCAGTCCCCTAATGAATCAATTTGACTTTGAGTAAAATTTGGAAAATAAAAAAGCAACCTATTCTGCGAAAATCGTTTGAACCATTGAACCATTCACAGTTTTCATAAATCGGACCAATTCATTTTTTCCAACTTTTTCATATTTTTTGCATTTGTGAAAATCGAAATGGTTTTATGAATTTTTATTTGTGTTTTTTTTCCTCCAAATTTTTCATTTTTTGGTTTTTACATGTAAGTTTATTTTATTTACTCTTTTTTATTTTATTTTATTTTATTTTTTTTGAAGTGGCAAGTTGAATTGCTATATTATAAGCAACATATGAAAGTAAGGACCATGCACACCACGTGTGGCGCTAAGTCAAGCGTCACGCAGCTGCGGGCCGGTCACAAACATAATCCGGACCGAATTTGCTCTCAAATTGTCAAATTTTTAAAGGTGGTGTACCAAATTTGCGGCCCAAAAAGTTAAAGTCCTACTTTGCCAATAGAATCAAATTAGAGGATCAAGTTTGCATTTTTCACAAAAAATGGCTTTCTCTGAGTTTTCTTGAACTTCTCATATACTTAAAAATATTCAAAAATGATATCTGGAGATTTTATGATGATATTGTTGTATTTTAGATGTGAATTATCATTTAACCTGATAGCATATCTTATAGTGGGGCCACTAATCACTTTGATGAATGTGTATTCACATCCTACTCCACATATTATTTTTCAAATCCTGTGTCACTCTTCTTAACACAAAAGTCATTGAAAAACTAGACATAGATGTTACCTTGAGTCCTTTTCAACTGCTTAAAAAATAGTAACTTCTCATTGCTCAAGAAATTATCCTTCATCACTACGTGCATTCTGGGTGGCCACAAGGCTCACCCAGTGGAATATAAGGCTCTTTAGGAGACTAGACTTTGAGTGAGTCAAAGTCTTTGTGGAAAAATAAATAAATGAACTGGAGTGGAAAATAAGTCGGAACCTTTTTTAACGCTTTGATTTTCCATAACATGCACTTCGATAAAGACTAACTTGACTACTTAGAGTCTACTAGTTTAAGACCCTTAGAGATTCAACAAAACCCACTAGAGGGATTCTCCCAAAGTACACGCACAAATTGAGTCATTCTCTTGATAAGCAATGCAACATCACTCTTTTTTTGATAGTCAAAAAAGAATATAGAGATGGATATAAATATATATTATGATTAAACTCAATTATTTGGAACTCAATTTTGACTAGTTAAACTTTTAATTTTAAGGAATTTGACATTATCAAATTTTGTATTTGTAGTATTAGGATTTTTTTTTTTTGTATTAGATTTTTTTAGTTTTATAAATAAGAGTACTTATTGATTGCTTTGGATGCATTCATGAGCTACTTGTTTTGAATTATGAGTGAGGCAATACGAAAGGCTTGAGAATATTCTATATTTTATTTTTATTTTTTGTGAGACTAATATATTTGTCCTTATTTAAGGTGTACTACAAATTTGAGTAGAATAGTTAAATTATAAAAATAAAACTTTCTTAATTATTTAAATGTAATAGAACAATTAGTTAACAATGTTAGTGACATTAATTAATTAGAGAGAAAGAAAGAAAAAAAAAATTTAAAAGTATAAATATATATTAAAGACAATTCATAAGCGGCGGAGAAGTGTTCTATATAGTATAACGTTATGAGATATTGCATATCAGCTGCCTTGTATAAGAATGTGAAATTGAATTTTCAGTTAATTAAAAATTTTCATTGTTTTTCTTACCTGAAAACTTTTCAAATATTCCTTTAGGTAATAATTTTCTAATAAATTAAATTTTGTGTCTGCAAGTAAACTATCGCCAAATTGTATGCATTTTTTATTTCCAGAAAGTTAACAAAACCGTAACTTTTTTTTGTGGAGGGTTGGGATTGCTAGGTATGATGAAATATAATAAAGTTTTCAATACCACGTATTATTATTTACAGTTTGTCAATCTAAGCATATAAAAATTGAGTAATGTGCTTATTACGAGATGATTATCCTTTAAATTTAAAAAGTAGATAGATTCAACCACAAAATATTCAGTCAAAGTTTTCTTTCCTTTTTTTTCTTTTTTTTTTTTGTTTATAATTTTTTCAATTTTTTAAATATTCAGCCAAAGTTATAAGTTCTCAATAGCTTTTATAAGCTCAGAATATAAGACACTTCAAACTTACACATTGTTTACAAAATCTACCTCATATCTTATTTTTTCAAACATTTTGTAAAGTTGTTCAATCAACTAATCATATATATAATATTTAAAACAAATCTTTTACACTTGTATTATTTTACTTTTACTGTATTAATATATCAAACGGCTTTTGTATATTATAAATTTTATTTTGAAATATCTCATAAGTTATCCACCTTATTTTATATATCTAAACACCGATGATTTATTTTTAAATTTTGTGTTGATATTTTATAAACTTCAAGAATATATGCGGATATATTTGAAAAAAATTATAATTAAACACACTTTAAATTAATTTTTTTAAGGTAAACGTTTTCTAAAGTTTTTATTATTACAACTAAAGTAATAGATCTAATTAAATGTAAAGGAGGGTGGCATGCAAAAAAGAAAATGAAAAAGATACATTGTAAATGAAAATTTGTGAACATTATTTATGGATGTGGCATCGTTCTTTAGATATTAAAATATGATTATTTTATGAGTTTAGCAATGACAATATAGTTTCTTTTCTTTTCTTCCTTCCTGCTGATGTATTTTTTTATACTTATTTATTTTTTCTTTTTCCTTCTATTATTTTATTCGAAACTGTTTACTCATACTTAATCTAAAAATTCTACATTAAAAATAATAGAAGTTATAGTAACATGTATAAAAAAGTAAAAAGTATTCTATGTATTATACACTATAACGTATAACATATGGCCGAGCACTATACTTTTGTTTGCAGATGAAACGATTCTCAACTCTAGAGACAGATCCATAATTGCTAACATCTTCTCTCAGTCCATCTTAGTTTGTGAAATTTCAATGGGTGTGGGAAAGACTTTTGTGTCAAATTGAATGCAAAAGTCATTGAATAACAATGATTTTTCATTGTTTTAGAAAAATTATTCCTCCTTGCGTGCACTCTGGGTGGTAACCTAGCGGGGCCAGTGGAATATAAGGCTCTTTTAGAAGATTCTGAGTGAGTCAACATTTTTGTCCCAATTTACGATTCAAGTAGAATGGTTAGCATTAATTGTAGTGTCACTTTAAATAGCACCCATCTGATTGGATTGCACAAATTCATCACTAGAAAAGAATAGTACTATTATAAGCATAGTGGGAATTTGAAGGACAAAATTTTGTGGTGAAACATGAATGAATCCTCATTCAAGTTTCAAAATAATGAACATTTTGAAACTATTACCTTGAGTCCTTTTCAACTACTCAAAAAATAATGACTTTTCATTGGTGAAGAAAATTATTCATCTTTGCATCTGTTATGGGCAGCCGCCTTGCGGGTCCAGTAACATTTAAGGTAAGTCAAGGTTTTTGTGGAAAAAGTAGTAGAGGACAAGAGTGGGGTGCACCAGTCAGTAAGGCATGATCGGGACCATTTGAATGTGATCGCCACCTCACCATCCCAATTGAAAAAAGAACTCTCAAAATATTGTTAAATGGGATCTAACTGATGACAACCGCTGCACCACAATCGAAATTTGGCGTGTGCATGCCTGTTATTTGAAACTGCAAAATAAGAAAATGCATCATTTTAATTTTGAATTGTAGATTGAAAAAAAAAACTTTGAATAAATAAATTTTAAATTTTAGTAAAATGATCATTTTGGTTTATTTATTTCGTGAAAATGATAATTTTAGTAAAAATATGGTAAACAATTTGATAATCTTTTTTAAATTTAATTTCAAAAAGCTTAAATTCAACATCACAATGACAAATTGGATAAAATAAAAGTAATTTTTTTTGTTATTTTAGTTTTTTTTTTTCTGTTAAAATTAGAAATTTAATTTTCATAATAAATACAAATATTATTTTCATTTATTGGGTTTTTATTACCAAAAAAAAATTACAACTTTTTTTATTAAAATTGCAAAATTTATTTTTGCTAATTTAATTTTTATGAATTAAAAAACTTGTAAAATTTTAGTTTTTACAAATTTAAAATGCAAAACTTTAATCTTTATTAATTTATTATCAATAAATTACAAATTTTTGTTAATAATTAAAATATTTTCATTTATTTAGTTTTACTGATTAAAGAAATCTAAGAAAAAATTTCATTGACAATTAAAAAAAAATAAAGATGGAAAATGACATATAAAATAAAAGGCTTGAAAAATGTTAGATATATAAATTAAAATACTTGCCACATATAATGTTGTTATGGTGTGGTGGTTGCCATGTCGATTTTACACGTTGGAGGTTTTGAGTTCGATTATGGAAAGCAACGTTTTGATGGCTTCCTAACAATTAGGAGGGTGACTTGGCAATGACATCACCATGTGGGCAGTTGATGTGGTGCTGATGTGGCAATTAATGCTACATGTCATAAAATCCTCAATTTTTGACAGTAGCATGTGAGTTGCACGTTCAAATTCCAGCAAAATTCTGGGTCAATTTCCAGCCAAATGTCCTCAAGTTGCAAAAAGATGTCTTCAATGTGCTGAATTTTTTAATGATGCAGACTATATTGAAAAATGCAAATTATTAAAGTCCTTTTTTCTCAAAAGGCCGTAATTAGGGGACCAAAATTACATTTTTTCTGTACCCATTTGATTAGATTGCACAAATTCATCCCTGGAAAAGAACAGCATTATAAGCATAATGGGAACTACAGGACAAAAGTTTATGGTGAAAAATGAAGTGCAGTCCAAAATTTGAGAAGAATTTCTTCATGATATTTAGTTGATATTAATAACTGTTAAAGAATTTGTATCAAAGACCGTATCACATAATAGACAACACATAATGAGCTCCTGCAACAATGCTAACTAGAGATTTCCTTAGCTTATCTACACACCCCTGCCTTGTTGAAGGTCAGTTCTGAAAGGGATACCGTGAACCGTATTAAGAAAGAGGTTAAATAGCTTAGGCTCAAGTTATCACAAGCTCAGATATTGTTGGAGGAAAAAGAGGCACTATCGTGTCTGTCAAGGGGGAGATCTTGCTATTCGTACTGAAATTCATTTATATATCAGGTGAAAAGGAAATGATATAATCACTAAGTGCAGTTTTTTCCCCCTCCATTTTAGTGATAGGAAGTATTAACAATATATTTTGAAACAATGCAATGCTTCATAAAGGATGCCTTTCTACAAAAAGCCAATTCTGCCAAGTTTGTACCATTAAAAAAACAAAAGGCTTTCTCTGATTTTTCTTAAACTTCTTATATACTAAAAAATATTCACAAAAGATATTTGTAGATTTCATGATGATGTTGTTGTATTTTAGATGTGAATTGCCATTTAACCCAATAGCATATATTATAGTGGGGCACTAATCACTTCGAGGAATATATATTCATGTCCCACTCCACATATTATTTTTCAAATTATGTGTTATTTGTCATTGGAAAACCAGGTATAGATGTTACGTTGGGCCCTTTTCAATTGCTTAAAAAAACGTGACTTCTCATTGCTCAAGAAATTATTCTTCATCTATGCGTGCATTTTGGGTAGCTGCCTAACTGGTCCAGTGGAATATATGGCTCTTTAGGAGACCAGACTTTGAGTAAGTCAAAGTCTTCGTGGAAAAACAAATAAATGAACAAGAGTAGGATATAATTCAGAACCTTTTTTGATGTTTTGATTTTCCATAACATGCACTTTGACAAAGACTAACTTGACTACGTACTTATAGTCTACTAATTTAAGACCCTTAGTGATTCAACCAAACCCATTAGAGGGATTCTCCCAGAGTGCACGCATAGATTGAGTAATTCTCTTGATGAGCAATGAGAAGTCACCCTTTTTTAAACAGTCAAAAAAGGATATAGAGATAGATATAAATATATATTATGATTCAGCTTGATTATTTGGAAACCAATTTTGACTAGTTCAACTTTTAGTTTTAAGGAATTCGATATTATCAAATTCAACTATATTCTTCAATATTAAGCTCCTCATCATCACTCTTTTGGGACATTTTCTTTGTTTTACTAGGACATTTTTTTTTAGATTCTTTATTATTTTTTTCTGACACAAAAATCATTGAAAAATCGGGCATTGATCTCATCTTGAGCCATTTTCAACTAGTCAAGAAACAGTGACTTCTCAATCTTTGCGTGCATTTTGGGCAGCTGCCTTTTCGGAATATAAGTCTCTTTAATTTGTGGAAAGACGAAGACATAGACAAACCAGAGTGGAGAGCACTAACTCATGATTTTGATAGTCGGGACCTTTTTTAACGTTTTGTTGGTCTCATAAAACATTCAATTCAACAAATTTATTCTTCCTCAAAATCTATATATTACCATCCTAAGCCGTGCTCTTGACGCACTATTTTCCTGTGTGATAACAGGTTCTGTGTTTTCATCAAAATCAGCCAACTTGCCGACAAGACCGTCTTCTTCAACTACTTAAGAAACAGTGACTTCTTTCTTTTTCAGCTCTGCGTGTATTCTGGGCAGCTACCTGGCAGGTCTAGTGGAATAGAAGGTTCTTTAGCAGACTAGACTCTTAGTGAGTCAAAATCTTTGTGTAAAAATGAATACACAAACAGCAGTGGAGCTCACCAGCCAGTAAGTTATGATGTTGACTGTCAGAACCTTTTCTAACGTTAAGTCAGTCTCGAAAAAACATAGTCGCTCGATCGGTAATAGAAGAGAAAGCCTCTAATTCTACAAAAATGTAGCATTTAATTCAACAAACTTTATTCATCCTCAAAATCTATTATCATTCTCAGCCACCCTCTGGACGCATTCTATATTAGGACAGAGATGCATGTACTTTGCCAAGGTATGATTATGAAGGACATGGATATTAAGAATGATAACTGAAAATACATTTAAAAAAAAAAAATTATACACGCAGGAACAATGCGCTACAATTTCTAATTTTTCAAGATGTGAGAAATATATTAGGCTTCCAAATTTTTATTTCTTTTGTGTTCTCAAATTAATCACAAAGAATAACAGATTCTAAAATCAATAATAAATTGTTATGTCATGGACACTGATAATTTAGATTGATTACCTCATAATTTCTTTTTTTTTTTTTTAAAAAAAAAAATACTTTCAAACAAACTATAATCTAAAACTAATTCTACCACTGCGTGTTTATCATGTATTTCTCACCAGTGAAATGAAAGAAACATCAAAATGTTGAGCAAGGTGTCTGTTGAGCGATTCTCCAATTAAGGAGTAAGGGCTAAGGAGATCTATTGAAAATGGAAAAAGAAATTAACTCTATAACTATACTTGTATTGGTGCTTGATTTAGAGGACCAATTAATAAATCATTAGGTGAGAAAATTAGATTATAAAACAGAACCTTACAATTTATTTGCATGTATGACCTCTTAATGATTTTGAAACAAGAGTGAACTTCTTATGGTCGAGCATGCTACTCTCAACTTTGAAACACTCAGCGAGTTCTTTCTACACTCTGAGCATAAAAAGAGTCTAAATCCTTTATTCTTTTTTTTTTTTTAATAATTATCTAGATCATTTATTCCAATATATATTTTATGTCTCGTTCTAATTTCATGTACATATATCGCATGTATCTGAAATAGGAGATAAAATACGTATGTGTTGGAATAGATTAGGGGATTCAAAATGCCAAAGAACACATCTTCAAATGCATGCCTGCCACAAAATAAATAGAATAAGTAGGAGTTTTGAGCATTGCGGGTGCAAGACGGAACAAATTTCTTGCCCAGACAAATTAATACAAGTGCCAAAAGTCCATCCAATTTTGGACAATCAAACAATTGATGGGTTTAGTTCTTATTTGAATTGAAATGATGCAAAAAGAAAAATAACCTTTTCAACTAAAATAAAAGGATGTCAAGTAGTTGAATTAGACACACTTACATTGAATGCCATTTAGCTGCATCTAAGTCTTGCGATATATACAGATGTTGTTTATCACGTACAATCAATCTTTAATCCTTTGAGTCATAATGGATTTTGGATCTACCCTGCTAATAAAGAAAGAATCTTAAGAACTTAGGATTCAACATCAGTTCATGATTAGACCATGTCGTTGAGATCCAACAAAAGAAATTACATTATCGGTTAACATTTTCTTTGTGCATGTCAAGGGAATTTAGCCTGCAGTCTCAAAGTTTTAGCTTGGTGATTCTGCAGAATTATGTTGTCTCTCTTTTGATCATGATTTTTTTTTGTGGCATAAGTTACACCAAATAGAAAATAAATACAACTTAACTGGGGAAAGACATGTCTACTGGCCAGCAAGTTATTGGATGGCCTGCTTATTATTCTGCAATTAGATCCATTCTTTTTGGGCCAGATAAGATATACCTCTTGTTTGAAATTCTTTCTAACTGCTAAGATTTTCGTTTGCAATCAATATGCCACCAATGTGTCTTGTGTGCATGAAATTTGCCTAAGGAGTTAAACTCTGGCCTACAGAGGTCACAAGTATTTTTAAATACCTTACCATTTTAATGTTTTGATTTTCCATAACATGCACTTCGACAAAGACTAACTTGACTACTTAGAGTCTAATAATTTAATATCCTTTTGGAAATCAACCAAACCTGCTAGAGGGATTCTCCTAGAATGCACGCATAGATTGAGTAATTCTCTTGATAAGCAATCCGAAGTCACTCTATTTTTAGAAGTCAAAAAAGGATATAGAGATAGATATAAAGATATATTATGATTCAACTTGATTATTTGAAAATTAATTTTGAATAGTTAAACTTTTAATTTTAAGGAATTTGATATTATCAAATTTTGTATTTGTAGTAATAGGATTTTTCTTTTTCTTTTTTCTTTTTGTATTGGATTTTTTAGTTTTATAAATAAGAGTGCTTGTTAATTGCTTTGGATGTATTCATGAGATACTTGTTTTGAATAACGAGTGAGGCAATACAGAAGACCTGAGAATATTCTAAATTTTTATTTTTATTTTTTGTGTTACTAAAATGTCCTTATTTAAGGTGTACTACAAACGTAAGTAGAATAGTTAAATTGTAAAAATAAAACTATTTTAATTATTTAAATGTAACAGGACAATTAGTCAACAATGTTAGTGACATTAATTAACTAGAGTGAAACAAAAAAAAATAAGTTTTAAAAGTATAAATATATTTTAAAGACAATTCATAAGCGGCGGAGAAGTGATTTGTATAGTATAACATTATGAGATATTGCATATCAGCTGCCTTGCATAAGAATATGAAATTGAATTTTAAGTTAACCAAAAAATTTCCTTGTTTCCTCTTGCCTGAAAACTTTTCAAATATTCCTTTAGGTAATGATTTTCTAATAAATTAAATTTTGTGTCTGCAACTAGACTACTACCAAATTGCATGCATCTTTCATTTCCAGAAATTTTTTTTTTTTTGCCCCGCAGAGATGGTTTTGGGGGGCGGGGGGGGGGGGGGGGGGGCGGGGTTTGAGATTGCCATATAAAAAAGTTTTCAGTACCACATATTATTATTTACAATTTGTCAATCTAAGCTTATAAAAATTGAGTAATGTGTTTATTATGAGATCATTATCCTTTAAATTTAAAAAGTAGATGGGCACAACCACAGAATATTCAATCAAAGTTTTTTTTTTCTTTTCTTTTTTATTTTTTTGGTTTTTTGAATATTCAGCCAAAGTTATAAGCTCTCAATAGCTTTTATAAGCTCAAAAAATAAGACACTTCAAACGTATACATTATTTACAAAACCTACCCACATCTTATTTTTTGAATATGTTATAAAGTTGTTCAATTAACTATTCATATAATATTTAAAACAACTCTTTTATACTTGTATTATTTTACTTTTAGTATATAATTAATATGTCAAACCACTTTTGTATATTATAAAATTTATTTTAAAATGTCTTATAAGCTATCCGACCTTATTTTATATATCCAAACACCGATGATTTACTTTTAAAATTTGTGTTTATATTTTCTAAACTCCAAAAATAGGGGCTAGCTCCCCTACTTGAGTTGACGTATGTTATGTGGTCATGCCTTCTTAAATAATTAAATGCAGTATCGTCCACAACAACAGAGAAAACTTCATAATTGCCAATTTTTTTGTCTCAATCCATCTTAATTTTAGTTTGTGACATTTCAATTGGTGTGGAAAAGAATTTGTGCTGAATGAGTACAAATGTCACTGATCTTATCTTGATCCCTTTCCAACAGTTGGAAAAACAGTGACTTCTTGTTGCTTCAGAATTTAAGGCTCATTAGCAGACTAGACTTGGAGTCAGGGTCTTTGTGGAAAAACAAGTAGATACTCAAAATCGGCCCACTCCTTGACAAGACCATCATGAAAGAGCGGATGCTCAGAATTTTCAGCTTCCTCAAGTTTCGGATTTTCGAAAAGTGAGCATCAAAGATAGTTCCAAAATTGAAAGAAACATCCAAAATCTCAAGCGTGGAATGTTGCCAAAGACTTGCAAGTGGACGTTGTAAGTTTGTTTCCGCTGAGATGTAATTCTTCCAATGAAATCAATTTGGGCATTATGCCTGTGATTTGATTGGCAGACAAATAATTCAAGCCTAGACAGCTATCAAAAGCTGTTAGGAAAGGAACCATTCAATTGATTTTCATATAAAATCAAAATCCTTACGAATGGAAAATGGGTAAAATCAGGCAACGAGCAGTGCATTTTATTTTCTTACAGATCGGAGAAGAAGTGATTTGTATAATATCGCATTATGAGATATTGGATATTAGCTGCCTGCCAAATGAATATGATCGAAACTGAATTTTAAGTTAATTCATGCCTCTAGTATTCTCAGTTTAAGTTAATTCATGCCAATAGTATTAACTTTTAGAGTTGAGCTAGACCCAAAGTTCATTTTGTAACATTACCAGAAAAGATACTTCAAACTTATACATTGTTTACAATATCTACCTCACGTCTTATTTTTTAAAATATTTTATAAATTTATTCAATCAACTAAGCATGTATATAATATTTAAAACAAATCTTTTACACTTGTATTATTTTACTTTTACTATATTAATATATCAAACGACTTTTGTATATTATAAAATTTATTTTAAAATATCTCATAAGCTATCCAACCTTATTTTATGTATCTAAACACCAATGATTTATTTTTAAAATTTGTGTCCATATTTTATAAACTCCAAAAATATATGCACGGATATATTTGAAAAAAACTATAATTAAACACACTTTAAATTAATTTTTTAAGGTAAATGTTTTCTAAAGTTTTTATTATTACAACTAAAGTAATAGATCTAATTAAAGGTAAAGGAGGGTAGCATGCAAAAAATAAAATGAAAAAGATACATGGTAAATGAAAATTTGTTAATAGCATTTATGCATATGGCATCGTTCTTTAGATATTAAAATATGCTTATTTTTTGAGTTTAGCAATGACAATATAATTTCTTTTCTTTTCTTCCTTCTCGCTAATGTATTTTTTTGTACTTATTTATTTTTTCTTTTTCCTTCTATTATTTTATTCAACTTTTTACTTTTACTTATTCTAAAAATTCTGCATTAAAAATAATAAAAGTTATAATAACATATAAAAAAGTAAAAAGTATTCCATGTATTTTACACTATAAAATATAAACATCTGGCCGAACACTACACTTTTGTTTGTAGAAGAAACGATTCTCAATTCTGAACTATCACAAGAAGGCATTCTCAATTGCATGGCTGTCACTGCAACCCACTTGACTTAACTCTATACTATACAATCATACCATCTTAAATGTGGTATCTTTCACAAGAACAAAGACAATTCAATAATTGCTAACATCTTCTCTCAGTCCATCTTAGTTTGTGAAATTTTAATGGGTGTGGGAAAGAATTTTGTGTCGAATTGAATGCAAAAGTCATTGAATAACAGTGACTTTTCATTGCTTTAGAAAAAATTATTCCTCTTTGCGTGCACTCTGGGTGGCAGCCGAGCGGGGCTAGTGGAATATAAGGCTCTTTTTGTAGACTTTGAGTGGGTTAACGTCTTTGTTCCGATTTACGATTCCAAGTGGAATGGTTAACATTAATTGCAGTATCATTTTAAGCAGCACTCATCTGATTGGATTGTACAAATTTGCCACTGGAAAAGAATAGTACTATTATAAGCACAGTGGGAATTTGAAGGACAAAAATTTGTGGTGAGACATGAAGTAATCCTCATTCAAGTTTCAAAATAATGAACATTTTGTAGGTTGAACAAAAAATTGAAAAACTTGAGAAAGAACTTGAGAAATATATAGGAAAAAAGAAATATTCGTTTAGTGAGTTTCGAAAAATATTATGGGACTGTTTGGTTTTATTTTCATTTTTAATTTTCATTTTCATCATTTCTAAAATGATGAGAATTAGTTATGCAATGAGATGTGGAAATGAAAATGTATTTGGATGAAATATTTGAAAATGTATTTGGATAAAAAATATATTCAAGTCTTACTCCACATATTTTTTTTTCAGATTCTCTATTATTTTTCTTTACACAAAAGTTATTGGAAAACTAGGCATTGATATTACCTTGAGTCAATTTCAACTGCTCAAAAAATAGTAACTTTTCATTGTTGAAGAAAATTATTCATCTTTGTGTGTTCTGTGTGTTATGGGCAGCCAACTAGCGGGTCCCGTAACATTTGAGGTAAGTCAAGGTCTTTGTGGAAAAAAGGAGTATAGGGCAAGAGTGGGGAGCACCAGCATGATTGGGACCTTTTGAATGTGATCTCCACCTCACCATTCCAATTGAAAAAAGAACTCTCAAAATACTGTTAAATGGAATCAAACTGAGTACAACCACTGCACCACAATTGTTATTTGAAACTATACAGAATAAGAAAGTGCATCATTTTAATTTTGAATTGCAGATTGAAAAAAAAAAATATTTTTTTGAATAGATAAATTTTAAATTTTTGTAAAATGATAATTCTGGTAAATTTGTTTCGTGAAAATGATAATTTTAGTAAAATTATGGTAAACAATTTGACAATTTTTTTAATTTAATTTCAAAAAAGCTAAATTCAACATAACAATGACAAATTGATTAAAAGAAAAGTCACAAGTTTTGTTATTTTAGTTTTTTTTTCATTAAAATTATAAATTTAATTTTTATAAGAAATACAAATATTATTTTCACTTATTTGGTTTTTATTACCAATAAAGTAGTTGCAATTTTTTTTATTAAAAATAGAAAATTTATTCTTGCTAATTTAATTTTTATGAACTAAAAAACTTGTAAAATTTTAGTTTTTGCAAATTTAAAATGTACAAGTTTAATCTTTATTAATTTATTATCAATGAATTACAATTTTTTAATACTTAAAATATTTTCATTTATTTAGTTTTACTAATTAAAGGAATCTAAGAAAAAAATTCATTAAGTTAGAAAATAGGAAAATCTATATAAATTCAAAATTGAGTGCTTCTTATCATAAAGAATTTGTCCATTCACTTAGTCATCAAACAAATGTACAAATTATTGAACGTCTTTAAAATTTGTGCCTTACTTAAATTGAAATAGAACCTTCATTAGCATAGACTTCCAACTGAGAAAGTAATACTTGGGCCACATATTCTGGCCCAAAAGACTTTATAGAATTAGAATTATCACGAATGAAAGACAATCACTAGTAATTTTTTTATTTTGGAAAGAGATATATAAAATAGAAGGCCTAAAAAAAAAAAGTTTGATATATAAAATTAAAATGTAAATAGTTCACATAATGTTGTGGTGGTGTAGTGGTTGCTATGCTGGTTTTACGAAGTGGAGGTCTTTTTTGAGTTCGATTGTGGGAAGCAACATTTTGATGGCTTTTTATCCAATTAGGACGGTGACTTGGCAATGACATCATCGTGCTGATGGCTGACTAAAGATTTCTATGTTTGCAACACTCATATATCATCACATGCTAAATACAGCAAAACATGCATATAACTGCTGCATCCTTCATATATGTTGGAAATGGTACGGCAAATCATGCTTTGCAGGGATGAAACAGAAAATACAAAGGACATGGATATCAAGAACTAGTGCCGCAAAAGAAGATGAATGATAACTGAAACATGCATATAGAGGCAGTAAATGTAATATTGTAGATGCATTCTTTACACTGAAAGGAACGCCGTAATTTGACGATGCCTATTTCTCAGAGATGTAACAATGGTTCATCTGCAGTTTCATGCGCGCCTTCTAAAGAAATGTCACCTGAAATCGACAATTAGTATCATTAATGAGTGATCCAAAGGTTGATTTCCAGATCCACTTTACTTGTGCGATAAATTCGATTTCTAATTTAGTTGCAGCTAAGAGAAAGAAAGGAGGAGATGAAATTTACTGGGGAACTGGTGAGGGAATTTCTCTGTTTATATCCCCAAATTCGAGGCTGATAAATTAGTCCACCTGCTCAGCTTTTTCAAAACGTGCTTTTCTCATTCGGATTCGAATCTGATTTCCGTTGTATCGAAATTGGACCACTCAACTCTGCGTTATGACATTGTTAATGCGCTGAAATGTAGAAGGAAAGAGAAAGTGTTGGAGTTTTTGGCAATGAATTGCTGCAAATATATATTAAAAATATATTTTATAATTTACTATTTTTTAAAAATATGTTTTATAATTTACTGGTAATGAAAATATATTTTACTAGTAATGAAAATTAAATTAACAAAAATTATCAAATTAAATTTTAATTTTTAATAAAAATGAAAACTAAACTAATAAAACATTTTTTTGTCTTTTTTTTAATTAATTTGCAATTATTCCTTTTAATTTAGATTTTTTTGAAATTAATTAATAAAATTATTAAAAAATTTTATGATAATTATAACAAAATTATCATTTTTACAATAATTTATAAAAATTTAAAATTTATCCTTTTCAAAAAATATTTTTTGAAAACTACAAAAAAATATTTATAATAAACTTATTTTTTTCAATTTAGAATTTTTTTTATATTTATAAATGTGTTATGTATTTTCCAACATAGTCATATATAATAAAATGGCCCTCAATGCCATATGGTTGGGTGGTGCAGCGGTTGTAGTGTTGATTTTGAATGATGAAGGTCTTGGGTTTGAGTCTAGGCAACAACAATTTTTTCAAGATTTTAGATGATGTGGCATCCATTACATGTGCAGCTGATGTGGCAAGACATATGGCCAGCAATGTGGCAGATATGGACACATGGCGAGAAACCCCCAAATTGGAGGTCACATGCATGGCACATGTGTATTTCCAATCAAATTTTGTGTAAATTCTAGCTAATTGTCCTCAAATTGCGGAAATTTGTACCAAATGTGCGAAATTGGTTGCCAGAGTGGACTAAATAGGAAAATGCAAAATCATAATATCTTTTTTTTTTTTTTTTTTTTGTAGACGACCATAGTAAGAGGACTAAAAATGCATTTTTCCTTTGTTTTTCTTGCACTGCATGATTTGAACATGTAAGTCTCCTCAAGTTGTTGAACTTCATTTTTTTGTTGTTGTTACTATTATTTGATTAACTAGTGAAGCAACTCATTTTCCTTGATTTGGGGTGATATTACTTTACTTTGTGTTTCTAGCTTCTAGAGCATGCTCAGTGCTAATGCAACATAACCCACTCTGCAAAATTGTAAATAAAAAAAAAAAGAAAAGTATACACCTACTTGCAACACTTCCTTTTAGATGCAGATTCCATGGAAATTTGTCCATGGAATCAAACAGAACTAATTTGTCTGGTTATCATTATGGTGCAAGGATTTTGAAGAGATTTTTTCAGCTTTAACACTTCAACTATTTTGTCTGTCGTGAGGGTTTCTTCTCCACCTTTTTTTCTCTAATGCCTGGAGATGCTACTGCATCCCTGTACTTTAACATTCACATAGAAGATGAATCCATGAAAAATGAAGAAATGTAATTTAGGAAACTGAATATCACCTATCTTATTTGCTTATGTCCTTGTGTACGTTAAGCGTGGCCGGGACTGGACACCAGTGCTTTTTTGAGTTGAGATGAGTGTCACAATTGATGATCCAAACATTTTATGATCTGGGAGAGTTTCCATTCCAATGAATTAATTAGAATAAATATCTTTAAATGGCAAATCTCTTGTAACATTTTAGTTTATTGAGGATACATAATTGTCTCTATGTTGTAAGACAGCTTTCCTATCGGTTCTTTGCAATTAGAAATTTGAAATTGAACAAGGCAAAATGTATGGAGGTGCAGATTTTTATTTTTCAACTATGACTTGCCACTGGCGGAAGGCTCAACTCTCCCGTTGATATTTTCATAGAATCAAGGAGGGATTTGACCTTTTCCTTAGCCTTATTGAATGAAGGTCAGTTCTGAAAGGGATACTGTGAACTGTCTTAAGAAAGAGGTTAAACAGCTTAGTCTCAAGTTATCACAAGCTCAGATATTGTTGGAGAAAAAAGAGGCACTATTGTGTCTGTCAAGGACGTGATCTTGCTATTATATGTCACGTGAAAGGAAAATGATAATAATCACTAAGGGCATTTTTTTTTTTTTTTTTGTTTTAAGTGATGCTGAAGAAGCGACTGTTCCACCCAGAATGTCCTATGAAACTCCTGTGAACTCTACAGTCTACACCACAGCAGGAAGAAGGAGAGTCATTTCAGATTAGGGACAATGCTCAAGTTGTGGAGTCGTGTGTTTCAAGAGCTAAAATTAATAATCATGCTGATGAGAGTAGAAGCATTGATTCTCGAGTTTCGGTAGATGACCCTGTAGTTGGTAAGTTGCTGCTAGAGTTTCTGGTTCTTTTATCCAGACGGAGCAGGTTAAGAGAGTATTGTGAGTTTCTGTCCTAGTTGATAGGATAAGCCACAACACCTTATGCTGTTGTGAACAAACTATGATTTATTTAACAGACCATATTTTGAATGGGCTGGTATGGGGCAGGCTATGAATTCAATACAGGTACTTAGATAAAGATGCCCTCACAGGTTTCAACCTCCATGCTGATGCTATATAAATTTTTCCATGACAGGAAGTGGCTGTGATTTGCAGAGCAAAGAAAATTTTGCTGAGGTGAAAGCAGTATTCCACACTTAAAATTTCTACCTCTTTATGCGCATTTTCTTTGTCTTTGAGCTTTATTTCTTTTCCATCTTTTTTTGAAACTTATGTTCCTCATATCATTCTTTTCGAGGATTCGTTCTTGGGCCATACAAGTGAGGTATATATTGTAACTCATCACACCCCTTGTTGAAGATGCACAGACGTCTCATAAAACCAGTTAAATTTTGTAGAACTCAAAATTCAGGATAAAGAATCCAAAATTTTTTTCATAGGCAGACCATTGGTTTTGTTATTTGCCCTGTAACATCAGCATATGGCTTGCTTTGACAGTTGTTCCCATGCTATGATACATACCTTGATGAAATCATCTAGCATGGTATAAAAATTAACCTGAGTTTAACTTTTGTCAGAATTATCTCTATGCACAAATTCCAAGATTAGCATTTGATAAACTTCTCGTCTACTACCATGGTTCGCAGGAACAATCGCGGGGATCGAAACGGAGAGTGAGATTCTAATTTCATTGCAATGTTGCGAAACAGTCGCGGGGGTTCCGCATATTTTTGTTATTAAATTATTCAAAAAATTTAAATAAATTATGAAAGTTATGAAAACATTTAAAACTCTATTTCTTGCTTATATAAAATAATTAGCATAATTTTAAATATCACAAATTAATGTCACAAACTATATTAACTTAGCGAAACTCTTAAATTTAAAAAAACTATTATACACCATAATAAAGACAAAATAATTATAACAATAATTTTCATTCCTTCTCTATTCTTGCAAAAACTTCTACAAACAAGATTACACAACCCAAGTATCCAACCTCACCACTCATCACCATATCTTTCATCTTCCCATGTATCATAATTCATTTCTCATGGTAGTACCACCACATTCCACACACCCATCATCAGAACACTGACATTCCAGAGTCCACACACCCATAATTCCCATCCCCATCATTTCCATGGCCTTCGACAACAACGAACAAGGGTGGGCAATTTTCAGCAAGAGAAAACTGCATCCTCATCGTTTAGCTGCCTGTTGCAAAAAACCAGTTCCGTGCCGCCGTTCCCATTCCCGTTCCCGTTCTGTTCCACCTTTCTGGACCAATTTATCGGTCTGAAACGCCGTTCCAACGATAAGTCGGCCATTTTTTGCCATGCCAGTCACACCTCCATTCCACACCGGTGCAATGGAACGCCCATAGCCGTTCCGGTTTCGTATCGGCCGTTCCGGCTGATAAATCGCCGATCCGGCAAACCATGTCTACTACTCAACACTATTGCAGCTTTATTCTTTTTACTAATGACATGCTACGGTGAAGGATATGGATCTATGATTTGATAGCACCAAAATCTAGAAATGCAACCATCCATTGTGGAGCTGAGATCATGTCTCTCGAGTGGGACGGCTAATCTGATCGTTTGGTGTGTTGCTGAGTTTCATGATTACAAGTTTATATTTGGAATTGATAATTGTTTCTCATAATGTTCTCAAGAGCAAAGATGACTGGGAATTTGATGCTTTATTGATTGCCTATTTGACTAAAGCTACTGATAGGCACTTATGATGGAAGCACGGAATGTAGATGCTAAGCGAGCTGTATGTGATCTCAACTCAACTGAAGCATACCCTAGGTGCTCTCATCATCATTTGTATATTCATCTAATCCCCTCTGCTCTGCATTACCCTTTTCCATTTTTGTTGTTACCTTTTGTAAGAATCATCATGAGAAACTTGTCTCTATGGCCCGAGTCTCATTCGTTGTCATTCTGGTTTTTGTCTTTCTGTCATCTTAGAATACTGGACGTGAAGAGCAGCCCAGTGGAGCCTATTTTTGTTTCTGCAGCAGCATCCAGGAGGTAGTTTTCACTTTCTAGTTTCTTTTTGCTTGTTGCACCATGTATATGCGATTCCAGTTTCTTAATCATTGCAGGCAAGGTAGTGACTATTTTGATAACTTGGGATTTGCTTCATTGACTGTATACGTAATCATCTGTGATAAACCTGCATGTGAATCCAGAATTCTGTTTCCACTGTTCTCTGTGCCTTTTGAACAAAGATTTTCATGAGTACTCACCTCCTTTCAACTTTTTTGAAGACAGTCCTTCCTCTAGGTAAAGATCCACCAGCCATTCCCTCGTTGAGTTTCAATCACAATGGAAAGCTTTTAGCAGCTGCAGCCAGTGATGGAATGATTCATATGTTTGGTATCCTTTTCCTTGTCTTCTACAGAATAATGTTGTTTCTCTTTTAGTCATGGTTTTGGTTATGGCATAAATATTTATGCCAATTAGCAAATACATACACACCTTAACTGGGGAAAGACATGTCTGCCGGGCCAGCCAGTTACTGGATGGCCTGCTCATGATTCTGCAATTAACTCCATTCGTTTTGGGCCCGATAAGACCAGGATTTTCGGCTTGGGAACTGATGGAAATTCAAGTATCTTTGACAATTCCTTGTTATCATTTGCAGTTGCATAAATTACGAATTTGAATAGTTAGCTTTTATCATTTGAAACTATTTTATTATAAATTTTAGATTTTCAAGTGGAGCATGCACAATCAAGGAAAAATTCTTTGGTCAAGAAATTGTGGCAAGTATGAAGCTAGCTGCTACGTTGCATAGTTATATGCATCTTCATTTGTAGATTTGACGTCAGGAACTACTTTACTGACTCTTTGAACTGATAATTTTTTTGTTCCCCTTGGTGTGGCAACTCCAATTTCCAATTATTCGATACCTGTTTCTGCTTCCACAACATGCAGATGGATATCTTTCAATGTGGTTAATGACAAAAACAAGAAAATTTGAGTTCATATTGGGAGAACTACCATATTGGCAATAACCACCACAGCCATCAAAACCATCAAATCCTTGCCTGTTCATATCGTCCACCCCCAAGAGACATCCCTTCTAGATATATTTCCCTAATTCTTCTCATCCCAAAACTAGCTGTATCACCACTACAAGCAACCTGTCTATTTCAAATTATATATTGAAACGTGCTCGATAGGGTCAGTTTATTTTAGAAATAGTTTTGAATGTCTTGTAATGATTAGTATCAATCTGTCTATTTCAAATTATATTGAAACGTGCTAGATAGGGTTCACTTTATTATAGAAATAGTATTGAATGTCTTGTAATGATTAGTACAAGAACTTTGACAATGAGTTAATTGTTTGATCACCCAGGTTTTGCAAGCCTGAAAATTCATGTCATTGGAGACATGAAATGGCTTTAGATGCTGAACGGAGGAGACATCTAGTTCAACTTAAGTTCACTAGTTCACAAATATGTTTAAAATGCCTTTGTATGTATGTCAGCATCAGAATCAGTGATCATAAAGGTAGTTTCATTAAAAATTTCAAAAGAGTCGACTCTATAACAATGCATGGATCGGTAATACATAACTAGTGCTTCATTTATGAGATAATTAAATTATATAATCTTACTATTTGTATGTATGACGATTGAATGCTTTACATACTTAAGAAAGAGAAAAGAACAAGAATAGTAATGATATACTCAAACACAAGAGAAAACTTCATATGGCCGAGCATTGCACTTTTATTGGTAGATGGAGGAACAACTCTCAATTGTGAAATGCTAAATAAATTCCTTCCACTCATGAAGCGCTAACAACTGCACTTTTATTGGTAGATGGAACAACTCTCAACTGTGAAGTTCTAAACAAATTCCTTCTACTCATGAAGCGCTATAAGAAGACATCTTCACTTGAGTACCTGCCACCAAATTATAAATAAAATAACTAAGATTTTTGAGTTTAGAAAGGGGCTAAATTTCTAACTAAGAGAGCAACACAAGTGGTAGAAGTCCCTCCAATTTGGACATTTAAACTACTGTTTACGAAGGAAAAAAAACTAAATAATTGACAAGTTTAGTCCTTCTGTGAATTTCAATGATGCAAAAAAGAAAAATCCCCCTTGCAACTAAAACAAAAGGATGTTGAATAATTGAATTAGATATACTTACACTGGCCCTTAAGCTGCCTCTTAGTCTCATCGCATATATATATGTTGTCACGTACAACCAATCTCTAATCCTATTAATAGAATTGAAATAGGCATGTCTCCATGAGTTTTTGATTACCAAAGTACCAATAATTCCCCAGAATCCAACAATGATACCTAAAACCATGGATATGTAAAACTCATGGGTCACAATGCCATCATCTTCCTCATCATCATTCTTTCGCTTTGCATTTTCAATTACGGGTCGATCGGGACCATCTCCAGGGCATCTTGTTAGAGGGCGGCCACAAAGTCCATTATTCCCAGCATACACAGATGCATTAAAGCCTTGCAATTGAGTCCCTAACGGAATTTTACCAGACAAATTATTGTTTGACAAGTCAAGAACAGCCAAAAAATGTAATTCTGCAAGGCCAATAGGAATCTCTCCAAAAAATTGGTTTCTTGACAAATCAAGACATTCTAGCCTCTCCATCTGACCAATGTTTGAAATTATGTTTCCACTCAAATAATTTCTTGACAAGTTCAAGGAAACTAATGCTCTCATCTCAGAAAACTCTTGAGGGATTTGTCCGACTAATTTATTGCTCGAAAGATCGATAAGTCTAAGAAGTCCCAGTGTTTTTCTGTATTCAGATTCATGCCCTTTCCATTGTACCAATGCATAGTCAATGAACTCAGCAATTTCGTTCTCTTGGATAAAACCTACTCCAAAGTAAGAAAAAGTACTTTCGGCTCCATTTTTCTGAAGCAACGAAGTGAAATTGTTGAAGCATGGAGGAATTCTTCCGGATATTAAGTTCCTTGAAAGGTCCAAGATTTGAATCTTAGTGAGATAGCATATTTCTGAAGGGATACTTCCATTGAAATTATTGTGCCCAAGGCTCAAAACTTCCAAATATGTAAGGTGTGTTCCTATCCATGTCGGGATATTTCCTAATAGCTTGTTTCCTCCAACATCAATCATTTCCAAATATTGGCAATTCTTCAAAGCAGAAGGAAACTCCCCAGAGAAATTATTATCACGCAAGTGCAACGTACGGAGGTAACTAAGAGAGCTTAAACTGTGTGGAATATTGCCAGAAAGTTTATTGGTTGACAAATTGAGAATGGATAATTCTGTCATGTTCTCCCAACAGTTGGGAAGCTCCCCAAAAAACTGATTATTTGAGAGGTCAAGTACCTTCAGCCAACGAAATGGTGCATTTGTGCAAATTGATGAAATTGATCCCAGAAAGTTATTGTGTGAGAGCTGCAATACTTGGGAA
Organism: Jacaranda mimosifolia; assembly: GCA_018894105.1. Classification (NCBI taxonomy): domain Eukaryota; kingdom Viridiplantae; phylum Streptophyta; class Magnoliopsida; order Lamiales; family Bignoniaceae; genus Jacaranda; species Jacaranda mimosifolia. Next base: position 35,966,915 of record CM032125.1, on the reverse strand, counting down.
TTGGGATGAAACAATGGTAGATAACCTGAGAAATTATTAAAACTAATATCTATCATAGCACCATCAAAGAAGTTTGATGAGAAATCAGGAATTGTACCAATAATCTGGTTATGAGAGAGGTTTAAATAAGATATTTTGGGAGACAAATCCCAAAACCATTTAGGTGCTTCATCCGATATATTAGCACAAGAGAGATCAAGCTGGGAAAAATTAGTCTGAGTTCGAAGCCACGCGGGGAAGCGAGTACCCATGTTGCAAGATGCTATTCTTATAACATCCAACTGAAAAGGAGGAATCCAATCAACAGCGAAATTCAAGACCAATGAATTGAAGGACAAATCCAGGTGTTTCAAGTTTTGGAGATTCGAGAGATGAGCATCAGAGATTGTTCCTCGTAAGGAATTGAAAGAAACATCCAAAATCGCAAGCATGGAAAGTTGCCAAAGACTTGCAGGTAGCGATGCAAGTTTATTGCCGCCTAGGCGTAATTCTTTTAATGAAACAAGTGCTCTCAAGTCCGGCAATAATTCTGTGATTTGATTGCCAGACAAATCCAAATTTTCAAGCCTAGAAAACTGCCCAGAGATGTTTGGAAAAGACCCATTCAATTGATTTTCATATAAATACAAAAACCTTAAGGATGAAAATTGGGTAAAATCAGGCAATAAGCCATAGATTTTATTTTCTTCCAACCGCAAAATCTCTAATGAATCCTTTGCGCCCACAGATAACTTGGAAAATAAATTGGGAAGGGGTTCTGATAAGCTATTACATGACAGATTTAATGTTTGCAAATGACTTAAATTCCCCAAGGATTTTGGAATTCCACCCGTTAGCTGATTATATGACAGATCAAGATACTCAAGAAAAGTAAATCTTTCAAAGCCATCATCAGGAATGGCATCTAATTTATTAAAAGACAGGTCTATGCTACGGAGACTTGTACTTATGTTGAACAACCAATGATATGAGGAAGAAGTGAGCCCACTTTGAGATAGATGAAGACTAGAAAGAGATATAGAAGGAGAATTAACAAAGAAATATGTGGGAAGCTGACAATCATGCAGTTGCAATTCTATCAGAGAAGGAAGCTTCAATATATCTTGTAGCAAATTGGTACCTCTCAAGTTAGAACCACTCAAATCAAGTAGGTACAACGAAGAGAGATTAGAAAGCCAGTCAAGATTTGCGAACGCCAATTCATTACCCCCGAGATTAAGTGTCTTTAGATTGGTAAGATTCCCCAACTGATAAGGAACAACACCAAGAAAGTTAGAACCCATCAAATTTAGGTGCTGTAAGTTCTTCAAGGAACCAATGAAATCCGGAATTTCATCATATCCAAAATCATTGCCACTTAGATCTAAATCATTCAAATAATTCAACTCAAGCAGGGCACTACTAATCTTACCTCTCAATCGAGGATCGTTGTAGATATCGCCACCTAGTTGGAGACCGATTACATGACCTGTCTGGTTGCTACATTCTACGCCCTTCCATTGGCAGCATTCCATTTTGTCGTGTTCGCTTCCCCAGGACGAGAGAATGCCACCCTCATCTACAAGGCCTTGCTTGAATGTGAGAAGAGCTTCTCTCTCCTTTGCTATGCACTTCAATGCTCCAAATACATAATCGTACTGCAGGCAAACTGACAACAATAGCAGTAATATAATAACTAATCCTTTATAATTGATCATTTTTTTTCTTTTGAGTATCAATGATCCAGGAGGTGAGGAACTCAAGGCAAAAAATATAAAATATGGTTTCAATGGTTATAGCCTTATGGGATTCTCTTTAAAGTTTGAGAAAAGTGCTGGTGTATTGGTTTCATATAAAGACTAGTATTTATAGTAGCAATATTCCTACCGACATATATTGCCAATTTGGACTTTTCAAATCATATGAATGCAGGGCTAGCTATTGCACCCCACTTGACTTGACTCTATGTTATATACTCATGCCTTTTTAAATAAATGCGGTACCGTCCATAATAACAAAGGCAGCTCCATAATTGCCAAATTTTTTTATCTCAATCCACCTTAATTTTAATTTGTGATATTTCAATTGGTGTGGGAAAGACTTGTGAGTCCAATGAGTACAAAATGTTGATAATAGCTTCTATTTGTGAAAAAATAGTATGTGTGTTTTGTCCCATATTGGAAAAGAGTCCCTCCTCTCCATTGTTTGCAAGCCATTGCACAGCTACAGGTACGATTACAATAAAAATTGGAAGGAAGATAAAACAGTGTATTTAATATTTAAATTAAAGTGCACTTGGCAATTTTGACAAAAAATGTAATAGCAACTATCATATTTTGAAACATTGCAATGCTTCATAAATGGTGCCTTTTGCTTTATATAAAAAAGTGAATTCTGCCAAGTTTTTATATGCAAAAAATATAGCTTCCTCTGATTTTTCTTAAGCTTCTCATTGATATCTATAGATTTTAGCATGGTATTGTTGTATTCTAGATGTGAATTTTCATTTAACCTGATAGAATATCTTAAAGTGGGGGCAATAATCATTTTGAGGAACGCAAATTCATGTCCCACTCCATATATTATTTCTCAAATTTTGCATTATTTTTCTCAAATTGAGTAATTCTTTTGATAAGTAATGAGAAGTCACTCTTTCTTTAGCAGTCAAAAAAGGATATAGAGATAAATATAAACATTATGATTTGACCCGATCAATTAATTCTAACACTTGACATTAATGTAGGTTGAAGACTTTTGATGTTACCTTCAAAGATTATGCCTTCAAATGAAATGAAATAAAAAAAATAAACAATTCAAGACTCTGATTTGATTGTGAAACACGTTCAAATATTTCATTTTGGACAATCAAAGAGAATGATTCTGTCTAAGATGGTTGACAGCAAACGTAAGAATAAGAGGCAAACCATTGTCAAAGAAGAAAATTCTTCAACAATATTAACAGTAATTAAGCGTCAGGAGCCTAATTGCCACTGCTACCTACTCGTTTTTCATCATTACTTGGTTGCCGGTGCTTCTTTTTTTTCCACAAAGACGTCCTTGACTGTTGACTAGCATGTGTAGTAGCTTTCCTCCCAAGTCCCGCTTCAACTCGGCTTATTAATTCTAGTCACTCTTTCACAATAACCAGTCAGCATCATAATTGGTGGTCTACTCGTTTTTCATCATTACTTGGTGGTCGGTGCTTTGTTTTTCCAATACATTTCCACGAAAACGACCTTGCCTGCTGACAGTCTGCTAACTTAAGACCCTTAGATTCAACTAAACTCACCAGGGGGATTCCCACGGAGTGTACGTGGAGATGAATGATTTCTTGATCATTAGCAATGAGATGTCACTCTTTTTTAACAGTGATGATTAGTTGGAATGCATTAGTGATATATTTGTCTTTAGTTATGAAAGGTAAAATTACTAAAATCCACTTAAAATAAATTTTTATATTTAAAAAACTCATAAAATAATTTTTCAATCTAGAAAACCCATTTCACAATTTTTTTATTTCAAAAAGCTCAACTATTAATTTTTACTCTATTTTTGGACAAAATTACTCTTAAATATCTTGCATTAGAAAATTTTTTTGTTTGTCAAAATTAAATCTTTTTAACTCTCTTTCTAGTAGAAGTTAGAAATTTTATTTCTCAATTTTAAAAAAATATTAGCCTTTTTGTTTAGTTCTTTTGATTTTAGAATTTATAGGTGTTTCTATTGTAATTTATATGTACATATATTTAAAATTTTTAAAATTATATTTCTTCAAAACTTTTAGTTTATTAAACTTAAAATCATCATTGATAGAAATCAGTTAAAAAATCTAAAGAAAATATTTTATTAAAAAAAGCTAATTCATTAAGTTTCTAAATTTAATTAGTTAAGGATAATTTAAAAAATTTAATAAATTAAGGGTAATTGAGTCAAAAAATTAGTTGTTAGGTTTTTTGGAGTCAAAAGTTGATGGAATGGGGTATTTGAGTGTGGAAAATATTTTAATGGGTTTTTTAAAATAAAAATATATTTTAAGAAGTTTTTACTAATTTTTCCTACAAATATTGAGAATATTTACTCTGTGTGTATGTTGGTTTTTTTTTTTTGGGGGGGGGGGTTAATTTTTTTGTGGGACTAATTTGTCCTTATTTAAGCTGTATTAAAATTGCTAGTAGAATAGTCAAATTGTAATAATACTTTCTCAATTACATAAATTTAATAGGATAATTAACAATGTTAGTGATATCAATCTATTCCTATGTTGAACGGCACAAATTTTAACGACTGGCAAGAAAGTATCTTAATTACTTTGGGAGTCATGGACCTATACTTTGCATTAAGTGTTGCTAAACCCACTGATCTCACTGATATGAGTACCTCGTATGAAAAGAGGGAGATGGATAAGTGGGAAAAGTCTAATTGCATAAGTCTCATGTTCATCAAGCATGCTATTTCAGAAGCTTTTAGGGGCACTATGTCTGATAAGGTGGATACAACTAAGGCTTTCCTTGAGAACCTTAAGAAGAGGTTTGCTAAGAATGAAAAGGTTGAAACTAATACAATCTTAGCAAAGCTCATCTCATTGAGGTACATGGGTAAAGGAAACATAAGGGACTACATTATGGAAATGTCTCATCTTGCTTCAAAATTAAAAGCACTCAAGTTGGATTTGTCTGATGACTTGTTAGTGTATCTAGTTTTGATATCCCTTCCAGCACAGTTTAGTCAGTTCAAGGTGAGCTATAACTGCCAAAAGGACTCATGGTCCCTTAATGAGCTCATCTCACACTGTGTTCAAGAAGACGATAGATTGAAGCAAGAAAAGATAGATAGCGCCCACTTAGCTTCCACCTCAAAGGATAAGAAGAAAGATAATAAGAAAAAGAAAAATAAGGAAGCTGCGGACACAGAACCACAGAACAAATGACATAAGGAACCAACTTAAGATGCTTGTTACTTCTATGGAGCTACAGGTCATAAGAAGAAGCAGTATTCCAACTATCATGAATGGCGTGCTAAGAAAGGTATGCTTCTTAACTTTGTTTGTTCCAAGGTTAATTTAGCTTTGGTACCTAGACACACATGGTGGATAGATTCTAGTGCAACAACTCACATCGGCGTCTCTATGTAGGGTTTTCGGCATTGCCGAAAGCCGAATGATGGTGAAAGATACATCTATGTTGGTGACGGCAAGACAATAGAGGTTGAAACAATCGGAACATTTAGGTTATTATCAAGAACTAGTTTTTATTTGGATTTGATAGGGACTTTCGTTGTACCATATTTTAGATGAAATTTGTTTTCTATTTCAACTTTGGACAAGTCTTGTTATTGTTGTTCATTTGGAAATGGAAAATTTAGTCTTTGTCAAAATTCAAATTTGGTTGGTTTTGGTTCTTCATCAAGTTGCGATAATCTATATTTGCTTAACAAAATTACTTCATTCCATGAATCCTTTCATGTTAATGGAATAGGTAAAAAGTACAAATTAACCGGTGAGAATTCAGTTTCATTATGGCACAAGAGATTAGGTCATATATCGAAAAAGAGAATTGAACTTGTAGCAAATGGTATTCTTGATCCCCTTGATTTTTTAGATTTTAAAATGAGTGTGAATTGAATTAAGGGGAAACAAAAAAAAAAGTCAGGAGATTTGGTGCCAATAGAAAATTAGATGTCTTAGAAATAATTCACATAGATATTTGTGGACCATTCCCTGTGGCCACTTGGAATAGTCAACAATATTTTATAACGTTCATAGATGATTTTTCGCTATATGGCTAGCTTTATCTTCTTCATGACAAATCACAATCACTGGATGTGTTCAAAACCTACAAATCAGAAGTTGAGAATCAACTCAATAAAAGAATTAAAAGCAGCAGATCTGACCGTTGTGGTGAATTCTATAGCAGATGTGATGGATCATGTGAAAAATGTCCAGGACCATTTGCAAAACTCCTAGAGAAATGTAGTATCATCCCCCAATACACTATGCCAAGTTCGCCCACCATGAATGTTATTGCTGAAAGATGAAATAGAACGCTTAAGGACATGGTAAGGAATACGATTAGTCATTATGCCTTGCCTGAATCACTCTGGGGAGAGGCATTAAAGACCACGGTATATATACTCAACAGAGTTCTAACTAAGGCAACTAAAAAGACCCGTTATGAGCTTTGAACAAGAAAAAAGCCTAGTTTAAAGCATTTACATATTTGAGGATGTCCAGCCGAGGCAAGGCCTTACAGGACAAACGAAAAGAAATTGGATTACAGAACTATCAGTTGCTATTTTATTAGATACTCTGAAAGATCCAGAGATTACAAATTTTATGATCCTATAACTAAGTTTATTTTCGAGAAGGGTAATGCCTAGTTCTTTCAGGATGTCGAGTTTGTGGGGGGAGAAAAAGTTAGAGACTTATATATTCCTCCGACAGTTATTAACAATGATAGGGAATAGCTTTCAATACCTGACATTGTTCTAGAAGCAACTCCAAATCAAGACAATGTCATTGAACCTCCCATTTAAGTTCAGGAAATTATTCCAGAACAAAAAACTCTACAACCTCAAGAACTAATGCCATTAAGAAGATCTACAAGAGAAAGGAGAAGTGGAATTTTGAATGATTATATTATATTTCTCCAAGAGCATGATGTTGACATTAGAGTGATGGAAGATGATCCAATCAACTTCTATCAAGACATGGAAAGTTCTAACTCTCAAAAGTGGATTGATGCAATGAATGAAAAGATTAATTTCATGAAGGATAATGATGTGTGGGATCTTGTACCATTGCCTGAACGTGCAAAGCCCTTTGGTTGCAAATGGATTTTTTAAAACCAAGAGGGATTCGAAGGTTGATGTGGAAAGATACAAGGCACGTCTTGTTGCTGAGGGCTTCACAAAGAAAGAGGGCATCGATTATAAATTGACTCTCTCTGGTTTCATCAAAAGACTCTTTCAGGATTACAATTGCTTTAGTTGTATATTTTGATGTTGAGCTACGTCAAATGGATGCTAAGGCCATGTTTCTCAATAGCGACACTGATGAGACAATTCATATGATGCAGACAGAAAACTATGTGTCGAGTGATGCAAAGTAAGTGGTTTGCAAATTAAAAAATCCATCTATAGGCTTAAGCAAGCATCTCGTCAATGGTATTACAAATTTCACCAAGTAATTGTCTTGTCCTGTTTTGAGATGAATCTAGCTGATGATTGTATATACCGTAAGTTCAGTGGGAGTAAGGATATATTTCTGATTTTATATGTCGATGACATATTGCTTGCCAGCAACAATATAGGCTTGTTGCAAGAAACCAAGAGATTTTTAGCAAAGAATTTTGAGATGAAAGATCTTGGCAATGCAACTTTTTTGTTAGGGATTCAGATACATCAAGATCGATCTCAAGGTATTCTTGGATTTTCACAAATGGTCTATATAGAAAAGGTTCTCAAGAGATATGGGATGCAAGATTTTTAACTAGGTGATACCCCTATAGCTAAAGGACACAAATTCAGTCTCAATTAATGCTCCAAGAATGCTTTTGAGGAGAAGAAAATGCAAAAGAGTCCTTATGCATCAGCAGTAGGGAGTCTAATGTATGCTTAAGTTTGTACACGTCTAGATATTATGTACCTTTTGGGATGTAAGGTAGATATTTGAGCAATCTAGAAATGAATCATTGGAAAGCAGTCACGCGAGTCATGCAGTATCTATAAAGACCAAAACATGACATGCTTACATACAAAAGGTTGGATAAATTAGAGATCGTTGGGTATTCAAATTTCGACTTTGTTGGATGCCAAGATAGTGTGAAATCTACTTTGGGCTATATCTATCTGCTTGCTAGAGGAGCTATTTCTTGGAAAAGTGCTAAGCAAACATTTGTAGCTCCTTCCACTATGGCAGTTGGGTTTATAGCATATTATGAGGTATCTAATCATGGAATATGGCTATGGAATTTTGTTACTAGGCTGCAAATTGTGGACATAATTAAAAGGCCACTTAAGTTATTTTGCGACAATAAGTTAGCAATCTTAGATTCCAACAACAACAGGAGCACGATAAAGTCAAAACATATAGACATTAAGTTCCTAGTTGTTAAAGAAAGAGTTCAGAGTGATCAATTATCTATAGAGCATATTAGCACAAACTCCATAGTTGCGGATCCGCTTACTAAGGGACTACCACCAGAGGTCTTTCATGAGCACACTGCTCAAACGGATGTCATGTCATTTGAGGACATTTAGTTTTAGTGGGAGTTTGTAATTCTAAATGCTTTTCTGTGCAGACACTTTTTCAATTATTTTAGTTTGTGATATATTGAAGTTGTTTTCTGTAGTTTGTCTAAACTCTAATTTAGGTATGGCTTGATTTCACTAAAGTTTAAAGTGGACAAGTTGGAAATAAGCATGTTTAGATCACATTACATGAAATTTCCATGCTACACATCCATACTAGATTTGTGTCATTTGGTTATGCTGATATACGTGATCAGGGATGGATTTAGTTATGATATATGTAGCCAAAATCACCTTGGTTCTATGTTGACATAATTGATGTATGAGATTGTTTAAAGATAATTTTGGTTATGGTAGCAAAATTTTTGAGCTCATAAAGTTATATTATGGCATACAATTATAAGGTGATGTATGTATGTATGTATGTATGTATATGTAGTCCAAGTGGGAGATTGTTGGATTTTGGACTTTAATATATATATATACACATATATGTATATATTTAGGCCTTGTTTGCTTGGCTTGATTAGGTGTGATACATACCTAATCAAGTCTCTTTTAATGTTTGCTTCAATTGATAAAAGCTCTTGATAAATCCTAGGCCCTACATTATTTATTGTTGCTTTTGGAAAATGGATCAAGTGAGGGAGGGCTTGATTAGGTGTGATAAGAATTACAAAAATTTAATAAGGTCTATTTTTTATTTTATTTTTAATTAAATCATTATTCTAAAAATGGGAAAGAATGAGAAAATTATGAAAAATTTATTAAAAAATATAAAGGATATAATAGTAAATTTATATATTATATTTTAATTTATTTATATACTAATCATACCAACCAAATATAAAATTAAAATATTATATCATAATGGGCTTAAAATGTATCATTTGTTTATATATCACTTATAATAACATCATTTCAAACAAACGAGCCCTAATAATAATTGTATGCAATTTGCAATCATCAAAAGGTTTGGCCCAAATTAAAGTGATTCAATTATTAGGTGGGCCTAAATTGTCTTACAAAGTATAAACTTATATGTGTAGATACTCTAATTGTAATTTTCAATTTTATGATGGGTCAAATTAGAAAAGAAAAAAAAAGAAAAGAAAAGAAAAGATATACAACTATATTAAGGTTATGGTCCTCGAATTATGCATATGATTCTTTTTTGATATCCCATCATTAGAAAAGAGAGAGTAACTTCTCCCAAACTTTATACGCATTAATTTGGAATATCAATAACCACAAGACTAAAGGATTTCATCAGTATTCATGGATCCAAGTACACTTCCGTATCCAAATTGATTTATTTGATGATTTAACATAATGGTCTAGGGTTTTATGTGATGGTTTCACATATCTGATTTAGTTATAACAAGTTCAAGTAGCACAACCCCAAAACTATACACATAAGAAGCTTGAGACATTTTCAAGATTTCTGTGACTTCAGGCCTATATATTCTGATGGCTTGTGGATTATGACAATCAATGCTCCACCTACTCAAGTTAAAAACTAAACACGATAATGTTAGATTTTTAAAAGATTGACTTCCAGATCTTTCTCTCCATCAATAGGATAGGTAAGTAGCAAGAAAGAATACAAGAGTTGAATAAGCAAGGGATAGCGGCACCTCGCTCGAGCCAACCAATTTTCGTTTTGTACAAGAAAGCTCTATTGCCAATTAGTGACAATAGATTGAAGTTTTGGACTTGAATAGATGTATTTCACCTGAATTGAATTCAGTTGCCCTTGGTGGAATGGATAGGTTTTATGTCTTCCATCATCTTCACAACATCAGAAAATTTTGGTCTATGCTTCGGATTCTCTTCAACACACCTCATTGCCACGAGAAACATCTTCCACATTTCTATAAGTGCAGTAGGATTCCTCACAGGAACAAATTCAAAGACTAAAAGGGTTCCAGCTTCAAGAAACATATGAGTAGCCCATCTGACAAGATTTTCTCTATTGTCATCATTGCCGCCATTCCTGGAGAATTTTCCTGTAAGAAGTTCCAACAGCAACACTCCAAAGCTATAGATATCAGATTCCTGGGAGGTTAGAATTATAATTGACTTCAGGAGCATGGGACCCTGCCGTGGGAATGACAATTGTTGCTTCCACCATGGTTTCCAAGCCAAGATCAGATAATCTCTTGTTATCTTGCGCGTCTAAAAATGTGTCTGATGCTTTTATATCTCCATTGGCAAGCTTTCCTGAGTGGGTATTAGCAATAGCCCTTGATGCACGTATTGCAATTCTTAGACGAGATTCCCAGTCCAACACATGCTTGTCGAATGTCTTCCCTGCAACGAGGCACAAAGCATTAGATCATTGAATAATCTTGACTGTTTAACCATTCTTAGTATCATTTTAATGTTCATTGCTATACCATCACTTGCTCTCTTATATTCAATGAAGAAAGTAGTAATAGCTCCAGCTATTACCATGGAGACTATTTGACATCAAAGGAATAGAACTTATGAGTATTTGGACAAGAACAGTTCAATTATACAATTTCAAAAGATGATCCAAAACTGGGTCAATCATATTTATTAGAAGTGGATAATAGAGTGTTTGTACCATGAAAAACTTATTTACATATTATTGCAACGGTCAAGGTCAACTTTACATAGAATTTGGACAGGAAACTAATCCTTGCGGACCTTGCCTGAATAGAGAAACAATTTAACAACGATAACATAAGAGCTTTGAGCATAACATACCCTGGCCTCCGTGCTCATATATTATCAGCATTTCATCCTTGCAACGAACCTCCATGTTTCCCCTCAATCTCTTCACCGAAGTAGTAATTCCATTATCCATTGACATATTGTGAACGGCAAATTTCTCCGTTCTAGGCGTTTCAAAATGTGGTAGTACCGCTCTTTGCGGGACAACCTCAGCAGAAGTGAATATCATAGTATGATAATCCAAAACAAGATGATCTGTAGAAGCTGCTTCCTCGTATTCTTCATTCTTCTGCAACATTACATCCCTGGAGGAACCAGATCGCTGGATCCAAGGACTGGCAAGCAGGTCACTAGTAGGTGAACTCAAATATAAACTAGAACTCCCAGCCAAGGACTCTGACGTGATGCTATCAGAATGAGCAAGTTGCCAAAGCTGCTCTCTCCGCAAAACGGCTGCCACCAGTCTCTCCCAGTTGTCATAGATTTTAGACATCTTTGTTCGAGCTTAAAACAACTGGACAAAGGACAGTGATTCAGGTTTTCTGCTTTATTCAGGAATCAGGGCCCTGTCAAGATTCATTGTAAAATAGGAGTATCAAACATTAGAATCTAATAAAGCCCAGAAAGACTAGCTGCCACTAATCATTAAGTAATACTATTGCTCCTCACAGTATGGCCATCAATCCCGATTGACAAAATAAAAGAGAAGATAAATGTTGGAACAAATTCACACCACACTTTTCAAGATGTTTCCGTGAATTTATATCCACAAGCAGAAAGTTACGACCACAACTAAAGAAGGGAAAAATTCAAGCTTGAGTTTCTAGTAGTTCGTTGTGAAAGCTGCTTTTCCTTCTCCCCTTTCTGGTTATAAAAAGAATTGAAACTCTCCTGGAAGAGGAACAGACGAGATTGGTAGAAAAACTCAAGTAGTTTTGCGCGGACGCGGGATAGGAAAAGATAAAGCAATTTCCCTTATAAATGGTTGAAGCTTCTTCAGAGTTGCTCCTCTTGAACTTCCATTGAAATTTTGGCATTTTGTTTTTACTTGTACTGGCCTAAGTATTTGATATTGATGGTTCCAATAGAAACTACCACGTGACCAGGTATTTGCTAGCTAAACTTTTCTCACGTTGCTTTATCATCAACATTATTCTTTTTTTTACCATACCATATATGAATAAATTCGATCCAATATTACGCCAGAATTGAACCAAATCAAGGACAAGAGTCTTCTTTTAAAGTATTTACCATATATAACGGTCGATTCTCCTGATTCAAAGGATGTTTAGGACTCTTAGGAGCCACCGGAAAGCTTGAACCAGGACTGACCCCTGAACCTGGGGGGGTGGAGCCACCACTCGTGGTCCTCGAGTGGTCATGGCATAACTGCCAAAGCTCATCTCTTCACACTGAAGTCCGTAAGAAGCTGTACAAAGTTGAAAGTTCATAGACTATGTGGGGTTGCCTTAATCTCGTAGAAATTTCCATGCAGCCGGGTTTATTGATTAGGTATTTGAATGTTGAAACTAAGTTATCAGCCATAAGACAACCCTTAAAAGCATGAAAAGGATTATTCCTGGATGTTCCGATTGGCCATGATATGCAAAAAAATCTTCTCACAATATTAAAAATATCCAATTATTCTGGGGATAAAATTCATTTTGATCTCTAAGATTTCAACTTAGTTACAAAATCATTTATATCTTTTTAATTGACTTCAATCTCATCCTTCTAGCCATCCTCTGCTAATATATCAGTCCAAATTAAATGGTATTTTAGTAATTGTTCTTTTAATAATTAAATGAATAAAGAAACCAAAACAAAATATGAGGCTACTCATTTTTACGGGATAATTTAAACCATAAACCAAAAATCAAAGGCAGCATGCATGATTTATTTTTAGTTCTTTTTTAATTTTAATTTAACTAAATTTATTTTATCATGCTTTAATTTTATTGTTAGCATGGGTTCTCAATCTTGAAGGTAACATCTCTTCACTTTGAGGTAAATAAATTTTATATTTGTTCAATTATAAGTCAATAAATAAGTTAGGTTATTAAATATATTTATACTAACATTATCCCCATGCTATGCACGATTTCTTTAAAATTACTATATATTAATTTAATTGTTCAATAAATATAATTAAAAATAAAAATAAAAATAAAAACATCACAAAAAATGATCAAGTAATTAGTAAAATTAAATATTACTTCAAAAAATGGTCAAGTAAAATTAATTTTAAAACTTTAAAACTTAGTATTTAAAAGCTTAAAACATATAAAGACATCTCATATATATGATATCATGAAAATAAATTTCAAGATTATTTAGCGAGAAGTTAAAAAAAAAAATTCAAAACTTCCAAAAATAAAAATCCATGAATATTATAATATACTTTATTAAATAAACATTATGCAATCATAAACTAATAGTTAGTTGCATTAAAAAATATAAATATATGAGAAAGATATAGAAAATAAGATTGACAACTTAAAAGTTGTTGGAAAAAAAAACTTAAAATTATAATACTTTAATATTACTTTAGACTTAAAAGACAATGAATATATAATAACTTAAAACTTAAAATATAAAAAATTAGATACTATATTGACTGTTAAGAATTTTAAAAAATCTTATTTAATTTTATTTTTTATTAGAAATCATTTAAGTTGAGACAAAACCAGGATAGTAAAGATAAAAAAAAAATTAAAAAAATTAAAAATAAAAATATTAAATAATTATAAAGTTAAAATTATTATTATTATATAAGTTAATAAAAAAACCTTTTAGTTTGACTCATTGCTTAGTTATCAAGTAATTAAGTAAAGAAAATGGTTTGATGTTAGTAATACAAAATTAAAATTACAGTAAATTAATAAAGTACTCATGAACTCAAAATTAATTTTAAAATAATAACGGGATATGATGATGATGAAATTAGAATGTAAAATAAAATATAAAAATAAAATGTGACATATTGTCAATTAAGAACAATATGTTGATGACATAATCTTTTGTTAAAAATACATCTTTTGTGAAAAAATGCATCTTCCATTCAAAATGCATATTCTATAAAAAACTCAGGGACCATTTTGTTTTTCTTATGTAGTTTGGGAATGATTTTAATTAATATGTGTTATGTAAAGATAGTTAAAAAGTTATTTTGGTCATTTTACTATCTTTGATCGGAAAGTATTATTAAAAAATAGCACAAAGGATTATATTGAAGCCAATTGAAAGGATAAGGATGATTTTGCAATTGAATTAAAACCACTTGGATGATAATGAAATTTACCCTTATTATGAAGTTTGCATCTTTTTGTTTTACTTGAATTTGATCTGACTTAACACCAGATTAGATCCAAAGCGAGAACTATTTGATTGAGAGATGTGAGGGCATCTTGATCTTCTACATTAGATGGACCATGTGAGTTCACCTTAGCAGGACAAAATACGTTCATTTATTACTGTACAATTTAATATTTTTTTTACTATCTTTTAATCTCTAAACTTAAACATTGACAAGTTCTCCCTAAAATTGTCCGGTGATCCGAGTCTTGTTTCAATTTCAACTTTAACCCAACCAACTCCATTGTATCTTATTTTAATATGATTTAAATAAATTAAAACACCATCAACATCCTTTGATCACTATCAACTTCATGTCCCTTTTCGCTATTTTCCTTGTAGCAATCAGCCCTTCATTTTATTGCATTTTCTCCCTTTATGTATATAATTGTTACATTTACATTTCTCTTAATTTGAATTTTGTCAAAAATATTTTGGTTGGTTAAATATAAGAACAATTAGGTTGTAGGTGTAGTGTGCCCCACTTATACCCTAAGGATATTTAGGTAAAATTATTATAAAAGATAAATATGGCTTACTGGGATGTGCCACGAGCCCACTAAAATAGCTGGTCCAGCTTAATGGGTTCGGTCCCTAAAAATTTACTTAATTTAAAATTTTAAACACCAACAATCATAGTTAGAAAGAGATACAAGGATATTTTAATTAAGTCGAGCACTCTGTCAAAACAATTAAATATTTTAAAGTAGAAATAAACAATTTTACTATTTTCTAAAAGATTCCCAAGTTCGAATTCCCGCAACATGAAGGTCAAATAGGGAGTTTATTAAACTTCTTTTTGTTGTTGCCGTCGTTTTTCCTATAAAACCTTAACCAAATGAAAAAGTTGGCATATCTAATAAACTTTAGAGGGAATATTTTGGTAATTGAAAAAAGAAAAAAGAGAGGAGTTGGTAAGTATAATTTAAAGAAATAAAAAATAAAAAATAAAAAAAGAAAAGATACTTTTGCAACGAAAATTTCTTGTTGGATGTTCTCAAAATGAAAACAATTTAAAAACTAGTTGGACTAAATCCCTTGTTAAAATTTAACATCAATTTGTAGACTTGAAGAATCTTATCAGCTTTCTGATCTATGTTACTTGGTCACCCAGTATTTCTATTTAAACCATCAATTCCAAATACTTGGAGGCCAGTGGAAGTGCAAAATCAAAACAAAGCCACAATTTCCATGGAAGTTCAAGCACGAGCTGGCAAATCTTAAGGCCTTTCAACCAGTTTTCTTTTTCCCTGTCGGGGTAAAAACTTCTCGACTTTTTCTGCCATCTAGGTCTGTTCCTTTTCTAGGAGAGTTTCAATTCTTTTTTGTAACCTGAAACAGAAAGAAGGGAAACAGCTTTGGGTCCCCAATACAAATACCAACTTTATGTTTTTTTCAACTTATATATCTCAGTAGCTATAGGCCGGCCTAAATTTAGAAGGGTTTTTGTTGGAACTTACCGACAACATAAGCTTTTTTCCTTTTTTTCACTTTTTTTATTTTTTTATTATTTTGGATTTCAGGTTTAGACTCAAGGTTGTGCCTAATTGAAAATATCAGACTTGGAAGAGTCCGAGTTAAACGATCCTGGTGCATACCTTTAAACAGCTTGGGATTAAGTTGTTTGAATGTTTTTAAGAGGTGTGTTTTTTATAAGGTCAAAAAGAGTAATGTCGAACAAATGAGACCTCAGTAAATTTATGGTCCAATTGGTCAAAATGCATAACAGTAAATGGGGCACAGGTCAAACTTGTTGGTCAACTTGCAAAACGTTGGAGACAAGTCATATCGGTTTGTAGGTTGGGGGTGTGAAGATATTAATTTAGAAAGTTTAGGACAAATCTAGTTTATGAGGTCGAATATTTCTTGATGTAGTTTCAAGTAGGTCACAAGACTTTCATTTAGTTAGTCTTCCTTAGCAAATGATTGGGTGTGCCATTGAGTTATAGTACTGGGTTTAATGTGACATCTGGTCGGATCAGAACTTAATCTGTATAAAAAGACGCATATTTTGGGGATTTTTTTAATAATTTGAGTTATTTTAGGGTGTATTTTTGTCACTCCAAGCTCTTATCTATATCAGAGAGATGTCTACAACCTATGACAACTGGGAGAGGCTGGTGGCAGCTGTTTTGCGTAGAGATGGGCTTTGGCTGATAGTTCTAGTTTCAATTTGAGGTCACCGACTAGTAACCTGATTGCCAGTTCTCAGATCCTGGGACCATCTCCCTCCAGGAATGTAATGTTGCAGAAAAATGAAGACCACGAGGAAAAATCTTCCACAAATCATCTTGTTTTGGATTATGATACCATGATATCCACTTCTGTTGAGGTTGTCTCACGAAGAGGGGGACTACTATATTTTGAATCGCTCAGAAAGGAGAAATTCGCAATTCACAATATGTCAGTAATGGATGATCGAATCACAACTGTGGTGAAGAGATTGAGGGGAGACGTGGAGATTCATGATAATATGGCTTATTTTCCTTACAAGGATGAAATGTTGATAATATCCGGGGTATGGCATGCTCAAAGCTCTTGTCCAGATTCTATATAACATTGATTGTATAGTAGATCAACCGATGTTACAATAATACTCAAATGAGTTTTTTTCTAACACAACCACTCTATTGTCCGTTTCTAATAAACGCGATTGACTCAATTATGAATCATCTTCTAGAATCAGTCATATTGAACTGTTATTGTCTGAATACTAATAAGTCCAATAGCTTTTATAGTAATGGATGGATCTATTACTACCTCATCCATTGAATATAAGAGAGCAATTAAATGATGGTGTAGCAACAAATAACAAGATGATACTAGAAATGATTAAATGGTAAAGATTATTCGATGATCTAATGCTTTGTGCCTCTTTGCAGGGAAGAAATTCGGCGAGTATGTGTTGGACTGGGAATCCCGTCTAAGAATTGAAATATGTGTAGCAAGGGCTATTGCTAATACCCACCATGGGAAGCTTGCCAATGGAGACATAAAAGCAACAGACTCATTTTTGGACGCACAAGACAACAACGGCTTCTTTGATCTTGGGTTGGAAACCATGGTGGAAGCATCAATTTTCATTCCCACGCCAGGGTACTGTGCTTCTGAAGTCACCTATAATTGTAACCCTTCCCAGAAATCTGACATCTACAGCTTTGGAGTGTTGCTATTAGAACTTCTTACTGGAAAAGTCTCCAGGAATGGCAGCGATGTTGACAACAGAATGAATCTAGTCAGATGGGCTGCTCATAGTCAGATCGAGTGAGGTACCTCCTCCTCTTTTTCAACTGTATCTGTTCTTTCTTGCTACTTGCCCATCCTATTGATGGATAGAAAGATCTGGAAGTCAATCTTTTAAAATCTAACTATATTATGTTCAGTTTTAACTTGAGTAGGTGGGGAATTGATTATCAGCAATTCAGCATATATAAGCTTATGTTGTATTACTTGGAGAAGCTTCCAAGAAATTATTTTATTTTGAGTCAGTAACCAATGCGAATAATGCCTTGATATATCCAGGGCCAGGAGAGGGGCTCTTCAGTTTCAATGATTTTCATTCTGAAAATTCATGTATAAAAAATCATCTAAGACTGTTGAGGTTGAAGAACTTTGAAGCAAAAACCTATATGAGATGTCCAGGATCTATCACAACTGGGAGAGGCTAGTGGCTGCTGTCCTGCGCAGAGAGCAGCTCTGGCAATTATGCCAGTCGCTCAAGATCCTCCAGCTTTACATCATCAGTTTCCTCAGATTTAAGCTCTATTTTCAGTTTGGATGATCCACGTTATCGGAATCCATCTTTCAACTTTCCCAACCCCCAACAGGGATTACCTAAGCCTGGTAACCTTTCCAAACTTTGGCTGGCGTTAATATTAGTCCAGTGCCTGAAGAAAACCAAGATCCTGACCTTGTGTTTGCTGAGGACTCCCCTTTTGCATTTGCAGCCGAAACGTTGTTAAAGGCTCCGTCCAATAATCTTGGGGAGGAAATACACACACTCGGACAGTCGTTTGTGGTCAGCCCAAGAAAAGATGTTATGGTTGTTCTGAGGAGATTGACGACAAAGAAATTTTCACACAAGATTTTGGAGCAGCAGATAAAGAACATTGGGAGTATTAAGCTTGAGAATTTGGTTAATCTGAGGGGATACTATTTGTCTCAGGGCCTGGCGTTTGGTATTTTTGATTACTTCAATCAGGGAAGTCTACATACAATGCTACATGGTATGTTGGAGGCCACTTTTTTTCCCTGGTTTGAATTTAATCCAGCTCGGTACTCTTTTTTTCTTATTTATATATACTTAACTTTACATTCTAAATTTCCAAGCGAAATAGACCAGAATCGGGTCCCGTTAGACTGGGACATCCGGATTAGAGTTGCAATAGGTGCAGCAAGGGGCCTTGCTCATATTCACCAACAATGTAGTGGGAAGCTTGTTCATGGAAATGTAAAAGCTTCAAACGTGTTCCTCAACTCACAAGGATATGGCTGTCCCACCAACTTCAACTTGGTAAACTTTGTGAATCCAAACGCATCAACAGTTATAACTCTCAACTGGTACAGGCCCTCTCAGGCTTCTGATGTCTACAGCTCTGGAGTTCTGCTGGTTGAACTTCTCAGTGGAAAATCTCCTCTGCATACCACCAGCTGGGAGTATGGCCAACAGGCACAGTATAATGCTCGCGATGACTGGACTGTTCTGGTGTTTGATACTGGACTTCTAAGAATGAAAGCTCTAAAGGAAGAGATATAGGATATGCTGAATATAGCTCTTTCTTGTGTGGAAGACGAACCAGAGAAGGGAACAAACATGGAAAGAGTATTAGAAATGCCAGAGCATTTGGTTCATTAAGAACCAATAATATTCTTATTTGACTTCTCTGAATCGATTCTCGTAAAAATCCCAAGTGTATTTTGCTTTCCTCATTATTTGAGTCTGTTTTTTGCAAAAGTTTGGAATGGAAGGGATTCAACGGACTTGAAAAATTCATCTTTTGTATGCTTAATGTCAAAAGATGCATTGGAAAATAAAGGACTTCAAAGAGGAAACTGGAACTGAAATCTAAAGAAACTGATGATCTGGGGCCGAGGGTTCTTGAATGGCCATGGCATGGTTGCCAGAGCAGCTCTGTTAGCAGCACATCAGATACCAACCTTCAACACTTACTACAAATTCTAGACATCTTTGATCAAATTTTTAAACCTGAAATTCCAACTACTAACTAGGATACCAATTCCTATTGGTTTGTAACTTTTGAGACACAAGCCAACATTACATAGTATAATTAACACCAAAATGTCCTCTATTGATTCTCTGAGAATATTTCTTGTTACTTCGTATTAAATCATTGATATTACTAAACATGCAGTAGTCATACGATTTAATTGATAACCTTAGTTTGCAGGATCCACTTCTTGGAAAAGCTTTCTAGGTTGTTTGATCAGAGCCTTAGAAGGCCAATCAGAGACGATTTTTCAGTGTGGAAAATGATTATGCATTTCCCAACTCTTTCTTTGGTTTTACCTGGGCATTCTGCAATTAGAAAAGACAGAGAAACTTCCATGATGTCAATATCGAGTTCTTTTTTTTACATACACTACCAAACAGAGAGTGTTAAGAGTTCTGTGTTCAAATTACAATAATGCAAGTAGTTCAATTATATTCATCAATTTCTAAGTGTACCAATCATCCATTACCATTTTCAGAGCACAATTTGCAGAGAAAGATGTCTCAGATCTACAACAACTGGAGAGGCTGGTGGCAGCTGTTTTGAAGAAAGAGCAACTTTGGCAACTTTTCCATTCTCACTCAAGGACCCCCAGGACACTGTCTGAAGCACCGGATCCAGTTCCAGTTTGGAGTTGAGTTCTCCACTCCATGATGTGCCCTTTGACTTTTTAAGTCCTGGAAGTTCATTGCTTCCCAAGCTGGTATTTACTGCAAAATTTAAACCAGCCTTTGAACTTGAAGATTTGTTGAGGGCTTCTGCAGAGTATCTCGGGGAGGGAACATTTCGGTGTGCTTATGTTTCTGCTCTTGATAATGGGATAAAAATTTTGGTGAAGAGACTGAAGCCAGTGAGTGTTTCTGAACGACAGTTTAAGCAGCACATGGAGATTGTAGGGAATACGCGGAACTTAAATGTTGCCATAGTAAAGGGTTACTATTCTTCCAAGGACGAAAAGCTTCTGCTGTATGATTATCACAGTAAGGGGAACTTGTCTCAATTGTTACATGATATGTTGTTCGACTCTGTTTGAACTTCTGTTTTTCGTGGCTGACTTGTTTAATTTTGTGAATGAAAATGCTTCAAGAAAAATGGATTCTGCAATCTTTTTCTTAAATTGCACTAGGGATGTTAGATTTAGAGGGTGTTCAATTAAGCTTATCTAAATGATCTTATAAGTTTCAAATTTTGGTCTGTCAAACACTTCAAGAGCTTGTTTTCAAAATAAAATTTAATATTTTATAAGCTCCAAAACCATTTTGTAATATGTTTTGAGAGTGCTCATCCAAAGACCTTCTCAAGCATTTCAGATGCAGGTTTAGTCTTGACCATCAAGTCTTATAAATTTGTCATTTTTAACCATGTATGTGTCCTCAATTCAATCAACATAATAACCACCAAACAACGGGAGAAATTTGAAAAGTTTATATGATGTGATGTATCATTTTCATGTTTTCAGGAAGAAATGGACAGAACAGGCTCATGTAGACTGACCAACCTGATTGAGAATTGTGCTTGGTGGGCAGCTTGTTCATGAAAACATTAAATCTTGATGGTGCAGCTGATTTACAGTGCGAGAATTCATGAGATAATGTCGAATCGGTGGAAGAAGATAGAAATAAGATGTTGAAGGCCTTCAGCTATTCAAGCTGAAATTCCACTGATTATCGTGGTTTTGGTGACGCACAAATTTGTGATTTTGGTTTTCCACCAACTGTTTTTGAATTGGATAATTTTTGCATGTAGAATTGGAAAATTAATTATTAAAAAATCATCATGTCCATACTTTGAAATGTAAAATTGCAACTAATTCTTTTTGGTTCCAAAACTATTCTAGAAAAATGTTTGGAAAATAATAATTTAATTTTGTTTATTACTTTTTTAAATACTTGCTTTGAATATATTATACAATTTTTTTTAGTTTAGACAAATTTTATCATACTATTTACCATACATTGTAATGTAACTTAAATTCTTTCAATAAATTTACTAATTTATAATGAATTATTCTTAAATAATACATAAAATTACTGCAAGAAAGACAAATATAAAATTTTAATATAAGTTTCTATATATCTTACTTTTATTATTACCCATAATTTTTCTCTCATTTAAGCATTCCAACTTCCAAAAGTTTTTTTTATTACATGGATAAAAACGTGTTTTGCCATTTTCAATTAAACATCCTTAGATCCCTTTTGGATATGTTTGCCATTTTTAATTTTCTGCCAAGTTCAAAGAATGAAAAGTTAGTTATGAGTTTAGGTCTAAAAATGGAATGTTGTTTGGATATTTTCTCTAAAATAAAATGATTGTGTAGAGTTAAAAATGAAATGTATTTGGATATTGTTGTGTTTTTGTATTAAAAGACGTACAAATGGAAGTAAGAGAAAATATGGCGTAAAAATGGAGAGAAAGTGTAAAAGTGTATTTGAAAAAATATTTTAAAAACAAAAATGCTTGTGAAAATGGTTAATTAATTGATAGCTTTCTATTTTTAATCACGGCCCACAAAAAAGCAAACAAATAAGAAATTATGGGTGAATATAAGTTCAATATCGCTTATCAAATCAAGTAAATAACCTCTTACATCTTATAAAATATTTTAAAACTTTAACATATTATAAAGTGTTTGATAATTTTTTTTTAAAAATGAAATTATAAATTGCCAAAATAAGTCGTTAAGATCTTGTAAGTTCTTTTGCAGAAAAGTAAGGTATTCATAATTTATTTTTAAAATCTTAACATACTCCTTTATTTTTAACCATACTAACTATAATTACTCATATCTTGTGAATTTCAAAATCTCATTTTATCTAAACACTTTAAATGCTTATCTTTAATATAAGAATTAACATCTTATAAGCTCTTTATATTATATAAGAGCTAATAAGATTTTTTGAGTAAATTTATGCAAACACCATCTTAATTTATAAGTTGAATAAAATGTTCAGAACATCTTGTAAACTTAGGAGTATTTCATCCAAAAAGTTAATAGTTTTTTATTTTCTTTTTTAGTTACATATATACTATTTATAAAGAGCCTGCCCCTCTTTGCATGTTTTCAAGTATTATTCTTAAAATACCCACTTTTCTTATTTAAAATTTTAATATGTACATAGAATAACTACTAGCCTACTAGTAGGCCAATTACTACCCCATTATAACCTTATGAAGGTTATATATAATTATAAATGTCTTCATTTTTCTGTAATTTTTTTTCCCCATATTTTCAACTTTTCTATAGGTATAATTTAAACCATTTAACCTTTTTTTTTTTACTTTTATTTATAATTTTTATCAAAACTACATGAATGAGTGTTGCTCTGGTATTAACTGATTGATTTATTTTCTTTATTATAGCAATTATTTTTAAGCCAATTGAATTTTAAAGTTACGTTGTCATAATACATTTACTTTGCACTTTTATTAAATGAGTACTCATTAAATGTGTATTAACTGCTAGTATATATAATATTGGTCGGTCTTTTGTTTAATAGCATTAATCTCACATGCAAACGTAAGGTTTGAAGTTCGAATTTAACGAACTCCTTACATGCACATATATAAACAGAAAAAAATTATATATATAGTATCTATAGTCAATTCAATTATTATTATTGTCCTCATTTTATTACTCATTTTTAAAATAAATGTGATTTTTTGGCGGGCTGATTTTATTGATTTTATTCCTTGCAGCAATTTCGTACTTGCAGAATCCGCATTTGGATCCGCAGCTTCGCGTGTACTTTTCTGAGGAGTGGTTCCGTGCTTTACACCTTTCTATTCGGAATTTCTTGAGTGAGATTTTTAATGGTACTCATATTGTCACGCCCCAAAATTAAACCATATTTATATTAGAATTGCGTGTGAAATTTAATCCCGATAAATGAAACTAATAATCCAAAACATAAGGTTAAATAATAACTCATCCAATTCCTAGAAAACTCACAACATAAAACTCAAAGTGTCGAAATGTTTCCAGAACTAAACACAATAAAATCCATAACAAATAAAACAAAACTAACGAACTTAATAGAACATATACTAGTCTACTGAAAAGTTCAAAACTACATCTTCACCCTTGATTCTCATCATATGCAGGATCCACCTCCTCACAAGAACTAGAATTTATGTCTGCCAGAAGGAAGTTAAAGAAAAGAAAGGAGTGTGAGTAAAAGACTCAGTGAGTGCCAAGTGTGTGTAAAATGAGTTCTTGAATTAAAATTATTTTGGACAGTGGGAATTTTTCCAGTAATATAAGTGGGATTCGTAAAATAGTCTAACAATAACAGTCGAGAAATTTATGAACGATCAAGCAGTAACCAATCAGAATTTTATTAAATGATTTCCTAGACTATCAACTTAAATACGATGATCAATCAATTTTTGCTGTAGCCAGACAACCTTATGGCTCCCACCATAACAGTCCCTTATCACTCCGAGCAAGGTGCGACCTTACCAAACAGTGCCCGAGCGTCCCCGGGAATTCCTACGACCCACCTCAGCCACAAACGGCTTCTATTGTGCACTAGGGGGATTAGGCCATAGGGGCTTGGGGTTCAACCGGCTAGCCCGCTGCTGCCCAGTGAAGTCCCTCGCACACCCAGACCAAGTTGGATCCAACTAACAGTAATAGTTGTAGTACAGTAACAGTAATAAATTGATCACCGAATTTAATTGGTAGTCTAGAAGCATTAAAATCATAAGCATGGGTTTCTTTTTTCAGAATTAAAACAAGAAAATTATTTCTTTTGTGCGGAAATAAAACAAGAAAAAGGATCTCTTTTGTGCGCAATGGAATATATAGTGCAGTGTAAGTTGAACACAATTCATGAGCATTACATAATAGCATATATCCTTCTGGGTTTTGAAATATAACAATATCTAGTATTTATAAGTTTAGGCACTCACCTTTGAGATCAATCCTAGACGTCAATCTCCTATCTCAGAATCAATCGTATCAACAACTGGGTCACCTGATTTATTTATTAAATACTTCAATCACCAATTCAACCAATTTAAAAGACAACTCATAGGACTAGCCTTATGGATACCATAAGCATGTGATATCTTAGACCTAACAATCCTAGTTAGTACTAAAATATTTTACACTATATATATATATATATGTATATACACATATATATTTCTCATTTGAATTCCATTGAACATACCAAAATTATAAATAAAAGGATAACCTTGGTGCTAGTAGCTAATATTACATGAACCAGAATAAAATTTCTATTAAATATAGATTCACAGCACACATACCCTAAGTAAATTTATCAAGAAACCTACATAGATGCAAAATTTTCCACCTTCGGTTCCCATAAGTACTCACATGCCAAAGGAATCACTCTTGCACCCCTAAATTTCCTCCTAAATTCATATATACGTATACATATATATATTGTCTTGTTCTAAAATCTCAATTTTTTAAAAGACCCAAAAAGCAAACCTTGAATTACAATAAAGTCAAAATTGGTCCATAGGGGTCAAAATTTGCGGCTGTGTATCATGAAGACAAGCACAATGAATAATTCTTAAAAAAAAAACACCCTGGAATTATATATTTATATGTGGGGCACAATTCATCCTATATATATTTATATGCATACATATCGTTAAAAGTAGTAGTCAAGTAACAGGTGTTCTAAGCCTTACCTACAGTGGAGATTTTTCTTCAATAGAACTTGATATGCACTGTCAACGCTTAGCAACAGTCTCCGATCACCTCTGTCTTTCTTCTTACGTTTTGATTGAGTGGCTAGGGTTTTAGAGGGTGAGACTTATATATGTGGAATAAGTGTTTTATTTCAACTGAAACTCTAATTATAATTCTTTCTAGGATTAGAATAATCTTATAATAAATATGATATCTTTATCATTAATTCCTAAAGTCTCAATTATTACTTCCTAGTAATAATATCTTATTATCATAAGAAGATTATAACTTTTTTTTGTTTTTAAATTTAAATATCAAATATATAATAATCATCTTCTAACTAATATAGCAATTAATAAATAAAATTAAATGTAATTATGGGTAAACATGAGATAAAAAAAAAGAAATTCTAAGGCACTACATTTTTTTTAAACTTAAATGCTAAATAAAATAAAATAAGGTAAATTAATCAATTAAATATGAAATAAAATTCTAGGGCATTACACATATCCTTCAGTTGATTACAGTTATTGTTTTTCTTGCACTTCATGATTTAAGTAACATTTTAGCTTCCTAAAGTTGTTGGACTTTATTTTTTGTTGTTATTATTATTTTTGTTTGAATATTTGATTAATGAACTAGTGAACCAACTCATTTTTCCTTGATTTAGAGTAATATTACTTCTGTGTTTCTAGCTCCTAAAGCATGCTTAATGCCAACATAACCTGCTTCGCAAAATGGTAAATAAATGAAACGGAAAGGATACCTTATTTGCAGCACTTCTTTTAGATCTGCAGCACTTTCTTTTAGATGTGTTATTCCATGGAAATTTGCCCATGGAATCAAACAGGACTAATGTGTCTGGTTGTTGTTTATGGCACAAGGATTTTGAAGACATTTTCTCAGTTTTAACACTTCAACTATTTTGTCTGTCATGAGGGTTTCTTTCCATCTTTTTCTCTAATACCTAGAGATGCATAGTGCATTCCTATACTGCTACCGTTACGTAGAAGATGAATTGAACAATGAAGAAATGTAATTTAGGAAACTGAAATATCTCCTTATCTTATTTAGCTACGTCTTTATGTATGTAATGTGTGGTCCAGGCTGGAGGAGTGTCAAAAAATGTATTTCTGCAAGTATACAGAAAAGTGATTATGGAATCGGGACAATTCTTTTTCAGTTGAGATGAGTTTCCAAATTGAGGATCCAACCAATTTAAGATTTGTGAGCATTTCTATTCTAATAAATTAATTCGAATAAAGATTTGCAAATGGCAAATCTTTTGGAACATTTTAGTTTATTGAGCATACATAATTGTTTCTATGTTGTAAGACAGCTTTCTCCTGGTTCTTTAAAATGCACTGAATTGAATGCTAAAGTGTAAGGAAATGCAAATTCTATACTGTTTCCAAATGATAACTCGCCATAACTGGTGGAAGGCTCTACTTCTCTCCTCGATATTTGCATAGCACAAATGTGGGATTTGATTTTTTTTCCTTAGCTTATCCATGCTCCCCTTGCCTTATTGAAGATCAGTTCTGAAAGGGATACAGTGAACCGCCTCAACAAAGAGGTTAGGCAACTTAGTCTCAAGTTATCACAAGTTCAGACATTGTTGGAGGAAAAAGAGGCACTATTGTCTCTGTCAAGGGGGTGATCTTGCTATTCATGCTGAATTTCATTTATATATATCATGTGAAAGGAAATGATATTATCACTAATTGTATTTTTTTTCCATTTTAGTGGTGCAGAAGGAGCTACTGTTCCATCTGGAATGTCCTTCGAAGCTCAAGTGAATTTTACACCACAGTTCGAACAAAGAGAGTCATTTCAGACTAGGGACGACGCTCAAGGTGTGGAGTTTTGTGTTTCAAGAGCTAATATTTATAATCATGTTGATGAGAGTAGAAGCAGTGATGTTCAAGTTTTTGTAGATGACCCTATAGTTGGTAAGTTGCTGCTAGAGTTCCTAGTTCATTTACCCAAACGAAGCAGGTTAAGAGAGTATTTTGAGCTTCTGTCCTAGTTGATAAGATCAGCTACTGAAGGCACAGCACTTTATGCTGTTGTGAACAAACTATGATTTTATTTAACAAACCATCTTTTGTATGGGCTGTTATGGAGCAGGCTATGAATTGTACACGGGTGCTTGGATAAAGATGCCCTTGCAGGCTTCAACCTCCATGCTGATGTCATATAAATTTTTCCATGACAGGAAGTGGATGTGATTTGCAGGATGAAGAAAATTTTGCAGAAGCGAAAGCAGCATTCCAGGTGAATTTTTTTGAAAGAGATCACACTTATTTTTATGCTTCTTTTCTAGTTAAAATTCCTACCTCTTTATGTGCCTTTTCTTTGTCTTTGTGCTTTTTTTCTTTTCCATCTTTTTCGAAACTTTTGTTCCGATTATCCTTCTTTCCCAGGATTCATTCTTGGGCCATGCAAGTCCAATCAGTTGTAGACGCTTTTCTGCATCTGGCGGCAATATTGCTATTGCTTCAATTGATGGCACAATCAATTATATATTGTAACTCATTACACCCTTTGCAGAAGATGCACAGACCTCGTAAAACCAATGAAATCTTGTAGAACTCAAAATTCAGGATAAAGAATACCAAAAATGTTTTCACAAGCAGATCATTGGTTTTGTTATTTGCTCTGTAACATCATTACACGGCTTGCTTTTTTATAGTTTTGCCTCAGGCTATGATCCATACCTTGATGAAATCTTCGAGCATGCTAGACAAACTGAAACTTAAGTTTCTTCAGAAATATCTCTGTTTCCATTTCCAAGCCTACTATTGAACACTCTTGCAGTTCTATTCTCTTAACTAAATACTAATTTCATGATATGGACCTACGATTCTGCAGGACCAACATCTAGAAATGCAAACCATCTATTGCGGAGCTGAGATCATGTCACTTGAGTGGGACTGCAAATCTGATTATCTGGTATGTTGATGAGTTTCATGATTACATGTTTATATTTGGAATTGAAAATTGCCTGTCACGATGTTCCGTAGAGTAAAGAAGACTGGGCATTTGATGCTTTATTGATTGTCTGTTTGACTAAAGCTACTGATAGGCCCTTCCGATGGAGGCATTAAAGCGTGGAATGTAGATGCTAACCGAGTTGTGTACGATCTCAACTCAACAGAAGCATACCCCAGATGCTCTTCATTCTTATCTGTATATTCTTCTATTCCCGTCTGCTGTCCATTATCCTTTCCCTTTTGCTTTTACCTTTTTCTAAGAATCATCACTCGAAGCCTGTTTTTGCAGCTCGAGTCTGACTTTCAATGTCATTGTTGGTTTTGTGTTTCTGTCATTTCTGAATTTTGGACCTGAAATGCAGCCCGGTGGGGCCTATTTTTGTTTCTGCAGCAGCATCCAGGCGGTAGTTTTCCACCTTCTAGCTTCTTTTTGCCCTTTGCACTATGGATATGTGATTCTATGATAGTTTCTTAACAGGCAAGGTACGGACTCTCTTGATAACTTGGGATTTGATTCATTGGCGGTATGTAACATGAGGACACGGAAAGCTATAGTACGTAATTGTCTGTCTGATAAATATGTATGTGAATCTAGATCTGTTCTCTGTCCCTTTGTGACAAAGATTTTCATGAGTACTCACTTCTTTTCAACTTTTTTGAAAACAGTCCTTCCTCTCGGTAAAGATCCACCAGCAGTAACCTCGTTGAGTTTCAATCACAATGGAAAGCTTTTAGCAGCTGCTGCCACTGATGGAATGATTCACATCATCACATGTTTGGTATCCTTTTGCTTGTCTTCTACAGAATTATTTTGTCTCTTTTTTGATCATGTTTTTGTTATGGCATGAATATTTTTACCAAATATCAAATACATACACACCTTAACTGGGGAAAGACATGTCTGCTGGCCAGCAAGTTACTGGATGGCCCGCTCATGATTCTGCAATTTGCTCCATTCGTTTTCGGCCTGCTGAGACCAGCATTTTTAGCTCTTGCGAACTGATGGAAATGCAAGTATCATTGACAACTCTTGGTTATCCTTTGCAGTTGCAAAAATTTTGAATTCGAGTTGTAGCACCCCTCTTCAGGTTGACACCTCAGTCAAGGCACCACACAATTTCAAACTTAAATATCAGAGTCGCAATCTAACAAAAGGCCCATAAGTTTATTTCACACAGATTCTAAAATAACATTCACGCTCATCAATCAGTTCTAAATCAAAAATTTTCAAAATAAATACCAACTGAATTTCATAATATTGATATCTTACTGCATAACACATTAAAACCTTAAATACAATCATACATATCACAACATCTCTAAGGTTTTCTTCCCAATACAATACATCATAACTTATGTTCTGTACAATCTTCAAAATGAAATCAAGTACATTTCTTCCCAGTTCCATCTTGAACCATCTATTCCCTGTTTGATATCATAAAACACAAGGAGGTAAGTCCAAAGACTTAATAAGGAATGCAGAAGGGATTTATCGAGGATGATTCAACTCGACAAATCATAATATAATCGAACAGATCAAACAGATACACAAACAGATAGTACTGAAAAGCAAACAGGAAATTCTCCTGCCTTATTGCTCCAAGATCAGATGTCAGATAGACAGAAACAATCAAACAGATCAAATCCAAAGCAGATGCACTCAAAGGACAGTTTAAGACGTGCATTGCCGATTCACCTTATACCAGACAAACATATCATCTAAGCGTAACAGCTTGGTATATGACAGATGCCCATACGAGCTGTATAGCGCACCGTCGATGCCCAGGGGAAAGTCCCTAACACTCCATTGATACCCAGGGGAAGTCCCTAGCGCAACACCGACACCGAGGGGAAAGTCCCAAGCGTGCCTCATATAACCAAACATATCACCCGGATCGGCCCTTGGCCTCATAATCACCATACAAATAACAGAATTACCGCTTATGCAGATGCCCAGGGGAAAGTCCCTAGCACATTGCCGGTTTCAGACAGAACATATCACAGCAGACAGAAACAATGCCTATCAAGCAACAGATAATAGTAACAAATACAGATATGCCAGCATGACCAAAATACAGATCAGATATCAAAAATGCGGACAAGGCAACAGATACAAAGCAGATCAGAACAGATAACAGACATAATTCTGGGCGCCAGAACAAACAGAAACAGATACAAAACAGATATAACCCACACAGGGGTATTCAAAACAGAATCAAATAACAAACAGAATCCAAACACGGTTCTAAGTAACATACAGAAATAGTATACCCACACAGGAGTAAATTTCAATAACAGATAGCTCAATAGGGTGCCAAATTGGCAGAGGCTCATAGGTATAACGAGTACCAAGAGGGATAGATCCTCACCTTATACCTAATCAGTCAAGTATATAGCTATCGCTTGCCACCAACCAAATCTCCGTCACCTATTGCAGTTTCAGTTTCAGCAAAATAACCCCGGTCGTGATCTACTGATCAACAGGATCCACTCTTTCAACACCTAATCAACAGAGTACTTTCAAAGTCACTTTCCTATTCAATTCTAGTATTCTTTTAGAAATATATCACAATACTATCCTAATCAGACTATGCCAAAGAGTTCAATAAAACCAATTATTTCCCAATTAATCTTGATTCCTTAACAAGTCTAGTATTGAAGCAACAACTAATTCTAAAATACATAATCATCCTCGGCATGTCATTCCAAATTCATAACAATAGTACAATTACTATCATTTAGTTATTCTTAGTCAAATGTCACCTAATTAACAAAATAATTCATAATTAAAGTTTGATCGATTCTACTAACCTTATTTGTTATCAAAGCTTAATATTTCCCAAAATTACCAAATAAATCTTATTTAAGTCCAAATTTATATAAATCAAACAAACTAACTTAATCTTATCAACTATTAACAATTTAAGATTTAAAATCTTAAAATCCTATTTTATAATAATCTATAATTTGCTCAAACCCACAAAATGTCACTAATTAAATCTTACAAAATCTCAATTCAACCTCCAATTACATAATATTTCATGCTTAATCTAACAATCATCTCCAAACTTTATTAATATGAAATCAAAATCTAAAATTCCTATACATATATGTAATACATAATAATATAATAACACAACCTAAAATCCATATTTAAATCACTTATCATCCTAACTCATACATATCCCTTGCATGAATATATACATTGCATGAATATATATATAATACATAAAAATTAATTATTAAAACCTAGCAAAATTCATAACTCACTAACTAATGCCTGGATTCGAAAATGGACTACACCGTCACGACCGTTGGAACGAGCAAAAAAAAATGTCCGGTCACAGCCGCCGCGCCGCCCCCACCGGCCACCGTCCGCCGCCGAGCCACACCGGCCGCCGCCGTCGGTATATGGTAACTGTACACCGTTCTCTTCCTTACACTCTCTTGAACAATACTCTCCGGTTAGTTTTTAATTATACCACTTCTATTTGCCGAAAAATACCAAAACAGCCCCAAAAGTCATCTTGCTCCACCGCCACTTTTCACCGTCTCCGACACGTATCTCCGCAATGCAACTACACCACGGTGTTCTCCTCGTCGAGGGCTAGCTAAAACACTCCTCTTTTGCTCCATTTGATGCCAAAAATTGAGAGACCCACTTGCTTCAAGTTTTCAGTCTCTCTCCACCGTGAGCTTCTGGTGAGCTTTCCGCCGCCGTTGATGGTGGAGATGAGGTCTCGGTGGTGTGGGGAAATGAGTTGGTGTGGTGGTGGTAGTGATGGTGAAGCTCTTGCTTGGTTGAAATGGAGAAGAAGGTTGGCGGTTGAAGAAGAAAAATGGAAGGAAAAATGAAGAGGAAAAGGAAGAAAAAGGAAGAAGAAAATTGGATGTCAAAAATTATAATTAATTTTGACTTGACACAAGCATGGGGAAGCATGGTCGGCTAGTGTTCATCATCATTTATTTTTTTAAATAATAATTTAAAATCTCTCAATTTAGTTCCCAAAATAACTAAAATGCATTTTTGATCTCAAAATCTAGTAAACTATCAATCGAATCTTATATAATTTTTATCACGATTAAATAATTAAAAATTCTAATTGAATAATTAAAATTAACTGATAAAATAAATAATAATAATTTAACAATTATATAAAATTTCGGGGTCGTTACATGAGTAGTTAGCTTTCATCATTTGAAAATATTTTATCATGAATTTTAGATTTTTGAATGGAGCTTGCACAACCAAGGAAAAATTCTTTGTTCAAGGAATGGTAGCAGGTATGAAGCTAGCTGTTATGTGGCATAGTTATATCCATTTATGTGGCACAGACTATTTGACATGAGAATTTTTTTTCTTCAATTGGCAACTCCAATTTCCATTTATCCGATGCCTGTTTATGCTTCCACAGCATAAAGATAGATATGTGGCCCTGTAGTTTATATCTAAAATTATCTTCATTATGTGGTCAATGACAAAAATGAGAAAAATTGAATTTACATTGGAAGAATTGCCATGTCTTTATTTGCAGTAACCACCAGAGCCATCAAAACCATCGAATCTTTGCCTGTTCTTACCATCCGTCCTCAAGAAAGGTTATATTTCCCTAATTCTTCTTGCCCCAAAAGTAGCTATATGACCCCATGCGACCTATCTATTTCAAATTATATATTGAAACATGCTAGATAGGTTTCAGTTTATTAATCTAGAAATAGAATTAAGTGTCTTGTAATGATTAGTACAAATTAAGAACTTTGGTAATGAGTTAATTAATTATCTAATCCAGGTTTTGCAAGCCTAAGAATTCATCTCATTAAAGACATGAAATGGCTTTAGATGCCGAAGGGAGGAGATTTCTACTGACATCTAGTTCAACAACAGCACCAATATACTAGTTATCTAAAACAACCTGATTTTCTTTTCTTGTGAGCATCTTCACCTTAGCTCAATGACTGAGCACTTGAAAAGACGAAAAACAACTTTTTACAATGATTGTTCTCTTTTTTTCTTACTTTATTGTGGACAGGTTCGCAATCAGATGAGTTGCATTAGAACTCTTTCTCATGGTGGATCGATCACAATAGTAGATTGGCATCCAACATTTCTGTCTTCTTGACAGGGTCGGCTGATCACTCTGTCGAGGTCACATCAATATTATGATGGTCTCTTGCTTTTTGTTACTTTTGTATTTGCTCTTACTTGTTTTTCTTTTATTTCACTTTTTTTTTTTTAATTTTTTTTGGTTTGGGGGGAGGGTGGGATTGGTGGTGGGGAGAGAGTGGTTGTAGATGGCATGGGCTGCTTTGTTTTTAGGGATCCAGTAGTTTGGGAAGTGCTGGGATATTGTTGTAATTCTATACAAACTGTTCTATATAATCAGACTCAGTGTAATATAATGTAGATTTTAAAGACCCTTTTGGAAGGAGATGATGTTGAAAAGTTGAATCGTAAAACACAATTGTGGAAACCAACACAATCTATGTAATTTGTTGGCCTCTCATTTGATATTCTTTCTAATTGCTAAAATTCTTGTTTACATTCATTACATTATCAATATATCTTGAGAGAATAAAATTTGCTTGAGTTGAACTAGGGCGAACCAATTCACAAATATGTTTAAATACCTTTGTATGCATGTCAGTATGAGATTTAGTGTCTACAAAGGTGGTTCCATCAAAAATTTAAAAAGAGTTGAGACTCTATAGCCATGCATAGATTGATAATATATAACTAGTGTTTCCTTTGTGAGATAATTAAATTATATAATATTATTATTTGTATGTATGAACAATTGAACGTTTTACATACTTGAGAAATAGAAAAGAACTAGAATAGTAATGAAACGTTGAAACACAAGATAGAACTTCACATGGCCAACCATTGCACTTTTATCTGTAGATAGAACAACTCTCAACTATGAAATGTTGAACAAATTACTTCTACTCATGGAGCGGTAGAAGAAGACATGCTCAACTGCACTTTTATTGGTAGATGGGACAACTTTCAGCTGTGAAATGCTGAACAAATTCGTTCTACTCATGGAGCGCTATAAGAAGACATCCTCAATTGCGTACCTGCCACCAAATTATAAATAGAATAACTAAGACTTCAGGGCTTTGAAAATGCAAGAGGGAGTAAATTTCTCACTAAGGGAGCAGCACAAGTAGAGAAGTCTCTCCAATTTGGACATTCAAACTATTGTTTAAGAAGAAAAAAAATCAAATAATTGACAACTTTAGTCCTTCTGTGAATTTCAATGATGCAAAAAGACAAATCCCCTTTGCAACTAAAACAAAAAAAAATCGAATAATTGAATTAGATATACTCACATTGGCCCTTAAGCTGCCTCTGAGTCTCATCGCATAAATATTTGTCGTCACGTACAACCAATCTCTAATCTTATTAAAGGAATTAAAATAAGCATGTCTCCACGAGTTCTTGATTACCAAAGTACCAATAATTGCCCATAATCCAACAATGAAACCTAAGACCATGGATATGTAAAATTCATGGGTTAAAAAGCCATCATTTTCCTCATCAGTGTTCTCTAGCTTTGCATTATCAGCTATGGGTGGATTAGGACCATCTTGTGGGCATTTTGTTAGAGGGTGGCCACAAAGTTCCCTATTCCCAGCATATGCAGATGCATTAAAGCTTTGTAATTGAGTGCCTATTGGAATTTTACCAGACAACTTGTTGTTTGACAAGTCTAGAACAGCCAAATGATGCAATTTTGCAAATCCAAGGGGAATCTCACCAGAGAACTGATTTATTGACAAATCAAGACATTCTAGCATTTTCATCTGACCAATGTTTGAAATTATGCCTCCACTTAAATAATTTCTTGATAGGTTCAAAGAAATTAATGCTCTCATCTCAGAGAACTTGTGAGGGACATTTCCAACGAACCTATTGCTTGAAAGATCAATGAGTCTAAGAAGTCCTAATGTGTTTCCATATTCAGACTCCTGTCCTTTCCATTGCACCAATGCATAGGCTATGAACTCAACAGCATGATAAATCATATAACCAGATAAATGAATTGCACTTTCAGTTGTTTTATTCTTTTGAACCAAAGAAGTGAAATTGTTGAAGCATGGAGGAATTCTTCCGGATATTGAGTTCCTTGAGAGGTCCAAGATTTGAATCTCAGTTAGATAGCAGATTTCTGGAGGGATACTTCCATTGAAATTATTGTGCCTAAGGCTAAGAACTTCCAAATGCTTAAGGTGTGTTCCTATCCATGTCGAGATATTTCCTGATAGCTTGTTTCCTCCAACATCAATCATTACCAAATCTTGGCAATTCTTCAAAGTAGGAGGCAACTCCCCGGAGAAATTGTTATCACGTAAGTGCAACGTAAGGAGACCACTGAGAGAGCCTAAACTGTGTGGAATATTGCCAGAAAGTTTATTGTTGGACAAATTGAGAATGGATAATCGTGTCATGTTCTCCCAACAGTTGGGAAGCTCTCCTGAAAACTGATTATTTGAGAGGTCAAGTACCTCAAGCCCATGTTTGGGTGCATTTGTGCATATCGATGAAATTGATCCTAAAAATTCATTGTTAGAGAGTTGCAATATCATGGAATTGGGAGAAAACAATGGTAGATGACCTGAGAAATTATTAAAACTAATATCTAATGTAGCAAGATCAACGAAGTTTGATGACAAATCAGGAACCCTACCACTAATCTGGTTATGAGAGAAGTTTAAATAATATATTCTTGGAGACAAATCCCGTAACCATTTAGGCGATTCATCCGATATACCAGCACAAGAGAGATCGAGATTTGAAAAATTAGTCTGAGTCTGTAGCCACGCAGGGAAGCGAGTGCCCATGTTGCAAGATGCTAGTCTTATAACATCCAACTGAAAAGGAGGAATCCAATCAACAGCGAAATTTAAGAACAATGAATTGAAGGACAAATCCAGGTGTTTCAAGTTTTGGAGTTTCGAGAGGTGTGCATCAGAGATTGTTCCTTGTAAGGAATTGAAAGAAACATCCAAAATCTCAAGCATGGAAAGTTGCCCAAGACTTGCAGGTAGCGATGCAAGTTTATTGCCGCCGAGGCGTAATCCTTTTAATGAAACAAGTGCTCTCAAGTCCGGCAATAATCCTGTGATTTGATTGCTGGATAAATCCAAATATTCAAGCCTAGAAAGCTGTCCAAAGCTGTTTGGAAAAGACCCATTCAATTGATTGTCATACAACTGCAAAATCCTTAAGGATGAAAATTGTGTAAAATCAGGCAATGAGCCGTAGATTTCATTTTCTCCCAACCACAAAACCTCTAGCGAGTCCTTTGTTCCCACAGATAACTTGTAAAATAAATCGGGGAGGGGTTCTGATAAGCTATTGCCTAATAGTAGTAATGTTTGCAAATGGCTTAAATTCCCCAAGGATTTTGGAATTCCACCTGTTAGCTGATTATATGACAGATCAAGATACTCAAGAAAAGTAAATCTTTCAAAGCCATTAGGAATGGCATGTAAGTTATTATATGACAGGTCTATGGTACGGAGACTTGTGCTTATGTTGAACAACCAACGATATGCAGAAGAAGTGAGACCACTACCATATATATCAAGAATAGAAAGAGATGTAGAAGGAGAATTAACAGAGAAATATGTGGGAAGCTGACAGTAATGCAAGTGCAATTCTGTGAGAGAAGGAAGCTTCAATATATCTTGTAGCAAATTGGTACCTCTCAAGTAAGAACCACTCAAATCAAGCAGGGACAACGAAGAGAGATTAGAAAACCAGTCGAGGTTCTCGAACGCGAGTTCATTACCCCCGAGATTAAGTGCCCTCAGTTTGGTAAGATTCCCCAGC
Organism: Jacaranda mimosifolia; assembly: GCA_018894105.1. Classification (NCBI taxonomy): domain Eukaryota; kingdom Viridiplantae; phylum Streptophyta; class Magnoliopsida; order Lamiales; family Bignoniaceae; genus Jacaranda; species Jacaranda mimosifolia. The sequence goes on along the minus strand of CM032125.1, from coordinate 35,929,901 downwards.
CGATGAGGAACAACACCAGAAAAGTTAGAATTCTCAAAATTCAGGTGTTGTAAGTTCTTCAGGGAACCAATGAATTCTGGAATTTCATCATATCCAAAATCACTCCCACTTAGATCCAAATCATTCAAATAATTCAACTCAAGCAGGGCACTACTAATCTTACCTCCCAAACCGCTAAGTTGGAGACCGATTACGTGACCAGTCTCATCGCTACATTCTACACCCTCCCATCGACAGCATTCCTGTTTGGCATCTTCACTTCCCCATGACGAGAGAATGCCATAGTCATCTATAAGGCCTTCCTTGAACCTGAGAAGAGCATCTCTCTCCTTTGGTACGCAGTTCAGTTCTCCTCCACCAAATACAGAATCATACAGCAGGCAATCTGAAACAAGGACAACCAACAGTAGCAGTAACATAATAATTAATCCTGTATAATTGATCATTTTTTTTTTTTTGGAGATAAAAGGAACTCAAGAAAAAAAATATGAAATATGGTTTCAAAGGTTATAGCTTTCTGGAATTCTCTTTGAAGTTTGAGAAAAGTGCTGGTTATATATTGGTTACATATGAAGAGTAGTATTTATAACAGCATTCCTCCATAGATAGTGCCATTTCAACTCAGCTGATTAATGGAGGATCATCGCACTAATTGACTTGACTCTATACTATATATATATAGTCATTCTTTATCACATTAATTTAAATATGGTTTCTTCCACAATATTAACAGTAATTTAGCATATCAGGTGCTTAACTGCCACTGTTATCTACTCGTTTTTCATCATTACTTGGCGGCTGGTGCTCGTTTTTCAAAAACACACTTCCACAAGGAAATCCTTGAGTGAGAGAGTCTTCAAGTACTAAAGACTTCCACATTCACATTTTATTTTTTAAACATCTAAAAAAGCTGTTTAATGGACTCATATATATAATATATAAAACAAATTTTTTACACTTGTATTATTTTTCTTGGTGTATTCTACCACACAAACTTGAATGTACATGCCTCATATGCGGAATATAATCGGTGTTCAATATAAAAATCGTAAGATTTAAATATGAAATCATAGCCTTTATTTTTGTTGATTGTTTGGCAATAGGACAAATTAAAATACATGTAATTTGCTACGTGTGCAACCTTTTGAAGGTCGACTGGGACTATATGTTAGGGTCAACTGCATCGAAATGGTGGTTGTCATCATAAGATTTCTGTTTATGGGACTCTAATCCATTAAATAACTTTTATAAAAGTACTAGAGTTTATGCTCAATTAACATTCTCAGATCAATTTGAAAATTTAGTTATGATATTATTATTTCATACTAATATTTTTGCTAATTAATATATAAAATCCATATTTACATATTGGCATTGTTTTGCACTAGTTATTTTTATATTAGCTAATTAATTTCTACAGCTAATAATAATTAAATGGTTATTCTACAGCTAAGAAGAAAAAGAAGGCAAAAGAAAAGTGTGGTGTATTGATTACTTATAAAGACTAGCTAGTATTTATTGGAACATTCCTCCATAGTCATTCTTCCACAATAAAAGTAAGCATCTTAATTGGTCGAAGGTGCTTAATTCCCACTGCTGTCTACTCGTTTTTCCAAAACATGATCACTTCCACAAAGAGCTTGACTTAGAGTGAAATAAAGCCTTAGATTCAACTCAACCCACTAGAGGAATTCCCAAAATTAATTCCAAACGCGGCCTTGAGCAATAAGAAACTAAGACTATCTTTTGAGCAGTTGAAAAAGGCTCAAGTACAGATACAGATGTCGATATAAATAAGTATAAATATAAATAGATAAATATAGCTGTTTTGTTTCATTTTATTACCATTTATTTATAAGTAATTTAATTTATCACAAATAGATATGGTCCATTGAAGAAATTAAAACCTCTAATTATCTATTTATTTCTAATTTAATTATTTTTTCATACATACAAAACTACCCTTGCCTAATTAGATTACAATATTATTAAGCATATTTATTGTTAAATTAAATTAAAATTTATGGAATGGATCCTAAAAGTCTCATAAAGAATCAGAACTCTAGCAAAATTTTAATTTAATTGGGGCCATATTAAATGGTAGCTTCATCTATACTATTATAAAAAAAAAGTCCGTTTTATGTTTATAACAGAATTTTTTTTTAATTTTACATAAGCTATTCTTTAACCATTCTAACAATTAAAATAGACAATCAGTTTCAAGAACGAAATGGAGAATTCAGCATATCTAGAAAGCAGCTTGGATACCAGTTTTATTAATATTTTAAATTTATCCTACAAAGATACTTCACAAATGATTGAATAAGATTATAATTTTTCTTTTTTCTTTTTTTTTCAAAAGCCAACTTACCCACTGTCAATACTTCATCCTCAAACTATGTTGGATATGAATTTTAAATAATTTTTAAACTGCATGAAGGTGGAAAAAAAATATTCAAAATTACATAAATTTATAAATAATAGACATGAATTTTAAATATCATTCAACTTTTATTATATTGAAAAAAAATGCACAAAAAATAAATAACTTTGGATAGTATTTATGCATACAGGAAGAGCTTGCGACTACGCAAATTAGAAGTAAATATTAAAAAAAAAAAAATACTATAGATATGTTTATTATATATAAATATATATATTTTACTATTGCTTCATATTGTTGCCATTGCTCTCCACTGTCGCACATCATAAAGACCTTCACTCTTCTACAGTATACCAAACATCCTTTGATTCAACTGAACCAACTAGAGGGCATTTTGGATATGAGTAATATTGTAACATAGACGTCTATAGATATAGATATAGATGGATAAATGTAATGATTTCATATCATTGTTGTTTGGTAATTTAATTTTTCAAAGATAGTAAAAGAAAAGGCTGGACTAGAAGAAAAATAAGCTACTGATTATCTATCTATTTCTAATTTAATCACTTTTATTATATGTACAAAAATACGTTTTCTGTAATTATATTATAAATGCAACTAAAATTTATGATACTCCTAAACACTTAATTGGTCTCATAAGAAAATATAGGTATATCTGCCCTCTTGCTTGCCTACTGGTGATCATGACCAAGCTGACAGATTCATGATCAACTCTTACAATCCATCCCAAGTGATTCACAATTTATACGATGGCATTCTTTTCTTGTAGTAAAAAATAGAACCTCTACAAAATTATTTTAATATTTGTTTTATCTCTTAATCTAATACTATTCATATATGTCAAGTGTATCTAATTCTTAATCAATTATTGTTATAAGAAAATAGGGCAAATTGCAAAAAATAAGACCGTAAATAAAGCCATTTTACAAAAGACGACAGGAATTGAGGCTGTGACAAAATTAGGACCATAATTATTAAAAAATAAAAAAAAGGACAAAGCTTATCGAAAAGCACAGTCAACACCAGAATATGCTTGCATGGACTAGCACAGCTTAATTCCCTGTCATGTGCCACGTGTATTTTGATAGAGGAAAAACTGCAAAATAGGACAATAAGTAAGCCATCTTGCAAAAGATGACCGGAATCAAGGAGCAGCAAAAAATATAACCTAACTTAAGGGGTAGCAACAAAGATAATGCACAAAACTGAAATTTTTTTTAATATCGTCTATTTTCACCCAATGCAAACTCATCAATTTACTCGATTTTGCATCATTGTCATTTTTGGATGAACCAATCGAATTTTGTGGCTTTCTAGCCTCATAAAATTTCATTTAATTTTGTATCAATAGTCATTTCAAATAAATCGGTCAAATTTCGTAGCATTCCGATGCCATGCCATCAATTTTCACCTAAGTTTTTGCTATAGCTTCATATTTCAGTGTTTTTTTTTTTTTTTTTTCTGCTCCCTAATGTTCTACTTGTTTAGATTTTTTTTTTTTTCTGCTTCTTAATGTTCTATTTGTTAAGATTAGTTTTTTTTTTTTTTTTTTTGGATGCTCCTTAATTTCAGTTCTCTTTCACAAAATAGTCTTACTTATGGTCCTATTTTACAATTTTTTCTTGATCAAAGTACATGTGGCCCATGAAGAATCACAAAGTTGTGCCAGCCAAGCCCTATGCAAGCACACTCCAACGTGACTGCGCTTTTCGGTGAGTTGATTTTGCTTTCCATCAAGCCTTGTCCTTTATTTATTTATTTAGTTATTTTTTCATAGTTATGGTATGATCTTAGTTATGCCACAGCCTTAATTTCGATCCTCATTTGCACAATAGCATTAATTAGTTCTATTTTGCAATTTTTGCTAAAAAAATAATTAAAATAATTGGCACATGTACATAAGTATGAAATTACACGTGTTGGAATGTGATACAAACCCAAAAATCCTACAAGAAAATATCCTCAAATACGGATGCAAGAGGGAATAAATTTCTCACTGAGACAAAGTAATACAAGTGCCAAAAGTCTGTTCAATTTTGAACATTAAAATTTAGTTATCCTTTGCAATTCCATAAATGAAGAGTGTATGTTAGTCTGAAAGTTCATCACCAATTTCATAACTCTTAATATGATTCTTCGATCCTTGATGAAAATTTTATCGCAAAATTAGTATTGTGACACACTTTATTTTTATCATAAAATTAATATGTGACAAAGCATATACTAAAGGATGCATATACTAAAGGATTTTGTGATAGAATTTCCGTCACAGATAGAAGAATCATATTTAGAGTTATGAAGTTTCTAACGAACTCTTTATAGTAATATATAATATTTATATCCATCACAAATATCATAACTAATATATATTTTTGCTTTTCTTTTTTAATTCGTTAATAATCCATCAAAAAATCCATCACAACTCTATATCTTTGAACTGTGATGGAATCCTCTTTGTCACAAACTTTCTGTTAGTAAAGGGATGTTTCCTTGTAGTGATCTTATTTAGTTACATCTTTATGTATGTTATGCATGGTTTGGGCCGGAGGAGTACCAACAAATGGATTTCTGCAAATATATAAACAAGTGATTATGGTATTGGGACAATGCTTTTTTCAGTTGAGGATCTATCCAAACAATTAAAGATTTGTTAGAGTTTCAATTCTAATGAATTAATTCAAATAAAGATTTGTAAATGGCAAATCTTTTGGAACATTTTGGAAGACTCAACTTCTCAGGTCGATGCTTGCATAGCAAAAATGTGGGATTTGATATTTTCCTTAGCTTATCTACTTACCCCTGCCCTGTTGAAGATCAGTTCTGAAAGGGATACTGTGAACTGTCTCAGGAAAGAGGTTAAGCAACTTAGTCTAAAGTTATCATAAGTTCAGATATTGTTGGAGGAAAAAGAGGCACTATTATGTCTGTCAGGGAGGTGATCTTGCTATTCGTGCTGAAATTCATTTGTCTATCAGGTAAAAGGAAATGATATAATCACTAAGTGCAGTTCTTTTCATGTTAGTGGTGCAGAAGAAGCTTCAAGCCACGGCACTTAATACTGTTGTGAACAAACTATAATTTTATTTAACAAACCATCTTTTGAATGGGATGTTACGGAGCAGGCTATGGATTGTACTTAGATAAAGATGCCTTCACAGGTTTCAGCCTTCACGCTGATGTTACATAAATGTTTCCATGACAGGAAGTGGCTGAGACTTGCAGGGGCGAAGAAAATTTTGCAGAAGTGGAAGCTGTATTCCAGGTGAATTCTTTTAAAAGAGATCACACTAAGTTTTCATGCTTCTTTTCTGGTTAAAATTTCAACCTCTTTATGTGCCCTTTCTTTGTCTTTGAGCTTTATTTCCTTTCCATCTTTTTTCAAAATTTACGTTCCTCATACCCTTCTTTTCCAGGATTCGTTCTTGGGCCACACGAGTCCAATCAGTTGTAGCCCCATTTTTGCATCTGGAGACAACATGCTATTGCATCAGTTGATGGCACAGTCATCTATATATTGTCAATTTCTTTGGTGTTGGATAAAGAGGAGAGCAATATTAGAAAACAGAGGAAGCAAGTAGAGAAGAAAGTTTATAGCTGAACTACAAGAACAAAATGCTTTGAGAAATACTGCACTTTTTATTCATCAAATGTGTCATTCAACTGATAACTTAGTTAGCCTTTAAATAGGCTTTACAAAGAAATGAAATGAACTAAAAATAGCAAAGATTATTGGCACTAACATAATCTTGAAAAAATCAAAATAACAGAAAAGGGAGATTTAAGATGCTGAAAAATATCTTGCCCATTGACTGAGTCTAAGAGCTGGAAAAACACGTCAAATTTGAATCACTTTCAACATTCTGATCGTTTAATTAAAGATGGTGCACAGAACTCTCATGAAAAGCAATTCAAATCTTGTTGTTTTATTCTTTTCCCTCATTTCATTTGCCATGGTGAAGCATATATTGTGGAGCCGAGATCAGTCTTTTGAGTGGGACTGCAAATCTGATGGTTTGGTATTGTGGAACATACTATTGGAATTTTTGGCATTGTTCAAGGTCTAATTGGAGCTAGAGCTTTGCCTTAAAACAGTTCAAAACATATAATGTCTCAGTTGTTATGTTATCAGACTATTCTTGGATTAATAATACCTTCATCTGTAAGAAAATTGGATTATGTAATCTGCATGTGCAAACACTTACGTACTTAAATGACTTGAGGAGAAGAAGGTTTAAAAATAGTAATAACATGTTGAAACAGAAGTGAGAACTTCATATGGCCGAGCATTGCACTTTTCTTCATAGAATAACTCTGAATGCTGAACAGATTCTGCATAATCTTTGAGCACCAGAAGAAGATATCCTCAATTATGTGCCTGCCACGAGATTATAAACAGAATAACTAATAGGTTTGAGCTTAGGAAATGCAGCAGGGAGTAAATTTCTTACCAAGAGAGTAATACAAGTGGCAAAAGTCCGTCCAATTTGGACATTCAAACTACTATTAAAGAAGAAAAAATAAAATAATTAACAGGTTTATTTCTTATTTCAATCCAAATGATGAAAAAAGAAAAATAACCCTTCCAACTAAAACAAAAAGGATGTCAAATAATTTAATTAGATATACTCACATTGGCCCTTAAGCTGTCCCTGAGTCTTGTTGCGTATATAATTGTTGTCATATACAACCAATCTCTGATCCTGTTAAAGAAATTAAAATAAGCATTTCTCCACGAGTTCTTGGCTGCCAAAGTACCAATAACTCCCCAGAATCCAACAATGAAACCCAAGACCAAAGAAATGTAAAACTCATGGGTTATAAAGCTGTCATCTTCCTCATCAACGTTCTCTCGCTTTGCACTATCAGTTATTGGTGGATTAGAACCATCTCCAGGATAGCTTCTTAGAGGGTGGCCGCAAAGTTCAGTATTCCCAGCATACACATAAGCATTAAATCCTTGCAGTCGAGCACTTTCTGGAATTCTACCGGATAGATTGTTGTTTGACAAATCGAGAACCGTCAGAAAACACAATTTCACAAGGCCAATGGGAATCTCACCAGAGAATTGGTTTCTTGAGAAATCAAGACACTCTAGCATCTCCATCTGACCAATATTTGAGATTATATTTCCACTCAAATAGTTTCTTGACAAGTTCAAGGAAATTAATGCTTTGAGATAGGAAAACTCGCTAGGAAAGTTTCCGATTAATCTATTGCTCGAAAGATCAATGAGTGTAAGAAGTCTTAATATTTTTCTATACTCAGACTCTTGCCCTCTCCAGGTACCAATGCGTAGTCAATGAACTCAATAGGATCATAAGGACAATAAATTTCAAGTCCAATTATAAACATAGCACTTCCAGTTGTTCTATTCCTCTGAACCAAATAAGTGAAATTGCTGAAGCATGGAGGAAAACTTCCGGATATAGAGTTCTTGGAGAGGTCCAAGATTTGAATTTGAGTGAGGTGGCGGATTTCTAGTGGCATGCTTCCATAGAAATTATTGTGCCCAAGGCTGAGAACTTTCAAATATTTGAAGTGTGTTCCCATCCAAGGCGGGATGTTTCCTCTTAGCTTGTTTCCTCCAACATCAATCATTAACAAATATTGGCAATTCTTCAAAGCAAAAGGCAACTCCCCAGAGAAATTATTGTCATGCAAGTGCAATGTTTGGAGCCATCTTAGAGAGCCTAAACTGTGTGGAATATTGCCATAAAATTTGTTGCTAGCCAAATTGAGAATGTTTAAGCTTGTCATGTTCTCCCAACAGCTGGGAAGCTCACCAGAATGAACTGCATGCAGTGATGAGTAATTTTCTTGAGCAATTGAAAAGAGCAGCTCAAGTATAGATAAATGCAACAGCTTAGAAAATCAATTTTTTATGGTATTTCGATTGTCGTTATACAAAATACAGACATGCTAAAGGTCAGAGGAGAGGTTTCCAAGTGATATGTACAAAATTTTGTTTTTCTATATATATTTTCTATCAAACTGTAGAAGCCAAAATAAAAGAACAAAACAGTGGCACTCCCAGATAGCCTTCAACTTTGAATTGTCAATATGGCAGAATGGTCTTAATTGGCCCGCACATACAGACAAGTGCCTAAACGATTTGAGATCATTAATTAAGATACAGTCTTAGTTTCTTATTTCAAATTTCATGATCAGTAATTATATGTATTTGTATCGCGGCCAAAAAGATGTATTGCAGAACAATTTGTCTTCCTAATTCTTTCAGTCATGTTTAACAGATGCTATTAAATCTTCTAATTTCCTTCCTCATGACTTCAGGAGCGATACTATCAATGCATACCATTTATTTATGGGCAATTTGATTTGTCAAAACTAGTAAAAAAAGAAAAATGGTGCAACTAGAAGAAAATATAAAGTGCAATTATATATCTATTTCTAATATAATTATCTTTTTTTTTTTTAATACATTGTGCGTTGTCTATAAAAGAGTACCTCGCATGTTAGCCTTTAACATCTTATAAAGTTGTTTAATTGACTCATATAATATTTAAAACAATTCTTTTACACTTGCACTATTTTATCTGAAGTATTTTACCATGCAAACCTAAATGTACATGCTCCATATGAAGAATGTAATCAATATTTAATATAAGCCGTTGGATTTAAAACATAAAATCATAGTCTTTTTTTTTTTTTTTTTTTGATTAATTGATAATAGGACAAAGTGCATGTAATTTACACTACATGTGTAACCTTTTGAAGGTGGACTGTAACTATATGTTAGCATCAACTTATCGAAATGTCATAAGATTTTGCTTGTCGGGACTTCACCCCTCAAATGACTTTTTGTAAACTTTGGGGTCATTGAGTTGAGCTTTGTTTAAATAACCTTTTTTATTAAACCTTTAATGTAGTAAGTTTCTGTACATATTGTATTTTAAATCTTTTTGTGAGGCATTTTAATTTTTCAAATCAATAAAAAAAATTATTTTGAGGAAATAGAGCGTACGGTATTTCTTAATGCCATGATATTCAATACAGGAGAGGAGGCCGTAATTAACAGAACTTCTCAGTTCTGTTACCAGACCTGCTTAATTAATGTCTCTTCCTTTAATTTCTTTTTTTAATGGTGATTAAAAGACTTGACCGTACTACAACGAGACCATGGAAATTGATCCCCGCTGTGTCTAGGAAAAATATGCTCGGAATATAAATTTCAGGTATAGTTTCTCAATGGTATAGCAGGCAAGGTACTGGATGTTGAAGGCTCATATGACATCTTTCACGCCCCAAATTTGGGACATAACACGGCAGTGCCCCTAAGCCCAAAGACTCAGAGACTCTAAGCCTCAGATCCAATAGAACAATGCTAAATTCCCAAAAATTTTATTAAATAAATCCCAAAATAAATAGTCACAATGAAAGATAATTCAAATACTTGTCTTAACAATCAAATTTGAATACACAAGACCTCAAAGAAAATTTTCTAATCAATCTAACTAGAAAATTTAAACGTCAAATAAACCTATTCTAAAAACACCAACCTCTTGACACCATTCCCAAAAAACTATTCATCTTTCTCGTCCTGAACTAAGTTATTTGCAAAATAGTGAATCAATATCTTATGAACGACACTTCGCCCGGTAAATAAATTTCCTTCTCCTTCTACCCAATTTGAACATGTATAAATATCAAATAGAGAAAAGCATTGGAGACAAGAATATTCGCTTTTTTTTTTTTTTTTAATAACAATTTAATGCAAAAAATTAGGAATCATCTTACTAAAAAAATTTTAGGACATGCTTCCAGTGTAATTCAAAATAAAAGTTATACAACTTATCAGAAACTTTCAATTCATTAATTAACCATGCTTATGAACTCTTGTGATTCTAATCGGCTATCTTGGCTAAAATCTTAACTGCAACGCTGTTCAGTGGCTTCAGAAATCTTAACTACAATATCGTTACGTACAATGCCGTTAAGTGGCTTTAGAAATCTTTTGCTACTATAACCCGTGGCACAGTTACGGAACTCGCTCCTACTGATAGTTTCTTGATTATTCAGAGCATAGATTATTTTTATTATTTTTATTCATTGGAGAATACTATTTTTCATGCAAGAGTCAGATATTTATTTTTACATGCTCAAATCCTAAAAATAAGTTTTATGCATTCGAAGAAGAATTCTTTTTTTCTTTTTTTTGAATAGTTAAATAACTGTAGACAGAATGATTCTTCAACAAATAATCCGTTAGATTTAAGAGTTCAATATGCAAAATTATCTATTTTAATGCAGAAATCATTTATGCAGGAAAGATATTTTCAATAGAAAGAGAATAGACATTTAGTTAATATTTCATGCAGAAAATGCTTTTGCAAAGAGAATATTTTTAATAGAAGGAAGAAAGAAATTTACTTGCACCAAAATCTTAAAACCCAAAGTTTTCCTCATATTTGATCCATTACTTAAGCGTTTTCCACTAGTTCTACAACAAGAAAAATAAATAAATAAATAGGATGCTAGTACCAAGAATGAAAATTCCTACGGATTTTTATAGAAAAATAAAAAAAAATGGTATTTCTCATCTATTTCCTACTGTATAGGTACTTACTCTAATGGGTTAAGTATTTTGGATAAATTAGAATTCATATCTTATTGAGATAAGAAAGTTACTCTAATACTAACTCCTCAAATTTGATCAAATCTCAATCCCAGATAATAATAACTCAAACCTGTAAAGATAGTTCTAAAATCCTAACCTTATCAGGATTAGGTAGTTACTGAAACCCCTAGATCTTGACTTATTAGAATTGAATAATTACTGAAATTCCCAAATCCTAAATTTTTCATGATTTAATTATTCTGGATTTTAGTTAACTATTACCATAGTTTAATTATTAAATAATAGGAAATATTTATGATGAATTTTCCCATGAAAATATAGTGGTACGAAAAAGGAAGTTCTAAGATTTTATATCACTTATATTCATTTGGTTTTAGCTAACCAACCAATATGACTAGATGCCTTATGGGGTTCAAAAACTATCTAAATAGAGTTTTAAAATGGTGGGAAGACCTCTAGAGTTATTCATCTATCCACAAATCCGAAAATTCCATAAAAAATAATAATAATTTTCATCAGCTTTAATTTAATAATCGTGGGCCTAAGCCGTAATTACTTCATAATAATTTGTGGACTTATTTTCCACACTGCTTATGGGCTTAACCATAACTTAAATTGAATTAAATAGTTTGGTTTGTTATTACACCTAACCTATAAAACACAAATATCATTTATGGGCTTATTCTTATACTAGTTATGGGCAAAACAACTTAAAATGAATTAAATAATTTGGGCTAACTAATACATCTCAAGTCACTAATTAAGTATGGACCAAAGATTAATATTTCCTTCACCATAAATTGGTATTCACAGTTACGCTTAATCCTTAGCATAAAACTCAATACATAAAGTTCCCATCAAATAATTGACTTGATAAATTCTACATCTTCAGTAACAACCAAGCAATCTTTACAAAATTTTTAATACTCTAAAATCTATGTCCTCGAGATTGCAAGTAAAATTTAGGACAAGTACATAAAATAGGATCCTTAATAACCTGGAAAAAAAATTCAATTTGTATCCCATATTTATTTTCAGTTAAGATCACAATGTTGATCAAGCCCCAAATAAATTGTATGCTCAAATTCTAGGAGAAAAGCAATCCAAGAATATCAATGAAGACTTAACTAATATTACTTCATTATTCCTAACCTCCAATATCATATATATATATATATATCCATTTTTTTTGCCTTCAAAAGATAGAAGCTTTCTACTAACCATGCATTCTTTTATTCTAGATCCCATAACATCAAAGCCTAGCCTTAATGAAATTCAATTACTTTTAGAGTATAATTAATAATACTTCTAAGGTAAACTATAATAATTTGTCTAAAGACTTGGCGTATTACAACAACAGATATATAGTATATGATTTATTAGTTGATCCTGTTGTTTTCCTTACTTTATTGTGGACAGTTCTGCGGTCAGATGAGTGGCATGAATTGTACACGGTTGCGGAGATAGTGGTGTCCTCATAGGTTTCAATGTTATATAAATTTTTCCACGGCAGGAAGTGGCTGTGATTTGCAGGGCCAGGAAAATTTTGCAGAAGTGAAAGCAGTATTCCAGCCATGTGAATTCTTTTGAAAGAGCTCACACATAGTTTTCATGCTTCCTTTCTAGCTTAAATTTCTACCTCTTTATGCGCCTTTTCTTTGCCTTTGGGCTTTAATTCTTTTCCATCTTTTTTCGAAACTTATGTTCCTCATATCCTTCTTTTCCAGGATTCATTCTTGGGCCATACAAGTCCAATCAGTTGTAGCCGCTTTTCTGCATCTGGCGACCATATTGCTAGTGCTTCAATTGATGGAAAAGTCGGGCTTATATTGTAATCATTGCACCCTCTCGATTCCCTTTTCCCTTTTGCTTTTACCTTCTCTAAGAATAATCACTAGAAACATGAAATTATGGCCCGAGTCTTAGTTTCAGTGTCGTTGGTTTGTGTTTCTATCATTTCAGAATTTTGGACCTGAAATGCAGCACCGTGGAGCCTGTTTTTGTTCCTATTGGCAAAGATACACCTGCAATAACCACGTTGAGTTTCAATCACAATGAAAAGCTTTTAACAGCTGCTGCCACTGATGGAATGATTCATATGTTTTGTATCCTTTTCCTTGTCTTCTACAGAATTATGTTGTCTCTCTTTCTTGATTGTGGTTTTGTTAGGGCATAAATATTTACACCAAATAGCAAAAAAATACATACTGTACACCTTAACTGGGGAAAGACACGTCTGCCAGCCAGCAGGTTACTGGGTGGCCTGCTTATGACTACAATTTGCTCCATTCGTTTTGGACCCGATGAGACCAGCATATTTAGCTTTGGGAAGTGATGGAAATGCAAGTATCTTTGACAACTCTTGGTTATCCTTTGCAGTTGCGTAAATTATGCATTTGAGTTGTTAGCTTTTATCATTTGAAATTATCTTATCATGAATTTTAGATGAGCTTGCACAATCAAGAAAAATTCTTTGGTCAAGAAATTGTAGCAGGTGTGAAGCTGTTATGTGGCACTGTTACATCCATCTTCTTTCGTAGATTTAACACCAGGAACTACTTGCATACAAATTTGCAAACGTACACAGACCCTTTGCCATGAGAAATTTTTTTCCTTGATTTGCAACTCCAATTTCCAATTATGCTATGCTTGTTTATACTTTCAAAACATAAAGATGGATATTTGGCCCATAGTTTGTATCTGAAATTGTCTTCTCAAAGATGAAAAAAACAGCTTTTTACCATCATTTAGAGGTTCATATGACATTTAACTGCTGAAATTCTCATTTACAATCATTATGCTGCCAAGTATGTCTTGTGTGCATGAACTCTGCCTATGGGGCTAAACTCACTGAGCTCGCATATATGTTTATATCCCTTCACATATCAGTAACAAAACTAATGTGCACAAAGTGAGTTATGTTAAAAATGGAAAAAGAGCGCAAACTGTATTTGGATTTTGTAATACTTGAGAACTAATGCTTCATTTATGATATAATTATATTACATAATCTTATTCTTCGCATGTATGAAAGCTTTACAAACTTAAATGACTTGAGGAAAGAGAGGTTTGAAAATAGTAATGATGATTTTAAATAGAAGAGAGAACTTCATATGGCCGAGCATTGTACTTCTGTTTGTTGATGAAATAACTCTCAAATTTGCAACACTGAACAGATTCCTTCTACTCTTGGATCACCACAAGAAAACATCCTCAATTATGTGCCTGCAACCAAATTATAAATAGAATAACTAAGAGTTTTGAGATTTGCGGGTGTCAGAGGGAACAAATTTCTCACCAAGACAAAATAGTACAAAGTGCCAAGTGTCCTTCCAATTTGGACATTATTAAAGAATAAAAAAAAAATTGACAAGTTAGTTCTTATATGGATTCAAATGAGTCCCAAAAAAAAATAAAAAAAAATAAAAAAAATAAAAAAAAATAATGGTCCACCTTCCTAACTAAAGTAAAGGATGTGAAATAGTAGAATTAGATACACTCACATTGGTCCTTAAGCTGCCATTGAGTTTCGCTGCATATATATGCTTTGTCACGTACAGCCAATCTCTAATCCTGTTAAAGCAATTAAAATAGGCATTTCCCCACGAGTTCTTGACTATCAAAGTACCAACAACTCCCCAAAATCCAACAATGAAACCAATGAAACCCAAAAGTATAGATATGTAATGCTCATAGGTTATAAAGTTGCCATCTTCCTTGTCAACAGTCTCTCGCTTTGCATGGTCAGTTATGGGTGGACTAGGACCATCTCCAGGACAGCTCGTTAGAGGGCGGCCACAAAGTTCCCTATTTCCAGCATACACAGATGCATTAAAGACTTGCAGATTAGCACTTTCTGGAATTTTGCCGGACAACCTGTTGTTTGACAAGTCCAGAAAAACTAAGGAATGCAATTTTCCAAGGCCAACAGGAATTTTACCAGAGAACTGGTTTCTTGACAAATCAAGACAATTTAGCATCTCCATTTGACCAATGTCTGGACTTATGTTTCCACTCAAGTAATTTCTTGACAGGTTCAAGGAAATTAATGCTCTCATCTCGGAGAACTCGTAAGGAACATTTCCAATTAATCTATTACTCGAAAGATCAATCAGTTTGAGAAGTCCCAAAGTTTTTCTGAATTCAAACTCATGTCCTTTCCATTGTACCAATGCATAGTCAATGAAATCAACAGAATGTGTATAAGCACTTATTCTGAATCCAAAGAGATGAATAGTACTTTCAGTTTTTCTATTCCCCTGAACCAAAAAAGTGAAATTGTTGAAGCATGGAGGTATTCTTTCGGATATACAGTTCTCAGAGAGGTCCAATATTTGAATCTTAGTGAGATAGCAGATTTCTGAAGGGATGCTTCCATAGAAATTATTATGCCGAAGGCTCAGAACTTTCAAATATTGAAGGTGTGTTCCTATCCATGTCGGGATGTTTCCTGATAGCTTGTTTCCTCCTACGTCAATCATTCTCAACTTTTGGCAATTCTTCAAAGTAGAAGGCAACTCTCCGAAGAAATTATTATCACGCAAGTGCAGTGTAACGAGCTGAGTTAGAGAGCCTAAACTATGTGCAATATTGCCAGAAAGTTTATTGTTATCCAAGTTGAGAATGTATAAGTATGTCATGTTCCCCCAACAGTTGGGAAGCTCTCCTGAAAGCTGATTATTTGAGAGATCAAACACCCAAAGGCAACTATAGGCATTTGTGCATATTGATGAAATTTGTCCCAGAAACATATTGTTGGAGAGTTGCAACACCCGGGAATTGGGATAAAACAATGGTAGATAACCTGAGAAATTATTAAAACAAATGTCTATTGTGGGATAGTCAACGAAGTTTGATGACAAATTAGGAATCCTACCACTAATCTGGTTATGGGAGAGGTTTAAATAAGATATTTTTGGAGACAAATCCCACAACCATTTAGGCACTTCATCTAATATACCAGCACAAGAGAGATCGAGATGTGAAAAATTAGTCTGAGTTCGAAGCCACACGGGGAAGCGAGTGCCCATGTTGCAAGATGCTAGTCTTATAACATCCAACTGAAAAGGAGGAATTCAATCAGCTGCGAAATTTAAGACCAATGAATTGAAGGATAAATCCAGGTGTTTCAAGTTTTGGAGTTTGGAGAGGTGTGCATCAGAGATTGTTCCTTGTAAGGAATTGAAAGAAACATCCAAAATCTCAAGCATGGAAAGTTGCCCAAGACTTGCTGGTAGCGATGCAAGTTTATTGCCGCCGAGGCGTAATTCCTTTAATGAAACAAGTGCTCTCAAGTTCGGCAATAATCCTGTGATTTGATTGCTGGATAAATCCAAATATTCAAGCCTGGAAAGCTGTCCAAAGCTGTTTGGAAAAGACCCATTCAATTGATTGTCATACAACTGCAAAATCCTTAAGGATGAAAATTGTGTAAAATCAGGCAATGAGCTGTAGATTTCATTTTCTCCCAACCACAAGACCTCTAGTGAGTCCTTTGCTCCCACAGATAACTTGCAAAATAAATCGGGAAGGGGTTCTGATAAGCTATTATATGATAGATCTAATGTTTGCAAATGACTTAAATTCCCCAAGGATTTTGGAATTCCACCTGTTAGCTGATTATATGACAGATCAAGATACTCAAGAAAAGTAAATCTTCCAAAACCATCATCAGGAATGGTGCCAAGTAAGTCATTATGAGACAGGTCTATGCTTCGGAGACTTGTGCTTATGTTGAACAACCAACGATATGCAGAAGAAGCGAGCCTAACAGAGGACAGATCAAGAATAGAAAGTGATGTAGAAGGAGAATTAACAAAGAAATATATGGGAAGCTGACAGCTATGCAAGTGCAATTCTATCAGAGAAGGAAGCTTCAATATATCTTGTAGAAAATTGGCACCTCTCATGTAAGAACCGGTCAAATCAAGTAGGGACAACGAAGAGAGATTAGAAAGCCAGTCGAGATTCTCAAACGAGAGTTCATTATCCCCGAGATTAAGTGTCTTTAGGTTGGTAAGATTCCCCAGCTGATGAGGAACATCACCAGAAAAGTTAGAATACTGCAAATCCAGGTGTTGTAAGCTCTTCAAGGAACCAATGAAATCAGGAATTTCATCATATCCAAAATCATTGTAACTCAGGTCCAAATCATTCAAATAATTCAACTCAATCAGGGGACTGCTAATCTCACCTCTCAAAAAGCTAAGTTGGAGACCGATTACATGACCAGTCTCGTTACTGCACTTGACACCATCCCATTGGCAGCAATTCTTTTTGTTGTCTTCACTTCCCCACGATGAGAGAATGCCATAGTCATCTATAAGGCCTTCTTTGACCCTGAGAAGAGCTTCTCTCTCCTTTGGTATGCACCTGAATTCTCCTCTACCAAATACAGAATCATACTGCAGGCAATCTGAAACAAGGACAAACAACAATAGCAGTGACATAATAATTAATCCTTCATAATTGATCATTTTTTTCTGAATATCAACTAAAGGCACAAAATACAAAAATATGGTTTCAAAGGTTATATCTTTCTGGGACTGTCTTTAAAGTTTGAGAAAAGCTTGTTGCATTGGTTACATATCAAGACTAGTACTTATAGTAGCATTTCCTCTGAATGCAGGCCCACTGCAAGACTTGACTCTACACCTATAGTCATTCTTTATCAAATTAAATGTGGTTCTTCTTTACAATTGGTAGCCGGTGCTCTAGAATGTTGCCTTCCACAAAGACGACCATTACTCAGAGTCTAATAAGACCCTTAAATTCAACAAAACACACTTGATGGCTTCCCAGAATGAACTGCATGCAGAGATGAGTAATTTTCTTGAGCAATTGAAAGGAGCAGCTCAAGTATAGATAAATGCTACAGCTTAGAAAATCAATTTTTATGGTTTTTGGATTGTCGTTATACAAAACACAAACATGCTAAAGGTCAGAGGATATGTTTCCGAGTGATTATACATAATTTTGTTTTTCTATATATATTTTCTATCAAACTGTAGAAGCCAAAATAAAAGAACAAAACAGTGGCACTCCCAAAGACAGCCTTCGACTTTGAATTGTCAATATGGCAGAATGGTCTTTCCCTGCATATACAGACAACTGCCTAAACAATATGAGATCATTAATTAAGATACAATCTTGGAATCTGATTTCAAATTTCATGATCAGTAATTATATGGGGATAATTTTAATTTTGGTCCCCTAAATTTGCCACTAATTCAATTTACGTCCCTATGTTTTAAGTAGTTTCACATTATGTCATCAACCTTTCATAATTTAGTCTAATGTTGTCCTGCCATCAATTGTTTTGTTAAATGACAACTGCTGAAGATTTTTGTTAAAAAAGTCTAGCGCCTTTTTTAGCTGTTTTCAATCTCTCTTCCATCCCTCTCCCTTGGCTCTTCATTTTTAAACCTTTTTTCATTTGCAACAACCAAAAATAACTTCTTTCTTCTCTTAAAGTAGATCTGAGTAGATTTGGGATACAACCCGAATAGATTTGACGCCAAACTTCCTTTCATTCTCATTAAGCAAGTCTATGTGGAATGGAAATTATAGTTAAACTATAACTAGAATGTTTACTTCAAGTATACTTTTGAATTCTAAATTAAAAGCTTGGGAAGATATAGTCAGGTCACATTTAAGATAATAGGGGAACAAAGATGTGGATTTTTTTGAGTTGTTTGATTGTTTTTAAAGTGTTGTGTTTTTTAAAAGCTCAAACTGAGTAATGTCGAACAAATGAGACCTCAGCAAATTTATGGTCCAATTGATCTAAAGGTCTAACGATAGATGGGATACAAGTAAAACTCATCAGTCAACTTCACAGAAAGTAAAAGACAAATCATCCAAAGTAAGTTTCCAAATCAGGGGTCTGAGGATATTAACTTAGAAGGTCTACGACAAATCTAGTTTTTGAGGTCGAATTCTTAATGGGGTTGCAATAAGGTCACAAGACATTCATTTAGTTAGTCCTTCTTAGCAAATGATTAATGGGGGTATTTACAGCATGCTGTTGTGGCCCAGTATGACTCATTTTAGGTGGCGCTACTGGATCTTGCCCGTATTCTCATCCAAAGGTTAAAGTTTTGGGTTTGATGTGACATCGGATTGGGTAGGTTGTAACAAAAAACTCGGATCCTGGGTTTGGTTAGTAATTTTAGTTATTTTAGAGGGTATTTTCATCATTCCTAGTTTTATCCATACTACAGAGATGTCTAAAATCTATGATAACTGGGAGAGGCTGGTGGCAGCTGTTTTGCGGAGAGATGAGCTTTGGCAACTTTTTCATGCTGATAGCATCCCGTCTGTGTCCTTGGCTGATAGTTCTAGTTTCAATTTGAGGTCACAAACTAACGACCTGGCTGCCAGTTTTCGGATCCTGGGACCATCTCCCTCCAAGCATGTAATGTCGCAGAAGAATGAAGAATATGAGGAAACATCTTCTACAAATCATCTTGTTTTGGATTATGATACTATGATATCCACTTCTGTGGAGGATGTCATACATAGCAGTGTACTATATTTTGAAACGCTTTGAAAGGAGAAATTTGCAATTCACAATATGTCAGTAATGGATGATGGAATCACAACTATGGTGAAGAGATTGAGGGGAAACATGGAGGTTCATGATAATATGGCTTATTTTTCTTACAAGGATGAAATGCTGATAATATACGAGTACCGAAACCAGGGTATGGTATGCTCAAAGATCTTATGTTTTTGTGGCAGTTAAATTGTTTTTCTCTATTGATGCAGTAAAAGAAAGGATTAGTTTCTTGTCCAAATTCTATATAATGTTGATTGTATGGTACATCAACCTATATTGCAATATTACATAAATGAGTCATTTTCTAGTACAACCACTCTATTGTCCATTTCTGACAAATGTGATTGACTCAATTTTGGATCATCTTCTAGAATCGTGTAACTAAACTATTATCGTCCGAATACTCATAAGTCCAATAGCTGTGATAGTAATGGCTGAATCTATTACTACCTCGTCCATTGAATATAAGAGAGCAATTAAATGATGGTGTAGCAATGAACAGCAGGATGATAGTAGGAACGGTTAAACAGTCAAGATTTTTCAATGATCTAATGTTTTGTGCCCCTTTGCAAGGAAAAAGCTCAGCAAGTATGTATTGGACTGGGAATCCCATTTAAGAATTGCAGTATGTGTAGCAAGGACTATTGCTAATACCCAGTGAAGGAAGCTTGCCAATGGAGATACAAAACCATGGGACGAATTTTTGGATGCACAAGATAACAATGGCTTCTCTGTTCTTGGCTTGGAAACCATGGTGGAAGCATCAATTGTCATTCCTACGGCAGGGTACTGTTCTCCTGAAATACCCTATAATTGTAACCCTTCCCAGAAATCTGACATCTACAGCTTTGGAGTGTTGCTGTTAGAACTTCTTGCCGGAAAATTCTCCAGGACTGGCGGTGATGTTGACAACAGAATGAATCTAGTCAGATGGCCTACTCATAAATTTCTGAAAGCTGGAACCCTTAGTCTTTGAATTTGTTCCTGTGAGGCATCCTACTGCACTTACAGGAATGTGGAAGATGTTGCCAGTGGCAATGAGGTGTTGAAGAAAATCCAAAGCAGAGACCAGAATTGTCTGATGCTGTGAAGATGATGGAAGATATAAGGGTGATTGCCCAAATCCACAGACAAGAAGGTGGGAAGCTTGTGCATGGAAATATCAGTGCTTCAAACATTTTCCTCGATGAACAACAATATGTCCGTGTCACTGATGTTGGATTGGCAACAATATTCTCGACCACAGCAACATTGTCAGTTAAGTGGGCGGCTGAATAATGTGCCCCTGAAATCACAGACATCACAAATATGTCCCAAGCTTCTGATGTGTGCAGCTTTGGAGTTGTGCTACTTGAACTTGTCTCTCGAAAGCAACCTTCACACCACACAGACGATGGCAAGACCGTCTCATTAATCAGGTGGATTCAGTCTGTTATCCATGAGGAGTGGGATTTTGAAGTGTTGACGAGCTTATGAGATATCAGCGTGATCATGAGGAGGCAGTGGAGCAATTGCTGCAAGTTGCATTGGGTTGTGTTGAAACTGTCCCTGAGCACAGACCTAAAATGGATGATTTATTGAGGAAGCTGGAGGAGATTAGTGAAGTTGAAACAGTGAGCAGATCTTCTGTCGAATCAACATTGGAAGATTTATTAATGTCCACACTCACACCATGAAGCTGCGTATATTTGGAGAAGTCTTAGTCTTCAAAGCTGAAATTTATGACAACATTTGAAGTTTTCTCTTCCTCTCATCTAATAATTAAGTACATGTCAATGAACATTAGAGTTTGATATATAAGAAGGCAACATGAGCCTGAGTTTAATTCCATAGGCAGATTTCACGCGCACAAGATGCATTGGTGGCATAAAGATCATCAAAAGAATGTCAAATGAGAGACCAACAAATTACAACGATGGTTTTGATTAGAAATTTGTTCCCTCTTGCATTTGCAAAGCTCAAACTCTTATTTATTCTATTGATAGTGCCATTTTTGGAGCTGGTTTTTGTACCTATCCATAAAACCAACCATCGCCAAGGATATTCAAGTTATATTAATAAATACAAAGATGGATGGAATTTTCAATGAAATTCAATTACCATTTCTCATCAATTACGCCAATAGAACTTGACAAAGTAAAAAATTCTATATGAAGGTAGTATTATTCATATTCTATATTTATTTCTGTGATAGATTTATTTCACAAATTCGTTAGCATATTCTTCATAATTGATTGCCTTTGTGACGAAATTAAAATGCGTCACTGAATTAATTTAGTAATGGAATTTTTGTCACAAGTCAAAGAATCATATTTAGAATTATGAAATATATTACGAACTCTTCATATCAATATATACTCTTCAGTCTGTCACAAGTATCATTACTAATATATTTTTGCTTAATTTAAATTCGTTAGTAACCATCACAACTATTGGGTGTTTTCTTGTAGTGCTTAACATTAAAGACTAAAAAAACTATTAAGTGATTAGTTTTTTTAACGACATCATTTGTACACATCTAAAATTGAAGTTGTTGAGTGGTTAGTTGGCTCAGTGCAATTGCGCTAATACATATACATAAATATGAGGCTTAGGGTTCAAAACCTAATGAATCTTAGATGTATGTGCGCATGCAAATATTAATAAATAAGTATGAAATTTAAAATTTGTATTTTAATGAACTTTTGATATATAGATATAGATATAGATATAGATAAATATATTGAAAATTAAATTTTATAATCTTAAAAAATTCAAATATCTTAAATGCAAACATCGTATCCTTATCTCAAGATGATTTAAGTACATTACCCATCAACATCCTCTCATCTCTATCAATCTCTCCCTCGTGTCCCTTCTCTTATTTTCCTCGTAATTAATTATCATTCCTTCACTTTATTACATTTTGTCTCTTTATGTATATAATTCTTACATTTGCATTTCTCTAAATTTAAATTTTGTACAATTATTTTGGTGATAAAATATAAGAACAACTAGGTTATAAGTGAAATCCAAAAATACAACACAGGATGGATTCTGAGAGATGATCAAGTGGTTTTGCATGCTGCGGTTGCTATCCCTTTTATTGCAGTTGTTCATCCATCGCCAGCAGAAGCTAT
This sequence comes from Jacaranda mimosifolia, assembly GCA_018894105.1. Classification (NCBI taxonomy): domain Eukaryota; kingdom Viridiplantae; phylum Streptophyta; class Magnoliopsida; order Lamiales; family Bignoniaceae; genus Jacaranda; species Jacaranda mimosifolia. The sequence goes on along the minus strand of CM032125.1, from coordinate 35,907,219 downwards.
CTCTTTTAGGGAGGCTCTTCGTCGGGTTAAGTATAGGGAATTTTGAAATATTTTATTTGAATTGGATGCTTTAATTGTCATGAAAGCTGTTTTGAATGATTGTGATGACTTATCTTAAGAGATACTTTTGAAATGAAAATTTATTTTTGGATGTTGTCAAATGAAAATTATTGAAACTTTTTTGATATATTTATTTTCTCCTAGTGCTTCCTATTTATACCAACAATATCAAATAATTAGGCCTATAGAAGTGAAAATAAATACATTGTTGTCATGCCCCGGGCCCACAAGCCTCTTCAATATGAGAATTGCCTCCAAACCCATCAAGTGCATTATGAAATTGGGATATAATCAACTTACCCAAAAGCGATATCCAATAGATGCATATGAGTTATTTGGCCAAAACTTATATCGTACTCTTTCTTTTAGTATTTAGTTCATGTGGGGTAGGGCATCACAATTGTTACAAGACTGAATCGTGGACAGAAAGTTTGAAGAAAAGAAAAGCAGGAATGAAGAAGAGTTTAGACTGAGCCTGAGCGTATGGAGGAAGAAGGAAAATATCTTCTGCATATTCATTTTGCAAGGAATGTACAATATTTATATACAATGTGCATATGAGTCAGCACAAAAAGAATTAACTGAATTCCCAATAAATTGTAGACATGAACAATAAAGAAATAAGAATATGCCAGCATATACCTAATGCAGCCTATGCCCTGACAGAATGAAAAGGGAACAATAAAAGATTAAAATTTTCTAAATATGATACACTAAAAAACATGGACAAAAGTTCCATTGAAGTCTACGCAGGGGCAATTCTTGAGAACCGTCAACCAGTTATCAGGGAAACTTCTGCATCTTTCGTTTTACCTGTCCAGGTAAAACTCCTTGAATTTTTCTACCAGTCTTTGTCTGTTCCTCTTCTAGGAGACATTCCATTCTTTTTACAGTCAAAAACAGGAAAGAGAGAAAACAGCTTTGGAGTCTCCATTAAAAGTATCAGCTTTATATTTTAGAAAGGTTTTTGTTGGAACTTCCTGACAACCTGAACTTTTTTTTTTCATTTTTTTTTTTTTAATTTCAGGTTTAGGCTCAAAGTCCTGCCTGCCTGAATATATGTGGCTGGGAGGACCCTGAGTAAACTGATCCTCATAAATTACCTCTGCACAGCATCAGATTAGTGTGGCCTTTTCCTCAGTCACTGTCCTTTTTCAAGTTGTTTGAACGTTTTAAATAGCTCAAACAGAGATGTCTCAAATCTATGATAACTGGGAGAGGCTGGTGACAGCTGTTTTGAGGAGAGATGAGCTTTGGCAACGTTTTCACGCTGAGAGCATCCCGTCAGTGTCCTTGGCTGATAGTTCTAGTTTCAATTTGAGGTCACCAACCAGTGACCTGGCTGCCAGGAGGGACCAGCTTCCTCGAGGGAAATCATATTGTTGCACGAGGATGAAGAAAACGAGAAAGAAACTTCCACAGATGATCTTGGTTCCGATTATGAAGCTGTCCTATCAACCTCCGTTGAGGTTGTCTCGCGAGGAGGAATACTAGTGCATTTTGAAATACTTGGAAGAGATAAATTTGCAATTCCATATAGGTCAGTGTTGATGGATAATGAGATTAATGCTACTCGCTTGGTGAAGAGATTGAGGGGAGCTGGTCATGTATCGGAACGAGAACTTGAAGAAAACATGGAGATATCTGCAAGTACTATTAGAGAGGAAGATATATACGTTGCTTCCAGTCAGGCTTATTCTTCTTACAAAGATGAAATGCTCATAATACACGAGTATCAAAGCCCTGGTAAATTTTTATTTCAAGGCTACACACACTTCTTTTATAATTTACTTTCGTTTTACTCTCGGCTGTCCAATGTCAGTTAACCTGCCATAATTTGATGTACGAACCTTTCAAATGGCTCGCAAATATTGATAAGATCCAGAGAACAGTCAAGAAAGAGGATGGTTCGAAGATAGAAGATTGAGGGAGAACAGTCGATAGAGAGACTGTAGTAGAGAATCATCTAGGAGACAACTTTTTAAATTAAAAGAGCTACAAGAAAAAGAGAGAGAAACAGTGATGATAAGCGTTTGGGTAGGAAACCTTCATGATATATATAAACAGAAAATGATATATTTAGCCTTTTAAAAGTATATGTTCTGAATATATTTTTTTTTTTTTTTTTTAGAATTTATTGAAAGTTAAATTTGTTATTTGAAATTAAATTCCATTAACTTTGACCAAATTCCAATGGCAAAGCGCTTATTTATTATTTTGATACTAAAAGGGAATGTTAGTATAATTATCCCTATGTTGTTGTTTAAATTGTTTTCTCTATTGAAGCTAGGAGAAAATTAAGTTGGTTTGTTATTCATATGAATGAATAATCAGCTTTTAGTACTCTTTAGGCCACCTCTACCAGATATAACTAATGATTAGTTTCCATGTCCAAATTCTATATAAAGTTGGATCTTAATATCTTATCAGTAGTTAAACAGTCATGAATATTCAATGCTTTATGTCCCTTTTCAGGGAAGAAATTTCAAAGGTATCTGTTAAGAGTGGGAATCCCGTCTAAGAATTGCGATTTGTGCAGCAAGGGCTATTGCTAACATCCACTCTCAATGTAATCATTCCCAGGAATCTGATATCTACAGCTTTGGAGTGTTGCTTCTGGAACTTCTTACTGGAACATTCCCCAGGAATGGTGGCAATGTTGACAATAGAAAGCACCAGGTCAGATGGGTTACTCGTAAGTTTCTTGAAGAAGGGACCCTTATAGTCTTTGAATTTGTCCCTGTGAGGAATCCTACTGCACTTACAGAAATGTGGAAGGTGTTGCTTGCGGCAATGAGATGCGTTGAAGAAAATCCAGAGCAGAGACTAGAATTGTCTGATGTTGTCAAGATGATGGAAGATATTAAACCTATCTATTGCCAGTACTCAATTTATCACTCTGCTATCAATGGGTAGTAGGATTTGTTGAGGAGTGAGGACAGAGGACTCCCCTTTTGCATTTGGGGTAGAGACATTGTTAAAGGCTCCTTTCGACAATCTTGGGGATGAAATATGCACATAAGACACTCGTTTGTGGGTAGGTGAGAAGATTGCTGATGGGGAAACTTACATAAAAGATTTTGGTGCAACAGATGAAGATCATTAGGAGCATTGAGCATGAGAATTTGGTTAATCTGAGGAGATACTACTTGTCAGTTGTCTGAGCGAAAAACATTTGGTATTTGTGAATATTACTTCACTCAAGAAGGTCTGTCTGCAATGCTATATGTTTTGTGAGGGCCATCAGTTGTCAGTAATACACGTGATGTTCGATGGTTCTGGTATTTGAATATACTAAGAATTACTAAGTTAAGAGAAAAGATACAGACTATGCTGAATATAGCTTTGTCTTGTGTGGAAGACGAGCCAGAAAAGAGAACAAAATGCAAAGAGCAGTAGAAATGCTAGAGTCTTTGATTCATTAAGAACCGATAATATTTTTTATTTGACTTCTCTGAATGGATTCTTGCAAAAATCCCAAGCGTATTTGCTTCTACTATTTGCAAAAGTTTGGAATGGAAGAAACTCAGCGGGCTTGAAAAATTCGTCATCTTTTGTATTCTTGTAATTAAAAGATGCATTGGAAATAAAGGACTTAAAAAGAGGAAACTGGAACTGAAATCTGAAGAAACTGGATCTGGGGCCAAGGGTTCTTGAATGGGCATGGCATTGCCAGAGCAGCCGTCTTAACAGCAGAGCAGCTACCAATCATTCCCAATTATCATAAACCCTGAACATTTTTTTTTATCAAATTCTCCATGGTGAGAAAATCAGGGAAGGGAGTTGTTGAAACCCAAGAAAACCAATTAAAAATAATTAAGAAATACCCGCAAAGTAATTCAATGGGAGAATATAAAATTTATTATGGTTCAGCGATATGCCTATCCTGCCTAACAAAGAAATGAATTTTATTAATTTCAAATTAAGTGCCAAAGACAAAATCAAGTCCTATAAATCTCACAAGAATACTCAACACCCTCGTTTTCGCCTCCGTTAAGAGAAAAAAAATCTCAAAAATAATTTAGAGCTAATTTAAATAGGGCCATAAATCATAAATGGGGATACATTCAATCAAATATGAGTTTGGGTCAAAAACAGCCTGTTGGTCTGCTGTGCACCCCGAGCGCAACAGTTGCGCCCCAGCGCGCTCATTGTACTAGTCTACCGGAACCGGCAGTAGCACCCGCGCCTGGGTGCACGCTGGTCATGCCCAGGCACGGGGGCATTTGCCTAACGGGCGCTGGGGTGCAAGCGCTCTTGCGCACCCGTTGCTGCTGCCCATCCACCGTTTCCCCACCTTTTCCTATTTTTGCACTGTTTTTGTCGTTTTTTCCCTTTTTTTGTCGTTTCTGGCTATTTTCATCATTTGCAATTTGAATTTCAAGACACATTCAACAGGAACTCAATATATTTTTAAAGCTTTTCAGGAAGGACCCTTTTGCCGACGCGTATTGGCATTGGATAATGAATGGAAAGCTCATTGTCTACAATTACCATAGCCAGGGAAGCATTTCTGATATGTTACACGGCACAGTTAACACCACAATGTCCTCTATTCGTTCTCTCATAATATTTTCTTGTTTGTTCTTTAAAAAATCATCCATGCTACCATACATGTCGTAGTCATCTGATCTAATTCATAGCCGCAACAACAGATTAGAATCATTCCCCTTCTTGAGTGAGGAGGGTTTGAAAATATATCTGTTCCGTCTAAGCCAGGGTAGGAGTTGGATCGCCATCCCCCGCACTTCTTATTGTGCTAAGGGCCCATAAATTGCAATTGGTGCAGCACGAGTGGTGTTGCTAATATCCTCACACAATGTGGGGGGAAACTAGTCCATGGAAACATAAAATCGCCGAATGTTTTTCTCAACTCCCAGCAGTAAGGCAGTGTGCCTGATTTTAGTTTGGCAGTTGTGATATTAAAGGCACCAGAGAGGGGGCATTTTGGGGTACCATGCGGCTGCATATGATTTCACAAATGTCTCAGGAAATTATTAAGCTACAAAGTCAGATGAATGGCATATAGCACAATGCATGCCGAAAATCAATTTGGAGAAGAAAGTGATGGGTCATTAATTGAGCTGTACAGTTTATATACAAGGGTGCAGCATTAATGGCAGAAGAAAACAAACTTAACTGAAACCTAACTGATTATAGTTAGAAACCCTAACTAGCAATTAATTTGCTGACTAATTAATAAATACAAAAAAATATTTCTATTTACAGAATGATAAGACTTCTACTCTAATAGAAATTGATATATCCTGCTTCGGAACCCTGCTGCTGGAACTTCTTGTAAATTACCTATTAAGGCACAAGGTTTTGAGGGTGACCTATAACTAGTCACATGTAATGGACTTAAAAGGTTGCTTGATAGAGAATTAGACGACCAATGAGAGACGATTTAAGTGGAGAAAATGGTTATGCATTTCCCATCTCTTTCTTCGGTTTTACCTGACCATTCTGCAATTTTACAATTCAAAAAAAAAGAAGACAATGACAAAGAAGCTTCCACGAAGTAAATACCAATGTCTTTTTTTATTTATAATACCACAAAAAGAGCATTAGAATTATGCGTTCAAAGTACAATAATGCATATACCAATCATCTATTAGCGCTTTCAGAGCACAATAGCATAGGCAGATGTCTCAGATCTACGACAACTGGGAGAGGCTGGTGGTAACTGTTTTGAAGAAAGAGCTGTTTTGACAACTTTTCCATTCTCACTTGAGGGCCCCCAGTATACGTTCTGAAGCATCGTATTCCAGTTCTAGTTTAGATTTGAGTTCTACACTTCATCATGTGCCCTTTGACTTTTTAAGTCCTGGAAGTTCATCGCTTCCCAAGCTGGTATTTACTGCAAAATCTAGCCAAGCCTTTGAACTTGAAGATTTGTTGAGGGCAAAGTATCTTTGGAAGGGAACATTTGGGAGTGTGTTTGTTGGTACTCTTGATAATGGGATAAAAATTGTGGTGAAGAAACTGAAGCCGGTGACCGTTTCTGAACCAATGTTCAGGCAACACATGGAGATTGTTGGAAATATCCGGGACGTAAATATCGCCACATTAAAGGGTTACTATTCTTCCAAAGATGCAAAGCTTGTGCTGTATGATTATTACAGTGAGGGGAACTTGTCTCAATTTTTACACGGTATGTCGATCAACTCTGTTAGAAGTTTGGTTTGTTGTTGCTGACTTGTTTATTTTTGTGAATGAAAATGCTATAAGAAAAATGTTTTCTGCAATTCATTCCTTTTTTTTTTTTAAATTGCTTCTGAGATATTAGATTTAGAGAGCGTTTGGGTAAATTATTTAAATGATGTTATAAGTTTCAAACTCTTCTTTTATTCAAACACTTCGAAAACATATTTTCAAAATAATATTTAACATCTTATAGACCCCAAAAACATATTATAACATGTTTTGAGCAGCACTCATCCATAGACCTTCACAAGCATTTCAGATGCAGGTTTAGTGCTGAATACAATCTTGACCATAAGTCCTAAAAATTTGTCAGTTTAACCACGTATGTGTCTTCAATTCAGTCAACACAATAACTACAGGACAACAGTTGAAATTTGAAAATTGAATTTATATGATCTGATGCATTGTTTCATGTTTCCTTCCAGGAAGAAATAGACAGAATCAGGCCCATATAGACTGGCCAACCCGATTGAGGATTGCGCATGGTGCAGCGAGGGGAATTGCTCACATACACGCTCAAACCAGTGGGCAGCTTGTCCATGGAAACATTAAATCTTGTAATATTTTTATTAGTTCAGAGCGGTATGGCTGGGTATCAGATATTGGCTTGGCAGACGTGATAACAACAACGTTCACGCCAACTGCTCACTGTTATGCTCCAGAAGTGAAGAACACTCAATATGTATCCCAAGCATCCGACGTCTATAGCTTTGGGGTTCTTCTGCTTGAACTTCTTACTCGAAGGTCCCCTGTACAAGTCAGTACCGGTGTTCATGAAGCTGTTGATCTGGTAAAGTTGGTTAATTCTGCCGGTCGTAGGGAGTGGATGGGTAAAGTGTTTGATATTGATCTACTGAAGGATCCTAGTATAAAGGAGCAGATAGTAAAGATGCTACAAATAGGAATAAGTTGTGTAGCAAAGTCCCCAAAGAAAAGACCAAAAATATCTGCAGTTGTGAAGATGATAGAGGATATCACCCTGATGAAAATGGAAAATCAGGCTTCTTGGGGAACAGAAAGGAATAAACTGGTGTTTTTTGAGGATAGGAATGACACGTTCTACCTAGATCTGTTGAGGGCTTCGGCTGAGGTCCTTGGAAAGGGAAACCTTGGAACTTCATATAAGGCAATGTTAGAAGATGGAATCACAGTTGTGTTGAAGAAATTGACGAAAGTGATTGTTCCAAGAGAAGAATTTCAGCAACATATGGAGTTCATTGGAAGGATATTGGGGCTCAATAATATTGCTGAATTAAGGGCATACTACTATTCCAAGGATGAAATGCTCTTGGTGTATGATTATTACAATCAGGGGAGTGTGTCTGGCATGCTACATGGTAAGTAAAACATCAAATTTTAAAATAGAAATTTATATAATTAATTCATTCTAGTCTACTTTGCAGGAGAAAGACCTTTGGATTGGAAGACCCGACTAGAAATTGCATTGGGCGCAGCAAGGGGAGTTGCTCATATCCACAGATAAGATGGGGGGAAGCTTGTGCATGGAAATATAAGAACTTCAAACATTTTCCTCGACGAACAAAAGTATGCCCGTGTTGCTGATGTTGGATTGGCAACAATATTGTCGACCCCAACAACGTTGTCACTTATGAGGGCGGCTAAACACTGTGCCTCTGAAGTCATCGACATCAAGAAAATGTCCCAAGCTTCTGATGTGTATAGCTTTGGAGTTGTGCTACTTGAACTTATCTCTGGAAAGCAACCATTACACCACACGGATGATGACGAGACCGTCTCGCTAATTAGGTGGATTCGGTCTGTTATCCGTGAGGAGTGGGTTGTTGAAGTGGTTGATAAAGAGCTTCTGCGATATCAGCATGACGAGGAGGCAGTGATGCAACTGCTGCAAATGGCGATGGACTGTGTCGTTACTGTCCCTGAGGACAGACCTAAAATGGCTGATGTAGTGAGGAAGCTGGAGGATATCATTGAAGTTGAAACAGTGAGCAGTTCATCTGTTGAATCAACATTGAGAGATCTATTAACGTCCACTCCCGCACCATGACAGCATTTGAAGCTTTCTCTTCTTCTCTCATCCAATAATTAAGTACATGTGCAAGAACATTAGAGTTTAATTGCCGTAGGATATATAAAATGGTAACGTGATCTAGGGTCGTCACAAGATCGTTCAGGGTTAGTCTATTCTGTTAGCTTCAGTCGAACAACAATGATCAAAGAGGTTTGGAGATGCTGGTTGAGTTAAAGTTCTTGTTTCTTTTTTCTTTCCCCCTTTTGGTACATAAAGCTGATACAAGGTTAGATTTGCTTAATAATTTCAGCGAACTGAACATACTTTTGTCTGGTATTTGTAGGGTCCTGCTAAGGTAGACGCACACGGTCTATCTCATGTGTAGAATCCGTCAGCTGCCTCAATTGGATAGTTCTTGCTTAGGGGCTCATCTGGTGCTGGGTTGGGTTAGCCCCTTTTGAATAATCAGCCAAAGTTATAATCTCTCAATAGCTTTTATAAGCTCATAAAATAAGATACTTCAAGCGTATACATTGTTTACAAAACCTACCCATATCTTATTTTTTGAACATGTTAGAAAGTTGTTCAATTAACTGATCATATGATATTTAAAACAATTCTTTTACACTTGTATTGTTTTACTTTTATTATATAATTAATATGTCAAACAACTTTTGTAGATTATAAAATTTATTTTAAAATGTCTTATAAGCTATCCGACCTCATTTTATATATCCAAATACTGATTATTTATTTTTAAAATTTGTGTTTATATTTTCTAAACTCCAAAAATATGGGGTCAGCTCCCCCACTTGACTTGAATCTATGCTATATGGTCATGCCTTCTTAAATAATTAAATGAACTATCGTCCACAACAACAGATAAAGCTTCATAATTGCCAATTTTTTTGTCTCAATCCATCTTAATTTTAGTTTGTAACATTTCAATTGGTGTGGAAAAGAATTTGTGCCGAATGAGTGCAAATGTCACTGATCTTATCTTGATCCCTTTCCAACAGCTGGAAAAACAGTAACTTCTTGTTGCTTCAGAATTTAAGGCTCATTAGTATAGACTTGGAGCCAAGGTCTTTGTGGAAAAACAAGTAGATACTCAAAATCGGCCCACTCCCTGACAAGATCATCATGAAAGAACGGATGCTCAGAATTTTCAGCTTCCTCAAGTTTTGGATTTTCCAAAAGTGAGCATCAAAGATAGTTCCAAAATTGAAAGAAACATCCAAAATCTACCTCATGTCTTATTTTTTTCAAACATTTTATAAATTTGTTCAATCAACTAATCATATATATAACATTTAAAACAAATCTTTTACACTTGTATTATTTTACTTTTACTATATTAATATATCAAACGACTTTTGTATATTATAAAATTTATTTTAAAATATCTCATAAGTTATCCAACCTTATTTTATATATTTAAACACTGATAATTTATTTTTAAAATTTGTGTTCATATTTTATAAACTTCAAAAATATATGCATGGATATATTTGAAAAAAAATTATAATTAAACACACTTTAAATTAATTTTTAAGGTAAATGCTTTCTAAAGTTTTTATTATTACAACTAAAGTAATAGAACTAATTAAATGTAAAGGAGAGTAGCATGCCAAAAAGAAAATGAAAAAGATACATTGTAAATGAAAAATTGTGAACAGCATTTATGCATATGGCATCGTTCTTTAGATATTAACATATGATTATTTTATGAGTTTAGCAATGACAATATAATTTCTTTTCTTTTCTTCCTTCTCGCTAATGTATTTTTTATACTTATTTATTTTTTCTTTTTCCTTCTATTATTTTATTTCAAACTTTTTACTTTTACTTATTCTAAAAATTCTGCATTAAAAATAATAAAAGTTATAATAACATATAAAAAAGTAAAAAGTATTCTATGTATTTTACACTATAAAATATAAATATATGGCCAAGCACTATACTTTTGTTTGCAGATGAAACGATTCTCAATTCTGAACTATCACAAGAAGGCATTCTCAATTGCATGCCTATCACTTTAATCCACTTGACTTAAATCTATGCTATACAATCATGCCATCTTAAATGTGGTATCTTTCACAAGAACAAAAACAACTCCATAATTGCTAACGTCTTCTCTCAGTCCATCTTAATTTGTGAAATTTCAATGGGTGTGGAAAAGATTTTTGTGTCGAATTGAATGCAAAAGTCATTGAATAACAGTGACTTTTCATTGCTTTAGAAAAAATATTCCTCTTTGCATACACTCTGGATGGCAACCTAGTGGGGGCAGCTGAATATCAGGCTCTTTTAGTAGACTTTGAGTGGGTCAACATCTTTGTTCCGATTTATGATTCCAAGTGGAATGGTTAACATTAATTGCAGTGTCATTTTCAACAACACTCATCCGATTGGATTGCACGAATTTGCCACTGGAAAGGAATAGCACTATTATAAGTATAGTGGGAATTTGAAGTACAAAAATTTGTGGTGAAACATGAAGTAATCCTCATTCAAGTTTCAAAATAATGAACATTTTCTAGGTTGAACAAAAAACTAAAAAACTTGAGAAAGAACTTGAGAAATATATTGGAAAAAAGAAATATTGGTTTAGTCAGTCTCGAAAAATATTATGGGACTGTTTGGTTTTATTTTCATTTTCAATTCTCATTTCCATCATTTCTAAAATGGCGAGAATTAGTTATGTGATGTGATGTGGAAATGAAAATGTATTTGGACGAAATGTTTGGAAATGTATTTGGATGAAAAATATATTCATGTCTTACTCCGCATATTATTTTTCAAATTCTCTATTATTTTTCTTTACACAAAAGTTATTGAAAAACTAGGCATTGATATTACCTTGAGTCCTTTTCAACTGTTCAAAAAATAGTGATTTTTCATTGGTTATTCATCTTTCCGTGTGTTATGGGCAGCCAACTAGCGGGTCCAAGAACACTTGAGGTAAGTCAAGGTCTTTGTGGAAAAAGGAGTATAGGGCAAGAGTGGGGAGCACCAGCCAGTAAGGTATGATCGGGACCTTTTGAATGTGATCGCTACCTCACCATCCCAATTGAAAAAAGAACTCTCAAAATATTGTTAAATGGAATCAAACTGAGGACAACCACTGGACCACAACTGTTATTTGAAACTATACAAAATAAGAAAGTGCATCATTTTAATTTTGAATTGTAGATTGAAGAAAATATATATTTTTGAATAGATAAATTTTAATTTTTTGTAAAAAGATAATTCTAGTAAATTTTTTTTGTGAAAATGATAATTTTAGTAAAATTATGGTAAACAATTTGATAATTTTTTTTAATTTAATTTCAAAAAAGCTAAATTCAACATAACATTGACAAATTGATTAAAACAAAGGTAACAAGTTTTGTTATTTTAGTTTTTTTCAAATAGAATTAAAAATTTAATTTTCATGAGAAATACAAATATTATTTTCATTTATTTGGTTTTTATTACCAATAAAATAATTATAAATTTTTATTAAAATTACAAAAATTATTTTTGCTAATTTTATTTCTATGAATTAAAAAACTTGTAAAATTTTAGTTTTTTCAAATTTAAAATGTACAAGTTTAATCTTTATTAATTTGTTATCAATGAATTACAATTTTTTTAATACTTAAAATATTTTCATTTATTTAGTTTTACTAATAAAAGGAATCTAAGAAAAAAAATTCATTAAGTTAGAAAATAGGAAAATCTATATAAATTTGAAATTGAGTGTAACGCTCTTTCATGTCATAAGGAATTTGTCCATTCACTTAGTCATCAAATAAATGTACAAATTATTGAACGTGTTTAAAACTTGTGCCTTGCTTAGATTGAAATAGAACCTTCATTAACATAGACTTCCAACTAAGAAAGAAATACTTGGGCCACATATTCTGGCCCAAAAGACTTTAGAGAATTAGAATTATCACGAATTAAAGACAATTACTAGTAATTTTTTTATTTTGGAAAGAGACATATAAAATAAAAGGCCCAAAAAAAGTTAGATATATAAAATTAAAATGTGCAGTTCATGTAGTGTTGTGATAGTGTAGGGGTTGCTGTGCTGAGTTTACGTATTGGAGGTTTTGAGTTCAATTGTGGGAAGCAACATTTTGATGGCTTTTTATCCAATTAGGATGGTGACTTGGCAATGACATCATCATGTGGGCAATTGATGTGGTGGTGATGTGGCAAGACTGTCTATTTGTAATCTTAGACTGCAACAATGCTGACTAAAAGATTTCTATGTTTGCAACAGTCATATATCACATGCTAAATACAGCAAAACATGCATATAACTGCTGCATCCTTCATATATGTTGGAAATGGCACGGCAAATCATGCTTCGCAGGGATGAAATAAACAATATAAAGGACATGGATATCAAGAACTAGTGCTGCAAAAGAAGATGAATGATAACTGAAAATGCATATAAAAAAATTTACACGGGCAGTAAATATAATATAGTAGATGCATTCTTTACACTGAAAGGAGTGCTGTAATTTGACAATGCCTATTTCTCAGAGATACAACAATGGTTCATCAGCAGATTCATCCGCAACTTCTGAAGAATTGTCACCTGAAGTCAATAATCAGTAATTAGTATCATTAGTGAGTGATCCAAAGGTTGATTTCCAGATCAACTTTACTTGTGACATAAATTTGATTTCCAATTTAATTTTCTAAGTCAGCAGCTAAGAGAAAGAAAGGAGGAGATGAAATTCACAGAGGAACTCGAGAGGGAATTTCTCTGTTTATATCCCCACATTCGAGGCCTATAAGTTGTTCGACCTGCTCAGCTTTTTCAAAAACTGCTTTTCTCATTCCTATTCAAATCTGATTTCTGTTATATCGAAATTGGAGCGGCCAACTCTGCATTGTTTCATTGTTAATGCGCTGAAATGTGGAAGGAAAGACAAAGTGTTGGAGTTTTTGGCAATGATTTGCTGCAAAGAGATGACAGTTGGAGTTTCCTGGTTTGGTTAGTTCATTTTATTACCCATTTTTATAATTAATTTGTTCTTTGGGGGCTGATTTTATTAATTTTATTCCTTGCAGCAATTAAGTATTTGCAGAATCAGCAGTTTTGCATGTACTTTTCTGAGGAGTGGTTCTGTGCTCTACACCTTTCTATTAGGAATTTCTTGAGTGAGATTCTTAATGGTGCTCATATCCTTCAGATTGGTTACAGTTATTTTTTTCTTGCACTTCATGATTCAAGTAACATTTTAGCTTCCTAAAGTTGTTGGACTTCTTCATTTTGTTGTTGCTAGTACTATTATTTGATTAACCAGTGAAGCAACTCATATAACTTATTTAATTTTTTGGAGACAGTCCTTCCTCTAGGTAAAGGTGGCATGAATATTTATAACAAATAGCAAATACATACACACCTTAACTAGGGAAAGACTTCTGCTGGCCACGAAGTTACTGGACAGTTTGCTCATGATTCTGCAACTTGTGAATTGTCAGCTTTCATACATACAGATATATATGTATATATATATGCGGATCCAAGTTGGCGTTGCAGTTCTCATTAACAAGGTCAGTAGTCTCTCTTGATTACATTCTTTGTGAGAGATTAGGAACAACTTTGGTCAGGTCACATTTAACATAACAGGGGAACAAAGTTGTGGATTTTATCGAGTTGTTTGATTGTTTTTAAAGTGGTGTGTTTTTTTACAAGCTCAAACTAAGTAATGTCAAACAAATGAGACCTCAGCAAATTTATGATCCAATTGATAGAAAGGTCTAATGATAGATGGTATACAAGTAAAACCTGTCGCTCAACTTCGCAGAAAGTAAGAGACAAAATCATCCAAATTGAGTTTCCAAATCAGGGTCTGAGGATTCTAACTTAGAAGGTCTAGGACAAATCTTGTTTTTGAGGTCGAATTCTTAATGGGGTTGCAATAAAGTCACAAGACATTCATTCAGTTAGTCCTCAGCAAATGATTAATGGGGTATTTATAGCATGCTGTTGGGCCCAGTATGACTCATTTTAGGTGGCACTACTGGATCTTGCCCGTACTATCATCCAAATATTGAGTTTTGGGCCTGATATGACATCAGATTGGGTCAGTCGTAACAAAAAACTCGGATCCTGGGTTTTGGTTAGTAATTTTAGTTATTTTAGAGGATATCTTCATCATTCTTAGCTTTAATCCATACTACAAAGATGTCGAAAATCTATGATAACTGGGAGAGGCTGGTGGCAGCTGTTTTGCGGAGAGATGAGCTTTGGCAACTTTTTCATGGTGATAGCATCCCGTCAGTGTCCTTGGCTGATTGTTCTAGTTTCAATTTGAGGTCACCACCTAGTGACCTGGCTGCCAGTTCTCAGGTCCTGGGACCATCTCCCTCCAAGCATGTAATGTCACAGAAGAATGAAGAATACGAGGAAACATCTCCTACAAATCATCTTGTTTTGGATTATGATACTATGATATCCACTTCTGTTGACGATGTCATACGTAGCGGTGTACTATATTTTGAAACGCTTAGAAAGGAGAAATTTGCAATTCACAATATATTAGTAATGGATGATGGAATCACAACTGTGGTGAAGAGATTGAGGGGAAACATGGAGGTTCATGATAATATCGCTTATTTTTCTTACAAGGTTGAAATGCTGATAATATACTAGTACCAAAGCCAGGGTATGGTATGCTCAAAGCTCTTATGTTTTTGTGGTAGTTAAATTGTTTTTCTCTATTGATGCAGTAAAAGAAAGGATTAGTTTCTTGTCCAAATTCTATATAATGTTGATTGTATGGTACATCAACCTATATTACAATATTGCATAAATGAGTCAGTTTCTAGTACAACCACTCTATTGTCCGCTTCTAACAAATGTGATTGACTCAATTTTGGATCAACCTCTAGAATTGTGTAACTAAACTATCGTCCGAATACTCATAAGTCCAATAGCTGTGATAGTAATGGCTGAATCTATTACTACCTTGTCCATCAAATATAAGAGAGCAATTAAATGATGGTATAGCAATGAACAGCAGGATGATAATAGGAATGGTTAAACAGTCAAGATTATTCAATAATCTAATGTTTTGTGCCCCTTTGCAGGGAAAAAGCTCGGCAAGTATGTATTGGACTGGGAATCCCATTTAAGAATTGCAGTATGTGTAGCAAGGACTATTACTAATACCCAGTGAAGGAAGCTTGCCAATGGAGATACAAAAGCATGGGATGAATTTTTGGATGCACAAGATAACAACGACTTCTCTGTTCTTGGCTTGGAAACCATGGCGGAAGCATCAATTGTCATTCCTGCGGCAGGGTTCTGTTCTCCTGAAGTACCCTATAATTGTAACCCTTCCCAGAAATCTGATATCTACAGCTTTGGAGTGTTGCTGTTAGAACTTCTTACCGGAAAATTCTCCAGGAATGGCAGCGATGTTGACAACAGAATGAATCTAGTCAGATGGCCAACTCATAAATTTCTGAAAGCTGGAACCCTTAGTATTTGAATTTGTTCCTGTGAGGAATCCTACTGCACTGAAAGAAATTCGGAAAATGTTGCTAGTGGCAATGAGATGTGTTGAAAAAAATCCAAAGCAGAGACCAGAATTGTATGATGCTGTAAAGATGATGGAAGATATAAGGGTGATTGCCCACATCCACGGACAAGAAGGTGGGAAGCTTGTGCATGGAAATATCAGTGCTTCAAACATTTTCCTCGATGAACAACAATATGTCCGTGTCACTGATGTTGGATTGGCAACAATATTCTCGACCACAGCAACATTGCCAGTTACGTGGGTGGCTGAATAATGTGCCCCTGTAATCACAGACATCACAAATATGTCCCAAGCTTCTGATGTGTACGGCTTTGGATTTGTGCTACTTGAACTTGTCTCTGGAAAGCAACCTTCACACTACACAGACGATGACAAGACCATCTCACTAATCAGGTAGATTCAGTCTGTTATGCATGAGGAGTGGGATTTTGAAGTGTTTGGCGAGCTTCTGAGATATCAGCGCGATCATGAGGAGGCAATGGAACAATTGCTGCAAGTTGCGCTGGGTTGTGTTGAAACTGTCCCTGAGCTAATATCTAAAATGGCTCATGTAGTGAGGAAGCTGGAGGAGATTAGTGAAGTTGAAACAGGGAGCAATTCATCTGTCTAACCATCATTGGAAGACCTATTATTGTCCATAATCGCACCATGAAGTTGTGTATATATTTGGAGAAGTCCTGGTCTTCTAACCTGAAATTTTTTACTACATTTGAAGTTCTCTTCTTCTCTTATCTAATAATCTGCATGAACCTTATAGTTCGATTGGTGTAGGATATATAAGAAGGTAACATGAGCCTGATTGTAATTCCCTAGGCAAATTTTTCATGCTGATAGCCTCCTGTCAGCATCCCTGGCTGATAGTTGTTCTAGTTTGAATTTGAGGACACCAACCAGTGACCTGGCTGCCAGTTCTTGGATCCTGCAGGGACTGGCTTCCTCCAGGGAAATCGCACTGTTGCATGAGGATGAAGAATAGGAGGAAGAAGCTTCCACAGATGATCTTGGTTCTGATTATGAAGCTGTGCTATCAACTTCCGTTTAGGTTGTCTCATGAGGAGGAATACTAGTGCATTTTGAAATGATTGGAAATGATAAATTTGCAATTCCATATAGGTCAATATTGATGGATAATGAGATTTATACTACTCATTTGATGAAGAGATTGAGGGGAGCTGGTCATGTATCGGAACAAGATCTTGAAGAAAACACGCAGGTATCCAGAAGTATAGTAGGGATGAAGATGTATATGTGGCTCCCAGTCAGGCTTATTTTTCTAACAAAGATGAAATGCTCATGATGTTTTTCTAACAAAATTACAAATACTTCTTTTACAATTTACTTTCATACATTTTACTCCCAATTGCCCAATGTCAATTAAACTAGCATAATTTGATGTCCTCATCACTAAATCTTAATGAACCTTACAAACTATACTCAAATATTGATAAGATCTAGAGAACAGTCAAGAAAGAGGACTGAGGGAGAACAATTGATAGTGTAGTATAGAATGATCTAAGAGACAACTTTTTAGATTAAAAGAACTACAAAACAAAGAGAGAAGGGATGATGAGTTTTTTGGGTTAAAAATTTTATGTTTTAAATAATTTTTATATTTTTATTAGAGTTCGTTGAAGGTTAAATTTGTTATTTGGAATTAAATTCCATTAACTTCGACCAAATTCCAACAGCAAAATGCTTATTTATAATTTTGATACTAGAAGGGGATGTTAGTGTAATATAATATACCCTATGTTATTGTTGTTGAACTGTTTTCTCTACTGAAGCAAGGAGAAAATTAAGTAGGTTTTAGTCCTCTTTAGGATAGCTCCACCAGATAAAAGTAATGACTAGTTTCATGTCCAAATTCTACATAAAGTAGAATCATATCAGTAGTTAAACAGTCAAGAATGTTCAATGATCTAATGCTTTGTGTCCCTTTGCAGGCAAGAAATTTCAGAGGTATCTGTTAGAGTGGGAATCCCGTGTAAGAATTGCGATTTGTGTAGCAAGGGCTATTGCTAATATATACTCACAATGTAACCATTCCTAGGAATCTGATATCTACAGCTTTGGAGTGTTGCTTCTAGAACTTCTTACCGGAACATTCCCCTGGAATGGCGGCAACATTGACAATAGAATGCACCTGGTCAGATCGGTTACTCGTAACTTTCTTGAAGCCGGAACCCTTATAGTCTTTGAATTTGTCCTGTGAGGAATCCTACTGCACTTACAGAAATGTGGAAGGTATTGCTTGTGGCAATGAGGTGTATTGAAGAGAATCCGGAGCAGAGACCACAATTGTCTGATGTTGTGAAGATGATGGAAGCTATTAAACCTATCTATTGCCAGTAGTCAATTTATCACTCAGCCATCAATGGGTAGTAGGATTGTTGAGGAATGAGGACAGAGGACTCCCCCTTTGCATTTGGGGTCGAGACATTGTTAGAGGCTCCTTTTGACAATCTTGAGGAGGAAATGTGGACATACGACAGTCGTTTGTGGGTTGGTGAGGAGATTGATGATAGGGAAACTTACGCAAAAGATTTTGGGGCAACAGATGAAGATCATTAGGAGTATTGAGCATGAGAATTTGGTTAATCTAAGGGGATACTACTTGTTATTTGTCTGAGCGAAGGACATTTGGTATTTATGAATATTACTTCAGTCAAGAAAGTCTGTCTACAATGCTATATGTCATGTTAGAGGGCCACCAGTCGCCAGCACGGCCATTGGGCGCGTTATAATGCTCGTGATGACCGCACGGTTCTAAGAATTACTTGGGTTAAGGGAACAGATGCAGGATATGCTGAATATGGCTTTGTCTTGTGTGGAAGATGATCCAGAGAAGAGAATAAATATGGAAAGAGCAGTAGAAATGCTATAACCTTTGATTCATTAAGAACCAATAATATTTTTTATTTGACTTCTCTGAATGGATTCTTGCAAAAATCCCAAGCGTGTTTGCTTTCCTCAGTATTTCAGTCTGTCATTTGCAAAAGTTTGGAATGAAAGAGACTCAGCAGACTTGAAAAATTTTGTCATTTTTTGTATATTCTTACAGTTAAGAGAGGGATTGGAAATAAAGGACTTAAAAAGAGGAAACTGGAACTGAAATCTGAAGAAACTGATGAACTGAGGCGGGGGTTCTTGAATGGGCATGGCATATTTGCCAGAGTAGCTCTGTTTGTATCACAGCAGCTACCAGTCTTTCCCAATTATCATACATTCTACATATCTTTGATCAAATTTTCAACCCTGAAATCCCACTTAACTTGGATATCGAATCCTATTGATCTATGATTTTTGAGACTCAAGCCAACATTAAACGGTACAATTAACACCAAAATGTCCGCTATTGATTTTCTGAGAATATTTCTTGTTAGTTCTGTTGAATGTGCTTGAAATTTGAATTAAAAATGATGAAAACAACGAGAAACGCCAGAAATGGTGCAGAAACGACGACTGGACAAAAGTGGGCACGCGGGGGCACAGAACAAGTGCACTCCGGCGGGGCGTTGCACACACGGGCGTGGAGAAGTACCCGCTGGGCGCTGGGGCTCACGCATGGGGGGTGCCCTAGCGCCTGTCAGGAATACACCCACGCTTGGGCGCGCTCCGCCAGCACCTAGGAAGGAGCTACTGCCCAAACTCGGCAGTTTACATGTTTTTTGATCCAAACACATATTTAAGCAATTTTTTACATGGAGTTTGGTGCTCTTTTGAAATTTTTGGACTTTAATTCTGTTGATTTTACCTTGAAATTTGAGGTAAAATTGACAAGGAACGGAAGAAATGGAGCAAAAGGAAGCAAAGTGGTCGAAATGGGCTCGAGAACACACCCCGACGCGTGTTGGAAGGACGCCACGCGCCGGGACGCGAGGTAAGGCGCGCCAAGGGGTGTACAGGGGAGAAAAGGGAGCAAAAAGACGTGTCGCACGCCCCGGCGCAAGTTTTGTGCGCCCTGGCGCGTGACGCAATCCCATTGGCCTTAGACTTCGGTTTTCGACTATAAATATTAGTTTTTTCTTTCGGAAAAAGCATCACTAACATAACACAAGGGCTTCTTTACTGCTTTTGAGTAATTCTCTCAAGATGGAGTTTAGAACGAGAGTGTTAGGTATTTTCGTGAGATTTGTGGGATTCAAATTTGTATTTGCACTTTGATTTGAGATCAATAAAATTCCTTTTCTTTGTCGGGTGGATTAGGCACATTGCCGAACCACGTTAAATCTTGTTGTCACTTTACATCGAATTACTTTACTATTATTTCATTGTTTCCACAATAGATCCTCCTGGGTTCCAACAAATTGGTATCGGAGCAGGTTGGATCAGATGTCAGGAATAAAGTATGAGGTAGAGAAATTCGATGGGAAGAACGACTTTGAGCTGTGGAAGATGAAGGTTCACGCCCTCCTGTGTCAACAAGGATTACAAAGAGCGTTAAAGAGCAGAGATTTCTTGCCAGAACCACTGAAGGACGAGGAGAATGATGAGTTCATGGCGAAGGCTTACGGTACTCTGGTGTTATCATTGGCGGATAACGTACTGAGAGAGGTCGCCACGGAAAGTACGCCAGTTGATTTATGGAAGAAGTTGGAGAGTCTATATATGACGAAGTCCCTGACAAATCGGTTGTATTTGAAACAGCGATTATACACATTAAGGATGAAGGAAGGTACATCTATTACTCAACATATTGATTTTTTCAATAAGGTGATTCTGGATCTCGCTAGTATAGATGTCAAAATTAATGATGAGGATCAAGCTTTAATTCTCTTGTGTTCTTTGCCAAAATCTTTTGAGCACTTGGTTACTAATTTGTTGTACATGAGAGATACAATTTCAATGGAGGATGTGAAGGCCTCATTGAATTCCAACGAGTTGAGAAAACATGTCCTAGGCAACAACGATGCTGAAAGTGGGGAAGGATTGGTGGCAAGAGGGAGACTAAGAGAAAGGGGAAGGAGTAGAGGCCGATCGAAGTCCCGAACCAAGCCTAGAAACAGTAACAAGTGTTTTAGGTGCAGTAGAAAGGGCATTGGAAATGGAATTGTCCGGAACAAGGAAAGGCGAAGCATGCAGGTGAAACTTCTGATCAGAAACGGGATGATGTCGCAGGAATTGTTGAGGATGAGTCTGAAGGTAGGTTTATTCTCAACGTTGCTAAAACTTTACTAAGCTCTGAATGGATTTTGGATAGTGGTTGTTCCTACCACATGTGCCCAAAAGAAGATTGGTTTACCACATACCAGAAATGTGATGGTGGTAAAGTGTTTATGGGAAACGACGCTTCTTGCAGGGTTGTAGGAATTGGCTCAGTCTGTATCAGAATGCATGATGGGATAGTAAGGACCATAACAGATGTGCGTCATGTCCAGATTTGAAGAAAAATCTGATATCGCTAGGTACTCTGGACAAGATGGTTGTGAGTACAGAGCTCGAGATGGAGTTCTGCGGGTTTCCAAAGGTGCACTGCTTATCATGAAGGGAGAAAAGCGGAACGGCATTTACATATTGCAGGGAAACACGGTTTTTGGTACTACAGCGGTTTCTTCATCAGTCAATGATACTACGAGACTCTGGCATATGCGGCTTAGGCATATGAGTGAGAGGGGGATGTTAGAACTAAGCAAACGAGGTTTACTTTGTGGAGAGAAGACTGGAGAACTGGATTTCTGCGAGCAGTGTGCTAGGCAAGCAACATAGGGTGAAATTCGGTACTGCAGTTCATAAGACCAAAGGTACCTTGGATTACATTCACTCAGATCTTTGGGGGCCTTCTCAGGTTCCTTCAAAGGGAGGTGTAAGGTACATGCTAACATTCATAGATGATTTCTCACGGAGAGTATGGGTGTACATGCTGAAGCATAAGGATGAGGTGTTTGTCAACTTCAAGCAATGGAAAACCTTAATTGAGAAGCAGACAGGAAAGGAGATCAAGCGCTTGAGGACTGACAACGGATTGGAGTTCCGCAAGAAGGAATTTCAAGAATTCTGCGAGAACGAAGGAATTGTGAGGCATCGCACAGTTGTACATACACCACAACAGAATGGAGTTGGAGAACGAATGAACATGACTATCTTGGAAAGAGCCAGATGCATGCTCTTTAACGCCGGATTGTCCAAGGATTTTTGGGCAGAAGCAATTAACATTGTGTGTTATTTGGTGAATAGGTCACCATCAACTGCTTTGGACTGCAAGACACCAATGGAAGTTTGGTCCAAGTGTTCTGCTGATTACTTAAATCTGAGAGTATTTGGGCATCCAGCCTATGCTCATGTCCGGGATGGGAAGCTTGAGCCAAGGGCTAGGAAATGCATATTCCTAAGCTATGCAGATGGAGTCAAAGGTTATCGTTTGTGGTGTAATGATGACAAGGGCTCCAAGATGATTATCAGCAGAGACGTGACATTCAATGAGTCTGCGATGATGAAGAAGATGGAGTAGCAGGAAAGCAGTCAACAGGGCGTTAAGGAGAAGGTGGAGATTTATGTTGATCCTCCACAAGTTTCAAAGGGGAAACAGAAGGTGGTGGATGAAACTAGTGAGAGCACATTGCCACCTAACCAACAGCAGGAAAATGAACCACTGCAAAATTATCGCTTGGCTCGCCATAGGAAGGGGAGGCAGATCAAACTACCACAGCGGTATGCTTACTCAAATCTGGTAGCTTATGCTTTGAGTTCAGCTGAAGAGTTTGTAGGAGATGATCCAGTCTCATACAAAGAGGCAATTTCCAGGCCAGATTCTGATAAATGGGTTGCTGCTATGAGTAAAGAGATGGAGTCTCTACACAAGAATAGCACATGGGAGTTGGTTGATATACCTAAAGGGCAGAAGATTATAGGTTGTAAATGGATCTACAAGAAGAAGGAAGGGATTCCCGGTGTTGAAGATGCTAGATACAAGACGCGATTGGTTGCTAAGGGTTTTACTCAGAGATAGGGAGTTGACTTTCATGAAGTATTCTCCCCAATTGTAAAACATACTTCCATTCGTGTTTTACTTGCCATGGTTGCTCTGTTTGATATGGAACTGGAGGAGATGGATGTGAAGACAGTATATTTGCATGGTGAGTTGGAGGAACAAATCTACATGAGTCAACCAGAAGGATTTGTTATTCCCGGGAAACAAAATCAAGCATGTCTTTTGAAGTGGTCATTATATGGCCTGAAGCAGTCTCCCAGGCAATGGTATAAAAGGTTTGATGCTTTTATTACCAAGATAGGATATACTAAAAACAAATTTGATTGTTGTGTATATTACAAAATTTGTAGTGATAGCCTTCTCGTATATTTGCTGTTGTACATTGATAATATGTTGATTGCCTCTAGAAACATATCTGAGATCAACCATTAAAAGCTCAGTTAAGTGAAGAATTTGAGATGAAGGATTTGGGTGGTGCAAAGAAGATTTTGGATATGGAGATCATCCGGGACAGACACGCAAGATTGTTATACTTGTCTCAACAGTATTACATTGAGAAAGTACTTGAGCAATTTGGGATGGATAAGTCCAAGCCAGTTAGTACGCCACTTGCAGCTCATTTCAGGCTCTCATCAGATCTATCACCGAGTATTGAGGAGGAGGTGGAGCACATGTCAAATGTGTCATATGCTATTGCAGTAGGTAGCTTGATGTACGCCATGGTGTGCACTAGGCCAGACATTTCACATGCAGTCAGTATTGTGAGCAGGTGTATGCACAAGCCAGGAAAGACTCATTGGCAGGCAGTGAAATGGATCATGAGGTATCTGAGAGGCTCTGCAGGCAGATGTTTGAGGTATAGTCAATCGAATTCTACTACAAGAATTATTGGCTATGTAGATGCGGATTATGCAGGAGATTTGGACAGCAGAAGGTCCATGACGGGCTATGTGTTTTGTGTATCAAGTTGTACGGTTAGCTAGAAGGCGACTTTGCAGTCATCAGTTGCATTGTCCACAACAGAAGCTGAGTACATGGCTTTGGCTGAAGGCGTTAAAGAAGGCATTTGGCTAAAGGGGCTGATTGATGATATGAGTATGACTTCTGAGATCACTAAGGTATTTTGTAACAGTCAGAGTGCCATACACTTGTCAAAGAATCAAACATTTCATGAGAGAACAAAGCACATAGATGTGAGGTATCACTTTGTTCGGGATATGGTGTCCCAAGGAGTCATGTTGGTTGACAAAGCTGGGACTAAGGATAATCCGGCATACATGTTGACTAAGGCTGTTACAGGAATCAAATTCGAGCATTGCTTGGATTTGATTAATGTTTGCAAACTCAGATAATAGGCCCTATTGGGGGCAGGGACAAAGAAGATGAATGGGAATTTCAAGTCAAGGTGGAGAATTGTTGATTTTGCCTTGAAATTTGAGGTAAAATTGACAAGGAACGGAAAAAATTGAGCGAAACGAAGCAAAGTTGTTGAAATGGGCTAGAGAACACACCCCGACGTGTGTTGGAAGGACGCCGCACACTGGGCCACGAGGTAAGGCGCTCCAAGGTGTGTACAGGTGAGAAAAGGGCGCAAAAAGATGCGTCGTGCGCCCCAGCGCAAGTTTTTTGCCCCCCGGCGTGTGGTGAACAGTAACTTTGTGCCGGGGCTCAAACTTTCTGCCAATGTTCGGGTTTTTCTTGGCAAAAGCAGTTTTGTGCGCCCCAACGCGCGACGCAATCCCATTGGCCTTAGACTTCGGTTTTCGACTATAAATATTAGTTTTTTCTTTCGAAAAAAGCATCACGAACATAACACAAGGGCTTCTTTACTGCTTTTGAGTAATTCTCTCAAGACGGAGTTTAGAATGAGGGTGTTAGGTGTTTTCATGAGATTTGTGGGATTCAAATTTGTACTTGCACTTTGATTTGAGATCAATAAAATTCCTTTTTTTTGTCGGGTGGATTAGGCACATCGCCGAACCACGTTAAATCTTGTTGTCACTTTACATCGAATTACTTTACTATTATTTCATTGTTTCCGCAATAAATCCTCCTAGTTACAATAAATTCATAACCTCAATATGCAGGATCTACTTCTTAGAGTAGCCATCTTTCTAACTGGAAAGATGCCTTACAATTGCAATTGGTGCAGCGAAGGATGTTGCTCATATCTACACAAAATGTTGGGGGAAACTAGTCCGTGGAAACATAAAGTCCTCGAATGTTTTTTCTCAACTCCCAGCAGTATTGCTGTCTCTGATTTTGGTTTGGCAAGCGTGATGTTAAGCACCAAGCATATGATCTCACAATTTTTTCTCAGGAAATGGAAGTCTGCTGCTTTGGAACCATGTTGGTGGAACTTCTTACAGGCAATCACCTAGTAGGGCACAAGGTTTTGAGGGTGATCTACGCTAGGTCTGTAAATAGGTAGAGTGTTATCCTACCTAGGTCCAAAATATTAATACACATACCCTACTCATATCCATACTTATTAAAGATAATATAATGGGTATGGATAGGGTCTGTACTTAAAAATTACCCATGTACCCATACCCAAAAATTATCCATTACTTTATATTTAAATTTAATTTATGAATCTAAAAATTGTTTATCCCCAAATCAAATTTATATTAATGATAAAATTTTTATATATAAAAATTAAAAATATGTTCATGAATAGTAACAACTAATTAATTTTCTTCATTAAAAATTAAATTAAATTAATAAAATTAATATATTGGGATAAAAAAAATTTTATTTTTAAATTGGAATGGAAATATCAACAGTTGAATATTTTTTATTAATAAAATTAATAGTGGAATAAATAATTTTTATAAAAAAATTAATAAAATTAATTTTGTTAATAAATAAAATTTATTAATATAGAAATTAACTGTTTTTATAAAATTAAATATATAAAAAAGTTTTTGCTTTTAAATTGATTTTATTAACTATTTTTTTAATTATATTAATTTAATTAGCAAAAAGTTTAAAATTAAATAATTTAAATTTAATGATTAAATTAAATTAAATATAAAAAAATTTATTTTTTTGTTATCGTACACCAAATAATATTTTTAGTATATATTGAGAAAATAAATATATACATTAAAAATATAAGTCCAATAAACTAGATCCAATGAGTTTTGAGTTATATAGAATAGGAGAGGATTAAGGTCTAAACCTTTTGAATATTTTAGTATATGGTAGGTTTAGGGTCTCATTTTTTTGAATATTTGAGGTTACGAAGCCATTCATATGGGTTCGTTCCATCAAATCCGAGGAATGGACTTCTAGGTTGTTCAATTGGAGCCTTAGAAGACCAATCAGAGATGATTTTAGTGCAGAAAATGGTTATGCATTTCCCATCTCTTTCTTTGGTTTTACCTGAGCAATCTGCAATTTTCTAAAGAAAAGACAGAGAAACTTCCACCATGTCAATATCAACTTCTTTTTTTATTTACACTACCAAACAATGAGTACTAATATTCTGCGTTCACACTACAATAGTGCTAGTAGTTCAATTATCTTAGATCAATTTCCAAGTATACCAATAGTCTATAAGCACTTTCAGAGAACAAAAGCATAGGCAGATGTCTCAGATCTACGACAACTGGGAGAAGTTGGTGGCAGCTGTTTTGAAGAAAGAGCAGCTTTGGCAACTTTTCCATGATCAATCGAGGAGCCCCAGTATACTTTCTGAAGCATCGGACTTCACTTCCGGTTTGGATTTGAGTTCTCCACTCCATCATGTGCCCTTTGACTTTATAAGTCCTGGAAGTTCATCTTCAGTTGCAAAGTCAGGAGAAGTGCTTCCCAAGCTGGTATTTACTGCAAAGCTTAGTCCAACCTTTCATCTTGAAGATTTGTTGAGGGCTTCTGCAGAGTATCTTGGGAAGGGAACATTTGGAAGTGTGTATGTTGCTACTCTTGATAATGGGATAAGAGTTGTGGTGAAGAGACTGAAGCCGGTGAGTGTTTCTGAAAGACAGTTCAGGCAGCACATGGAGATTGTTGGGAATATCCGGGACGTAAATGTTGCCACATTAAAGGGCTACTATTCTTCCAATGATGAAAAGCTTATGCTGTATGATTATTACAATAACGGGAACTTGTCTCAATTGTTACATGGTATGTCGTTCCACTCTGTTAGAACTTCAGTTTGTCTTTGCTGACTTTTTATTTTTGTGAATGAAAATGCTTCAAGAAAAATGGTTTCTGCAATCTTTTCCTTGAATTGCACTTGGGATATTAGATGTAGAGTGTGTTCAGGTAAGCTTATTTAAATGAAATAAGTTTCAAAATCTTGGTCCATTCAAACACTTTGAGGACTTAATTCAAAATAAGATTTTAACATTTTATAAACTCCAAAAACATCTTGTACCATGTCTTGAGGAGCGCTCGTTTAAAGACCTCAAACATTTCGGATGCAGGTTTAGCATTGAATATACTCTTGATCACAAGTCTTAAAAATTTGCCATTTTAACCATATATGTGTCCTCAATTCAGTCAACACAATAAGCACCAAACAACAGGAGAAATTCGAAAACTTCATATGATTGTATGCATGTTTCCAGGAAGAAATGTTCAACACAATAATCAGGCTCGTGTAGACTGGCCAACCCGATTGAGAATTGCACTTAGTGCATCGAGGGGAATTGCTCAGATACACGCTCAAAAGCTTGTCCATGGAAACATTAAATCTTGTAACATTTTTATTAGTCCAGAGCGATATGTCTGGGTATCGGATATTGGCTTGGCGGACGTGATAACAACAACGGTCCCTCGAACTGCTTGCTGTTATGCTCCAGAACTCAAGAATACTCAAAATGTATCCCAAGCATCTGACGTCTATAGCTTTGGGGTTCTTTTGCTTGAACTCCTTACTCGAAGGTCCCCTGTAGAAGTCAGTACCAGTGGTCATGAAGCTGTTGATCTGGTAAAGTTGGTTAATTCAGTCAGTCGTAGGGAGTGGATGGCTAAAGTATTTGATATTGATCTACTGAAGGATCCTAGTATAAAGAAAGAGATAGTAAAGATGATACAAATAGGAATAACTTGTGTAGCAAAATCCCCAAAGAAAAGACCAAAAATGTCTGCAGTCGTGAAGATGATAGAGGATATCAGTATCACTATGATGAAAATGGGAAATCAGGTTTCTTGGGGAACAGAAAGAAACAAACTGGTGTTTTTTGAGGATAGTAATGACACGTTCGACCTAGAGGATCTGTTGAGGGCTTCGGCCGAGGTCCTGGAAAGGGAAACCTTGGAACTTCATATAAGGCAATATTAGAAAACGAAAGCATAATTGTCGTGAAGAGATTGGGTAAAGTGCTTGTTCCAAGAGAAGAATTTCGGCGACATATGGAGTTCATTGGAAGGATATTGGGGCACAATAATATTGCTGAATTAAGGGCATACTACTATTCTAAGGACGAAACGCTCTTGGTGTATGATTATTACAATCAGGGGAGTGTATCTGCCATGCTACATGGTAAGTGAAACATAAATTTTTAAAATAAAGAGACATATAATCTAATGCATTCTAGTCTACTTTGCAGGAGAAAGACCTTTGGATTGGAAGACCCGACTAGAAATTGCATTGGGTGCAGCAAGGGGAGTTGCTCATATCCACAGACAAGATGGGGGGAAGCTTGTGCATGGAAATATAAGAACTTCAAACATTTTCCTCGACGAACAAAATTATGTCCGTGTTGCTGATGTTGGATTGGCAACAATATTGTCGACCCCAACAACGTTGTCACTTATGAGGAGGCTAAATACTGTGCCCCTGAAGTCATCGACATCAAGAAAATGTCCCAAGCTTCTGATGTGTATAGCTTTGGAGTTGTGCTACTTGAACTTATCTCTGGAAAGCAACCATTACACCACACGGATGATGGCGAGACCGTCTTGCTAATTAGGTGGATTTGGTCTGTTATCCGTGAGGAGTGGGTTGTTGAAGTGGTTGATAAAGAGCTTCTGAGATATCAGCATGACGAGGAGGCAGTGATGCAGCTGCTGCAAACGGTGATGGACTGTGTTGTTACCGTCCCTGAGGACAGACCTAAAATGGCTGATGTAGTGAGGAAGCTGGAGGATATTATTGACGTTGAAACAGTGAGCAGTTCATCTGTTGAATCAACATTGAGAGATCTATTAATGTCCACTCCCGCACCATGAAGTTGTGTGTATTTGCAGAAGTCTTAGTCTTCTTCTTCTCTCATCTAATAATTACTTACATGTGCAAGAACATTAGAGTTTGATTGGTGTAGGACATATAAAAAGGTAACGTGATCTAAGGTCGTCACAAGATCATTCAGGGTTAGTCTATTCTTTTAGCTTCAGTCGAACAACAATGATCAAAGAGGTCGGAGATGCTGGTTGAGTTAAGGTTCTTGTTTCTTTTTTCTTTCCCCCTTTTGGTACATAAAGCTGATACAAGGTTAGATTTGCTTCATAATTTCAGCGAACTGAACATACTTTTGTCTGATATTTGTAGGGTCCTGCTAAGGTAGACGCACACGGCCTATCTCATGTGTAGAATCCATCACGTGCCTCAATTGGATAGTTCTTGCTTAGGGTCTCATCTGGTGCTGGGTTGGGTTAAATGGGTCAGGTTAGATCCGACCCAGACAAAAAGATGGAATTTTGGAGTGTTTGGATATTTTTAATGTTGTGTAGGTGCAATTTTGATGTTCTACTCTTTTTTCCATATCACAACCAATGAGGAGCATCTACAAAAGTCCCTCACCGTACTTCATGCGGGGTTGCTTTATGGCTGATAGCTTAATTTCAACATTCAACTACCTAATCAATAATCCTGCCTGCATAGAAATTTCTACGAAATTAAGGCAAGAACTTACAACTTTATATAGCATTCCATGAACTTCACTCATTTTCAGTCATCTGGAAAACAAATTTACTATACTCCCGCAGAAAGGACCTTGAAAATGACCCAAGTGTACGACAATTGGGAGAGGCTTGTCCGAGCCACACTGCGACGAGATGAGCTTTGGCAGTTATGTCATGACCACTCGAGGACCCCGAGTGGTGGCTCCACCACCTCAGGTCAGAGGCCAGTCCTGGTTCAAGCTGTCCGGTGGCTCCAAAAAGTTCTTCCAAGAACCCTTTGAATCAAGAGAATCGACAGGGTGGGGGAGTTGAATTCAAGAACGCTAAGCCTATGAGGAGAGGGAAATTGAGATTGCATCTGGATAGATGGATTTTGACTCCATGTGTAACGCCCCGGAATTTTTTATTTATATTTTTTTTTCGTATTTAATCAAGTAATATACCTTATTTTATTTTATTTAATATTTCAATTAAAACTGTAGTAAGGCATGTACTATGTTTTCAGAATAATATATTTATATATATAATATATAGATAATACTAACTTATCTTTTGATCAAATAATGATAATTAATATTGTAGATATTCTATATTTTGGGAAGTATAAGTTATAATTTTACTTGAATTAATGTTATATTAATACAAGGAGTTGAATTATCCAATTCTAGGAATTAATGATAAAGACATTAGATTTATAGTAGGATAAATATCCTAGTCCTAGTAGAGTTATTAGAGTCCTACTTGGATTAAACCACCTCTTTCATATGAGTATAGTCCCTAAAACCAAAACCCTAATTACATTTAACAGTAAATGAAAGAGGAAAAAGGGAAAGAAGGAAAAAGGACAGCAGCTGTGGCAGAGGGAAAAGGAAAAGGAGACGGCATTTGTTGGAAGTGCATTAGAAATTACACGAGGTAATTCATGAGTTTGTAGACTTCATATTTGATAAATTCAAAATTCAATGATGCTGTTAGGTTTTTATTTTCTCGAAAACAGATATTGTGACAGTTTTAGTACTTCTCATCCGAATTAAGAAAAATCATCAACACAAAAATTTTAGATCTGTGTCTTAGGTTTCTAATGCCTCCTAAATTACCACAATCTGATTTAAATGAAGTAAGTTATGTGCAAAATACTAAGATGTGTCCAGTCAGAAGATATAGGACTTTGATTTTTCCAAAAAGGGATATTGGTGACGCTTTTAATACTTCTTCCCGATAGAATTAAGTAAAATAATCAACATAATATTTTTACATATGTTTCTTAGGTTTCTATTCCCGCCTGAATCACTTCAATCCGATACTTAGTGAGTGAGTTATGAGTAAAATACAAAGGTGTGGCATGACAGAAAATACAGGGCTTCGATTTTCCTAGAACAGAGTATTGTGATGCCTTTTACTACATTATTTAAATTTAATTGGGAAATATATTCAACATATGAATTTTATATATTTATCTTAGGTTTCTAATTCTGAATAAATCACCTCAATCCAAGTTATATATAGAAATTTACGATCAAAATACTAAGATGAGTCAAGTCTGGAAATACAGGACTTCGATTTTCTTAGAACAGAATATTGTGACACCTTTTACTACTTGATTTCAATAGAATCTAGAATAATGTTCAACATAAGAACTGAATATTTATATCTTAGGTTTTTACATACATTTAAATCACTTTAATCCGATGCATAGGGAGAAATTTACGGCTAAAACACTATGGTGTGGCAATATAGAAAATACAGGACTATGATTTTCCTAGAACAGAATATTGTGACAACTTTTACTACTCGATTCGGTTTAATGGGGTAATAAGGTCAACATATGAATCGTAGATCTATATTCTAGGTTTTTACAGGATATTGAATCACCTTCATCCGAGGCCTGTAGTAAAAGTTATATCTTAGATACAATCAAGTGTCACATCAAAAAATTTCCTAAACATTAGAAATCTGCTTTCGCACCACTGCTGCCTCTTGAACTCGATTTTCCTCCCTCATATTAGCCAATTTAGACTGTATCATCAACATAATAGTTTTAGTACTCGTTCTTAGCTTTGTAATTCCATAAGAATCGAGTCAAACGGATATCTAGAAAGAGTGTTATGAGTGAATCAACAAAGTACGTACGAAAGGATAAATTCTTAATAAGTTTTGTGAGTATGTATGTACTAGACTAGTCCCAAGTAAATTTTGTCTTGTTAGTCAGTTAAATTGGTGATTGATTTGTTTATTAAATGAATCAGGTGACTCACCAATTGAGTTAATTGACACTGAGATAGGATTGACTTCTAGGATCAATCTTGAAGGTGAGTGCCTAAACCTATAACTACTATATAATGTTACTTTTCAAAACCCAGAAGGATATATGTATAGTAATGCATGATATGAAACATTTTTTCAATATACACTGCACCATATATGTACTCCACTGCACACAAAAAGAACTCTTTTTCTTGTTTTCATTCTGCACAAAAGAAATCTTTTTCTTGTTTTATTTCCGCACAAAAAGAAATATTTTTTTCTTGTTTTAATTCTAGAAAAAGAAATGTATGCTTTATGATTTTAATGCTTCTAAACTACCAATTAAATTCGATGATCAACTGATTACTGTTACTGCTACTGTTATTGTTAGTTGGATCCAACTTGGTCCGGGTGTGTGAGGGGCTTCACTGGGCAGCAACGGGCTAGCCTGTTGAACCCCAAGCCCCCATGGCCTAATCCCCCCAGCGCACAACAGAAGCCGTTTGTGGCTGAGGTGGGTTGTAGGAATTCCCGGGGACGCTCGGGCACTGTTTTGGTAAGGTTGCACCTTGCCCGGAGCGATAAATGACTGTTGCGGTAGAAGCCATAAGGTTGACTGGCTACAACAAATACTGTCTGATCATCGCATTTAAGTTGTTAGTCTAAGAAAATCATTTATTAAACTCTTAACTTGATACTGCTTGACTGTTTATAAAATTATTGACTTGTTACTGCTTGACTGTTTATAAACTTCTTGATTGTTACTGCTAAACTGTTCTATGAATTCCACTTATGTTTTTTTTTCCTCAAATAATTTCACTGTTCGAATTCTTGAACATTTTCACTGTACAAATGATTTTTATTCCGAAACTCACATTGCACATACTTGGCACTCACTGAGTCTTTTACTCACACTCGTTTTCCTCTTTAACTTCCTTCTAGCAGAGTTGTATCCTATCCCTAGTAAGGATGTTGAACCTGCTTCTGACGAGAACAGGAATTGAAGAATTTCTTTTGGAATGAGGACTTTCCAGTAGGTTTAGCATTATTGCTATGTTGGTAAATTAGTTCTTCTCCTTTAATGATTTTCTAGTTGGGAGAGGAATTTTGGACATTTTGAGTTTTATGTTGTAAGAATTATTTAAGTTATTATGAATTTTTGGAGTTTTCTTATTTAAGATTATCATTTTTGGATAGATAATACTGATTATTTGGGATCGAGTTTCACGCCTCAAGACTAGATTGTAGGAATTAATTTTGGGGCGTGACACCATGGCTGTCCAATACTTTGGTTAATCCCAAATAACTGATGATTCGTATTTAGGCTTATCTTTTAAGCATTCAAATTTGGATAGAGTTAATAAATAGTTGGCGCAGGCAAGAATTGGCCTAGAGATTTTTTTTTATTCTTCTGTTTGCTAATAAGCAAGGAACTTGTAACCAACATGTTACGGTATGTAATATTCTAGGCATTGTTGCTCTTGTTGCAAGTTGCATCACTATTAGAAGATTTAATAGCATCTGTTAAGCAGAAGTTGAAAGAATTAAAAAGATAAATTGTTCTGCAATATATCTTATAAATGACAGAGATACAGTGAGCCTGAGTTTAATTCCTTAGGCAGATTTCAAGGACCCGAGATGCGTTGGTGGCATAATAATCACAAACAAGAATTTCAGCTGTAAAAAAGGATGGCAAATGAGAGACCAACAAATTACTGTTGAGATTGATTCAAATTAGATTTTAGTAAGTTAAAATCAGTTCCTACAAATGTGCTAGTGGTTGTATTTCAGTTTCTTTGTAAGAGTTGCTGTGATAGTTTCTATAGTCTGTGTGTCAGTTTCTTGTACAGCCTATAAAAGGCCTTATTTGCTGTTCATAATAATATATAAGGAGACTTCACTTTCTCTTATATATTCTGTCCCCTTTAACATTGTTTTCTGTTTTTATTTTGCCAACATATTTTGGTACCAGAGCCATTATTCTGGGACCCATGAGATAGTGACTTTATAAAAAATAAAAATAAAAAAGAAGAAGAAACAGAGAGAAGTTTAAGGGAAAAAAAAAGAGAGGTTCATATAAACCTTAACAATGGCAGGCAAGAGAACTTCAACTACATCTCAACCTTTAATTCCTTTATTCAAGGGTAAGAGTTATGAATTCTAGAGTATAAAAATGAGAACCCTGTTTATGTCTCAAGAATTGTGGGAGCTGGTGGAAAATGGGTACAATGACCCAAATGATGAGCAAAGGCTTCAAGAAAACAAAAAGAAGGATGCAAGGGCTTTGTTTTTTCCTCAACAAGCAGTCACGCATGATATTTTCTCCCGAATCTCTGCAACAACTACTTCTAAGGAAGCATGGCAGACTCTTAAAAGGGAATTTCAGGGTTCATCGAAGGTAATTACTGTTAAACTTCAATCTCTTCGTAGAACATTTGAAATGCTTCAAATGGGTACTTCTGAATCAGTTCAAACTTATTTGTTGAGGGCTTTCGCAATTGTTTCTCAAATGAGGGCATATGGTGAAAAAATCACTGATGAGACTGTGGTTTCCAAATTATTGAGGAGTCTAACTCTTAAATTTGATCATGTTGTCACTGCAATAGAGGAGCCTAAAGATTTATCTACTTATTCCTTTGATGATTTAATGGGTTCTTTACAAGCTCATGAGGACAGATTGAACAACTCATCAACAAAAAATGAAGAAAAGGCATTCCAAGTCAAAGGAGAATTCTCTCATACTAAATCAGATGACAAAACTTCAAATAGAGGTGGCTTTCATGGTGGAAATCGAGGACGAGGAGAACAACTTGGTGAACAAAGGCAGTTTAAAAATAACCAGAGACTAATTAGGTGCCATTATTGTGGAAAATTAGGCCACAAAGAGGCTGATTTTGGACCAAGCAAAGAAATGAAGGGGAGCATGCCAATGTTATAGAAGAAGAGAGTATGTTATTTATGGCTCATTGTTTTGATAAAGTTTTTACTGATGCTATTTGGATTTTGGATAGTGGATGCTCTAATCACATGTCAAGTTCCAAGTCATTATTTAGAGATCTTGATGAGACAGAGAAATCAACAGTTCGACTTGGTGATGATAAGTTGATTAAGGTTGAAGGAAAAGGTACAATTGTCATCAAAACAAATCATAGTAATACTAAAATTCTAAATGATGTGCAATTTGTTCCTGGTTTGGCTTACAATTTGTTAAGTATTGGACAATTGATGGCTAATGGGTACAGAATCTTGTTTGATAATGACTCATGCAATGTTGATGATAAGAAGTCAGGTCATACAATAGTTAATGTCCAAATGGCACAAAATAAAATGTTTCCACTTGAAGCAGCCTCTCAAGTTAATAATTCTGCACTTGTTGTTAGTAAAATTGGTGAGTCTAAGCTATGGCATTTCCGTTATGGGCATTTAAATGAGAGTGGATTAAAGTTGCTAAGTCAAAAGGATATGGTTAATGGGTTACCTAAGATTGAGTCTTTTGAGTTTTGTGAAAGGTGTGCTTTGGGAAAACAAAGTAAGAAACCCTTTCCTGTTAGAAAATCTTGGAGGGCTAGTAGTTGTCTTGAATTGGTGCATGTTAACCTATGTGGACCTATGAATACTGAATTGTTTGGTGGGAATCGGTATTTTTTATTGCTAATTGATTATTACAGTCGCATGAATTGGGTTTATTTCTTGAGATATAAATCTGAAGCTCTTGTTACTTTTAAGAAATTTAAGGCCATGGTAGAAAATCAGATTGGCAGCAGTATCAAATGCCTTTGGACAAATAGGGGCGGTGAATTTATTTCTACTAAATTTAATGATTTTTGTGAGGAATGTGGTATTCACAGGGAGCTTATTGCACCATATTCGCCAAAGCAAAATGATATTGTGGAATGAAAGAATCGAACTGTGGTGGAAATGGCTAGAAGCTTACTAAAAGCTAAGGATCTCTCGAATTCTTTTTGGGCTGAAGCAGTTGCAAAGCAATCTATCTATTGAATATCTCTCCGACATGGGGCCATTATGAATAAAACACCATATGAAGCATGGAATGGTAGGAAACCAAGTGTAAGCCACTTAAAAGTTTTTGGTTGTATAGCCTATGCTTTAATTAATTCTCAATCTCATCACAAACTTGATGAAAAATCTGAA
Source organism: Jacaranda mimosifolia (assembly GCA_018894105.1). Taxonomy (NCBI): domain Eukaryota; kingdom Viridiplantae; phylum Streptophyta; class Magnoliopsida; order Lamiales; family Bignoniaceae; genus Jacaranda; species Jacaranda mimosifolia. The sequence goes on along the minus strand of CM032125.1, from coordinate 35,871,230 downwards.
AAGTGCATTTTTGTTGGCTATAGTCCTCAGTCAAAAGCATATCGGCTATATAATCCTTTAAGTGGTAAGATTGTTATTAGAAGAAATGTGGTTTTTAATGAAGATGCAGAATGGGATTGGGGAGGTGCTCAAGGTGCTCAAAAGAATAACCAAGTTCCAGTTTTAGAAGATGCTATTGTTGATATTTCACCCTCAAATTCAGTAAGTTCCTCTCCTACAGGCAGTAATTCTTCAAGTCCAATCAGTTCTAGTTCCTCCTCATCTGATGAAACTCCACCAAGGAAATTCAGGTCCTTGAGATAAATTTATGTATCTTGCTCTTTTGCTTTGTGTGTTTCAGATCCAACATTTTATGAGGAAGCTGCACAAATAGAAGAATGGCGCAAGACTATGGATGAAGAGACGGCTGCAATTAAAAAAAATTAGACTTGGGAATTGGTGGATTTGCCTAAAGGGAAGAATGTTATTGGGCTTAAATGGGTGTTTAGAACTAAATATCATGCTGATGGAAGCATACAAAAGCATAAAGCTCGACTTGTAGCAAAAGGATATGCCCAGCAACATGGCATTAATTTTGAAGAAACGCTCCCTCCAGTTGCTCGCTTTGAAACAGTAAGATTATTACTTGCTTTAGCTACTCAATTATCTCTTCCTATTTTTCAATTTGATGTAAAATCCGCTTTTTTGAATGGAGATTTGGAAGAGGAAGTTTATGTTTCTCAACCTGAAGTTTTTGTTGTTGATGGCCATGAGAATAAAGTCTTTAAGTTGAGAAAAGCACTTTACGGGCTTAAGCAAGCTCTGCGAGCACGGTATAGTAAAATTGATAGCTATTTTTGTGAAAATGGATTTGAAAGAAGTGATAATGAGCCTACTTTATGTTTAAAGAAAGAAGGGGAAGATGATTTTCTTGTAATTTGTCTCTATGTTGATGATATGATCTATTTTGGGTTCAATGAACATCTTCTTGCTGACTTTAAGTCCTCTATGATGAAGAAATTTGAAATGACAGATTTGGGGTTGTTGCAATATTTTCATGGGCTTGAGGTGAAACAGGGTGCAGATGGAATTTTTATTTCATAGCAAGAGTATGTATGCAACTGATATGCTTGACAAGTTCCACATGCTGCATTGCAACAAGGCTTCCATGCCAATGAACTCATATGAAAAATTGCATGCTAAAGATGGCACGGGAAAGGTTGATGCAACTTATTTTAGGAAGTTGATAGGTGGATTGAATTATTTAACACACACTCGACCTGACATTGCATTTTCTGTCTGTATTTTGTCTAGGTTCATGCATAATCCAACAAAACATCACCTTGGAGCAGCTAACATAGCGGGGACTGCTAACTTTGGGATTTGGTATTCTAAAGTTTCAGATTTCAAATTATTTGGTTATACTGACAGTGATTGGGCAGGTTCTTTGGATGATAGAAGAAGTACATCAGGTTAATGTTTCTGCCTAGGTTCTAGTGCAATCTCATGGAGTTCAAAGAAGCAAGAAACTATTGCACTATCATCTTCAGAGGCAGAGTACATTGCTGCAACTTCATCAGCCTGTCAAGCAGTGTGGCTGAGAAGGATTCTTGTTGATTTGGACAAAGAGCAAGTTGCAGCAACAAAAATTCTTTGTGACAACAAAGCAACAATTGCAATGACAAAAAATCCAGCTTTCCATAGCAGGACAAAGCACATAGAAACGAGGCATCATTTCATTCGAAGATTGGTAGCAAATGGAGAAATAGTGCTGGAATTCTGTAGTACTAATGATCAAGTGGCTGACTTGTTTACAAAGTCTTTGTCTCATCCCAAACATGATTATTTTCGTCAGCAATTAGGTGTCTGTAACTTTGAATCAAGTGGGCATGTTGAGATTGATTCAAATTAGATTTTAGTAAGTTAAAATCAGTTCCTACAAATGTGCTAGTGGTTGTATTTCAGTTTCTTTGTTGGAGTTGCTGTGATAGTTTCTATAGTCTTCGTGTGTCAGTTTCTTATACAGCCTATAAAAGGCCTTATTTTCTGTTCATAATAATATATAAGAGACTTCACTTTCTCTTACATATTCTGTCCTCTTTAACATTGTTTTCTGTTTTTATTCTGCCAACAATTACAATGATGGTCTTAGTTAGAAAATTGTTCCCTTTTGCATTTGCAAAGCTCAAAACTCTTTGTTATTCTATTGATAGTGCCGTTTTTGGAGCTGGTCTTTGTAACTATCCTTAAATCCAACCATCGCCAAAAATATTGGTGTTATATTGATATATCCAAAGATGGATGGAATTTTCAATGAAATTCAATCACAATTTCTCATCAATTACGCCTATAGAACTTGACAAAGTTAAAAAAATCCATATGAAGGTAATATTACTCAATGTAGTTTCCTGATTCAGCAGGAGCTCAAACAGAGATGTCTAAGATGTATGACAATTGGGAGAGGCTGGTGGAAGCTGTGATCCGGAGGGAACAGCTTAGAGAAATCGCTCTTCAAGACTCCATGAGCCTGAGCAATGCCTCCATATCATCCGAATTGTGGAGGGAACATTCTCAACGAATCAGTCTAGACTCCAGGAGCCGGAGCAGCGACTTCAAATCATATGAATTCAGTTTTAGTTTGAATTCTCACATTTCAACTCAGGATGATCTTCTAATATCAGACAAGATTGTACCAATAGAAGGTTGTAGTTTTCCATGGAACAGGGAGGATTTGTTTGGAGCTTCAGCTGAGAAGCTTGGGCGGGGAACACTTGGATCTACGTATAAGGTAATGTTGAATGAAAGAACCACATTAATTGTGAAGAGATTGAGGGAGCTGAAAATTCCAATACAGGAATTTGAGCAGCAGATTCAGTTTCTTGGAAGCATTCGGCATGAGAATGTAGTGCCAGTAATAGCATACTTTTATTTTGAGGAGACCAAGTGTTTGATCTATGATTTTTGCAAACAGAGCGTGGGATCAATGCTGCATGGTTAGTCAAAAACTTTAACTCACTTTTTAATGCTAGGATGTTTGTTTAAATGCACAAATTTGCCTATCGATATTAACTCTTTGGTGGGATTTGACTCGATTACTTAAAAATTGGGTTTTTGCTAGAAAGGGATTCGATTTTATATACTTTTCTGTTGTAGAAATTGAATTCTTTTTGGTATTAGATTTCTTAGTTTCAACTTGAATTGGTGGCTCTTACAAATAGAAGTGTTTTGTGATTATTTAAGACATGTAAAACTCGTGTGAAGTTTTTGCTTTGAATTATGAAATGAGTAATAAAAAGGGATTATTTTTAATTGTTTGGAATATACTTTGTCAAACACTTGTTGTGGGCTATGAGTGAAATAATACAAAAAGGATCCTTCACTGATTACTTAAGATAAATTCATGAAACTTACGAGACACTTATTTTGACGAATGAATGGAGTAATACAAAGGGGTTTTGAGAGTTTTTTTCAGTTAGTCTAAGTGTGGTTGTACAAATGATACTTTTTGTGTGGGTGCTGGACATCTCATATTCATGAATTATTCTCTCATAGTGTAAGCAGAAAAGAAAAAAAAAAAAAAAAGAACAAAAAAAGGTCTAGTAGACTAATTTTGTCGAACTATTTAAATTTATATGTTTTGGTTTTTATTTCTCAAGTATTTGCCGTTAACTTTGTTGATATGATTTATAAACTCCTAATAAATCAAATTTCGTATTTAAATTGGTTCCACTATGTACCCAACAAACTTGTCACTCAACTTTGCAGATAAAATTGGGAAAAATCTAAGGCCTTTGGGTTGGTATACACGGCGGAGAATAGCCATTGGAACAGCACGGGGTCTTGCTCATATCCACGCACAGCATGGTGGGAAGCTGGTCCATGGAAATATAAACCCCTCAAATATATTTCTTAACTCCCAACAATATGGCTGCATATCTGATCATTGCTTGGTCACAATAGGGGAGAACAACGATCAGCCTCCAATGCCCGACACAGGTTACCACGCCCCAGAAGTAATAGATTTCCGACAAGTTTCCCAGGCCTCTGATGTCTACAGCTTTGGAGTTCTGCTGCTTGAACTTCTGACTAGAAAGTCCCATGATCATGCAAAACTAGGCAATAAGGTTGTCGGGTTAGTTACATGGGTGAATTATATGACTAGCAAGAAGGGGACTAGTAAAGTATTCGATTCAAAGCTTGTAAAGAGTAGTTCTACAATGGAGGAAGAGATGCTGAAAATGCTGCTGATAGGAATGCATTGTGTGGCTGGGAGACCAGAACGGAGGCCTAAAATGCCGGATATATTAAGAATGATGGAGTGTTGGGAGCAATAGGGAACGCTACAATATTAACCGACATCGACATATTGGAAAATTACTACAATATTCAGTTGAACTCGAGGTTTACTTCCAACTATCTATATTCTAAGATGTCGTATAAGTTTAATATTTTTGGTTTTATTGTATGTGTACATATATATATATATATCAATTATTATAAACTAATGCTAATTTGTGCTTGCTTGTGATAATTTATAATGTTTGTGATGGATTACTAATTGTTATAACTATACATTTGAGTTGTTGAATTTTATACTATTTTATTCAATTAAAAATTTTGAGTTGTTTGGGGAATTTGTACTGACTTAAAATTCATTTGAAAAATCGAGCTTAATTGAATTAAGTTGAGCTCGATGTTGAAATTTTTTCCCAAGTCAATTTGATAGCACTGTACTGTTGTGGGATTAGCTTTTGTCAAATCAATTTTTTTCTATCACACTTGTGTAATTTTCTTAGGTATACACAACTATAGGAAGAATTGTGTTTCCTTGTTGAAATCTTTTCTTGGGTTTTTCAAATTGATGGATTGCACGTAATCTTTAATATGCAGGGCTCCAATGACAAGGAATAACAAAAATATGTCTTAGTTGGGGTTTTTGAATATGTTTCCTTTCTTGCTTAGTTGGCTCTTCTTTTACTCAGATTAGGCTAATTTTTAATGATATAAGTGTCCGTTTGATTTTATTTTCAAAACTCTTTTTTATTTTTTTCGAAAATAAAAATAAAAAAATTATCAATTTCTCTCATATTTTTACGAACACTTTTATTTTCACCACATTTTTTCAAGCATACTCTCTATCTCTCTACTTTTCATTTTCTCCTACACACATTTTTCAAATACAACTCATTTTTAACCCTACATAATTATTACATTTTAAACAAAACCTCCAAACAACATTTTATTTTCAAAAACAAATTTATAACTAACTTTTCACTATTTCTTTTCATCAAAAATAAAAATGTCTCTAGAAAACAAATCCAAACGCCCCTAATTGCCTGTTTGGTTTCATTTTCTGAAGCCATTTTCATTTTTCAGTAAAAATATACATTGAAAAGTTAGTTAGAAATTATGTTTTTGGAAAGCAGTTGTGTTTGGATGTATTGTTTAAAATTATAGATTTATATAGTTGTAAAAATGAGATATATTTGGATGTTGGGTATTTTTTGTAAAAAGAAAGAAAGTTTTTGAATTTGAATTGATGATGTGATGTGTAATTATTTGAAAAAAAATAATATTATAATTTAAGTTTGAATTTGATTTTAAATTTATAATATTTTTGTTATGAATGTTATTTGAGAAGTATTGGGACTATAACAAGTAAATATAGATAATAATAGGGGTTGAAAAGGTATGAAAATGAAGAAAAAATGTGAAAAGTAATGTTTTGAGAATAAAAATGTATGAGAAAATAGTGTAGAAATTGACAATTTTTTATTTTTATTTTAAAGAGAAAATGAAAATGAGGTTTGAAAATGAAAACAAACAGCCGTGAATAGTTTCCAAATTCGAAAACCAAGATTATCCTCAATAGACCCCATTTTCTTATTTTTAGTAGCTGGACTCATTCAAGATCAACTTTAGTATCTGTAGTTCTCTTCTGTAGAGCTGATGTGAGATTGTGACCAGAGGATCTAAAAATGTTTGAAAACTGCTACTTCTGGCCAAGGATTTTGGTTGTGGTACTTACTCTTTTAATTAAGGTCAAATCTCATTGGCGCCACAAGTATCTCAAGAAATAATTAAATCATGGTTGCCTTAATTTCATATTTGAATTCAAAGGTACCAAGGTGCCGGTCCTTTGCAGCCATCTAAATTTAGCTGACATGATATGACTTGAGAAAGAATAAGGGTTTGTTTATTTTGAGAGATGAAGCAGGATGAAAGCCCACATTTTATCTCATCCCATATTTATTTTGAGTAATTAAAGCCTTGTATAAAGTTGTTGGTCTGTCACTGTGCTAACAAAATGAGAGATGAGTCATTCCACCTTTGAGGTGGGATGGTTTTATCACTTGATTGGAGTCGCACCTTCAAATAATTTTCAGTTGCGATGCCAAACAAAAAATTTAAAAATAATTGCAAAAATTTAAATATTAAAAATATATTTATATTAAAATAATTAAAAGAAAAATTGATATATATATATAATTTGTGTAAAGATATTATATTGGAATAGAGAAAAAATAATTTCTTTAAGCTAATAGAAAAAGAAGAAATAATTGGATGTTGTACTAACATGGATAAAAATTATTTTTTTATGCTAAATAAAAAAAATATTTTAATTATGGGTACTTTAGTCTTTTATAATTTATCCAAATTTTATAATTTATATTTATGTAAACATTCTCAATACAACAATCTAATTTTTTCATTTATATCATGTCACAAAATAAACATCTAATCAAAAATATAAAATTATCCTAATTCTAGTCTTTACTTCTCATTTCATCCTATTATCCTACATCCCATTTCACAAAGTAAACAGGCTCTAATTATATAAAGAAACAGAAAAGAACTTTGGAGAAATCAGAAAAGAAGGAAGTGAAAGAAAATATATTATTTTATTGAATATAACTATTTTTGATAATATACTTGACCAGAGTTCTAAGTCAAATTTGGACTTAGTCTATTTTATCTAATCGATCAAAGTCAAAATCTTCTCAGTAGATTCACACGTGGGGTCTTCGACGGGAAAGAGACCTAGTTTAGTAGTTACCAAACAAAAACCATTCAAAGTTTATGTAAACGAAAAGGTCATGAAATCAAAGCTATTGTGTGAAATTATAAAAAAGAAATTATAGGTTTCAAGTCAAGTTAGAGGTGTCAATTTGTTCAGATTAGATGAGTTTGAGTTGGGTTGAGGTAAGAGTATAACATAAAAATATCAAATCCAAACTCAAACCCAACTCAACCCGATATTATATTCAAAAGGTTTAATCTTAACCTGACTCATAAAATTTTGTGCCAGGTTTAGGTGGATCTGATTTTTAGTCAGGTCACCTAATAACCTGATAAACCTGATCCAACTAAATCCAACCTAATCTATTTATTTTACTTTTCATATTTACAAATTCCAACATCATAATTGAGTAGAAATTTGATCTACAATAAAATCTAAAATTTGGCATAATAATTAAGGTTTAAGAAACACAACAACTTGTCATGTCCATGAGTACCCTAAATACAAAAAGGAAAAAAAAATTGTTCAATTAACAACTTTGATGACAACTATCGAATGATCAAAATGCATAATTTAACTACAAAATAGTGGAGATTAAAGTTGAAAGACAAAAACATATTAAATTCAATTGTCTTTGAATTGGAAAAATGGAAGTGTTTTACTTATTTGTTAATAATGTTATTGTAATTTGTAAATTGTAATTGAATTTTCAAATTTTAGATTTTTGTATATATATTATTTATATTTTATTTTAATTAGTTAAATTTTTAGGTGGGTCAGGTTGGATCAGATTTATTGAATAATTGGGCCACCCACTTATTTTTGTTAAGTTAATTGGGTTGACCCAAAAATAACCCTACCTTAATTTTTTTTAAGGTTCATTTTCAAATCTGACCCGATTTGATTCAAACAAAAAAAAAATCCAAATCCAAACTTAATTCTTAATGATTTGTCATTATCATATTATCGGATTGGATTTGATTTTGATACTGTGCCAAGTCCGCTCAATAGTAAGAATCATGGGTACTGTGGAATGTGGGGGCATTTCTCAATAAATGCAGCGGCAAAAATGTAATTTTAAAAATGCATCGTCATCAATGCTGTTGTGCTTCAATAATTGATGCTGCGGTCAATCTCAAGCCACGTATAATATATTTTCCTTTCACGCTTTTGCTCCATTGTCCTTTCGGGAGGCAATAAGATCTCTCATTTCTTCCCTTGACATACTGCGAGAGTGCGCGCAAGAAGTGGGATTTCCTTGTTTGACCATTTCCAGCCCCGTCCGAAATACAATTCTTTGATCTGTAAGCTCAGGCAAAGATGGCTAGATGTTATGACAACTGGGAGAAGCTAGTGGAAGCCGTGATTCGCAGGGAGCAGTTCCGGCAACTTAGTCTGGAAGATTCAAGAAGCCCCAGCACAAGATCATCCGATTCAGATTTTAGCAGTTCGAGTTCTGACATATCTTTCAGACTTCCTCAGTCTCCTCTGCACCCAGATGCAGTTAAACTTAGGCTTGCGCAAAGTGTGAAAGAAGGGAGGCAGAGTGGAAGTAGGAAGCTGCCTGGAAAGAGAAGAAATTTTATGTGGAAAGGCCTCTCAATCCTTGTGAGATTGCTTGAAATTCTAGTTCTACCTTTTCAATATTTATATATCTCTTTCACTTGCTTACAATATGTGAGATCATCACAAGGTCGTTCCGAGTCTGTTTAATAGGTTGTCCATATTAGAGTAGTTGGAAAACATCAGACCTAAAACAGAAACAAATGTTACAGTTGCCTGAAGGGTTCCAGTGAAAACCGTGTATACTTCAACTATTACAAGTATGAGTGGTTGAATTCAAACATAAGAAAAATAGTAGGATAACAATAATGAGTGTATTTATATGGTTCTACCGAGATGGACTTGAATGGACCGTCCTGCTTTTGATGTCGAAATGCGGCCACATCTTTTAATTAGGCAGCTCTCTTTTTTTCAGTTCAGAGACAACCCAAGTAAAAAGATGTGAATTTTGATGTGTTTGGATATTTTTAAATCATGTGGCAACATTTTTATATCATGAGCTTTTACCCATATCATCTTGAATTATTTGAAACAGAGTGGTTTCTCCTCCAAGAAGGGCACCTATGGCAGAGAGGGAAGAGAACTTCAATGGTCCAAAGCTCAGAGAACATTGCACGGCCTTGAACCCATGAAAACTGCTGGTTTTTTCAGCAAGCAGAGCTATAAAGAAGTTTTACAAGTCGATGAAGAAGCAAAGAGGAGAGCTGAATTTGCAAGGTTTTTATCCATTTTTTATATTGAGGTCTAAAAACCTTGGTGCAAATTGGGACGTAATCTTTTTTTCTTTGTCGTTTTTCATCATTTGTAGGCTTCAAGAACTGCACACTCTCAAGGGTCACATTGAATCACTTGTGAAAGCAAAAGGCCTTGATATTGATTCAATCCATCATAATTATTATACAGTTTGAAGATGAAGTGAACCTCACATGAGATGATGAATATACTCAGAATTTGAAGAACAGAAAGACTGCCTTAATTACTAAGGAGACCCCTTCTTCCCGGACAATGGGGGCAGAAATATGGATACAATTCTTTTCCGATGACCTCCAAATACCTTCTGATAGGGTTGAATGAATGATTCTTAATGCATAGGCAGCATATTTTCTTGAGCATGAAATAGATCTACTTAGTTGAGCTTGAAATAGCTAGGAAGAAAATGATCAATGGTATATCCAGAAGATGCATTTTGTTTATTGCAAAAGAGCTTGGCGCTGTAATAATTTCATATTTCAGAAACATTGGATTATCCCTATGTTATTCTGTTATTTCTAGTCTATTATGACACTAGTGCAGTTTATCTGGGAAGTGAAATGAATACTTTCCCTGTTTCGAACGAAAAAGCCGAATAATAAAATTTGGTTTGTTCTTTGCTTTGAGGTTCCATTGTGGTTTAAAGGTTCATTCAAGTGGGGCTGGCTTGCTCTCAAAAGTGAGGAAGAAAGCCCGATTTGGAGGACCTGGGCGCCATTTACCCTGATGTATAAGTATTATGAATATGGTAATATTCGATGTTATCATCATCAAATAGCATATTTAAAGCTTTTTGGGTCTTAAGGGAAAATGTCTAGGATTCATGACAACTGGTAGAGGCTGGTGGCAGCCGTGCTCGAGAGAGAGGGGATTTGGCTACTCTGTCATGCCCCCCAGAATCAGCTCTGAATCATCGGATCTCAGTCCCACTTCCCGCTCTTCTCTTGATGATAATAATTCCAAATCTCCAAATGCAGAATGGATTGAAGAATATGAACCTGGGGGGGTAAATTTCACTTCTGTGGTGCTCCGTGATGGAACTAGACATCTTCCATGAGTGCGCTTCAGGAACGCTCTTACCTAAGCCACATGAACAAAAGCAATTTTATACTTCATTTTGATCTGTCTGATGTTGGCAAATAGAATCCGTTTAGAAGCAGTTTATTTGTTAGCTAGCTACTTGATTGGGTCGCATATACACTCTCAAATAGGTCGGGTTACGCTCTATATCTGAAAGCACAATAGGATTATTGAGTGGCTTTTGACAATGGTGGCTCTATCTTTAGTCAAGAAAAGCGATCGGCTTAGGCTTCCAAATTTTAGAGGCCACCTATATGTATTTTCTTCTATATCTTAGGCCTCAAAAATAAAAATATAAGGCCTATTTTTTTTTTTCTTTGTTTACACTATAGGCCTAAAAAGATTAGGTTTTTAGTTTAAAAGCCTCACATATATATATATATATATATTCTTTCTTTTTCAAACAATTTAGGCCTAACCTAATTAGTTAAATTTACAATAAATAATTAGATAAAAATATAAATATAAATTTTATTATTTTTCATTCTCCTAAATCTCCACTATCCTTTTAATTCTTATTCTTTTACTTGTCAAAACCCCATCTCATTCATTCGTTTTCAATACTAATCACTAAATAATATTAGTGTTAATTCACATTTACGATAAATCAAGATTTTATTTCTTAAATTTATTTTTCTTTTTTTCAAAATAAGTTTTTCAAAATTAAAATTAATAAAATCTGTCAACTTCTCAACAAAAATAAAATGGGCTAACTATGTTGATCAATTAAAAAAAGAATGTTAGATGAAATTCATTATAAAAATATAAATAATAATTTTGCATCTCAAAAAAGTTAGAGAATAAAATTTAGAAAATAGTATTTTATACGAGAAGTATTTTTTTCTATAAAATACAAAATAATTACTAAAAAGATATGTGTATTAGAAAATTAATTTTTTTATTATATATTAATGGCCTCAATTTTTTTTTTATTTCGCCTTAGGCTTCCAATTTTGTTGAGACAGCCCTGACTTATGACCCAACAACGTAAATCTCACACATAAAGTATGAGATTGGGGTTTGAACCTAACAAACCACCAGCATGCTTGCATAAAAATTTATTAAATTAAAAAATACACACACACAATAGGGTTTCATCAAGTACAGAATTCTAGGCAAAAAAACATAACTTCCTCATTTTATGGTTAAGAGTATTTATAGTGAGTGGTCGAGGTAAATCATCATGTCAATCCCCCTAATGGTTCGTTGAGATCAATGGTGCCGCATATGACCCCTGAATGAAAACGGGTTGGGTCCGACCCATGAAAAAAGATTTGGACCTCCGAAGGTTTGGATTACTTTTTATTGCAATAGGCAAATTTGTCCTTGTTTTCTTTTTATTTTTCACAATAAAATCTAAGATTTAGACATAGGTTTAACGTGTCCGATTATTGTTATGTCTGCTGCAACTTCACCACAGTCAAAACAGCTGTGGTTTGAATGTACGACAATTACTTAGTATACATTATTCTATTTCTTTTTCCAGTTGTTTTGTATGCAGCGGGACAAGATTCAACAAAGGCCAAGCGGAAGCGTGGTGGCCAAAGAACCAAAAGAAACTTTACCGGAGGTACAATATTGTTGTGTTCCGGGATTCCTAGAACCAGAAGGTCATCAGTTTCTGGCCTGGCTGCCCTGAGAGAGGAAAACGAAAACAAGAAAAGGAAAAGCTCCGCCTAAACCTGATCAATTCCTTATAGCTCTTGTGACCATCTTTTCCTTCAAATTTTTATTCTAGTCTGAGTTTTCCCTTGGAGCATCCTCTGCCTGTACTTGTAACTTCCAAAACACAGACTTTGTTTGGTTGTGAATGAGGGCATTTTGCCAAAAAAAATTGGCAAAATAATTTTTGGGAAATGTGATAGTTGTTTGTTTGTATTTTGGGTGGAAACAAAATGGCACATCAATAACTTTTCTGTTGGATTGGTGGAGTAAAATGAATATTTTAAAATTATTTATATATGTGTATATATAGATTGAATGAGTAGTAGTATATGTATATATTTGTAATAATGAGACAATGATTGGAACTTTGTGGAATGGTTTGGGAGTGTAAATAGCAAGGATATTTTGGAGAACAAATTTTGTATCTTGGGAGTTCGAAAACAAATTAGGAGTTGGCAACCAAACATGGCCAAAGCAATTGAACCAAAGTTTTCATTCCTTTGACATTAAAGGATGTTTTATATTCTTATTTGAATCAAGGTAACTGATTCACAAAATACAAAGAGCCCATATTTCAAAAGACTTATGATCGTTTTCTTTATAATTTTTAATAGAACAATTGGTGAATTGATTGTGTTCGGAAAATTTATCAGCTACATGCCGATATGCTTTAACACAAAAAGTGCGTAAGAAATGGAGTCCGTGCAAGTTCTATAATTATACTCATCATATAATTGGTTTAATCTGATTAAAAATTTTGACATATTTCAGTACTTCACAAAGTCTTTTGTGCATATGACTTTGGTGCTTTGATTGTGAGATGTAATTACTTAAAAAACTTTTGAAATGGAGAGAAAACACAAGTGGAGAAATTAGTTGAAGATCTTAAGCAGTCGTCAACGTCAATAAAAATATCTCCAAGAATTACCACACCATGAGACTTAAGGTGGCAACTGTTGTGACTGACGTGATGGGCTCAATTGGTGAAATTTAGAAATATCTTTGCAGCATTCCAAAACTTATATATTTTATATTCAAAATCAGACCTTTACTCTTGTAGCTTTTATAGAATGTTCTACTAAGAGTTATGGTCTTCCATTGCATTTTCTTGCTTTTTTCTTTCCATACTTTCTTCAGTTGTTGCATTTTCTCTTGCTTTTCTGCTTTCCGTACTTTCTTTAGTTGTTGACTTGGACTCTTTCCCACTTTCTCTTTAGGAAAACGCGTGTACCATTTTTTCTCCTATAGTTAAATCCACTCTAAATTTGTAACATAAATGGGTCTATTTCGCATTAGAGAAGTCGTATTAGGTATTATGTCACTTTAGAAGAATAATGGGTATTGAAATAATTTATAAGTTGTTTTTCTTTTATATTCAGTTACTTCATCATTTTAGACAAAATCCCCATCGAATGAGTCTATCTTGAGAGGCTTAGCCTCGTTTGGTTTTATTTTCATAACTCCTTTTTTTATTTTCCACTATTTTAGAAATAAAATACATCATTTTTTATATATTTTTACCCATCATTTTTATTTTTCTTTTCAAAACGCATTCTTGAATAACTTATATATATTATCCCAATAATACATATATATATATATATTTTTTCTCTTTATTTCATTATTTCTCTTTCTCTCTACTTACAACCTACTAAACACAATATGATCATTTCTTTTCCAATAATTCATTCAAATACAAACTCATTTTCAACTCCTTTCTATTAACTAACTTTTCAAACTCTATAAATGATGGAAATGAAAATTAAAAAATAAAACAAAACCAAACGCAGCCTTAAACTTTCATATTTGATGCCAAATTTGATCATCATCGATTGATACATATAAACCATGTCATGATCATCACAAAACACATACAAATTCAAAGTGTTTTTTTTGGGTGCAAAGCTGAAACAGAGATGTCTAGAAATTACGACAACTGGGAGAGGTTGGTGGCAGCCGTGCTGCGAAGGGAACAACTCTGGAAACTTTTTCATGAGCAGTCGAAGAGCCCGAGCATCACCAGCTCCATATCATCGGACTTGAGTCCCAGTTTGGGTGGACAAACTCCTCCTAGGCATGTTCATGAATTTTGTTTTAACTGATGTTTTTTAGCTTTACATTTAGTCTTTTTGGCGGACTAAATTTCGTATATTTCAGTTTTACCGATGATCGTTTGAGTCCTACTCGGGTTCCTTCAACAACCCCAAGTCTGTCTCCAGGTTGTTTTCTGCAAAAATGGCATACTAGAATTTATGCATTTTATCATCTAGAGATGTACAACAGAGTTTTCTGATCAATAAATTTATATTAATGCAGTTGAGAATAATGCTACCGGAGGCATTGCAGAAGGGAAAAAATCCCTTCTTTCATCTGTCTCCATAGCCAAGCTTGCTTGGTCCCAAAGAAGGAAACCAAAGGATCATTCTCCTTTCGTTTGTGGTTAGAAAATCAAGAAAAATATCATCACAGCTTACTTCCATGTGTATTGTGATGCATTCTTACTTATTTTCGTATTTTGCAGCCAAGGAGGATGTAGTAGTCCACCTGGGAAACGTCGCCAGATTTTCACTAAGCCAACTACAAGTTGCAACGGATAATTTTAGTAACAAAAACCTTCTGAGAAGACTTGAATCTGGTATGGTTTACAAAGGGAGGTTGACAGACGGTTCTCTAGTGGAAGTCATAAGAGTGAGAGAAGAAAGTCGTGGAGATGGAAAGCTGCAGTTTCAAAGAGAAGTGAAAATCAGCAGCCTCGCTGTACATCGGAATTTGCTCTGCTTGCGAGGCTTTTGCATGACGCCTACAGAAAGTCTGCTGGTCTATCCTTTTATGGCTAATGCAAGCGTTGCAATATGCTTAAGAGGTAAGGCTTCACAGAGCTGTATATTCTTGTTTGTTTTATACTTTGTAAAATCAGAAACAGTCATATTAAGTTCCTTGATTTGTACGGTTATTTTGGTCTCCCGCCTATGGCCAATTTTCTTAGTTTTACAGAACTGTATTAGTATCTGATTCCGTTTCTCATCAGCCTGGCAAATCATTATTGCAGAAGGACAAAAATCACAATCTCCGCTTGATTGGACAATAAGAAAGCAGATAGCAATGGGGTCGGCCAGGGGACTTGTTTATTTACACGAACACTGTGACCCTAAAATTATTCATGGCGGCATCAAAGCTGGAAATATATTCTTGGATGAGGAATTTGAAGCATTTCTTGGCAACTTCAGGAAGGCAAAACTGGTAAAGTGCAACTATAGTCGTATAGCTCCTGAGTCCCTCTCCAGCTTCGACTGTCCGGAAAAAGCTGATGTTTTTGGTTATGGGGTCATGCTTCTTGAGCTCATCACTGGCCTAGAAGACTTTGAGCTTGCCTGGCTTGCGAATGAGAAGAACGTGATTTTAGTTGATTGGGTGAGCCTTTTTTTTTCATCTCACTGATAATGCTGTTGGTAATTTCTTGATATCTCGGAGCTTCTTGTAATAATGTCTGAACACTCAGGTGAAGGGACTTGTAAAGGATAAAAAGTTGGAAACATTAGTTGATGCTGCTCTTGAGAGGAATTTTGTGAGGGATGAACTGGAGCAACTGACACAAGTAGCTCTCCTCTGCACACAGAGATCCCCATTGAAACGTCCCAAGATGTCTGAGATTGTGAGGATGTTGGAAGGTGATCTCTTGGTTGAGAGATGGGAGAAGATGCACAAGGAAGATATGTTCCTTCAAGAAGAACTATTCTGATGTCTGGGAAGAAGAATTGTCTTCTCCAATATCAAATGTATAATGATAATGCCAATACACCTTAATAATAAATCAATTAGAAAAGCAAAAGAAATGGACGAGATCTTGGCCAGCCCAATGTTTAATGGATTGGCGATGATAACGATTTTAAAGCCCACTCTACTTTGAACGCGGACCACCTTTACAGAGTTGTGGCCTTTGGCTCTGTACTTACTTTTGGGCTTCCTCCCTAAGTCATGAATTTTGTTTGATAGGATAATCTCAATTGGGATTGTTAATAGAATGAATTTTAATTTTAATTTGATTTGAATTCGATTTGATTTAGGATCTTTAATCAATAAAAGATATAACAAATATGATATGATTAAAAAAAAATTGTAATTCAAAAATAAATGAAACGAAGACAAAATTTGTACCAAATATGACATACTATTATCGAATTTGGATTCAAATCTATCATTGATCCAATCCGTATTCGATCCATTAGTAACCCTAATCTCAATAAAAGAAAATTAGGGCCAGTTGGGCAAGTAAGCCATTGCCTAGTGAATTAGAGAATTTATCTTTCAAATGAGGCATCGAAGATTCTTTAGATGTCAGGCTCTAACTGTATCAAGAGCTTTTAAAAATAAACCAAGCATTGAAATTGAATTGAATTGTGTACATATCATGCAATATCAAAGCAAGTAAATGGGCTCTTGACAGCAGGACACTACGGACTAAAGTTGATCATGGTTTACTAATAACTCTAAAGTTAAACTTTTCCTGAATCGATATCCAAAATGTTAATGAAGCCAAACTGTAAATTCTTCTTGTCTAATCTTTCCATTTATGTTCTGTACTACCCAATAATAAATTTTCTTAATAACGATAACTCACTCATTTCTGTCTTATTTTGCCGCTCAATTCAATCATTTGCATGCATTTAATCAAAATAAATGCTCAGGCAGAAGAACACACATGTCTGCATCAGAACATTATATGATCATAACTAAAAGGAAACTTAGAAATGTAGTAAAGCTTCATTTTTTATTCAACCACATCCAAGTTCATGTCCCCATCCCCGTACACCACAAATAAATGTCTAAATTAGGCGAGCTGCGGGGGACCAATACCAAACTAAGGAATCATTTGACATCTAGAGATCCAGTCAAGAGCCATAATCAATCAATTTCAGTAAGTACACAAACCTAACTTTTGACTTTGCATGAATCATATGTTAACAATTTCCTAACCACCAGTTAATTTGTCAAAGAAAACCAAGAATACAAAACTAAAATCAATAACAAACCACGTGAGCAAGTAGGAAAAAAACTATAACAGCTGAACTAACTTTTTAAAGCAATGTATCTAATGACCGGCCGAAGTCGATCCGATCTCACCGCCAACTGGAGTTAGTGTTGGAGTTGATCCTGGAGATCTTGTTTCAGCAGATGGGGTATTGCCTGTATTGCCAATTCTAAAATCTTCCACCATTTTCACCACATCGACGATTTTGGGCCTTTGCTCCGGCATTCTTACCACACAGCTCAATCCTATTTGCAACATTGCTACCATTTCTTCCTCTATGTTAGGGTACCTCAAGAGCTCTGCATCAAAAACTTCACCAGTCCACTCCTCACGGACTACAGAATGAACCCATCTTACCAGGTGGACGACTTCTTCGCCACCCGAAGAATGGACGGGAGATTTTCCAGTGAGAAGTTCGAGGAGAAAAACTCCAAAGCTGTATACATCGGATGCCTGTGATACTTTTCTGGTGTCTGTGACTTCCGGGGCACGATAACCTGCAGTGCGCATTACTGGTGGCGATATTGGACTTATTAATGTTGCCAAGCCAAGATCAGAGACGCATCCGTATAGTTGGGAGTTGAGGAAAATATTTGAAGCTTTTATGTTTCCATGGACAAGCTTCCCACCAGTTTGTGAGTGGATACGAGCAATGCCCCTTGCTGCGCCAATTGCAATCTTTAGTCGTGTTTCCCAGTCCAAAGGAATCCTGTTCTCACCTCTTTTTGCTGCAAAAAGTGGTGAATGCATCAGATTTGTGGCTATTATATTAATAGAAAAATAAAGAAATAAAGAAATATGTATTCCTAATGTGATAGAACAGGACAGCAGGCTGAAACAGGTGATTCAGCAAAATGCTAATGTACGTCAACATTGATCTAGACTCTAGATAGGTCTAAACTCCCAAATTTAGCCTGGTGTTTTCAAGAAAAAGATGTAATCATATGAAGTAGAACTAGCTACACAGAAAGATAAGCTTGGTTCTATGGAAAGAGCCAAGCAATTGAATAGCATCAATAGACCACTTAGTTCACCAGTGATGGAGATTTACACTTCTACTTACCTGTCTTTAGTCTGAAGAAGTGGAATAATTATGGCTCATACCAAGGGTATATAAGCAGTGATTTCAAATCTAGAAGTTAATTGTACTCTGGCAACTTTACATAAGGCAAAGTTTGGTTTTCTAGGGATCTTTTTCTGGAAATGACATAAAATCGGGGGAATAGGCCACAAAGAACAAAGAACATTACGTCTACAATAAAAACCAGAAAGATTGAAATTGAATTGGGATGCCAAATAATGTAAAAACGGTGAGAATCATAACGATGTTTAAGTTTTAACATACCATGGAGCAATGCCGACACGCTTCCCTGATTGTAGTAATCATACACCATGAGCTTTTCATCCTTGGAATAGTAATAAGCTCTTAATGGAGCCACATTTGCATGCCTGATGTTTCCAACAACCTCCATCTGCTGCTCAAATTCCTTTCTCCCAACAATAACTTCCTTCAATCTCTTTACTGCAACTGTGGTCGCATCCTCTAGT
The DNA here is from genome assembly GCA_018894105.1 of Jacaranda mimosifolia. Lineage (NCBI taxonomy): Eukaryota > Viridiplantae > Streptophyta > Magnoliopsida > Lamiales > Bignoniaceae > Jacaranda > Jacaranda mimosifolia. Next base: position 35,852,595 of record CM032125.1, on the reverse strand, counting down.
GCTGCCTTATACGTAGTTCCGAAGGTCCCTTTTCCAAGAACCTCAGCAGAAGCCCTCAACAAATCTTCGAGGTCAAATACAAGGTTACATCCCTCAAAAAAAGTTATCCTGCCATTATTCCCATCCTGATTCTCTGAAACCATCCTCTTTGCAGATTTTTCCTTCTTCCGTGATGTGGCAGGAATTGACTGATCATCTTTTTTCTTTCTGTTGGTAACAATTAATAGCAAGGCTATCAACACAAACGCCACTGCACAACTACCAATAACAATTCCCAGAATGGCAGATTCACTTAATTTCGATGAATGCTTCTTTGGTACAGATGTTGGTGAAGGAACTGGAGGCACTGAATTTTGGAATGAAATATTGTTACCTGAAAAGGCTGAACTAGGGAATCTAAGAAGAGATTTGGGCACAACTCCAGTAAGATTATTGTTGGACAAATCTAGGACTTGAAGACTTGGGATGTTGAGATCAGGAACATCACCAGAAATTGAGTTATTAGCAAGAATCAGAGCTGTCAAATAAGTCAAATTCGAAATCGAAGATGGGATACTCCCATTAAAACGATTATTGGACAAGTTGAGTACAGAAAGATTTTTCCAAACTGAAAAGTCCGATGGCAATGGACCCTGGAAATTATTGAACTGAAGATAAAGACCTGTCAAATTCCCAAGCTTCAAAAGATCAGAAGGAAAAGGACCACTAATACTATTAGATCTCAGACTCAAGATCTGAAGTGCCGATAAACGGCTAAGAGTGTTGTTAGGAATGCTGCCTCTGAATCCAATAGCCGGCAATCGAACTGCTATAACTCTTGAATTATCATGATTGCAAGTGACGCCAGTCCAGCTATTACAAGCAGAAGTTCTCTGATTCCAATTCAGATTCCGTGAGTGATTAAAGTTACCGATGAAATCGAGCAAAGCCTGTTTATCCTCAACAGGTTCAGCGGTTGCTAGTAAGAACAGCGTACCAATATACACTAAAACTGCTGAAAAGATCAACTTGATGCCCATTTTTCTCTTAGTCTCTTTTAGTCAAAACTGGAAACCCTCAAACAGTGTACTTACTCTCGGCCATATCTATAAACCAAAAGAACTAAATTTAGAGAAAAGGAAAGAATTCGCAAATAATACTTATCAATTAATAGCCATCACCAATATTTGAATATTCTAAACAATGTTAGGTCAACAACCAAATTCAATAGTGATTTCGATAAAAATAAAACCAAAAAGAAGCCAAAGAGCTGTCTTTTTCTTCCCACCTTCGCTGACTCTGATCACTTGTTCATTTTTTCAACTTTCTTGTTCCTCCTGTTAATCTTGTGACAAATTATAGAATTCAATAATTTCTGGGTTTGCCAAAATCTTCGCCATTCCATCAGATATTCAAGAATTTCAAGCATCAAACCAATAACTTCACTCCAAATAGAAAACCCAAAAAAAAAATTCAGCTGAGAAACAAGCACTCACCTCTAATCCAGAAATCAAATAACTTCCAAGCTCAGCAACCCACCCACCAACCAAGAATTCTGAAAAAGGCAAAAAACAAGAAAGGGACAGTTACAGTTACATAAATTCCAAAAAGAATACATACACACAAAAACACACACAGAGACAAACCATGCATTATTAAAATCAGATTAAGGACAGCCCATATATACAAGAATCCAAACACACACCGGTTGGTGGTGGTGATGAATGGAAAGTAGTGATTTCTTGCTTGAGGGAGCGGAAATGATTGGGGTAGAGAGTGAAGAGGACAGAGCAATAAATGATTGGAAGTGTTTTGAGAAAGCAAAGCTTTGTTCTGTTTATTTTAGTAGCTAGAGCTTTAATGGCGCGGGAAGAGGGGAAATTTCACGTGCTGTAGCGTAAAGAATACAGGAACTGTCACATTGAAGATGAAGTTTTCAATTTAAATTAGTGTGAATTATTTGGGTTATGGTTTGGGGATGGTGGGGAGAGTTAAGTCACGTAAATGGCACTTCTATGCACCAGTGTTGTGTAGTGGCCAAATTAAATGCATACAAATATATGTAAATATATTGTTTACTTTTTTTATTTATACATATACACAAATTAAGAGTTCGCCCATCGTCATGATTTAAATTTCGTACCTCATATATGCAAATATAGCAACAATGTCGTTAGATCACTTCGCCACCTAACATATATATTATTTGGCTTGATAAAATTAACTAAGAAAGCAAAATAAATAAAAATTTGAGTTGGTGTTGGTTCAATAAAAAACTTTTCGACACTCAAATTAATAAAATAATTAAGAGATCAAAGTTAAGAGTAAATAAATTTACTAAGACCAATAAATTGTCAATACGATATTTATAGTAAGTTGTTATTTGTTGAGTCATGTATCAATTTATGTGATTTAATTTGGACCATTCATACCATCTTAAAAGCTAGGAATGACTCATTTATTTAGATGGACTGGACTGGACAAAAAGAAACGTATATCGTCCCACGACGTGCTACAACATGAATCTTTTTTTCAACTTTATAGAAATGAATTATAAATATATAATGATATTTAATATCTCATCTTAATTATGCTCGATTGTGCTCATAGAATCATTATAAAAGATACAAATAAAAATTATAAAAATCCATCATCCAATTGAAATGTTGTATCATTGCATTAAATATCTAATAAAATCATTATTATTGAGTAATTGGATCATAGTCTGCTCTCATAAAAATAAATGAGTTGCAAGTCAGATGATTTTATTCAAATATTGTGGGCAAAATTATTTCATACCGATGCCCATATCAATATACATATATCTTAGACTATACATCTATACAAATACGCACAAACAACATTATAAATACTTTATAATAATTTGTCGCGTCCACATCACATTCAAAATAAATATGAATTACGTATGAAGATTATATCATTTCACATGGTGTTTAGAATAATTTAGCCGACTATTACGACCTAACTATTAGAAAAATATTAATATCTACAGCCAAATCTCAGTGCCCCCAATTGCATTATAAATATAGATATAAATTTCTTTTTTTATTTTTGTTTTCTTGCATGCATAATTTAAGGTACGTAGCTGTCTAAATATATACTTAAAATAATTATATGGTCAGAGTACAGCTAAGAAGCAATTAGCAAAGAAAAGCAAACGTGGACCACTCTGGAGAAACCAAAGTGTGCTTACGAATTAACGAAAAGAATCGTCGGCCGCCGTTGCTCTTTATATCTATTAGTAATTTGGCGTCTTTGATGTGTATGTTAAAATTTTTATAATATTATTTATTTTTATATGATATAAATTAATTTTAATATATTGATTTAATTTTTTTGTAAATAAAAATTAAAAAAATCATAATAAAAAAATAATTATGGATATAAAAAAATGGATTATAAATGGTAGTTATTATATTAAAAAAGTCAGAGTATTTTAGGTCAATCATTAAAAATACACAAAAAGAGAGGTATGTGCTTTATTAAAATATAGATATAAAATAAAATTATATCGTACATTAAAATTTTATAATTTTAATATAAAAAAATTATTATTTGAATTTTATAACAATCCAAAATAAAATCTTAAAATTCATAATATAGTAAAAAAAAATTATGATTTTATTTATTTTGGTCTTTATGCATTGAGTGGTGTTCTTGAAAATCGATTAGTTGAATTATCGATTATTAGCCCTTTAATTTTGGATGCAAAGGAATTATTGACCTATTCGGTGACTGCTTTTTTTACTCATATTCGAAAAAATAATTGTACTCACTATATAACTGCAAGCTTTAGTATTGAGTTTTAGATGTTTCTGCTGTATCTGGTGTACTTATAAAAGCTTTAGCCTTTGATTCTATTTAATATTATCTCCTACCGTTTATTTAAGAAAAGAAAGAAATTGCCGTTAAAGACATCTAGTAATAAGGGTAAATAAAAGCATTGAACTTTCCTATTATTTTTGGACTATCTAATTTGGTAATTTCGTCAATGACGTCTAACTGAAGGGTTAAAATTGAGACGCCAAACTATAGCCTTATACCTAAATCTCATAAAGAAGTAAGTCTTTGTCTATTGTTACAATGGTTGCTAATTGATTATAAATTATTATTATTATTATTATTATTAGATGTTAAAGAATTATTATTAATTAATAACTATTGATGATTAATTATGATGTATAGTGATACATATAGTTCATTTTTTTTTAAGAAAATCATAATCTCAGTAGTGGAAGACTTATACAAAACTCGTAAAATAAAAATTTTAATTCAATATCATGCAAAAATGAAATTATGGAGGTGTTGAGGTACATTCTAATAAAATCGTGGAGTTCAGGCATTTCAAAGGGCTGAAAAGAGAATAAGCCCAATTGACTATGGCCACATTTATTTGGGCGGTGTTTGATTTGATGTATTATTAATCTTGTTTGATGAAGGATACTTTCATCACATCATATGTTAATATCCTTAATAAGATTATCAATCTCATTTATGAGTATAGAATTTGATTCAATCATAATAGTGGCTATATAGTCTAGGTTCAACACAAGCACAAAGCCACTATGGTCCGAGCCCATCATCATAATCTTATACATCAAATAAGATATATCCTATAGAGAAAAAGCTTATTAAACCCAATTAACTCATCAAATGCGGCCTCGTTAAATTAGGTGAGATAAGCCTCCTAATAAGATATAGTACCCTATTTGATATTGCCAATTATAGGCATAAGTATTTTACATGATGTAAAAGGCCAATGGTTCAAATCCTTATGGACTCTTTGTGTGTTTTTATATATTAAAAAATAAAATTAAAAAAAAAAGGACTATTATAATTATAGGTTTGAACGAAATTATCTCCAAGCCCACTTTAGAAATGATGAAAATGAAAATTGGAAATGAAAATAAAACCAAACGGGCCCTTACTTTTTATCTAAAAATTTTTGTAACATCCTAAGATTTATTTGATATTGTTCTCCAAGAATAGTTTTTTAATTGAGAGAATAATACTAAATACGGAGTACATCCTTAAAACCACAAGCTAATTTAACATTTTTTTCCTCTCCAAAATACCACCACTACCCAAACCCTAATCTTATCACCACAAACAAGTAAATTGATCATTATATACATACATCTATATTCTCCACTCATTACAATTATATATACAAAAAAATTAATATAAAATATCTCTTCACAAAAACATAGCCAAACACACTTTTTTTCAAAAATAATCTTCAATCACCCCCTAAAAAGAAAATAAAATAAAATACCCTCAAAACATATTCTCTGAAAATATTTTTCCTAAGACAATACCAAATAAAGCCGTACGATATGTGAAACGAAGAACTTCCCTTTATATAAAAGTAATATTTTGAATTCTTGATACTTTGCTATCAAATGCAATACTTGCTAACTTCATCATGTTAAATCATACAAAATTATACCCTAAATTTTAACTTTCATCTATTGAACTAAGCATGTCCAAGATAAACTCACTCTTTTATTTTATTTAAAAATTTTAATTAAAATTCTAATTTTTATCATAAAAAATTAAAAAATAATAACGTATAGCATTTGCTTATGTTTAACTGCAAGAATTGGGACAGCATTGGGCCACGTGTACAGATAAAGTCGCGATATATCGCCATTACAATTCCAAACAAAGGGGAAAAATAAGGAAAAGGCTTTAACGAGAGAACGAGAAGATAAAATTAGTCATAGTAGTTATTAAAAAGGAAAAAAAAAAAAACAAAACAAAACAAAACAAAAAATCGATTAACTCTCAAAATATCGCGAGAAAATCTGACGAGTCTCTTCAGATCTGCAAAACTTCCGAGCATCTCTCCTTGGTAAGTTTTCCTCTTCTTTCTTCTTCTTCATCTCTGCATTTTATCACTTTCTCGTCCTCTTTTTTTTTTTGGGCCTTTTTGTTTTGTCTTTTCTCGTTAATGATTCCTGAGAAAATGGAAGAAAATAAGCGGAAAATTATTTTTTTATTTTTTTTTCACCAAATTGATAAAATTTTGCTGACATATAAGTATGGTTAACAATGAATTTATGAGAAACAAACAGCAATTGATATCTGAAACTCCAATAAATTTAATTATTTTTGGGGGTGGGGTGGGGGGTGGGGGTTGGGGGTTGGGGGATTGTGGGTTCAGCTGAAACTTCATGTAACCGTTGGAGGCAATTAGAGCCAGAAAATGTATGAAAATTTTGAGTAATTAACTGTTGGAGGTTATTAAATTTAGTAGTTTTGTGTTAGTGCTTTGAAAATTATGAAGATTGGATTTTTGCTGACTAGTATTTTTATGGGGGTTTTATTTCTTCTGCTGTTTTAGGTAAGCACAGAGGGGCAGCAAGGCATTTTCATACTGAGTGAGTTGTACTTCACCCCACCCCCCCACCCCCTTCTTAAATCTATCTTCTGACTGGATTGAGTTCTTTTTGTGGGGGATATGTTGCTTTGTTTAACTTCCATTCCTATAATGCAACTGTTATACTTAAGCATTATCAAGTTCCTCACAAAATTTTCAACTGTCTCATTGAGCTAATTTTGCACTATTTGTGGTATGTGGTATTGAATTGTTCTCTGAAAGCAAATTAAAACAAGTTGAAGTTGTCTTGATTGGAATTGCCACACCAAGAAGTTTAGTTGGGATATTTAAAATTGAGTATGGTTAGGAAATCGGCGACTTTCATCTGCATTTTCTTTTGGAATTCTATGCATGAATTGAATATGTGTGTGTGCTTTATGTCTTGCATTTATCTGCCAAATGTCTTGTGATTTGGATTCTAAAAGAATGGCAATGAACTTTTTCTTTATGCGAATATTTGCTTATTTACCTGAGTTCTTGTGGAAAAGAAGATGTAAGAATAATTAGAACAATTTCAAGTTGAGTTGGATGTATTTTTTCGATCTTTTGTTCCTTTTATTCAGCCATGTTTGATTTTCACTTTTAGTTGCTTGTCAAATAATTCCTAGTTGAAAGAATATGTATGACGGTGGTAATGTACGTGTCTAGTCAATGAGGTGGATTTGTAAGAAATTGTTTTCTTTGGTTTCTGGCAGTGGTTCGAGAGAAAGATGTTTGCTGGGAATATGCTGATAGGTTGGAAGGAAACAAAGTGAGATGCAAATTCTGTGATAGAATTCTCAATGGTGGCATTAGCAGGTTAAAATATCATTTATCTAGACTTCCCAGTAAAGGTGTAAATCCATGCACCAAAGTAAGAGATGATGTGACAGATAGGGTGAGGGAAATCATGGCGTCAAAGGAGGACGGTAAGGAAACTTCAATTATTAAGAGGCAAAAGATACCGGAAGCTAAATCTCCTGTGGCTGTAAGCATCTCCGCAGGGAAGGGTCTCATGGCCGTGGAAGCAGCACCTCAAGTTGGGAAAGTATTTTCAACCATCACATCGAGTTCTTCTTCCAGAAATGACCAAGAAAATGCCGAGAGAAGTATTGCTCTTTTCTTTTTTGAAAATAAACTGGACTTCAGTGTGGCCCGTTCTTCATCTTACCAGCAAATGATAGATGCAATAAGAAAGTGTGGTAGTGGATTTGTAGGACCATCTGCAGAAAGTTTGAAAACGACATGGTTGGAAAGAATCAAATCTGAAGTGAGTTTACATTCAAAAGATATTGGAAGAGAGTGGGCTATGACTGGTTGCACTATTATTGCAGAAACGTGGACAGACAACAAATCAAGGGCTCTAATTAATTTCTTAGTTTCATCACCCTCCAGAACATTCTTCCACAAATCAGTCGACGCATCTTCATACTATAAAAATATGAAGTACCTCTCTGATTTGTTCGACTCCATCATTCAAGATTTTGGACCAGAAAATGTAGTTCAGGTAATTATCGATAATGCTCTCAATTTACCTGGCTTGGCGAACCATATCCTGCAGAATTACGGCTCTATTTTTGTAACCCCTTGTGCTTCACAATGCATGAATGGGATCTTGGAGGAATTTTGTAAGGTGGACTGGATTAATAGGTGTATTCTACACTCACAAGTTGTTACAAAGTATATATACAACAATTTATCAATGCTTGATATGATGAAAAAGTTTACTGGGGGACAGGAAATCATTAGGAGTGGCATTACCAATTCTGTTTCCAATTTTCTTTCTTTGCAATCTATGCTGAAGCAGAAATCAAGATTGAAACATATGTTCAATAGTCCAGAATTTTCTGCAAATTCAGCTGTTGCAAACAAGCCTCAGACAGCAACTTGTGTCAGCATTCTTGATGATAATGAATTTTGGAGAGCAGTAGAAGAAAGTGTGGCTGTATCTGAGCCATTTTTGAAAGTAATGAGGGAAGTATCGGGAGGAAAGCCTGCAGCGGGGTTCATTTATGAGCTGATGACTAGAGCGAAGGAGTCTATAAGGACATATTACATTATGGATGAGGTCAAATGCAAGACATTTTTGGACATTGTAGATAAGAAGTGGCAGAATAATCTCCATTCTCCTCTACATTCAGCAGCAGCTTTTCTGAACCCTAGCATCCAGTATAACCCTGAGATTAAATTTCTTGGATCCACTAAGGAAGACTTTTTCCGAGTTTTGGAGAAACTTCTTCCAACACCTGAACTGAGACGAGATATAACAAACCAAATTCTTCTATTTTCAAGGGGAAGTGGGATGTTTGGCTGCAACCTTGCAAAGGAGGCAATTGATACTGTTTCACCTGGTAAGTTTCGCATTTTATCTTTTACTCTTTCCCATTTTAGCTATACCTGCATGCAAGAATCTTATATGATACTTTATATGAATTTCTAATCATCTTATTCATTATGTGATACTCTTAATGAATGACAGAAGGCAAGATAACTATAATATAACCTAAAAAGTGACTAAAGCTACTAGGAATAGATTTGAGTTTCTTTCCTAAGCCCTCTAAGAAAAAGGGGTAACGGGTTGGCTTTTCAGTACCTACTTTCACTACATTAACTACGACATTCTTCTATGACAACACCACAAGTGCATTAGCCTGAAAAGAACATAGGCACACTTTCCGAGAACAAAAGGCTCCAACTGTACAAATAATGAGGAAACTAGTAGATTCAGATATGAACCAAGTAAAATAAAACACATTTGATATCTGAATATTCGGTTTGATACCCGCTACTAATTCTTCTTTTACTTTGGGTTCAGCCAAATAAACATATTCTCTTATCTAAGCTTCTTTCCTATGCATTAGCTCCCCTCATCATGCATGCTTCATAGATGAGATCAAGAAGGGCAAGTTGCTTTTAACCATACATCCATATGTTGATTTTCTAGATGGGTAAAAATGCTCTAGCTTCTTCCTTGCATTTTCTTTATTATTTCTATAATGCCAATCCTAGGTAAATGCTTATTTTACACACCCAATGAGTTACATCTTATAGTAAACGAATTCCAGGGATTTGGTGGGAACAATTTGGCGACGCTGCTCCCACATTGCAACGAGTGGCAATTCGAATACTCAGCCAAGTTTGCAGCACTTCTACTTTTGAGAAGCAATGGGGCAGATTTCAACAAATCCATTCTGAGAAGCGCAACAAGATTGATAAGGAAACACTAAACGACTTGCTTTACATAAATTACAATCTCAAGTTAGAAAAATCTTTGAAATCTAATTCTGCAGAAGCAGATCCCCTTCAACTGGATGACATAGACATGACTTCAGAGTGGGTTGAGGAAACTGAAAATCCAAGCCCTGTCCAGTGGCTTGACCGCTTTGGTTCTGCTCTGGAAGGTGGAGATCTGAATACAAGGCAATTTAATGCCGCTATATTTGGTGCAGGCGACCATATTTTTAACTTATAACCAAGCAGGGCGTTTTTGTAACTTAAATAGTGAAAATGGCCCTCTGGCTCTAAATCAAGAAGCCATGATATGGATGTACACAAGCAAATTTGATCATTTGGGGCACTCTAGGAGTCAGACAGCAGAAATCATACTGTTGTATATTATGTTCCATTTATGGCAAGAAATGGTATCACTGTTTTCTGCTAAATACAGTTCGATATTTGCACATGCCATCCCAGGGTTGCTGCAAATTTGGATAAGATGACAGACCATATAATGCTCTAACTGCTTTATGCTGCAAATATATCATGCAATTAGGAACCAAACAACTAAGCATTCCAATCTATGCTGTAGCTGCAAAAGCATGACATCTCTGTCACGGTAACTAACATTCATAATCATAGCTGCCATAAGAGCAGCAACAAGACCAAATTTAAGTATATCCAAAATTGAACCAAGCACACTAGAAAAGGTATTTGTCATTACTCAACTTTAATCCCTATACAATCTCACAATATCTTTACAAACCATTCTTTACAACTAAAACAAATTCATCTTTATTATAATACCAAATAAGCTACGTATCAATAGCACTGCATGATGTTCAGTTCCAAGAATGTTATTTCAGGATGTACTGTTGAGAAAATGAGCCAATGCTTTATCCGTATCATTGTCATACATGATTAAGGCTTCTGCTACTTTGTTTGATGAGAATCCCATTTCTCGCAAAAGAGTATATCCATTGGCAAATTCCTTAACCTGCGAATAAGGAGAGTGACTATCAAAATTTGGCTCCCAAATGCGACATTTTTGTTGTTAATTTAGTGCTACCTCAACTTTGCATTCATGTAGGAGTTTGCTCCGTAAAAGACCTATATGTTTGTCTACAATATGCAGATGAAGTATAAAGTTAATGAAGAACTCCCTTTATCTTTCTTTTCTTTTTCTTTCTTCTTCTTCCTGTGATTGCATTGTGGGGTTGATATGAAAGACCACAAAATTATATATGCAGCATAAAATATAGTAGCCTCCTCTGACATAAGCATGTTCAAACAGATTAAAAATAGGGCGGGAGCTAGAGAGTGTTACTTCTGTCTTTCTCCTTGTTCTTTCTTTCTTTCCTTCCTTTCCTTTTTTTCCCCTTCATCTGTTTGTTTATCTCTGTGTGTGTGTGCATATGCTGAATGTGAAGATTCAAGATTGTGAAATCAACAGGCACAGATATTACCTTGGCGGGATTGTCTCCATAATGTGCAACTGCAAGAGGCACAGCCTCTCTGCTGAGACCCGCTCCAATATATTTGCTCACTATGGGATCCGAGGTAAGACCCTGCATTCAGTAGCAAATTTCAGTCATGATCAGCAACAATACACTGCAAAAACAAGCAATAAGCAACCATGGCAGACAACTAGGGATCAATTTCGAACCGAGTCAGATAACCAGCCTAATCATCCATAAATCATATTTGCAGTTAAAATGTATCAACAAATGTGGCACTTACATAAGAAGATTTCGTTTCAGTTGCCTTTGGAGGAACATTTTCGATCCCAAGCCTGCTCCAATTGGGGTTTTCCTTCACTGTTTCAGTTAAAACATTCCTCTCAAATTCGAAATCAAAGTGGAAATTACTCCGCGGAATCTCTCCCAGATGTGGCAACAGCGTAGGCTACAAAATTTCTTATCATTCAACTTTCTAGTACAGGCAAAAGATAGAAATCTGGAAATCACATATAGCAAATTTTATCCAATAAAAAGACATTAATATACCGGAGGCGTAATTCGATACTCTGGTTTTATAGCAACCCTAATCCCCATCCCAGCTGCCAATCAAACACCAAAAACAGAATATAATAATAATAAGCAAAATCAATTACAGTCCGAAAGGAATAAATGCACAGGAATTAGTAATACGAAAGGAAGAGGCGCACAACTAGCAGGGGGAGGCGGGGCTTGCTGAAAAGGAGGGTTTCTGCCATGTGTTCCGGAGGAGTGAGGGCCGGCGCCACCGATCTTGGGGTAGAGTGACGGTGGTTGACCGTACATCGGACGAGCGGCGGCGGCCGATGAGGTGGCGGAGGAGGATAGCCTTCCATACGACGGGACGTCGGTTCCTTTTCTGAAATCATAATCCATTTCTAGGGAAGAACAATGATTTTTCCGCTTGATTTGATCGGAAGTTGACTATTTTTTGGGTGAATTTGGAGATATTGATAAAGAAAAAGCAGACGGAGAAGCAGAAATCTTGCTGAGAAATCTTTATATATATACTTCTACAAGTTTTCTTCCCTTGTAGAAGTAGAACGACATAGACGTTGATTTGTTTTTAGGAATAACACTGTTGTATTATTTTTTTTTTTGCTATTTAGTATTCCAATCTAAATTTCAATACTTGTATGTGTAAGTGTTGTGTTATATTCGAGTGGCTTATATATTAAGTGGCATCCGTCTATCATATTAAATAAAAAGTCCTGTATTTAATTCATAATAAATGCGTTGTGTATTTTATGTGTATATATATAATTTATATTTTAATTTATTTAGAATAGAAAATTATTATTTTGTTGAAAAAATAACATTCGTTATTTGTAATATTCTCTTCGAAAAAAAAAGTATTGTGTTATTAAATCAATTGAATGCATGGAATTTAAATTTTAAAGAATGAATATAGTTAAAATAAAAATTAATAAGAGATTATGATCCAAACCATTGAACATTGAAAATAAAATGAAAGAAGGGACTTTGGAGGCAATTCTATAATTGTCTATACTTTTGATAAAGCAACTAGCTCCTTTCTGATATGTTTTCATGTGATTTACTTAAAATATTCTTACTTTTTTACTTTAATCACTAGTCATTGTAGCACATCGTTCCTGCGTGCATATTAATTTATCATACTATTGATACTAAATTATATTAATACATAAAGTACTCAATTTTTTACAGTATATATTAGCAATAACATAATTTTAACAATAATTGCATCAATAGTATACAGTAATAATTATCCATTAATATAAACTCATATATATTAAATTATTTCTACATCAAAAAGTTTAAAATTGTTAAATATATCTACCTATGCATTTTATAAATTTTTTTATTATGTTTTCACTATATTATTTGTCTTTCTAATGTTAAATTAAGTGACAAATTCACTTTTAAAATTAAATTGAAAATTAAGGGTATAATTGGTAAAGTAAATTTTGGTGTAGCACGGAGTAACCACCACTTTGAATGTATAAAGTGTCTTTCTTTTTTATATAGTGTAGATTAATTTATGCAGTAATTATCATTTACAATCCACACATTACTCATAATTATCATCTTATCATTATTTTTGTGTAATTATACTAAATAAATAATTAAATATTAAATATTATTTAAAAAATTAATATTATACTACAAATATATAAGTATTTTATTATTATATGTTGTAAAAGTTTTAAAACATCTATCGAATGTGTCAAAATTACTAATATTATTTAAGGAAAGCCCGGTGCTGTGGAAAATGGACCTGACCTTATGCAGCTACTTCTATTGCATAATTTGGCCATAAATAGCTGAATGAAACAAATGTTGTACAAGCCATACCATATGTGGAGCAATAACTAAGAAAAATGCTGCAAAAAACCAATTGAGTACATTGACGTCCGTTTATAACAATTCAACTAAAATATGCCATCATCTCTAAGGAATAAGAGTTGAGTTACTACTATCTTCTTTTGGGGGTTTAGTTTTATCTTTGGGGCTCTTTGTTGTAGCCAATTAGTATCTTTTTAGGAGCCAATTCATCTATATCTTAGATATTGTCATTATATAAGAAGAGAAACAGAATGACAACGTTCACACCAATGCATCAGAATTTTATTTGCTAAAATTAACCATATAAGTAGTTACTAATTCCATTCCTCACACTAATATACTCAAAATCTACCATCCATAAATCTCTCTTTTTCGTGCTCCCAACTTCTCACAAGTAAGGATGATGCAACGACCAATTACAAGATAAAATTTACTTAATTACTCAAGAATTAAAATCAAAATGGGATTTTTAATGCTATTATAATAGAAAAATTATATATACATATACATATAGTACAACATAAATATAAATAGTACATATATATATTGTGTGTGTGTGTGCATATATATAGAGAGAGAAGGGAGGGGCGGGGGGAGTGAGGGAGAGTTAGACCCCAGAACCACATGTATAAATAAATGGATGGCACATGTCATGCCACCGAATTGGACATGTACCCAATTGAGTTATAAACGATCAAATCATATGTAAGTACATGTATAATAGAGATCTTGGGCAGCTATGTTCTATGTGCAATAGATTTGTCAGCTGTCAAGAATTGTAAGTAACTATTGTTGCTTTGTTCTTTCTGGGAATCTTCAACAACAAGATCATACACCTGAACATAATGCTCCTGAAAAATTAACAAAATGCCATAATTTAGATACTATGAATTCATGGGACAGCAATAGTAGAGATCTTAGAAGGTTTTGCTGATAGAAAGACAGACCAACCTGAGGACCAAGATGAGCAGCAAAACTTCCTCTCATCAATATGCTTGACATCTACACCAATGAACCAGGAACCGACACTGACGTCGTCATGGGCGTATGCACGAAGAATAGATCTGCCAATTGTAAAAACAAAAGTCAATTTTGCTTCTTATGGTTGAGCATCCAAAGCTACTCATTGTGACCTATAAGTAGAGCTTACTTGTTGATTGATATGAACTTAGCCAAAGCTTGGGATATAACGAACATTTCACCTGAAGCATGGCGGAAGTAACTGTACACAAAAGCATCATTTGTTAAGGAGGCCACATATATGAACTGAAGATATCATCATCAGAAAGGGAGGGAAGGAGGGAGGGAGTTAAGCATGTTAATTTGCTGATTGACGACTGTGAGTTGAATGAAAAGTAAAGAGAAGATTTTGGGAAAGTAGTATTTAGTATGCTTACGATTTCCCATCCCCAAATTTCCACCAATCTGGTTCATACCATTTCTGGCTCCTGCCAAGTTACAAGCAAAGACAAGCCTCTTAAAAGCAATTCATAATATATGACCATTGAGAGGTGCTCTCTGACTGTTTTTACAGTTATCACTGAGTCAAATTTTGGCCACACTCACCGTTCAGAGAAAACTTCTCCTGATTTCATACACCCGATGTATACACGAGGCTTGTCAAAATGAGCAGCAAGTGTATTTCCTAAGGCATCTGTAGAGAAGATATACAGATCTGTTTGTATCTCACACAATGCTTTCATAATTTTATTGCCATATATGCTAGATGTGAAAGAAAAAGCTAGAAATTATAATCACCAACCATGTTGAAATATTAGCAGGTAATTGTACTTTGCACCTACCAACATTTACATAGACATCATCATTGACTTTTGCATAGTAGTCAGCATCCCAATTTTCTGCAGCATGAGCAAAGAATAATTTTGTCTTGTTTGGTAGTTCCTCAGGTACCTCTAGATGGTTTTCCTGACATGAAGTTTCAAAATGAAAATTTGTCACTTATTGTTGTAAAACTGTATATAGATAGAACCCAACTTTATTTTAGGCAAAAACCAGAATGGCAACTTGCCCCCAACTTTAAATCAATTCTTCAGAATACTGGTGATAACTTCTAGACAGAACACTTTGCAGCATAAAGCTCAAAACAATTAACGAATTGTTTATTTTTCTAGCAATACGACCACGATCACAGAATTTTACGAATTAAAGTATACACTTAATCAAACCTATCTTCACTATGAAAACAGTACATTGAATCCACAGTGTGGTATATATTTAGTAGAACCTGCAATGAGATGGAGTCAAACAACTTACGAGAACAAAAATATCATTTGTTTGTTTGTTTTCACTATCAATGCTCCTGTCTAAGCTGTCTCCTCGACTAGAACTGCAAATTACCAGAATATTAGTTAAAACAAGTATAATATTCCATTACATGGAGAAATAGAGAGGGAGGGGGAGCATACCTTCTGCCAATTACAAAACGAATAATGATGCCCTTCTTTTCCTCCATCTTATTCAAAGTTAAACCTGTACATATGAAAAGTATGGCAGATGTGATCCTTCTGACAAAAATAAAATAAGAAAATTCAAAGAAACAAACCAAGTTCATGAATAGATGAGTGAAAATTCTATCCAAGGAAGTAATGCTATTGCTCTTAGCATGAAAATATACCAGTGCCCATCCATGCCTTCCGTATGGCATCTCTGTTGCTTTTACGACCAAATCCTGTAAGTATTCCTATCACTACAAGTGGCCTTCTCTTCGGAGTTCTATTGATCTCAGATAAATGCCTTGAAAAAAAACCCTCCTGTCTAGCAGCAACAAGTTCCATCTCCAAGCCTGACAATTTCTTCTGTTGTTCCCTGATAGGCAGGGAATTTTGATAAAAGTTGCATTTACTAACACTTGAATATCAAAGTACTGAGAAAAACAGCAAGAAAAGTCAATGTCACCTGCACTCTAAGATTTTCCATGAATCATCAACTGACATTACAGATTTTCCCTGGGTATTAAACAAAAATTATTTTAGGTTATCCCTGGGTAAGCGCACTGTAGATTCACTAACATCTTCTGATGCTTTTAACAAAAAAGAAAAGCAGCTTTGAGAAACTTAACCATGCACGTCATACACACGGCATACAATGCCATATGAACTCATCATGTTTGTGCACATATTGAACAAAAAATAATCAGGACTTTTTTTTATGTAGCTGCCTGCAGCACATACTTCAGTTTACAAATCTACTGATAATGATGTCCTACACATCTGTTATTTAGTAATCAGTACTAATATAGGAAGTGTTAGGAGAATATTCGATACTATCATAAATCAAATTGTCTGTTTGTTAAACTCACAGACAGAAAAACAGAGAAACGCATTCAACCATGAAAGTGTAGAACAAATTTTACATTTATCTCTTATTTACACAATTTTTAAAGTGTGCTTCCCATTAAAAGATAGAAAACTTTCCACCATAATCATTGCAACTTGCCTCAAAAACATACAGACAAAGTGAAAAACAAAATCCTGATTTACCTGGATGAAAAGGCAGTGACATTAATGAATAAAAAGGAAAAAAGGACACACAAGGTAAGAAAATTTGAAAAAGATGCAACAAATTCAATTAATGTAAGTTCTAGATTAGCAGTTTATATTACTCCAACAAATAAAAGAAAGAATACTCTGGAAAAACCAAAATGTTGTTACCTGGCCAGTTATTCTGTCAAGCTCTTTTGCTAAATAAACCCTGTTCTCTGCATCCTGCCACAATCTGCCAAGCCCAGTTCCACACATCAAATTCACCCTTTCTTTCTTCCCTAGCCTTGTAATTCAGTTTTATTTTCCTACTCTTATGATTCAAGAAGAGAGGCAAGAAAAAAGAAAAAGAAAAAGACACATGCTTCATAGTTACTAGGTTAGCTGGAACAGTCATGAATGCCATTTTGGAGGCCACCATTTCAGTTCCATTGGTAAACATATTTTAAAATATACACGTAATTTTATTATATTTCTGGCAAACCATGCCTTCATCCAACACTTCACCCTTGTAGCCACCACTGCCCTCCCATGAATCCAAAAAATACAACTTATAGCATCATCATTTTGGAATCGAAATATTTGCAAGAGCACACAAGGGCAGTGTACTCTTCCTGTTGATCAACAATGATTACAATATCAAGGAACCCTATCATACATTCAACCTCGCCCATATAAGATTGAAAGTAAGACAATTATCTTCCACCACAACTCAGTGCCTGAACTTATGAAGTTCTGTTCCTATAATGGATCAACTTGTTTACATCCCACCAGGCCATTTCACCACACTCCCTTTCCAACAGATATCCCACTTTTTCTTCAGCGCCACAAGTGGCATTCTGACCAATTTATCTATTGGCATGTTTCTAGCTAGCTACAGTCATTTACTACCAGAACGCCGGAATGCCAACTTCTGTTCCCATTTTGGAGTGCCCATTTCGGTTGATAGATTGGCATTCCAACGAACCATGGATACGGTGCAACTCAGGCTCCAAAAGTTCACGAATGTAATATGACAAAATTATCAAAACGTGTTTCGAATTTTCCTGTCTTGTCATTCTCCTTGTTTCTATTTTTACGATCTCAAGAATACAATTACCTCAAAAAAACGCTCAAGTAATTGTTGGTTAATTAATCCAATTCCAGCTCCAGAAATCGAAAAATTCCATAAAGATTCATATCCTAATTTCACCACTTGATACGATAACACAATTGACTGATTAAGTCTTAAACAACTACAAAATAGGTAACAAACTCATTCAAAAACAGAAAAGAAGACTCCAGAGACACAAAATAAACGTAACTGCAAACCAACTGCAAAAAATAAACAAATAAATAAAACTAACCGTCCGGCAACGTATACAGAAGCAAAAGTTGCGAACATGGAAAGCATGAGAGTTGAAATTCGGGACCGAATCATCATTCCGGCGAGCCGGGCACTCGACCCCCTGCTCTGCATTTTTCTTTCTTAATTTTTCTCAACCTCTAACCCTATTCGACTCAATTTCTGAGTTCAATCAACCGATCCGAATAAATAACCGCAGCAAAAAACAATTAAAGTGATCAGCAACAATCACTTCACCATTGATTTGAAGCTTGAATTCAAAAGAAAAAAACAAATGCAAATATATAAAAAGTGTAGAGAGAGAGAGATTTCGATTTTGAACAGAATCAGATATACAGAATTCAGTGCCAGAAAAGGGGGAAAGTGCAGAAAATATTTCAGTTTTATGGAAAGAACTTGCTGCAGTGGAGTATTAATACTGATAAAAGTTTTATAATTTTTGGAAGGTGACAAAGGAATAATCGATAACATTGCTAATTTATGAAGGCAAGGAGTTGTACATTTAGGTACAACTGTTCCAGAACAATCGGGCCAATTAAAGAGTATAAAGCCCAATATAAATGGACTATGCTTGATTAGAAAACTGCAGGCCCTATAACAGAGCCCAATTGTATTTAATCGAATTAAATTGAATTTTTGGTTCAATTCCTTCCTCCCTTTTTTTTTTTTTTTTTTTCATGAAAACAAAAATGAGGTGGTTCTGCATAATTCATGAATGTGATTAACCTTAGAAATAGCACCATGACCTAGCAACAACGTTGTTGATTATAAGTTAATATAACTTAACGGTAGTTTAATTATAAATTGTGATGACTGTTTCTTCATTATAAGTCGTGGTTATTTGGAGTTGCGAAAAAACGTACTTCTACATCAAAAAGCATATTCGTAAAAAAATTTGGAAAAGAAAAGGGTATTGGATAGCATTGAAAGCGTTTTTCTTAGGAAAATCTCTTTTTACTAGGAATTCAAAAAGTTTTTTGCTGTGTGAAAAACAGATAAAGTATGTAATAAAACATAACGCGTTGGAATAATCTGATTAGGTCTAACTTAAAAATTGACTAATTTTATGTTCAAAATAAATTTTCCGATTTGCATTCCCTGTTGAGTTAATCAATAGGAAATGAAATTTGTTCCGTTCTTCGAATATGTAGAATAAGAGGAGACAATTTGTACACTACGAATCGTAATGTGAATTTGTTTATTACAATAACTGATAATAAAATACCAAATTGATTATAGATCAGAATAGAATAGTTCACTTACTATGAGAAAAATTTTATACGAGCACATTGATTATGATTAGATTCTTTTACTTAAGATCATTAATTATTAATGGATGTTGTATATCTTAAGTTATATTGATTATGAGCGGATGTTATCCACGCTAGTCCATTAATTATAAATAGATTTCCAACTTAGATGGAATAGCCGGAATATATTCTCTTGGAAGGAACCAAATGTGAAATTCAAATAATGGATCTATTAACATAGCCCACTTAACAAAGCCCAAGTCACACACTTAAAACTCTTTCCAAGTGCTCAAATTTTCCAAGACTTGAAACATTTTAAGACGTATTTGAATTTTGAACCTCATAATATTTTATAAAATATTTAAAAATTTACAAGATATTAAAAGTATCTGATAAATTTTTAAGAAAAAAAATTCTAAAATTTTAAAATAAAAATTATAAGCTTTTTTTAGCAAAAATCATCAAACTCTAACTTATTTTTAAAATTTTACCAAACTCATTCAGTTTTTAATCATTTCAATTACAAAATTATCATTACTATCATCTTATAAATTCAAAATCTTTTTTTTTTCAAATACTTTTATAATTTATGTTAAGTCTTATATAAACCTTATATAAAATATAAAAATATATAAAATCTTTTAAATAAATTTAGTTACGAGTTTGGGGCAATATTTTCAAAATTAGACCGAACAAAGAACCAGCGACTTCACTGATTGTTGGTTTAATCGATTAGATCGATACAATGTAATAATTATATTTAATTTTATAAATAAATATAATATTTTAATATTAACAAAACATAAAACTTTCAATGATATAGAAAGAATATTATTTGAAAAAAATTCAACTTACTAATTTTTCAATATGTTTGTTAGAAAAAAAATACTATTTCATAATTAGTCAACATAAATAAATAAACAATAATATTTCACACTAATTTAAGTAATCATTCGTTCCATACTTCAACTTCAAGTAAAAATAAATTCTTCTACGCTAAACATTCAATATAATCTAAGAGAGATTAAACAAAATAAAACAATAAATTAGAAATAAGCATTAACACATAATATTACTTTACTAAATTTCAAGAAAATAAATTCATGTTTCAAAAAATAACATGTCCAAAATCTTTAATCATCATCTTCAATTCATAATTTCTCATTTTTTTCATATATTTTTTTCAATTTAAAAAAAATTAATTTTAAATTTTTCAAGAAAAATAAAAAAATAATTAAATCAGTAGTTAACTATATAGATTCACCCAATTCAAAGAGTCATCGATGTTTATGCTTCAATCAAATCGAATTAACCTTCAATTATCAATTCAATTCAATTTTCAAAACATTGATTTGGGCAAATAAATAACACGTCTGTCAATTTCAAGTCCGGAACACAATTTCGTTTTGTATTTTCCATCTGCTATAAATGGAAGTTGACAGTTTGGCAGATAGTATCCGGTTTCTATTTGGCAAAATTATGGTCAAACTAATCAAGTACTCAACATAATTGATACAAATTTTAACTCATAAATGTTCTTTATCTTATTCATTTGTCTTCTATTGGAAAATCAACAGTCCCACTGGCCCGCATTAATTTAGAACCCGATTCGGTTGAAAAAGGCCGTATTGTTAATTCTTAGACACGTAGAGTACTGTCTGGCTACTCCATATGTGGTGGGGGTGGTCTCGATCAATTTGGGCGTAAGTTAGGATGAAATTATATTGGAAAGGTAATATCTAATTATTCCCCCTTGAAAAAAAAAAAGGTAATGTTGGATTATATTTTATATGTTTGTATTGTGTATTTTGGAAGAATAAATTTTGAAAGTGAAATTGAGAAATGTGATGGATTTTTATTTATATTTTAGGAAATAGTTACATTCTATTTGGGTTTGTTTTTTGGGCCCTAAAAATGCAAATAGAGAGTTATCAACTTTTCCTCTATTTTTATAAATATTTTCATTTTTAACACATTTTTTTAGATATACTCTTATACTCTCTCTATTTTCATACTTTATTTTCACCTACTCTCATTTGCAAGACTTTTAATATAAAAACACAATAATATCTAAATACTAACCCATTTTCAATCCTATATAATTATTATATTTTAAATAAAATATTCAAACAATATTTTACTTTCAAAAATACATATAACTAATGTTTCACTATTTCTTTTCACCAGAAAATGAAAATGCTCCTAGAAAATAAATCCAAACGGGGCCTTAGAAATTTGTTTTGGAAAATGTTGATATGTTTGTTTATATTTTAAAGGAGATATTGTTCTCCCGCAATCGTCAAATAAATGTCTTCTTGTTGGATTTTGATGATAAAAATGAAATTGTGTAATTTTTTAATTGTAAAAATAATATTATTGATATATGTGTCTATATATTGAAAAATGGAGAAATTTTGAGGATAATGAATGTTAGAATAGGGTATTTTAAAAAAATATAGTCTAGTGTTTTAAATGAAAAATATGTGTATGTTTGTTTATATGTCATCAAAACAAAATTATTTTGACAAAACATAAACAAACAAGGCCTAAGGATTTGACAAAATTTGTAAGTTATTTCTATTCTCTCACTCTTTGAAACACATTTTTAGAATAAAATTTTCTATTAAATACGTATCAACAGCATGATATTTTGGACCCATTATACCTCCATATCAACGACAAATTTGAACATTATCAATATCTTTTAAATATGAAGAGATACAAATAAGATTGTTGCTTGTGATGATAAATTGCTTTGAAATTTAAACGATATAGTAGAAAAACAACAGTCGAACTGCTGCTTATCTATCCAGGAATATTGATAGAGTCACTGAAAAATGATAAAATTCCAAAAGTCCTAAGTAGTGATTTAATTGCAAGATTTATATTGCAAATGTTAGGTCTGATGTGATAGACATTTGATCTGATCGGATTAGGAAAAAGAATAAAGTAAGAAAGTAAATTGTTGGTGTAAATCATAATAAATCAAAATTAATTTAGCAATCAAATTATTTAATCAGTAAAAAAATAAAAGAGGCACACAAAGAGATTCCTGGCTAGGTAAGATGGAGATTGGCCTTGAATGCAAAATTAAGAGGGTTTCATTCCAAAACTCTTGATCCAAATTTTTTAATTCAAGATAGATTTTTTATTTTACTTTTACAAATACATGTGAAATGTATTAAATTCATAAATAAATATTTTTTAAAAAACATCTTTAAAATATTTAACATTTATTTATAAAATGAGAAATACCAAGAAGCCAACCATAGGCACTCTCAAATAATTTAGTTTTAATTCTTTATTTATTGTGTTTTTATAAATATTTACGTATTTTAATTTATATTTTTATTAAAATTTTAGGACATTTTTTATTTTTCCTACAATGATAAACAAAAGACAATTATGAAATTTCAAGTGCCATTTATATAATAAATCTTGGAAGAGTTTTTATATTTTTTAAAAAAATAAGGATATTTTTATAATTATATCAAATTTTATGAGTGATAGTTGTAATTAACCATTTAAATAAATAAAATCAGATTGATGTAAAAATCATTCTACAATGGGTCAAATATAACATACTCAATTTACCAGTGATTATCAAACTTGTAGAAATAAGTGGTAAAGTTATTAATTTAAAAATTCAACGATCATAATTAAGTTGAATGACCTATGGTCTAATGGCACAAGTCTCATACATAATATGAAAGGTCATGAGTTTGAGTTCAAATGAGCTCCTGATATACATATATACTAGCATGTATCCCGGTGCTATACACGGATGTAATTAATTATTATTGAAAATATAATATATTGGTATTATTTTTATTTTATATGAAAGTGAGTTTAATACGTGTTTTTTTTTTAATTAGATAACTAATGTCAAAATTAAAGAGTTTTTCCTACCAAATCATATGTATTAATATCAATAAAAAGCAATGAAAACTTAAGCTCATCACATTATTATCAATTTAAAAAAGTATGATATAAAGATGTAAAGACTCTTATTTTTTCTAATAACCCAAGATAATTTAGTCAATTTAAAAAAAAATTGAACAAAATAATGAAAAGTATAATACATGCAAAGATATAAAAGAATGATAAACAATATTAATAATATAAAAACTTATTGCACAATGAAAAAAAAAATCTCAAATAAAAGGTGAATACATTTGGAACTATTTTGAGTTTGAACACCAAATCTTATACATATTAGTGCAAGGATAATGCTATTCGGCCAAATGAGTAGTTGTAAATTTTTATACAATTAGTTTGAAAGTTTTGATATCACGTTTTAAAAGGCTAAGCCAAGTGAAATACTACATTAATGGAAGAAAATACTCTTCAAAAGTATTAGAAATTATATTTTGAAATATTAAATCTAGCAAAAAATTAATCATATTTTGAATTCATTCATCACTTGTGAAACTACACATCAGAAATTGATCACATTTCAATATACTTTGAGACCTTCTCAACCTGAAATTGCATTATGATAAAAAAAATTCTCTGTATTCCAAATAATTATTGAAAGTGGACTAATAATAAATTATAATTTTTTTCACATGTTATTTACCTCCATTTTCTAACTTGATTGTATCATCGTCGTATTAATTTAATAATTTCTATTACTATTCTATTAAAAAACATCCATATCCAAACCTTTTGATCATTCATATAAAAAAAGGTAAAATAAATTAATAATTAATATTTTCCATGTTCCTTAAAATATTAAGGTTGTTGTAGTACTCTCGGGAGTAGGGGGCAAGAAATACATTTATATGATTCGATATATCTTATACTTGAAATAAACATGAAGAAGGTATCATCGGAATCCTTACAAATAAATCAAGAAAGGATTATTCTTTGATGCAAATTTTCTTACTCCCCCATTTCTTATGCCCAACACATTTGTCATACTCTGCCATATTAACATAGAGAACATCAGATTTTCAACAATCAAGAAAATATAATTATGTTTAATTATATATGAAATCAAAATTTCAAAAGATACCCAATTCCAATAGAAAATGAATTTATTGTAGAAAAAATTATTGATTTCTCCTTCTTTCAGATTTGAAAGACCGTGGCAAAGCTTTTTGAAATTTGAATTTGTTCTATTTCTTCCAGTTATATTTGCATAAAATCACATAGTCCCTTTATATAGGTGTATGAAATAGAAGAATCTTAACCGACTGGAATATTTTTTATATTATCTTATTATTATATATAATATTAAAGAATAATATTAAATATTTATTTGATATAGATTTGATATCGTTTGATGAAATTTGCTTTATTGTTATATCTTATTAGACTGCATTTTATTAGTTGAAAAATCTCAACTTTATATTTAGTTATATTAGATTTATTGACCAAATAAATATTTAGAATGCTATTTAAATTAATTATTATATTTAAAATTGAATTTGATACTTCAATATATAAATAAAACCATTAAATTGATTATTGGTACTTTATTTTACACATAGTCTCTTGTAACTAGTCGTAAAATTAATATTTTTTTTCAAGAAATTTTCATCATAAACAATCAGGTACAAATAAATTTAGTTATTAAAGTTAAGAAAAAACTTAAAAAAGATCTTTAAAAAAATTGTAAATTAAGAAATATTTGATACATTTTAAGCGCGAGATGAAACAAATTTTATAAATAATCATTTTTTTTATATTAAAGATCAAGTAAATAATTATATATTCAACCAAGAAAACAATTTTGAAATTTAGAAATATTTATATGAAATAGATAAGTGTTCAACTAATATAAATAGAGCAACCAACTACCAATTACTTTTTTGATTTAAGTAAAAAAATTTGTGAAAATTAACTAAAAAAGTAATGATTTTATCTTAGAAACTATTGTTTTTTTTCCTTTTTTTTTCCAATGGAGATGTAGCGACTTTATCTTAAACTATTAAAGAAAAAAGATTTTATCAATTTTTTATAATCTAGTATTAATATCTAATTGTTAATAAATAAAATAACTTATATTTTTAAATTTGAATTAAGTTTTTTTTTAATAGTATAGAGAGATATATTTTAAATTTTAAATAAAAAAAAATTAAAGATAAGATATAATCATATCGGTTAGAGATAGTAATCAACAATTAATGAAAATTTTTAAATTTAATTTAAAAACTTAAAATTCTAAAAATTTGTCACTAAATCAAAATTGAGTAATTATAGACCCCACAGCATTGTGTTATATATAATAGTATATATATATATATAAAAGGGGAGGGGTTTAAAGTTATTAACTTTTAAAAATTCAACGATCATAATTAAATTAAATGTAACACGTTGAGTCCAAATTCAACTAAAAATTTCACGTGATGCATTGGGTGTATGGTCACAAAACTCCACACGAGACTTTGCCTACTTTCCATTATTTCCACTTTAAATTGATTGGACATTTCTCACTTGTAATTTATGTATGTGGACCAAACCGATCCATATGGTATCATAATTCTACAGTTTTGAAATCCGTGTGTCTTGGCTCGTAGCTTTAGGTGAATCTAAAGTTACTTTAAGAACATGATATTAAAGCTGCCTCAAACCCACTATCCAAATCAGAGGATTCATTGATTTCAATAAGAAAGTTGCATGTTGGAATTTGCTTATAGTAGTAGTATGTACATCAATAAGAAAGTTGCAGGTTCGATTTTGATCGATTTTCAACCAATTTTCATCAATTCAATCGATTTTAAGTGACTTTGATCATTGTTGATTTTCAATCTTTAATCGAACCGGACAGGATCACCGATCATCGATCCGGTCCGATTTTCAAATCATTGCTTTCAATAAGAAAGTTGTAGGCTTGAATTTGCTAAAAGTAGTAGTCTATGAATTAATTATCTTCATGATGGAAGGACTTTGGCAGACGAGTGCTTTGGTAAGGTAGTGGTAACGAACTTGCTCTTTGAACAGTAATTATAATTCAAATTGAATATTAAATAGCAACAAAAAACTCTTATGATTATGTCTAGGAATGATTGTTATGCTGGTCGTCCTTCTTTGCCTTTTCTCTTATAAAAAAAAAAAAAAAAAAAGGTTGCCTCAAACTCCCACTCCTCTTTCTTTCCTTTTCTTTTTTTTTTTTTTAATAGGAATTGGCATTTAGATATAATTTTTCACTAATCACCTTTTAACTCTGAGGCAACTAGACAAGAGCTAAAAAGAAAAAACAATTGTCGTTCGACGATATATTTCCTCTTTAAAGAAATGTTTTTTTTTCTTGTAGTGATAATATCACTCGATCATTTTTGTAATAATAAAACGTTGAATTTAATCAACCCACACATCATTTTATGAACGTACACCATTAATTGGAATATGTACGTTGCTATCAGCAGGCAAGAATGTGACAAGTGAAAAAGGTCGCTCTTTTGTTTTTTAGCATATAAAGGAGTGGAATACTTCCAAGTCCAATTGATAAAAAATCCGGAATATCATTTAATTATTTCTGAACCAATTTAATGAAATTTAATGTTTTAAATATATTTTACAAATATAAATCCATATTATATATACACATAAATATAAAGAGAGTCAGTTGAATATAATTATAAGATTTTGATCAAATTTTAAATTCTCAATTTTTTTTAATTATTATTCATGAATATATGAATCTAGAAAAAAGGGTTTTTATTTTTTTCTACTGTTATTATATATGCATTTGACCGAAATTTAAATGATTGGAACTTAGAATTATTTTTTAAAAAAGTGGTAGAATAATTTCATTGGTTGCTCAACATTACTAGTAAATTTTTTTTTTTCTTTCCAAATTTCAAAATATGTCAATTTACTTTTTAATATATTCTAACTCATCATTCATATATAAATCTACAGTATTATGTATATGAAGGGAGAATTCTTTTACCATAAATGGTGTAATTTTTTGATAAAATTCTAAATTTTAAAAATTTAAATTTGTTAACTATTTAAAATATTTAATTGGTTGTTTAATATTTATCATAAAACTTAATTCTCTAAATTATAAAATAAGTCAACTAATCGAATTCAGTGCCCCCTTTAATATATTCTTTAAATTCACTCATGCACACATAAATCTGCATTACTATATATGTGAAGTAGGTTTCTTTGACCATAATTATGTAATTTACATCAATTTTTGAATTCTTGAAATTTACTTTTTTTTTAATTATCTAAAATAATTTTATTGATTGTTTAGCATTATGAATTTATTTGAGTTTCTAAATTATTAAAATATAATGTTAATTAACTTATCAAAATTTTATAACCTTTCTAATACATTTAATTTTTTTAAAATTTCTATTGAAATATTAAGTAATAATATTGAATTATCTAAAATTAAAAATAAAATAAAATATTAAATGTGGTCACAATGTCATTTACAATTATTCATCTTCCTTTTATATTAGTATATATATTTTCTCCTCATAATTTTAAGATTATGTGGAAATATCATTGACAAACTTCTCTTATTGAATTGGCATGAATGCATTTTCTAACTGATAGAAATTCTTGATTGTTTTCCATTTAATTCCATTTTTTTGTTTCAAGATTTATTAAATTATTTTTCAATTTTATTCTTTGATTTTGTATTTTTTTAGAGATTAAATAAATTTCTCCATTATTTTATATTTGTTTGTTTGTGCTTTTTATTTATTTGGAACCTACCTAATTTGGTTAAGTTTTTCTTTTCCTTTATATAAATGTATAAACATATATATGCATATCATATATGGTCATTGGCAAAAATTAATAAGTATATTAGAAAATTCAAATAATAAAAGGGTTTTTTTTTAATATTACTACATGATTTTTCTAATCTTTTATTATATCTAATATATAAAATTTTCATTATTATCAATAATATAATTTAAATTACTTGCTTTAATTCCTTTATAATTTATAATAATTTAATCAACATATTTTACATATATAGTTCTTTTTATTTTTTATTTAAATAATTTTCAATAAACATACAAAGCGAAAACTATTTTGTACTCTTTCAATAATTATTCACCCCTGTTAAATCTGCCACGACACGCTAGTAAATTATAGTTCCTTGTTTGGTAGCTGTTGGACTATCTCACTACAAAATTAGTGGCTATAATTAAATATTGATCTTTGAAAAATAATCCTTCAAATTAAAAATGTGTGTGTCAACCACACAATACAATCATTTATTGATTTATATTATATATTTTTTTATAAAAATTTAAAATTTAAATTATAAATATAACAATATATAAATATAAAAATAATATTATTCGACAAATTGACCACTCAACTAACACTGACCACCCACTTTACTTGTCGTACATTTATTTACTAGCATAAAACATATTAAATTAATTTGTCAATTAAAGACGAATACAAAGTCCAGTTATAATATAATTCTTCTCCGCCCGCCAATCTCAGCCAATCTTAGTAGGGCTTTGTCGGGAAGTACTGCATGGATTCTTAGGCCGTTTGAATTTGTTTTCTATGGGTATTTTTATTTTTTAATAAAAAATTAATTATAAATTTAAATTTAAAAATAAAATATTATTTGAAGATTTTATTTAAAATATAATGATTTATAGAGTTGAAAATGAGTTATATTTGAAAAATATAGTATTTTTGCATTAAAAATTGTGTAAATGTGAGTTGGAGAGAATGAAAAAATGATGAAAAGTGAAAATGGAGAGAGAGTGTTTTGGATAATATTTTGAGAATGAAAATATTTGTGAAAATAAGAAGAAAAAAAATTGACAGTTTTCTATTTTTATTTTCAGCAGAAAATGAAAAAAGTATTTGAAAGCAAAACCAAATGGACACTTAGTTATTTCCCTTCTTATGGGATAATGTAAAATATTAGGAGATGCCATACTCGTGAATCTTAATATTGCATGTAAAATAAAAAGGGTTTAAATTAATTTCAAGCATTTTATATTTTTAATTTATGAGATAATTATTTGTTATTAATTTTTAGTGATGTTAAAATATTTGTTGCTCGACATGAACATTACAAAATATTACCATACTATTAATGTAGTTGAGAGTTTGGTCGTTTTAAAAATGTATCCCGATAAGTGAGAGAGATAACAGCTTGTAAGCTGCTTAAAGATCTCCTGATTGCCTCTTGAGGCAGATTGTAAATTTTATTTATTTTATATTATTAAATTTTTAGTATATATATATCGAATTGTCGACATTATTAATTTTAAATTAAAATTTTAAACTAGTTGAATACAATATATAGGATGAAGTTCATAACACTAGAGATTAATATTGATAAAATTATATGAATTTATTAAAATTTAAAAAATAAATTAAAAAATCTTTATTATTTTTAAAAAAAATTATAAAATCTTGATATTTAATTTTAGGAACTTATAATATCTCTTTTTTTTTCAAAAAATTTATCAAATACTTCATAAAATCTCATAAACTCCTAAATATCATATATAATATTTTGAAAGACGTATAAGTTCATACAAACATTCTCTCAACTAAATTTAAAAATATTAAAAATATTTTATAAAATATTTAAAAACTTATGTATTCTTTTAGTCACACAAGAAACTATATTGCAGGAGCTAACAAAGGAAATTTCACTTATAACTATAGGAAAACTTTCAACTCAAAGTTCACCATCAAAATTAATTGCAACTATAGAAGTTGGTCCTCATTTATTGAGACTTCATAACTCGGCGTTGATTTTTTTCCCCGAGTTTCCTTCTGACCACTTCAATTAATAGTTCGTTTTTAACTCATAATCGACCATCAGAAATTACTGAGGCAATATCATGTAAAATCTACGTGGGGTTCGAAGAAATCTATGCTCCGACAATAAAAAATGGCGAAAAGGATTTATCGAATGGAGTGGATCTCAATCCAATGTGTAAATGACAATATAAAAATTATTATTAATGATATATATTAAGTGATAATAATTTTTATTTTATCAATATTAATTTTTTAAGTGAAAATAATTTTTCTTTCTTCATAATATGACTTATTAGTAAGAAAAAGTAATGTTTGAAATTATCACTATTAATAACTAGTGACACCCACATGGTGACCATACTATAACAATAAAAATTACCATTATAATTTGTGATAAGATTTTCATTATCACTAAATTGTTATCATAAGGTGTCACTAATTGTCAGTTATGACAATTTAAACATAATTATTGTCACTATTTAATTTGTAAAATCATTTTCTTCTTATGTAGTGACGTCACACCTGTCTAATTAAGAATATCATGATTAAATATAGATAGCAATGTGGACTATACATGTGATGATGGTGAAATTCTTTGCAGGATATGCAAGTTTAATAGCATTAAATATTGTTCAGTCAGCATGTATTGATAGATAATTTTATCGTTGTAAACAAATGTTTCAAAGGAAAAGGAGTGCAAATGAACCTATGTGTTCAAATTTTATGTTCCATATTGATTTTTCGATATAAAATAAAATCAGATATTATCATAATTTTTCAGTCGATGAATATAGAAATAATTATAAAATCAATATTCTCATAAATGACGTCAATCACGATAATTGAATTCACTGTCAAATATAAAAATTAAATCATTTCAAAATATTATTCTATCATACTTTATTGATTTAAAAAAAAAAAAATCATCCTAAAGGAAAAGACATTTTAGAGAAGGGTAATGATCATCATTCCCTAATGCACATGCACATTAATGGTTTGGCAACCTTTTTTCTTCTAAAAAAGAAAAAAAACTCTTTGTCGCATGAGATTTATTGAATCAATATTGTACCAAAATGTTTGGTATGATTATGATGAATATACCTAAGCCTGTGCTTTTTGCAGTAAACATTATAATTCGATAATGTTTTGATACCCTGTCTGATTAAGAAAGATTACCCACGTACGGTACATCTTACCATATAAATTCAACAATTTTTTACTTATTTGATCAATATTTTAACATATATTTACCCGATTTAAGTCCCTTTTTTTTTTAAGTAAAAACCAATTATTTTATCTTATGCTATTTAATCTCGATCCCTTCTTTAATTATTGTAGTAACAATAATTGAATCAGCATTAAGTGAAAGAACAAATCAAAGTCGGCCATAATCAAAGTTTTCACGAGACTAAATTACAAATATGATGAAACTCTACCCAAACAACAATAAATTCTTATTTTATAATTGATCAATTAATCGGGTGATCCGACATTTACATTTCTATGTATTGACATTTAGGGTTCAAATTCAGATAATCCAAGATCAAAATTTTCGTAAGATTAAATTGCAAATAAGATGAAACTCTATCCAGGCAGCAATAAAATCTTAATCAATTAATCAAGTGATCTCACACTCATATTTCGACGTATTGAGATTTGATGTTCAAATTTAAATTGCCTGAAATGTGTGCGCATGTATGTAAAAGAAATACAATAAACTATTATTTCAAAGATCAAAAGTCTATCTTGAAACATTAATTGGTGGAAGAAAAAGGAGAACTTAGTGATGTTGGATTCTTTGTTTAGGTCCCCTCTTATGCACTCAAAAAGAAGATAGAAACAGCAGATATGTAACTGGAAAGAGGGAAGCTTATATTTAAGTTCCTTTTGGGATGGCAAAATGTGGATCTTTGGTTTTGGTCCCAAAATTTGGGTGATGGTCAATTTTCTACATTGGCTTTCCTTGCTTTGATCATTTTGAAACCAACAAGGGGAATGGAGCACTATTGTGTTACTTTTAACCAAGTTGGCTAACTTGCTCTAAAAAAGAAAAAAAAAATAATAATAATAGTTCAACAATTATTTAGTTTCAACAACCAAATTTATTGCAATGTTGATGCAATAGATGCACCCATAGGTGCATACTTGTCATTTCAATTACATTGAAGGTGATATTACACCTACCTTTTTTACCTTATACGGTATGGTGGCCATCTCTGTACTCGGATATCGAGGCCAGTTGTATTGAATTACTGTTCTATCAGCTTGAATTTGGTGTGCATTTTGTTTTCATGAAAAATCGTTTAATTGAAGGGTGAGAAAAGAAGAATAGTTTATGAATCATTCGAAAATCCTTGACCGTTTCAATATGAATAAATTAGGTACTGTCATTTTAGGAATTTTAACATGGTTAAAATATTCGAGATCATATATTTTGATTGATATTTCATCATGCATTTTATTTGGTAGATACACGTCATATATATTTATGTGATGTATAATTGAATATTTTTATTAAAAAATATTCACCTAGCATTTATTTATGTTAAATACAAAATTAAACAACGTTTCAATATATGATCAACCCAGTTGGATGTGATTTCAATTATTAGAAGTTATTTTATTAAATTTAAATATAATATTTTTATTTTTTATTATATATACATATATCAAAAGTTCAATAAATTTAAATTTTATCTTACACTTTACATATGAAGCTTTTGATGCCCATTTTAATATTCGTTTTCTTCCTCCTTTTTTTTTTTTTTTTTTTTTTTTTCAAGTGTTCGTATCGTGCTTCGTCACGCGTGGGCATGTTGCTTAAATGAAAGCAGATAAAAGAAAGAGAGGCCACAACCTTTCCAATCACCATTTCCACTAGAGAGGACAACTTTTTTCTTTTTCTTTTTCTTTTAATGATTATGAAAAGATTCTATAAGTTAGCACTTTGAATCTTCTATTATATTTTTTATTCTATATTATATTTCAATTTATTGTGTTTATACCATGTGTATTTGATTCTCAATTAAATATTTTTATAAAAAAATATTTAATATTTATGTCATATTTTTATGAAATGTAATAAGAGATAAAATAAAGAATGAAATAGAAGATTTAAACCGTAAATTCAATCCCATATACTCAATTTTTTTTATACCATCGACTTCTATATATATATATATTCAAATAAGTTATATATTTTCTAAATAAAAATACAATAATAATATTATAAACTAAAATATTAATATCATCATATAAGATCTGATAATTTATAATATAATTGAATTTTATCTAATTAAATAGTATGATATGGACCGTTACTTTCTCATGGCTACAATTCCACTTCTTTAGAAGTTATTTTCAAATATATATATATTTTAATTACGATGTATCAGTATTATGTGAATTGTATTATTAATGTAATATGATCTTCACCTCTCAATAATTTTATGAACTTATGTATGGATATTTCTTGATTTTCTCGACCCAAATTGGTATAGATTTCTAATTAGAATTCAAAAAAAAAAAAGTTACATTTTTTTTATATTAATATGTTTTTTTTTTCATAAAAATAAAAAAGGTGTAAAACTTTTTTGATATAAAGTTCGAGGTTTTACTTTTAAAAAGAAGAATTTTATCTTATGTCCATTGTGGACATGGTGAAACCATCGAATCAAAGGAGTACTATTTAATTATTTATCAAAGGTTTTGCAACCCCCCCCCCCCACCCCCTTTGTGTGGTAGGCAAGTTTTAACATTTTTATAACTAAACAATATAATGCTAGACCCAAGACATTTAAATCCAAGTCCCTAACTAGGCCAAAACTATGACATATTTAAAATGCATATCGTTTTCAACATAATTTATCAAATTGCTCGGCTACTTATAATTATCATATGCTACATATTAATTAATTGAATGACATAATTCTTTTATTAATATGTATAAAATTTGACATTAAAATTTTAGTAGGCCAGATACGATTACGTGTGTGTGAATAGAAAAAATACTTATAGTTGACTGATTTTGTTTTATTTTCTTTTTTGGCATAAAAAATGAATATGAATAAAGGAAGATGTGACACTGGCGTCAATAAAATAATTCAAATTTAATAATATATATTTAAATAATCTAAGTGTATGTGACTTGTATACCAATTTTAAATTTGTCAATATTTAAAATAATCAATACTTGAGGAAAAACAAGGCAGAAACCAATTATTGATGCTCTATGTGTTTCTTTCTTCAAGATATGAAGACAAATACATACAAATCTTTATATTGGCTCATCCCTTCCCCCCCCCCCCCCCCCCCCCCACACACACAAAAGGTTATTCTTATGGGAAGATAAATAATAATAATTATTTAAAAAAAAAAAAAAAGGAAGAAAAACTCACCGGGGCATATTTTGATTCTTTTTCAAAGACATCCTTTTGTATCTTTTCCAAGAAAAGGTGGGCAAGAATTTTAGTAAGTTTGGTAAAGGTGGCCAGCTGAGTATCAGAAACCTTATCGTAACTTGCTATTCTTAGAGACGTGAGCCATGACGCCATCCATGTCCCGTGGATGCATATTTTTCTTGTGGAGTTCCATTCTAATTCTAAAGTATGTTTTGAAAAATATCGAAAGAAAGGGAGCTGTTTAAAAATTGATTTACAACTCTCGACTTTTTCAATACAGAATAAATTAAGTGTCTGTTTACTTTGAAGGATGAGGTAGGATGAAGGCCCACGTCCTACCTCATCTCATATTTACTTTGAATGATGAAAGTTTTGATTAAACATGTCGGCCCGTCATTGTGTTGATGTTTTGAGTGATGAATCATCCCACCTGTGAGGTGGGATGGTTTTATCACACATTTGGCGATGTAATTTCAAATAATTTCTGATTCCGGCGCCAATTAAAAAATTTACTAATAACTAAAAATATTATATATTAAAATAATTAAAAGAAAAATCTATATATATAGTTTGTGTAAAGATGTTGTATTGGAATGAAGAAAAAATAATTTTTTTATGCTAAATAGAAAAAATAAAAAATAGTTGGATATTGTATTGACATGGAGAAAAATTAATTTTTTTATGTTAAATAGAAAAATATTTTAACTAGGGTACTTTAGTCTTTTATAATTTATTCAAGTTTTATAATTCATATTTACGTAAACATTCTCAATACAATAATTTAATTTTATTATTCATATCATCCTACAAAGTAAACATCCAATCAAAAATATAAAATTATCCTAATTCTACTTTTCATCCTTCATTTCATCCTATCACCCCACATCTCATATCACAAAGTAAACGAGCCCTAAGAGGGTGTTTGGCTAATCTTATTTAAAAAGCTTTATAAGATTCTACATATTATAAGATGTTTTTGGAGCTCATAAGATACTACATATTTTTTAAAAAATAAGTTTTTAAAGTGTTTGGATAAAATAATATCTTGAAACTTATTTTTGTAATTAATATGATTAAAATTAAGTTAGTTTGTTAAGATCTTCAAAATGAGTTAACATTGTTTACAAATCGAAAAGAAAGGGATTCAGATGATTGGAAATTGATTGCAACCTAAAATTCTTCCAAAATTTTCTATTTCAATCAATGGAATGGGCTCTTACTATCTTTATAGATGGATATTGAGGAAGACCGGACCCTTTTTTTTTTATTTCTTTCCCTCTTTACTTTTACTATTCAAAGAAGAAGTCGTTTTGTTAAGTGTATACGCACTTTCTATGAGAAATGATATAGAGATAGTGGTTGCCTAACGAAAGACTATACAATAATAAGATCTTTTTTTAAAAATAGTTTATAAGCTCCTTATTGTAGGAGCTTATAGGCTCTTTTTTAAAAAAAAATTACCAAACATTTTTCCACATCTTATAAGCTCTCAAACATTTTATAAGATATTTTAAAAAGCTCATAAGTTCATCCAAATATTCTCTAAATATCAATAGAGTCACACATGCACAACGATATCAAGTATTGTTTTATGTTAAAAGAATTAAAAGCATTATAATAAAAAAATAAGCAATGTATCACTAATAATATATATTAAATGATAACAATTTTTATTTTGTCACTAATACTACTTCTTGGATGAGAATAATTTTTTATTTTCTTATAAAATGGTTTAATAGTGACAAAAAGTAGTGTTTTGAATTGTCATTATTGACAATTAATTAGTGACATTGCATTAATAATAAATTTTATTATAATTTGTGATAAGATTTTTATAGTCATTAGTTATCCCTATAGATGCGACGTTAACTGTTGACAATGACAATTTAAAAGCAACTTTTGTCACTGTTAAACTTGTGAAAATTATTATTATGATAAAATAAAATTCTTCGTCACATAACATATATAATTCATGATGATTTTATTCTGTCACTTAATATATTATCATTAAATTTCTTTTTCTTTTTAAATTATAGTGTTAATTTATAATTTATTTCTATCTTCACCATTAAAGTGCATATACTGATAGAATAATAACTTATAAAATTAAAATTTTCATATCTGACAATAATTTTAAACATTATCAGTAGATAACGTGTGCGTTAGTTGACCTACGATCATAACACTCACTTGTGGCGTGAAATTATCTCTACTAAACAAAAGAATATTAAAAGGACACTATGATGTATAGCTAAATCTTGGAATCTTGATTACATAATTTTGTGACATAAAATTTTAATATCTATTATATAATTAGATTATAGTACTCCAAATCTAAGATTAGAGCGTTAATCTATTGTTATCTTTTTCTTAATTATTTTTAAAGGGGTGCAAATCTAGCTAATTTGGGATAACTTGGATATCCCATAGATTTTTAGGTCACATGTCGCATTTCAACTGGGGCTAACATTTTACACGACTTTAATGATTACGAGTACACTTTATGTAGTACGAGAAGCATAATTGACTACATATGCGACTTCAATGATTATTGGTTTAGGCATCTGTGACTCCACGTTGACATTGCGCTGTATGGGATATAAAGTAATAAAACAGGAAAAAAGGAGCAATCAATAAAGTCACTCCACAACGTGGAAAAAGATGTAAATTAATCAATCGAATTTATAAATTTTTTTTAATATTCATTAAAGTGGATGGATGGTGACATTAATCATCTAAAATTCTACCTTCAATGCGATAAATTAAATGAAAAAATAATGATATGTTTGATTTTATTTTTAACACTATTAAAACAAATAAAAGATATCAACTTCTATTCATTTTTATTGAAAATACTATTTATTTTTTTTAGATTTACTCTATGATTTTATTATTATATTAATTAATTTAACTTGATTTAACAAAAAGTGCCTGTTATTACTCCAAAATAATTAAAACATACATAAATTTAAAAAAAGATCGTATTTTTTTAATATAAAAAATATAAATCATCTAAATTTTCATTTTTATGCCTATCATAATTATTATTTTTAAACAAAAATTTCAAATGCATTTTCATATCTTAACTTAATAACTTATAGTAATTTTTTGTCACTTTTTGAAAATACTAAAAATAGAAATGGAAACGAAATAAAACCAAATAGGCTCTAAGAGTATTTTTATTGCATTTGTCCAAAAAACGTTTAATAATTACATCGAGGGCTATTTATTGAAAATTATAATAGAAGCCTTGATCCACTATACTATGGCTCATGCTCATAAAATAGATCCTTCATCCTTATACACTTTTAAAGTCCAATTTCCCACTAAAATGGGTATACAATAAGGGGTTGTTCGAATTTATTTTATGGAGGCATTTTTATCTGCTGGTGAAAAAAAAAATAAAAAGTTAGTTATAAATGTATTTTTAAAAATAAAATATTGTTTGAAAGTTTTGTTTAAAATATAATGATTATGTAGGGTTAAAAATGAGTTGTATTTGGAAAATAAAGTGTTTTTATAAAAAGTCATCCAAATGTGAGTAGGAGAAAATAAAAAGTGAAAATCTAGAGTGAGTGTAATAAAGTGTTTGAGAAAATGTACTGAAAATAAAAATGCCTGTAAAAATAGGGAAGAAGTTAATAGTTTTCTATTTTCATTTTTAAAAGAAAATAAAAAGGGGCTTTGAAAAGCCAAACGGGCACTAATAGTCCGTTTGTTTCATTTTGTAGAGCCATTTTTATTTTCTAGTGAAAATACATAGTGAAAAGTTAGTTAGAAAATGTGTTTTTGAAAATGAGTTGTGTTTGGATGTGTTGTTTAAAATTGTAGGTTTATATAGTTGTAAAAATGATATATATTTAGATGTTGGGTACCTTTTATAGTAAAAGGAAGAAAGTTTTTAAATTTGAATTGATGATGTGATGTATAATTGTTTGAAAAAATAATATTATAATTTGAATTTTATTTTGAATTTATAATATTTTGTGGTGAATGTTGTTTGAGAAGTATCGAGAATGTAAAAAGTAGATATATGTAATAATAGAGTTGAAAAAGGTATGAAAATGGAGATAGAATATAAAAAGTAATATTTTGAGAATGAAAATGTATGAGAAAATTGTGTAAAGTTGATAGTTTTTTATTTTCATTTTGAGAAGAAAATGAAAACAAATGGAACGTAAGCTTTTTGGACCTAAAATTACATGGAAAATTAATTAGACCTGCAGTAACGAACATTAATTCTTATTAAGCTTATTGTATTTGATATATCAATTATGAAAAATTAATTAGCAGTTATTAATTTTTAACCATTATCAATAGTTTACAACCAACTAAACAATCATATTAAAATAGCCGAGTATTCATAGTTCTATTCATGTACAAGAATGGAACCAAAACATCAACTATTGAGTTTTAGAGCATCAATTTTACTATTTGGACAAATCTCTTTAACTTATTCTCTCAAAATATTCTTCCAATAACATGAAAGAAGATTTGGTTGCCCACCAAAAGCTGTCTTAATTTATTCCATGATTTGTTATGATGTTTTGGAGGAATCACTTTGTCATTTGATACAAAAAAGTCATCTCCAAAAATTTCCTTACAACTTTAATTATAATTGAAGTGAAAAAAATAACCACCATGTCCAAAACAAGTGGCCTATATTTGAGTCCAAAGTACTCTTGATGGGGTAACTCCAAAAATACCCTATTGAGAGGAAATCGTGTCTTTTAACTAGTAGATTGAATTTAATTTGATTGATTTATATTAATTAAGATGAATCTCCACTCTTAATTTTTAATAACATGAACGCTTAGGATCATATTATGTCACCAGTGGTTATATGCCAATTTTTGCACCAAGTACATATACTTAAGTCCGCTCCATTTGTAAAGTGTGCGATCTATTCAATTATCATATTTTCTCTCCAACTTACTTTTATTGTACTTGGTATATAAGATTTGACTTTTTGTTTTTCCTCTGCAGTAGCCCACTCATATGCTTATCAAATGGTTTGTTATGGTTCGAACTCTGAACCCTACAATTTTCTATGTGAGGGTAATGCCACTAACCTAATTGAGCACACAGTAAACTTGATTTGATCATTGGAGAATTTTTAGCAGACCCCATTCTATTGAAACTCATGACTTCATTGTGATTTTAGGATTTAAACCTTATATACTAGTTGGATTTTAACTTTATCCCTTGATAATTTATCTCATGATAAGTTGTGTAATTATTAACTATTGTGGTGTTGTTTGATTTGCAGGATTGTTTGTTAATGTACCAACATGATTATTATTTGATTTGAGGTATAATAATCATTGCCATTTGATTATTTTATGAATTGACAATGTTATCCTTTAACTTAAAAAAGACAAGCAATTATTTTTCTTCTCTTTTTTTTTTTCACAAATTATTTTTGCATTGAATAGTTTCAGAAACACGTTCACTTTTTTAAAATTATTTTCCTTCCCTGTTT
This sequence comes from Jacaranda mimosifolia, assembly GCA_018894105.1. Taxonomy (NCBI): domain Eukaryota; kingdom Viridiplantae; phylum Streptophyta; class Magnoliopsida; order Lamiales; family Bignoniaceae; genus Jacaranda; species Jacaranda mimosifolia. The sequence continues at coordinate 35,812,501 of CM032125.1, read as the reverse complement.
TTATTGATTTAATCACTTCCCAAAATCTTAACAGAAGGAATCTAACCCATATTTTTTAATTTATTTTTATAATTTTTCACAAATATTAATTTATAAAATTAATAAATTAGAATAAAAACAAATTAACTTTTTTATATTTATGATATGTGTAAATATAATGTTTGGATTAGTTTAATAATTTTTCAATATTAATAGCTTGACTTAATTTTTTTTTTCAATTTTTTGAAGTTACTAATTTAGAATAAATTAAATTATTTTAATATTATTCAAAATTATTAAATTTTAATTTATAATGTAAGTTCAGAATCATTAATTTCATTTCATAAAATTATAATATATAATTCATTTTGTTAATTTTTTTAAATTATTAATTTAAAATAAACAAGTTATTACTTATAATTTCCAAAATTATTAATTATTAATTTATTTTTATAAGTTGAAAGGCCTTATTGATTATTAATCTATAATTTACTCTCATAATCCATAATTATTTTTTATAATTTTCAAATAATATTATAATTATTCAAGATAGCAATAAAAAATAATTAATTTTATAATAATTTTTCTTCACATAACTATTCAAAAATAGTTTCATAATCTTATAATTACAGAAAAATGTGAAATTATTTATAATAATTTAATTTCTCAAAAAAATTATTTTATAATTTAGGCATTCTAGTAATTTGCCAAGAAAATTTAAGGGCCAATTGGACTTTTTGCTAAAATAGCTCAAATGGGATAAATAATTCAAGAGGGTAAGGCGGGTTTATTAATATCAAGAATTGAGTTTATATGTACTAGTTTGATGATAAAATACGGATCGTGTGTATACAATCATACAAACCAAATATTGGATTGTGATAATTTTCTCTAATCCGACCTAATCCCTCCAATCAAACATGGCCATTGTGAGATTTATTTGACCTAAAAATAGAATAAATCATGCGCTCTCAAGGGATCAACTTCTTTATAAATTTAGGACTCGTTTGCTTTGAATGATGTGATTAGAAGTGATATATAAACAAGGTATACATTTTAAGCCCATTATGATATAATATTTTAATTTTATGTTTGGTTGATATGATTAGTATGTAAATAAATTAAAATATAATATGTGAATTTACTATTATATCCTTTATATTTTTTAATAAATTTATCATAATTTTCTCATTATTTCCCAATTTTAAAATCATGGTTTAATCGAAAATAAGATAAAAAATAGACCTTATTAAATTTTTGTAATTCTTATCACACCTAATCAAGTCCCCCCCCCCATCCATTTTTCAAAAGCAATAATAAATAATGTAGGGCCTAGGATTTACCAATGACTTTTATCAATTGAAACAAACATTAAAATATACTTAATTAAATATGTATCACACCTAATCAAGTTAAGCAAACAAGGCCTTAGCGAGCCTCTAATCCATGAAAAACAACATTAAAATTTAAAAGAATATGTTTTTAGTAAATTTTGTTATGTTTTCATCACGTTAATTATTTTAGATTTTCATCACATCACCAACTAAATAAATACTCCACTTCATGGAATTTCAATATCAATCGAATCGAATGCCATATTTTTCTTCATTATGAATATGAAGACATGGCACATAAATTTGGGCTGTTTTATTCCCCGAAAACACTTCTTTTGTTTTTTTCTGCCAAAAAATGGGAGAAGGGAATTTTGTTTAATTTCAGTAAGCCGAGGAGTATCAAAAGCCGGTTGACACTTGTCGGCCCATCGCAAGCGTGAGCCATGACGCCATTCTTCCTTCCTCCCCAGAACCACATATATACACGCACATATATACATATATATACACGCACATATATACATATATATACACGCACATATATACATATATATATGTATACACACACAACACACAGTGATGTGTTTATATACGTCACTTCAAAATGCCCGACGGTTTCAATTCTTCAATCCCATCCCTACTCAAAAACCCGTATGGCAAAATCTTGGCCATTAACAAATACATGTTCTTAATTTCTTGATAACATCTATTTTATATTTGAATCCTCACACACACACACATGTATAAAAATTGAATCTTTACATATATATTTATATATGCGTACTCCCTTCCACTCATTGGTGACAGCCCCGAGGCTTGTGGGTTTTGTTTGGTTAGTTTTTGCAACCTTTCATTATTTGTTCTGTTCTAATTCTGTTATTTCTTTATTATTTTTATTCATTGATCTTTAGCATTTTTAAAAGGAAAATAAATCGTTTTAGTTAATATTTTTTTTGGAGTTTCCGTGTTTGTTTCATATTGTTTTGTCAGCGGCTGCTTCTTTTTTTTTTTTTTTTCTTTTTCTGCATATGTCACTCAGCTGTGTTGTTCAATCTGGAAATGCTAATATAAAATATATATATATATGTAAATGTATATGTATATGTATATATAATGCCTCATTGTCCATTCAAGAACACAAACAACTGTTTAATATACAACTACCCTTGAACTGTATTACTGTAAGAACTGAGATATTGAAGCAAAAGTTTGTGAGAGTACTGTTGTAAAATATAGTACGCTGAACTATCATTAATATTCCAAAACCACAGCTTTTGGAGCTTTCTCGTGTGAATATTAATGTGAGTCAGAGGGCTGCCTCGCTGCATGCTTGGTTCTTGTCCATAGGCCATCGTTGTAAGAAAGACTGATATTCATCCTTTCTTTTTCATTTTATTTTTATTTTTATTTTTTATGTTTTTGTATGTCTGTTATAGGTTCTTTCTAAGTTGATGTTCTTTGTAAATGAGAATTGTTTGAGCCTATGATTGATTTTTCATATTTTTGGAATCAATGTGTTTTGTTTATCTTTATAGGTTCACCTCTGGCTTGCAAGAATCTTTATGTTTAGAAATTTTTTATTAGAATTGTTGATGATTTACTTCCTTCGTACACTTGCTGACGTGAATTGGTTCTTTTTTATTGTGAAATTCAGAGCTCGAAAGCAAAAGAGAGTTCAGAGGGGAGAGATGGGGAGTCTATGGACTGCGTTTTGCGGGGAATCCGATTGTCCAGATTCTGGGTCTGATTTGATCTTTCTAACAGACCCTTCTTCATGCATCAATCATGCGTTAATCCTTTGTTTTGATGTCCTGCTCCTGATAATATTCTTCTTCACTGTATTTTCCAAGATATACTTAAAATCCTCATCTTTCCAAAGCATTTCACGTTTGCAGCTGGTGTCAGCTATTTATAATGGTTTTCTGGGATTGGTTTATTTATCCTTTGGAATCTGGATTTTGGAGGAGAAGTTGAGAAAAACTCGATCCCTTTTACCTCTGTATCGGTGGATGCTATTCATGCTTCATGGATTAATATGGATGTTGCTGGGGTTAACTGTCAGCCTCAGGGGACAGCGTTTTTCAAGAGCTCCATTGAGGCTGTTATCCATTCTTGCCTTCCTCTTTGCTCTGATTACTTGCGGTTTATCGCTATTCACTGCTATTCTTGGAAAGGAGATGTCGATTAAGATAGTTTTGGATGTATTCTCCTTTGTGGGATCTAGTTTATTGATGTTATGTACTTACAAAGGATATAGATATGGAGGAGCTGATGATGAGAACGGTATTCATGATCCATTGCTCAGAGATGTCGCCAATGGTGGCAGTAAAACTTATTCTGTTGGAACTGTGACCCCATTTTCAAAAGCAAACCTTTTGAGTAAGTATACATTTTGGTGGTTGAATCCATTGATGAAAAGGGGAAAGGAGAAAACTCTCGAGGATGAAGATATACCCAAATTACGCGAGGATGATAGAGCAGAATCATGCTATTTGCTCTATACTGAGATATATAACAGACGAAAACAATCTGATCCATCGGCCCAGCCCTCAATCTTGAAGACCATTCTGTTATGCCACTGGAAAGAGATTTTCGTGTCAGGATTCTTTGCACTACTGAAGGTAGTTACTATCTCTGCCGGCCCTGTGCTGCTCAAAGCCTTCATCAAGGTTGCAGAAGGTAAAGAAAGTTTCGAGTATGAGAGATATATACTGGTTTTAGCCCTTTTCTTTACAAAGATTCTTGAATCAATATCTCAAAGACAGTGGTACTTCAGATCCAGACTAATTGGCCTAAAGGTAAGGTCATTACTCACCGCCGCCATTTACCAGAAGCAGCTGAGATTATCTAACGCTGCTAAACTGGTGCATTCGAGTGGCGAGATAATGAACTATGTTACTGTGGATGCTTATCGGATTGGAGAATTTCCTTTCTGGTTTCATCAGATATGGACAACAAGCGTCCAACTCTGTCTTGCAGTCATCATTCTCTTCCAATCTGTGGGACTTGCAACAATTGCATCCATCATAGTAATAGTTCTCACTGTTCTTTGCAATATGCCCCTCGCAAAGTTGCAACATAAGTTCCAATCTAAGCTCATGGTAGCACAGGATGAAAGGTTGAAGGCTATGACAGAAGCACTAGTGAACATGAAGGTGCTGAAATTATACGCGTGGGAGACTCATTTCAAGAATGTTATAGAGAAACTGAGGATGATTGAAGATAAATGGTTGAAAGCTGTTCAGCTGCGTAAAGCATACAATTCTTTCCTTTTCTGGTCTTCTCCTGTATTAGTCTCTGCAGCTACCTTTGGTGCCTGCTACGTTCTTGGCGTTCCACTGTCTTCTAGCAATGTTTTCACCTTCGTAGCAACGTTACGTCTGGTTCAGGATCCTGTGAGAACTATTCCTGATGTTATTGGAGTGTTCATTCAAGCTGAAGTTGCGTTTGCCAGGATAGGGAATTTTCTTGAGGCGCCTGAGCTGGAAACTGCAAATGTCCGTGTAAAATCACACGCAGATGATACGAATTATAGCATTTCTTTTAAGTCGGCCAATTTGTCGTGGGATGAGAATCCATTGAAGCCCACGCTTCGAAAGATCAGCTTGGCAGTTAAACGAGGCGACAAGATTGCAATTTGTGGGGAAGTGGGTTCCGGAAAGTCGACCCTTCTTGCAGCAATTCTTGGAGAGGTTCCAATAACCCAGGGGACTGTGAGATACTTCTTCACTAGCTTTCAGTTTCACATATAGATTTTGTATCTCACGTCCTGACAATGATTTGTTCCTATGTATTTTTCAGGTTCAAGTACATGGGACCATTGCATATGTGTCTCAATCGGCATGGATTCAGACAGGAAGTATTCGAGAAAACATTCTCTTCGGGTCTACCCTGGACAACGAAAGATATCAAGATGTATTAGAGAGATGTTCACTGGTAAAGGATCTTGAGCTTCTACCCTATGGTGATCTCACTGAGATAGGAGAAAGAGGAGTTAATCTTAGTGGTGGTCAAAAGCAACGAATTCAACTTGCTCGTGCTCTGTATAAGAATGCTGATATATATCTCTTGGATGATCCTTTTAGTGCCGTTGATGCGCACACTGCCACAAGCCTGTTTAATGTTAGTATTATCATTGTTAGTTATAAGTTTGAATATGTCTGTCATAAGTTAAAATGCTGATGATTTGAAGCTTGACAGGAATATGTCATGGGAGCCCTGTCAGAGAAGACAGTCTTACTAGTGACTCATCAAGTTGATTTTCTTCCTGCATTTGATACTGTCTTGGTGAGTTTGTCCTCAGGCATTTCAATAATTTCTAAGGGCCATTTGGTTATGTTGCTATTCCACTTTCCAGTTTTCATTTATCAGCATTAATAGAATGTGGAAAAGTAGTTACTGGTTTTTGTTTAAAAATGATTCATTTGAATATGTTGAATCGGTCAGGTAAAGGGATGGAAATGTATTATATTTGCACTTTCTAAACATAAAAGATGTGATTTGAACAAAAAAAAATATTTTTATTGTGTTGGAGTAATAGGAGGTGCTTTAAGTCAAAACGAATTTGAAAACAAAATAAGTGATATTTCTAGTGAAAATATATACGAGCAAATAGCTTTTAATTTTCAAATAGGATAAAATGTGGAAAGGGGCCTCAGGAATACAAACAAACAGGGCCTAAGCTTTTTTCTCGTTCTAGCCGTAGGACATGGACATTCATTTGAAATGAGACACCTTTCTTTCAATGCACAAATATGAGAATTCCAACTTTTTCTCCCACTATCATAAGCATCATATAATGAGAGACATAAATGTGCCCACTTCTTGAAACAGTTGATGTCAGATGGGGAGATTTTGCATGCGGCTCCTTATTCTCAGTTGCTGGCCTCAAGCCAAGAATTTCAAGATCTTGTTAATGCCCACAAAGAGACTGCTGGTTCTGAGAGGCTGTCAGAGGTAACTGCAGCTCAAAAGGGTGGAGCTTCTTCAAAAGAGATTCACAAGACTTATGCAGAGAAGAAAGCTATTACATCTGGAGGTGATCAGTTGATAAAGAAAGAAGAGAGGGAAGTCGGGGACACTGGATTTAAGCCCTATATTCTGTATCTAAAGCAAAATAAAGGCTTCTTGTTGTTCTCTGTGGCTGCTTTTTGTCACCTGACGTTCGTCATTGGTCAGATTATTCAAAACTCTTGGATGGCGGCAAATGTTGATGATCCAAATGTCAACACATTGAAATTGATCACTGTCTACTTGCTGATTGGAGTTATATCGGTGCTATTTTTGCTCACTAGGACCCTAATGACTGTCGTTATGGGCATGCAGTCTTCGAGGTCATTGTTTTCACAGCTTCTGTTTTCTTTGGTACGTGCGCCTATGTTGTTTTATGACTCTACGCCTTTGGGAAGAATACTAAGTCGGGTAAGTTTTTGCTGATTTGAATCAGTTTATGCTCATGTCAAGAAGAGGCATATGAGACTAACGATCTGCATATATATGATTTCTATTCCCACAGGTGTCTGTTGATTTGAGTATTGTTGATCTAGACGTCCCCTTCAACTTGATATTCACAGTTGGATCGACCACAAACTGTTATGCTAATCTTGCAGTTTTGGCTGTTATCACATGGCAAGTTTTGTTCGTCTCTATACCGATGATCTATTTGGCTATTCGTTTACAGGTAATTCTCATCAGGGTTGTAAGAATGGGAAAGATATGAAGTGAAAACTAGGGAGTATATGGTCTAGATTCGTGCTAAATCCATATGTTCTTGTTATCTGATATTAGGTGTGTTAATGGATTGGTATTACTCTACCGAGGTCCTATATCTTAAAATACGAAACAATAAGATTTTATACTATACCATTCTGTACCTAACCCAAGACCCGTCTGATTTGGGTTTGGATATTTCAAGTTTTCTTCAGTTTACCCTACCTGACATGCTTTGAGTTTCCTAATTGCCAGTCTTCGGCTACCAATCTAATATGAATTTTAATACCTGCAGAAGTACTACTATTCCTCTGCTCAAGAGCTGATGCGGGTAAATGGAACCACAAAATCTTTTGTAGCAAATCATCTTGCTGAATCTGTAGCCGGAGTAATTACAATAAGAGCATTCAAAGAGGAAGATCGGTTTTTTGCAAAGAATCTTGAACTGATAGACACAAATGGCAGCCCTTTCTTCCACTATTTTTCAGCAAACGAGTGGTTGATCCAAAGGCTGGAAACACTTAGTGCAACTGTTCTTTCCTTTGCAGGCCTCTGCATGGTTTTACTTCCTCCTGGAACTTTTAGCTCTGGTGAGTTATAATTCTGAATTGGATAACTCCATATTGCTAATGTTTCATTATTATCATCTTAAGAGTTCCCACCTTTAATTGTTGTTGCAGGATTTATTGGAATGGCTTTATCCTATGGTCTCTCACTAAACATGTCCCTAGTGTTCTCCATTAATAACCAGTGCATGTTGGCAAACTATATTATTTCCGTAGAAAGACTTGACCAGTATATGCACATACCTAGTGAGGCACCTGAAGTGATAAAAGAGAATCGTCCCCCAGTCGACTGGCCAACTGAGGGTAAAGTAGAGATTCAAGACTTGCAGGTAATGTTTTCTTACATTAGTTCTCAGCTTGATAAAGGTGTGCCATACTAAATAGTCTTAATTGAAACAGATTAAATATAGACCGGATGCACCACTTGTTCTACTCGGGATTACTTGCACATTTGAAGGAGGACACAAAATTGGCATTGTTGGTCGAACTGGGAGTGGGAAGACCACTCTTATTGGTGCCCTGTTTCGTCTGGTAGAACCTGTGGGAGGAAGGATTCTGGTTGATGGAATCGACATCTCAACAATTGGGCTTCATGATTTGAGGTCCCGTTTTGGGATTATACCTCAAGATCCTACTCTTTTCACTGGAACTGTGAGATACAATTTGGATCCTTTGGGTCAACATACCGACAAGGAAATATGGGAGGTAAGTTTTGGTTGCTTTCAGTTCCCGTATTGAGAGTTTCATCTTGAATGAACTGTACATGATAATATTCTTCTCTCTTTGTTGAAATCTGAAGGTTCTAGGAAAGTGTCAGCTGAAAGAGGCTGTTCAGGAGAAAGAAGAGGGATTAGACTCATCTGGTAAGCTTTCTGAAATAATTATTAATAGATATCTTCATTTCAGTTTGTTGGGTATGACCGAACGAATGAAAAACATGTGATTACAGTTGTGGAAGATGGATCGAACTGGAGCATGGGGCAAAGGCAATTGTTTTGTTTGGGCCGTGCTTTATTGAGGAGAAGCAAGATTTTGGTACTAGACGAAGCAACTGCATCAATCGACAATGCAACAGACATGATCCTGCAGAGAACTATCAGGACAGAATTTGCAGATAGTACTGTGATTACAGTGGCCCATAGAATCCCAACAGTAATGGACTCTACAATGGTTCTAGCCATTAGCGACGGTGAGTGTTTGTTTTCATCACATTTCAGTTACATCTGCGTACTATATGACTTATCTTAGTTAAAGTGCAGCCAGCAAGAAATTTAAGTGATCCATTTGACACTACTATCTGTTAAACAGGGAAACTGGTGGAATATGATGAACCAATGAACCTAATGAAAAGGGAAGATTCATTGTTTGGGCAGCTTGTCAAGGAATATTGGTCTCATTATCAGTCTGCAGACTCACAATAAGCCAAACTACAATGTCTTACATTTGTTGTCAGCTCAGGCAGTTTACTAGAGAATAATGCTGCTACAGGATGGAGACAAGTACTTCCTGTCCTAAGTTCTTATATCTAACCTATTGTATGGTGGTAGAGGTTAGTAGCATAGTTAGACGTGACGAGACGAGGAAAAAGCTGGGGCTCTTGGGTGCTGATGAGAGTGGGAGAGCAAAGGGCTGATGCCTGGGTTTTGTAATAAATCAAGCAATCCAATTGTAATCCTAACATGTCGTGATGAGGTAACTGAACTTGTACATCTTCAGTTTTATGCAATGAAGTTATGGTCCATTTTGGTGCCATTTCAATCCAGAGTTTTACAGAGAGGCTTACTTTTTCAAGATAATTAAGGACCATGCACCCAGCATTGTTGATTTCTGCGGAGGAATGGAACAGGGAGAGTGGTTGCAATAATTTTGAAAAACGTGTTTTTCCAACTTTATGTAAGTTGAATTTTAGCGGTTTTGAAGTGTATGAAAGTGGTGCTTTTACTTTTAATTATCTGAAGTAGAAAAATAAAAGTTGAAATTAAAAGCAATATTTACTCAACTATTATGACTTTTGGTACTTTTCACTATTAGTTAAACGTCGATAACTTTTGCTACAACTTTTTACTTTTTCAAAAGCAAAATCTCTTGTAAGCATCTCTATAATAGATAATTTTCTTGTAGTATATCATGCTGATGTTTTCTTTTATGACAAATTTCTTCCTTCCTCCTTCCATGGTACATCTTACTATATAAATTCAGCGATTTTTTGACATATTTGATCAATATTTTAGCATATATTTAACCGATTTAAATCCCTTTTTTTGAAAGAAAAAAAAAAAAAACCAAACATTTTTATCTTATGTTGTTTAATTCAAATTTTATGGTAGAGAACATACCATAAGTTAATTATCCTATAATAAAATAACAAAAACAATTGAAGTACAATTCAACTAGTATGTAAATAAAACTCAAAAAATGCTGTCATATTCTCAATCCCTTCTTTAATTATTGTAGCAATAACAATTGAATCAACTTTAAATGAAAGAACCAATCAAAGTCATCCCTGACCAAATTCTGCACGAAATAAAATTGTAAATATCATGAAACTCTATGCAGGAAACAAAAAATTCTAATTTTCTTACTAGTTAGTTAATCAAATAATCTCACATTCGAATTTTTACGTAAAGGTATGTGGTTTAAATTCAAACAAGCTGAAGTGTGTGCATAAAAACAAATACAATAAACTCTTATTTCAAAGATCAAAATTCTATCTTGAAACATTAATTGGTGGAAGAAAAATGGAAAGGTAATTCTACTGCATTCTCTGTTCAGGTCCACTCTTATGTGCTCAAAAAAGAAGATAGAAACAGCAGAAATAAAACTGGGAAGAGGGAAACTCATACTGGAGTTCCTTTTGGTATGGCAAAATGTGGATCTTTGGTTTTGGTCCCAATATTTGGATGATGGTCCATTTTCTACATAGATTTCCTTGTTTTTGATCATTTTGAAACCAACAAGAGGAATGGAGCACTATCATGTTACTTTTAATCAAGTTGGCTAACTTGGCCTAAAAAGTAAAAAAAATAATTCAACAATTATTTAGTTTCAACAACAAAATTTATAGCAATGTTGATGCAATAGATGCACCCCTAGGGGTATACTTGTCATTCTAATTACATTGCAGGTAAAATTGCCCCTTCCCTTTTTACCTTATACAGTATGGTGGCCATATCTGTAAACGAATATGGAGGTTAGTCATATCGAATTATTGTTCTGCCAGCATGAATTTGGTGATAATTTTGTCTTTATAAAAAATTGTTTAATTGAAGGGTGAGAAAATGTGAGCAGAGTATAAATCATTTGAAAATCCTTGACTTCTTCGATATGAATGAATTGGGTATCGCCATTCGAGGAATTTTAACATGATTTATTTTAGATCATGTATTTTACTTTATAGATACATGTCATTATATATGATGTATAATTAAATATTTTTATTAAAAAAAATTCACTCAACGTTTATTAATGTCAAATAAAAAAATAAATTAATTAAACAACATTGCAAAATATGGTCAACCCAATTGGACGTAAGTTCACTCATTAGATGTTATTTTATTAAATCTAAATATAATATTTTTTACTTTTTTTTGTTTATATACATATACATCCGAAGTTTGTTAAATTTAAATATCTAATCTTATACTTCATATAAAAAATTTTTGCTCCTTAATTAATTGAATGACATAATTCTTATATTAATATGCATGTATAAAGTTTGAGATTAAAATTTAAATAGCTAAGATACGTGTACGTGTAAGTGTGTGCAAATTAAAAAAAATACTTACAGTTGATTGATTTTGTCTCGTTTTCCTTTTTGGCATAAAAAAAATGAATATGAAAAAAGGATGATGTGACACTGGCTTCAATAAAATTATTCAAATCTAATCATATATATTTAAATAATCTAATGGCCCATTTGGTTTAATTTTTAGAGACATTTTCAGTTTTCATGCATTTTTAAAAGTTGGAAAAGTAGTTATGAAATGGAAATAAAAATTGAGATGTATTTGGATGAAATGTTGGAAAGTAATGATTAAAATAAGTATATGTTTGAAAAGTAGGTTGATTTATATTTATTTATATTTAAAAAGTTTTTTTTTAAAAATATATATTTTATTAATTTTAAAATGATAGTGGATACTTTATGTTAAATTAAATTCAAATTTGATTAATGTGAAAATAGGATGATAAGTAGATTTAAAAAGGGTTTGAAAATTAAAAGAGGAATATTTTGAATGAAAATGGATAGAAGTGATAGTTTCCATTTTTCATTTTCAAATAATAATGAAAAGGGTCCTGAAAATAAAACCAAACTGACTATAAGCGTATATGACTTGTATACCAATTTTAAATTTGTCAATATTTTAAATAGTAAATACTTGAGGAAAAAGAAGTCAGAAACCAATTATTGATGCTGTATATGCTTCTTTCTTCAAAATATGAAGACAATACATAATATCTTTATATTGGCTCATCCCAAATATATATATATATATATATATTCTCATGGGAATAGAAATAATGATTTATTTAAAAATAAAAAATAAAAAAAGAAAGAAAGAGACCAGGGCATCTTTTGATTCTTTCCAAAGACGTCCTTCCGTTATTTTCCCCAAGAAAATGTGGGCAAGAATTTAGGGGCCCATTTTTTTATTTTCAAATCTCATTTTCATATTTTTTATCATTTATAAATCACTTTTTATATATTTTCATCCAATATCATTTTTATTTTTATTTTTAGAATACATTTATCAATAACATATATATATATACTCTTTCTGTTTTATTATCACTATCTCTTTCCACTTATAACTGACTAAACCAAACATAATCATTACTTTTTCAATATTCTATTCAAACCAAATTTATTTTCAGCTCATTCTCTCTAATTTTTTTTTTTTAAATTTTAAAAACGATAACAATAAAAAATAGGAATGAAAATAAAAACGAACGGGCTTACTTTTGGTAAAGGCGGCCAGCTGAGTATAAGAAACCGTATTATGCGCCATCCATGCCCTGTGGATACATTTTTTCTTTTTTTGGTGAAGTTTTATTCTAATAATATGTTTTTGAAAATATAGAAAGAAAGGAGCAATTCATAAATTGGTTTACAACTCTTGATTTTTTAATACAGAATAGATTAAATATTGATAGAGTGATACATGTATAGCGATATTGAGTATTGCCTTATATCGAAAGAATTAAAGACGTTATAAAAAATATATAATATTAGTAATACTAATAACATATATTAAATAATAATAATTTTTATTTTATTATTGATATATTTTGAGTAAAAATAATTATTTCTTTCTTCATTGTTGAAGCACATTTTTATGAGTACAGAACTCTCATCACACATGATGATGGAATAATAATTGACAAAATTAAAATTTTCATATATGATGATAAATTTAAACATTATTAGTAAGATAACATGTTGCATCAATCGAGCTATAATCATAACATTCACTTGTGGCTTCAAATTATCTCTACTAAACAAAAGAATAATATTAAATCTTGATTGCATAATTTTGTGACCCAAAGTTTTAATATCTATCATATATTCAGATTATAGTACTCCAAATCTAAGATTAGAGTGTTAATCTATTGCTATTTTTCTTAATTATTTGGAAAGGGGTGCAAATCTAGCTAATTTGGGATATATAACTTAGATATTCCATAGATTTTAGGGTAACATGTCGCATTCCATTGGGGGCTAACATTTTACACGACTTTAATGATTATAATGACACTTCATATATATAGTACGAGGAGTCAGAATTGACTACATATGCGACTTCAATTATTATTGATTTGGATCTGTATAGAATATGAATCGGGAAAAAAGAAATAATTAATAAAGTCACTCCACAACATGGGGAAAAACATAAGGATCGGTTTGGTTTTATTTTCAGTGCCATTTTTAGTTTTTATGTATTTTTAAAAATTAAAAAGTTAGTTATGAAATAAAAATGAAAAATTGAGATGTATTAGGATGAAATGTTAAAAATAATGATTAGAGTGTGTATATGGTTGAAACGTATGTTAATATATATTTTTTATGTTTAATTTTTTTTTTAAAATATATGTATATTTTGTTAATTTTAAAATGATAGAGGGTATTTTATGTTAAATTAAATTTGAATTTGATTGATGTGAGAGTAGGATGATATATAGAGTAGATTTAGAAAGAGTATGAAAACTAAAAATAAATATTTTAAATGAAACTAGATAGAAAATGATAGTTTTTATTTTTCATTTTCGAATGAAAATGAAAATGGCCCATAGAAATGAAACCAAACAAGCCCTAAATCAATCAATCGAATTAATGATTTTCTTTTTAATATTCGTCAAAGTGGATCCATGGTGGAAATGACCTGTTTATTTTCATTTTCAATATTATTTAAAAGATAAAAACGTTATCAATTTCTAATCATTTTTACTAAAAATATCTTCTATTTTATTTTTGTTTTTTATTGAACTTATCCTATGGCCTTATTATCATATTAATTCAATTCAATTTGATTTAACACAAAGTGTTCGTTATTACTACAAAATAATTAAAACATACATAAATTTATAAAAATCGCATCTTTTAGGTATAAAAAATATGAATTACCTAAATTTTCATTCTTATACCTATCATAATCATTATGTTTAAATAAAACATTCAAATACATTTTTATATCTCAACTTGTAGCCACTTTTTGTCACTTTTTGAAAATATAAGAAACTGAAGCTAAAAACAAAAATAAAACCAAACGCGCTCTAAGAATACTTTTATTGCTCTTGCTCCAATATGTTTATTACTTTTATTGCTTTTGTCCAAATATATTTAATACTTACATTGAGGCCTATTTATAAAAAAATTAAAATAGAAGCTTTGATCCTATGTACTAAGACTCATGCTTCTAAGATAGATCCTTATTATGGGCTCTTAAAGTCCGATTTCCTATTAAAATGAATATACAATAATTAACAGCCCGTTTGGTTTTATTTCCAAAGATCATTTTTATTTTCAATAATTTCTAAAAGTTGAAAAGTTAATTAAATAGAAATTAAGATGTATTTGGACGAAATTTGGAAAGTAATGATTATAATCAGATGTAGGATTGAAAAGTATATTAATTTATATTTTTTATGTTTAAAAAGATTTATTTTTAAAAATATATGTATATTTTATTAATTTACAAATGATAGTGAGTAACTTTATGTCAAATCAAATTTGAATTTGATTGATGTATAATAGGATGACAGTGTAGGTTTAGAAATGGATTTTGGGGAAAAAAAATGTGTATTTTTTCTGAAAAAAGTTATGAGAAAGTGTGTGTTTTCAATTTTTATTCCCATGTAAAAATGAAAAGGGGGCTTAGAAATGAAACCAAACACCTTGTAAGACTCCATTTGGTTTCATTTCCATAGCCCATTTTTTCATTTTCTGCTACTTAAAAAATGAAGCAATCACTTTTTTCATATTTTCACCTAATAATAACATCGGCCTTGTTTGGTTGCCAATTCAAAATTCATTTTTCAACTCCCAAAATATAAATAAACAAACTATACACATTCCCCAACCCCTCTGTCAAACCACATCCAAAAAGGCCCAAAATATCCTCCCAATTCATTTCCTACTCATTCCCTAATGTCCAAACCTTTTTATTCTTTGTCCCCCTACTCAATTTATATATACATATACATAAATAATTTTATCCTATTAACCCAACAAAAAAAATATTGATACGACATCTTATCCTTTCCCAAAACATAATCAAACAAACAATTTCTTCCCAAAATATTCACCACCTACTACCTAAAATACAAACAAACACCTAGCACATTATTCAAACTCACTATCCAAAAACTATTTAGCCAAAATATTTTGGCAAAATGCTCCAAAATGTAAACAAACAAGCCCAATATTTTCATTTTTATTTTCGAAACACATTTTTCAATGACCTATGTATCATTTCTCTTTATTCCATTATTCCTTACTCTATCCACCTACAACATATTAAAACTAACATAATTATTATTTTTCCAACAATTCATTCAAATACAAACTTATTTTCAACTAATTTCTACAAACTAATTTTTCAAATTTTAGAAATTATGGAAATACAAATTAGAAATAAAAATGAAACCAAATGGGGCCTTAAGCTTTTGGGATCCAAAATTACATGGAAAATTAATTAGGCCTGCAAAAAGGAACATTAATTCTTATTAAGAGTATTGTATTTGACATATCAATTATTAAAAAATATATAGTTATAATTAATTTTTAACCATTATCAATAGTTTATGGTAAAGTAATCAATTATATTCGTAGTTCTATTCACGTACAAGAATGGAATCAAAACCTCAACTATTCAGTTTTAGAGCATCAATTTTACTATTTGGACAAACCTCTTTAACAGCTAAAAGGTTCTAAGCTATCCTCAAGAACATGTCTTAGCTTTTTTTGGGTAATTTTGACAGTGACTTATCCTCTCTCTCTTTTTTTAATTTTTTTTTATCCTCCTGGAATGCAAATATATATATATATATATATATTCTTTCAATATATTCTTCCAATAACATGAAACAAGATTTGGTTCCTCGTAATTTATTCCATAATTTGATTTGATGTTTTGGAGGAATCACCTTTACTCAATTGATGCAGAAAAATCATCCCCTAAAATTTCGTCACGACTAAACAAAATAATCACCATGTCCAAAACTAGGGGCAAATATTTGGGTCCAAAAATACTCTATTGGGAGGTGTTCTGAGTCTTCTAATTGATGGGTCGGATATAATTTGGTTGGTCCATAGTTGATCAAGATGAATTTCTACTCTTGATTCCTAATAATTATGAATGCTCAGAATCATGTTACGTCACTCAATGGATTATGTCAATTTGCACCAAGAATATATACATACTTAGAGGATGTTTGGCTAAGTTTATTTAAAAAGGTCTTATAAACTTCTACATCTTATAAGATATTTTTGGAGCTTATAAGTTGTTGAAGTGTTTGGATAAAATAAGATTTTGGAGCTTATAACATGCTGATATCTTATTTTAGGATCTTATAAGCCTATTTTAAAAAAAAATTATCAAATATTTTTTGTTAACTTATAAGCTTTTAAATATCTAATAAGATATTTTAAGGAGCTTATAAACTCACTCAAACACCCCCTTAAGCGCGCTCCATTTTTAAGTGTGCAATCTATTCAATTCTTACTTTTTCTCTTCAACTAACTCTTATTTGACATTGTCTAAAAGACTTGACTTTTTGTTTTTTTTCCTCTTCATTAATCCATAGATATGCTTATCAAAGGGTTTATTCTCTTTAGAATCTTGAACCTCGCATTTTTATATATAATGGATGTCACTAGCCCAATTAACCACTGAGTAGACTTAATTTGAGCATTACAGAATTTTAAATTGAATCATTTTCTATCGATCCTAGCGACTCTATTGTAATTTTAGGATTTAGACCCTGCAAGATGTAACAATTTGCAGGATTAATCTCTTTACAAATTTACGAACCTCTGATCCATTGAAGACAACATAAAAAAATATATTTCTATTAAATTTTTTTATGTACACGTTAATTATTTCTCATTTTCATCGTCAAATCGAATAAATAGTCCCATTTCATGGAAATTCAGCCATTCTTTTGTATTTTTCTGCAAAAAATGGGGAGAAGGGATTCTTATTAATTTCAGTAAGGGCTTGTTTGATTTTATTTTCATTTTCATTATTTCTAAAATTTGAAAAGTTAGTTAGTGAAAATGAGTTGAAAATAAATTTGTATTTGAATAGATTATTAGAAAAATAATGATTATGTTAGTTTTAGTAGGTTGTAGGTAGAGACAGTAGAAATGATGGAATAAAGAGAGAAGATATATAAGCTATTGGGAAATGTGTTTTGAAAATGAAGATGTGTTGGGTGAAAATGAATAAAAAGTGGTGTCTCATTTTTGGAATAGTAAAAAATGTGAAAATGGACTTTGAAAATGAAACCAAAGGGGCCTTAAAGGAGTACAAGAGGCTGGTTGACACTTATCGGTCCTTCAAAAACTAAAGCAGAAGCATGATTGAATTAGTTCACAACTTAGCAACAACAAAAAATTTCAATTGCGAAAATGCAGCAAAATTTTCAACAGCAAAATTTTTAGCTATACAAATATAACAAAATTTTCAGTAGCAAATTTTTTTTTTTGCAAGAACCAACATCGCAAATCAACTTTCACTAAATAGCCACCATGCAGCAAAATTACCCCTAATCAAAATGGTAATCTCCCTCTAACGTTGCGCTTCAAATATCTTGAGCTAAAGGTGTTAGTCTAAAGCATTCAACCACTTTGTTGTTAGATTGTTTAAATTTTTTAAGTGTCTTCGGTTTCAAATTCATAAAAAATAATTTGGATTCAAATTCATAAAAAATAATTTGGGAGATTTTCATGTTAATAAGTCTTAATTTTTAGTAGAGGAGTTCTTGAAGAAACTGTGGAAAAAGGAGCAGTAAAAATCGTGTAATCAAATGGGAGTATTTTCGTCAAGACATAACTAGTCAATGGGTAAATGGGCGTGGGCGGTTGTGAGCAACTAAAATTGTAATATGAGGGTGACTTTTGCTTAAATTCATAACTTAGAGGGATTTTAGGTAATTCAAAATAACAAAGGGGGATTTTTTGCAATTAACTCAAAAAAGATGGAACCAGTCTTCTTATAGAGATGGCCCTACGGACAAGAACCAAGTGTACATTGACTTCAGCACTCTTTGTTATTTTGAATTACCTAACGTTGCGCTTCAAATATCTTGAGCTAAAGGTGTTAGTCTAAAGCATTCAACCACTTTGTTGTTAGATTGTTTAAATTTTTTAAGTGTCTTCGGTTTCAAATTCATAAAAAATAATTTGCATTCAAATTCATAAAAAATAATTTGGGAGATTCTCATGTTAATAAGTCTTAATTTTTAGTAGAGGAGTTCTTGAAGAAACTGTGGAAAAAGGAGCAGTAAAAATCGTGTAATCAAATGGGAGTATTTTCGTCAAGACATAACTAGTCAATGGGTAAATGGGCGTGGGCGGTTGTGAGCAACTAAAATTGTAATATGAGGGTGACTTTTGCTTAAATTCATAACTTAGAGGGATTTTAGGCAATTCAAAATAACAAAGGGGGATTTTTTGCAATTAACTCAAAAAAGATGGAACCAGTCTTCTTATAGAGATGGCCCTACGGACAAGAACCAAGTATACATTGACTTCAGCCCTCTTATTCACATTAATATTCACATGAGAAAGCATTGATGTGCAAAACAAAAAATGCAAACAATCACACAAGTGCACGTGTTGCAACAAATAATAAAGTGATAAGAAGAATATTGATCCCACAAGAAATTAAATTATCCGCCACTAATTACTAATTTATCACACACTTGTTTTATTCAAACAAAAAATAATTATGTAGGAATTTAAACTAAACTATTGAAAATAAGAAAAATTGTACTAATTAAAATTTCTATTAGGATATAAAAGCCTAGAATTATGATTACACCAATCGAGTGAGTTGATTACATAATTTTTCTTTATTAAATTTATAACAAGTCATTAGTCTTGAGTCTTATGCAAATTACGAGGTTCTTCTGAATTACCTGCAATCAAATTTCTAATTTATTTAATTGTCTATATTGCTATGTAAATTAATTAAATTATGTATTGGATTGTACCATCAACTAACTACCTAAGGCAAGCAAGTATATTCCTATTCTACTCACAAATTAATTAATTTATCAATTTGAATAATTAATCCTAAGCTCTTCTATTGTCAATCAAACCCTAAATTTTCTTTTCCAAGACTCCTCTAGGGTTTAAAGATGCACTCGAATGTTGATCAAACAAACAAATAAAAAAAGCACACAATAGAAGAAATAACTTTAATCGCTATTAATTTCATTGAAGAAAATCATGTATCAATTTATTCAAAAGAATGCATAATAATATTAGAATAACGAATTAGTTCATGATTGAATTGTCAAACAAAATATGAACAAAACGAAATATTGTCTCAAATTCAAAATTAAAAAAAAAAAATCAAAGGGGGAAGAAAAAACTCTATTCCTAGACCAATCTGATATCTACTTTGTCCTCTTTCAAATCTCGAATTCTTGCAAAACTTCTAATATCCAAAATAAAAAATCTAAATCGATTGCTTAACTAAGTGTCAAAAGGGCCTATTTATAACTAATTACAAAAGTATTCTCGAATAAATAAAAATACTCTTCCGCCGATCATTGATTAGATCATGAGGTGTTATCTTGCTAGTATTCCCACCAATTTGTATTAATTTGTCCCTTTTTTAATTTCTCCACTTGTATTCTGGCAATTCCAAATTTTCATCAATAAGTAAGAGAATTACTATTTTTTAAACAAGAAAATTGTTTGTGAAATTCTAAATATGATATTAAAATTAATACAAATAAGGACATAACAAAAAGCTCCAAAAACAGTAGTTTTAGAATATTTATTATAGTTCAGCGTACTATATTTGATCACAGTGCTCTCACAAAGTTTTGCTTCAATATCACAGTTTTTTGACAATTATAAATACAAAAGGGATAATTGCATGTGAGACATTTAAGTGAGAGTTTTTGCAGTTATCTCCATCTTTTTTTCATTTTAAGGTTTTTTGCATTATTTTGTGTGTCAGGTGTCGGTTCTTTGTAAGTTGATGTTCTTGCAAACAAGAATTTTTTGAATGCATGATCATAGCTGAGTTGTTTCTATAATTGATTTTTCATATTTTTGGAGTTCATTACATTCTTTTTTATCTTATAGTTTCCCTCCTGGCTTGCAAGAATCTTTATGTTCAGAACTTTCTTATTAGAACTGTTGATGATTTACTTCCTTCATATGCTTGCTGACATGAAATGGTTCTTCTTTATGTGAAATTCAGAGCCGAACAGGAAAAGAGAGTTCAAATGGGAGAGATGGGGAGTCTATGGACTGTGTTTTGCGGGGAACCCGACTGTCCAGATTGTGGTGCTGATTTGATCTTTCTAACAGATCCTTCTTCATGCATCAATCATGCGTTAATACTTTGTTTTGATGTCCTGCTCCTGATAATGCTCTTCTTCACTGTATTTTCCAAGACATCCTTAAAATCCTCATCTTTCCGAAACATTTCAAGTTTGCAGCTG
Source organism: Jacaranda mimosifolia (assembly GCA_018894105.1). Taxonomy (NCBI): domain Eukaryota; kingdom Viridiplantae; phylum Streptophyta; class Magnoliopsida; order Lamiales; family Bignoniaceae; genus Jacaranda; species Jacaranda mimosifolia. The sequence continues at coordinate 35,791,728 of CM032125.1, read as the reverse complement.
GTGTCAGCTATTTATAATGGTTTTCTGGGATTAGTATATTTATCCTTTGGAATCTGGATTTTGGAAGAAAAGTTGAGAAAAACTCGATCCCTTTTACCTCTGCATTGGTGGATGCTATTCGTGCTTCATGGGTTAATATCGTTGTTACTGGGTTTAACTGTCAGCCTCAGGGGACAGCATTTTTCAAGAGCTCCATTGAGGCTGTTATCCATTCTTGCCTTCCTCTTTGCTCTAATTACATGCGGTTTCTCATTTTTCACCGCTATTCTTGGAAAGGAGATGTCGATTAAGATTGTTTTGGATGTATTCTCCTTCGTGGGATCTAGTTTATTGATGTTATGTGCTTACAAAGGATATAGATATGGAGGAGCTGATGATGAGAACGGTATTCATGATCCATTGCTCGGAGATGCTGCCAACGGTGGCAGTAGAACTTATTCTGTTGGAATTGTGACCCCATTTTCAAAAGCAAACCTTTTGAGTATGTATACATTTTGGTGGTTGAATCCATTGATGAAAAGGGGAAAGGAGAAAACTCTCGAGGATGAAGATATACCCAAATTGCGCGAGGATGATAGAGCAGAATCTTGCTATTTGCTCTATATGGAGATACATAATAGACGAAAACAATCTGATCCATCGGCCCAGCCCTCAATCTTGAAGACCATCCTGTTATGCCACTGGAAAGAGATTTTCATGTCGGGATTATTTGCACTACTGAAGGTAGTTACTATCTCTGCTGGCCCTGTGCTGCTCAAAGCTTTCATTAAGGTTGCAGAAGGTAAAGAAAGTTTCGAGCATGAGAGATATGTACTGGTTTTAACCCTTTTCTTTATAAAGATTCTTGAATCGATATCTCAAAGACAGTGGTATTTTAGATCCAGACTGATTGGCCTAAAGGTAAGGTCACTACTCACTGCAGCCATTTATCAAAAGCAGCTGAGATTATCTAATGCTGCTAAACTGGTGCATTCAAGTGGCGAGATAATGAACTATGTTACTGTGGATGCTTATCGAATTGGAGAATTTCCATTCTGGTTCCATCAGATATGGACAACAAGCCTCCAACTCTGTCTTGCAATCATCACTCTCTTCCAATCTGTGGGACTTGCAACAATTGCAGCCATTATAGTAATAGTTCTCACTGTTCTTTGCAATATGCCCCTCGCAAAGTTGCAACATAAGTTCCAATCTAAGCTCATGGTGGCACAGGATGAAAGGTTGAAGGCTATGACAGAAGCACTAGTGCACATGAAGGTGTTGAAATTATACGCATGGGAAACTCATTTCAAGAATGTTATAGAGAAACTGAGGACGATGGAGGATAAATGGTTGAAAGCTGTTCAGCTGAGTAATGCATACAATTCTTTCCTTTTCTGGTCTTCTCCTGTATTAGTCTCTGCAGCTACCTTTGGTGCCTGCTATGTTCTTGGTGTTCCATTGTCTTCTAGCAATGCTTTCACCTTCATAGCAACATTACGTCTGGTTCAGGATCCTGTGAGAACTATTCCTGATGTTATTGGAGTGTTCATCCAAGCTAAAGTTGCTTTTGCCAGGATAGTGAAATTTCTTGAGGCGCCTGAGCTGGATACTGCAAATGTCCGTGTGAAATCACACGCAGATGGTACAAATTATAGCATTTCTTTAAAGTCGGCCAATTTGTCATGGGATGAGAATCCATTGAAGCCCACGCTTCGAAACATCAGCTTGGCAGTTAAACGAGGCAACAAGATTGCAATTTGTGGGGAAGTGGGTTCCGGCAAGTCGACACTTCTTGCAGCAATTCTTGGAGAGGTTCCAATAACCCAGGGAACTGTGAGATACTTTTTCACTGGCTCTCAGTTTCATATATACATTTTGTATCCCACATCCTGACAATGGTTTGTTCTAATGTATTTTCCAGGTTCAAGTACATGGGACCATTGCGTATGTGTCTCAATCGGCATGGATTCAGACAGGAAGTATTCGAGAAAACATTCTCTTCGGGTCTGCCCTGGACAACGAAGGATATCAAGATGTATTAGAGAGGTGTTCACTAGTAAAGGATCTTGAGCTTCTACCCTATGGTGATCTCACTGAGATAGGAGAAAGAGGAGTTAATCTTAGCGGTGGTCAAAAGCAACGAATTCAACTTGCTCGTGCTCTGTATAAGAATGCTGATATATATCTCTTGGATGATCCTTTTAGTGCTGTTGATGCGCATACTGCCACAAGCCTGTTTAATGTTAGTATTATCATAATCAGTCATAAGCTTGAATTTTCCTTACCACAAGTTAAAAAGAGCTGATGATATGAAGCTTGGCAGGATTATGTCATGGGAGCCCTTTCAGAGAAGACAGTCTTACTAGTGACTCATCAAGTTGATTTTCTTCCCGCATTTGATACTGTCTTGGTGAGTTTGTCCTCAGGCATTTCAATAATGTCTAAGGGTCGTTTGGTTATGTTGCCATTTCAATTTCCAGTTTTCACTGATCAGCATTTATAGAATGTGGAGAAGTGGTTATTGGTTTTTGTTTACAAATGATTCATTTGAATATGTTGAACTGGTTAGGTATAGGGATGGAAATCTATTATATTTACACTTTCTAAACATAAAAAGATGTGATTTGGAACAAGTATATATATTTTTATTGTGTTGGAGTAATAGGAGGTATTTTTAAGTCAAAACGAATTTGAAATAAAAATAAGTGTTAGTTCTACTGAAAATATATACAGACAAATAACTTTTAGTTTTCAAATAGGATAAACTGTGGAAAAGGAACTCAGGAATACAAACAAACAGGGCTAAGCTTCTTGCTCGTTCCAGCCATAGGACATGGACATTCGTTTGAACTATGATAACTTTCTTTTAATGCACAAATATGAGAATTCCAACTTTCTCTCCCACAATCATAAGCACCATTTAATGATAATACCTCTTATCAATAATGAGAAACATAAATGTGCCCACTTCTTGAAACAGCTGATGTCAGATGGGGAGATTTTGCATGCTGCTCCTTATTCTCAGTTGCTGGCCTCAAGCCAAGAATTTCAAGATCTTGTCAATGCCCACAAAGAGACTGCTGGTTCTGAGAGGCTCTCAGAGGTAACTGCAGCTCAAAAGGGTGGAGCTTCTTCAAGAGAGATTTGCAAGACTTCCGCAGAGAAGAACGCTAAAACATCTGGAGGCGATCAGTTGATAAAGAAAGAAGAGAGGGAAGTCGGGGACACTGGATTTAAGCCCTATATTCTGTATCTAAAGCAAAACAAAGGCATCTTGATGTTCTCCGTGGCTGCTTTTTGTCACCTGACGTTCGTCATTGGTCAGATTATTCAAAACTCTTGGATGGCGGCAAATGTTGATGATCCAAATGTCAACACATTGAAATTGATCACTGTCTACTTGCTGATTGGAGTTATATCGGTGCTATTTTTGCTCACTAGGTCCCTAATGACTGTTGTTTTGGGCATGCAGTCATCGAGGGCTTTGTTTTCACAGCTTCTGTTTTCTTTGGTACGTGCGCCTATGTCGTTTTATGACTCTACGCCTTTGGGAAGAATACTGAGTCGGGTAAGTTTTTGCTGGTTTGAATCAGTTTATGATCATGTCAAGAAGATGCATATGAGACTAATTATCTAAATATATATGATTTCTATTCCCACAGGTGTCTTCCGATCTGAGCATTGTTGATCTAGATATCCCCTTCAACTTGATATTCACAGTTGGATCAACCACAAACTGTTATGCTAATCTTGCAGTTTTGGCTGTTATCACATGGCAAGTTTTGTTCATCTCTATACCGATGATCTATTTGGCTATTCGCTTACAGGTAACTATTATCAGGGTTGTAAGAATGGGAAAGATCTGAAGTAAAAATTAGGGAGTATATGGTCAAGATTCGTGCTAAGTCCAATTGTTCTTGTTATTTGATATTAAGTGTGTTAATGGATAGATATTACTCTACCCAAGTCCATATCTTAAAATATCCAAGAAACAAGATTTTATACTATACCATTCTGTACCTAACACGAAAACGGTTTTGGATATTTCAAGTTTTCTTCAATTTATCCTATCAATTGACAGGCCTAACTGACATGCTTTGAGTTTCCTAGTTCAGTCCTCGGCTACCAATCTAATATGAATTTTAATACCTGCAGAAGTACTACTATTCCTCTGCTAAAGAGCTGATGCGTATCAATGGAACCACAAAATCTTTTGTTGCAAATCATCTGGCTGAATCTGTAGCCGGAGTAATTACAATAAGAGCATTCAAAGAGGAAGATCGGTTTTTTGCAAAGAATCTTGAACTGATAGACACAAATGGCAGCCCTTTCTTCCACTATTTTTCAGCAAACGAGTGGTTGATCCAAAGGCTGGAAACGCTTAGCGCAACAGTTCTTGCCTTTGCAGGCCTCTGCATGGTTTTACTTCCTCCTGGAACTTTTAGCTCTGGTGAGTTATAATTCTGAATTGGATAACTCCATATTGCTATATGTTTCATTATTATCATCTTAAGAGTTCCCACCATTAATTGTTGTTGCAGGTTTTGTTGGAATGGCTTTGTCCTATGGTCTCTCGCTAAATATGTCACTGGTGTTCTCCATTAATATCCAGTGCATGTTGGAAAACTATATAATTTCTGTAGAGAGACTTGACCTGTATTTGCACATACCTAGTGAGGCACCTGAAGTGATAGGAGAGAATCGTCCACCAGTCGACTGGCCGACTGGGGGTAAAGTAGAGATTCAAGACTTGCAGGTAATGTTTTCTTACATTAGTTCTCAGCTTGATAAAGGTGTGACATACTAAACAGTCTTAATTGAAACAGATTAAATACAGACCTGATGCACCCCTTGTTCTACGCGGGATTACTTGCACATTTGAAGGAGGACACAAAATTGGCATTGTTGGTCGAACTGGGAGTGGGAAGACCACTCTTATTGGTGCCCTGTTTCGTCTGGTAGAACCTGCGGGAGGAAGTATTCTGGTGGATGGAATCGACATCTCAACAATTGGGCTTCATGATTTGAGGTCCCATTTTGGGATTATACCTCAAGATCCTACTCTTTTCACTGGAACTGTGAGATACAATTTGGATCCTTTGGGTCAACATACCGACAAGGAAATATGGGAGGTAAGTTTTGGCTGCTTTCAGTTTCTGTATTGAGAGTTTCATCTTGACTGAACTGTACATGATAATATCCCTCTCTCTCTTTGTTGAAATCTGAAGGTCCTAGGGAAGTGTCAACTGAAAGAGGCTGTTGAGGAGAAAGGAGGACTAGACTCATCTGGTAAGCTTTCTGAACTAATGAATAATAGATATCTTCATTTCAGTCTGTTGGGTATGACCGAACAAATGAAAATCGTGTGACTGCAGTTGTGGAAGATGGATCGAACTGGAGCATGGGGCAAAGGCAATTATTTTGTCTGGGTCGTGCTTTATTGAGGAGAAGCAAGATTTTGGTACTAGACGAAGCAACTGCATCAATCGACAACGCAACAGACATGATCCTGCAGAGAACTATTAGGACAGAATTTGCAGATTGTACTGTGATTACAGTGGCCCATAGAATCCCAACAGTTATGGACTCTACAATGGTTCTAGCCATTAGTGATGGTTAGTGTTTGTTTTCATCAGTTGACAGTTATATCTGCATGCTATATTGTTTGTCTTAGTTACAGTGCAGCCAGCAAGAAATTTAAGTGATCCATTTGACACTTTTCTTTGTTAATCAGGGAAACTGGTGGAATATGATGAGCCAATGGACCTAATGAAAAGGGAAGATTCATTGTTTGGGCAGCTTGTCAAGGAATATTGGTCTCATGATCAGTCTGCGGACTCACAATAAGTCAGACTACAATATCTTACTTTTGTTGTCAGCTCAGGCAGTTTATTAGAGAATAATGCTGCTACGGGATGGACATAAGTAGTTTCTGTCCTAAGTTCTTATGTCTAATCTCTTATGGTGGAAGAGGTCAGTAGCATAGTTAGACAAGACGAAACGAGGAAAAATGGGGGCTCTTGGGTACTGATGAGAGTGGGAGAGCAAAGGGCTGATGCCTGGGTTTTGTAATAAATCAAGCAATCCAATTGTAATCCTAGCATCTTATGATGAGGTAACTGATCTTGTATATCTTCAGTTTGATGCAATGAAGTTATGGTCCATTTTGGTGCCATTTCAATCCAGAGTTTTATAGAGTGGCTTACTTTTTCAAGATAATTTAAGGACCATGCACCCAGCATTGTTGAGTTCTGAGGAGGAAAAAGGGACAGAGAAAGATTGCTTGCAGTGATTTTAAAAAAGTGTGTTCCAGCTTTATATAAGTTGCAGTTTAATTGTTTTGAAGTGCATAAAAGTGGTGCTTCTACTTTTAATTCTACGAAGTAGAAAAAAAGTTGAAAATTAAAAGCAATATTTACTCAACTTTGTAGCTTTTTGATATTTTTCACTATTATTTAAACATTGATAATTTTTGCTACAACTTTTTATTTTTTCAAAAGCTAAAGCTCTTGCAAATACCTCTGTAATATATTAATTTCTTGTAGTAAATCGTCCTGATGTTTTCTTTATGACAAATTTTCTCTTTCCTCCTTCCACGGTACATATTATTATATAAATTCGACGATTTTTGACTTATTTGATCAATATTTTAGCATTTACTTGACCGGTTTAAATCCCTTTTTAATAAAAATCAATCATTTTATCTTGCGTTGTTTAATTCAAATTTTATGACAGAGAACATAACGTAAGTTAATTATCCTATAACAAAATAACAAAAACAATTGAAGTACAATTTAACTAGTATGTAAATAAAACTCAAAAAATGCAGTCATAGGCTCGATCCCTTCTTTAATTATTGTAGCAACAATAACTGAATCAACTATAAATGAATGAACCAATCAAAGTCATCCATGATCAAATTCTGCACGAAATTAAATTGCAAATATCATGAAACTCTAGCAGGCAAAAAAAAAAAATTCTTATTTTGCCACTGATTAGTTAATCGGATAATCTCACATTCGTATTTTTCAGTATTGAGATTTGGGGTTTAAATTCAAACAACCTGATGTGCATCTGCATGTGTATAAAAACAAATACAATAAACTCTTATTTCAAAGATCAAAATTCTATATTGAAACATTAATTGGTGGAAGAAAAAGGAACAAAAAAGAAGATAGAAACAGCAGATATATAACCGGAATGAGGGAAACTCATACTGGAATTCCTTTTGGGATGGCAAAATGTGGACCTTTGGTTTTGGTCCCAAAATTTGGATGATGGTCCATTTTCTACATAGATTTCCTTGTTTTTGATCATTTTGAAACCAACAAGAGGAATGGAGCACTATCATGATACTTTTAACCAAGTTGGCTAACTTGCTCTGAAAAAGGAAAAAAATTAATTCAACAATTATTTAGTTGATGCAATAGAGACACCCTAGGGACATATTTGTCATTCTAATTATATTGCAGGTGAAATTACCCCTTCCTTTTTTACCTTATACCGTATGGTGGCCATATATGTAATCTTATATGGAGGTTAGTCTTATCGATTTATTGTTCTGCCAGCATGAGTTCGGTGATAATTTTGTCTTCATGAAAAATCGTTTAATTGAAGGGCGAGGAAAGATGAGTAGCTTATAAACCATTTGAAAATCTTAGATTCCTTCGATATGAATGAATTGGGTATTGCCATTCGAGGAATTTTAACATAGATAAAGTATTTCAGATCATGTATTTTAGTTCGGTATTTCATCATGCATTTTCCTTTGCATATACACGTCATATATATGATGTATAATTAAATATTTTTATTAAAAAATATTCACATGATGTTTATTGATGTCAAATAAAAAATTAAACGATGTTGCAATATATGGTCAACCCAATTGGATGTAATTTCACTCATTAGAAGTTACTTTGTTAAATCTAAATATAATATTTTTTATTTTTTATTTTTATATACATGTACATCAAAAGTTCGTTAAATTTAAATATTTAATCTTATATTTTATATATAAAATTATTGTTTCTTAATTAATTGAATGACATAATTCTTATCCTAACATGCATGTATGAAGTTTGACATTAAAATTTATGTAGCTAAGATATGTGTAGGTGTGTGCAAATAGAAAAAATACCTACAGTTTTTGTCTTGTTTCCCTTTTTGGCATTAAAAATGAATATGGAAAAAGGATGGTGTGATACTGGCTACAATAAAATTATTCAAATTTAATCATATATATATATATATAAATAATCTAACAACAATTTAGTTTTATTTCTAAAGGCATTTCAAGTTTTTATGCATTTTTAAAAGTTGAAAAAGTAGTTATGTAATGAAAATAAAAATTGAAATATATTTGGATGAAATATTGAAAAGTAATGATTAAAATAGGTATAGGTTTAAAAGTATATTGATTTATATTTACTAATGTCTAAAAAGATTTATTTTTTTTAAATATGTGTATATTTTTATTGATTTTAAAATCATTTCAAGTACTTTATTTTAAATCAAATTCAAATTCGATTGATGTGAGAATATGATGATAGGTAGATTTAGAAAGGATTTAAAAATGAAAAAAATGAATATTTTGAATAGAAATGAATAGTAAGTGACAATTTTTATTTTTTTAATTTCAAACAAAAATGAAAAGGGCCCATGAAAATGAAATCAACCGGACTATAAGTGTATATGACCTGTATACCAACTTTAAATTTGTCAATATTTAAATTAGTCAATACTTAAGGAAAAACAAGGCTGAAACCAATTATTGATGCTCTATATGTCTCTTTTTTCAAAATATGAAGACAATACATACAAAGCTTCATATTGACTCATCCCCACCCCCACCCCCCACCCCCGCCCAAAAAAAAATATATTCTTGTGGGTCGAGTATTGCATTGTATCGAAAGTATTAAAGGCGTTATAATAAAATAATAATAATATTAATAATAAAAATTATTACTAATAATATATATTAAATTATAATAATTTTAATTTAATCATTGATAACACTTTTTTAGTGAAAATAATTATTTATCTCTTCATCGTTGAAGCACATTTTTAGAGGTAAAAAATTCTCATCATATATAATGATGGAATAATAATTTATAAAATTAAAATTTTTATATTTGATAATAAATTTAAACATCATCAGTAAGATAACATGTGCATTAATCGAGCGATGATCATCACACTCACTTGTGGCTTCAAATTATCCCTACTAAACAAAAGAATAATATTAAATCTTGATTGCATAATTTTGTGACCCAAAGTTTTAATATGTATTATATAATCAGATTATAGTACTCCAAATCTAAGATTAAAGTGTTAATCTATTATCTTTTTTCTTAATTATTTGGAAAGGGGTGCAAATCTAGCTAATTTGGGATAATTTGGAAACTCCATAGATTTCTAGCTAATTTAACACGTCTTTAATGATTACAATTACACTTTATGTAGAACGAGAAGTCATAATTAATTGACTACATATGCGACTTCAATGATTATTGCTTTGGTTTTAATTTTATTTCCATAGTCATTTCCAATTTTCATGCATTTTTAAAAATTGAAAAGTTATTTTCATGCATCTTAGGCGTGACGTCAATAAATGTTCTCATTTTATTTCCAAACAAGCTTTATTTTTGTATCAGAATAGCAACTCTGCTTCTGATGTAATTGTCTAGGTTCTTGGCTTTGACTCTAATTAATTAATAATATTCTACCATTTTTCTTTCAAGCTTTTGAGATACAAAATTACATGGAAAATTAATTAGGCCCGCAGAAAGGAACATTAATCATTAAATTAAGAGTATTGTATTTGACATATCAATTATGAAAAAATATTTAGTAATAATTAATTTTTAACCATTATCAATAATTTATGGTAAACTAATCAATTGTATTAAAGTAGCCAAACATTCATAGTTCTATTTATGTACAAGAATGGAACCAAAACCTCAACTATTGAGTTTCAGAGCATCAATTTTACTATTTGGACAAAGCTCTTTAACAACTAAAAGGTTTTAAAGCTATTCTCAAGAACATGTCTTAGCTTTTCTTGTGTAATTTGATAGTGACTTAGAGGGTGTTTGGCTAAACTTATTTAAAATATCTGATAAGCTCCTACATTTTATAAGATATTTTTGGAGCTTATAAGATGTTAGATCTTATTTTTAAAATAAGTTGTTGAGGTGTTTGGATAAAATAAGATGTCGGAACTTATAAGATGTTAATAATGACAATTTTGTAATTAAAATGGTTAAAAATTAAGGAGTTTGTTAAGATTTTAAAAATAAGTTAGGGTCTCTTTACTTTTTTTAAAAGAACTTATAAGCTTCTAACATCTTATTTTAAGATCTTATAAGCTCTTTTTTTAAAAAAATTACCAAACACTTTTTATCAACTTATAAGTTCTTAAACATATCTTAGAAGCTTATAAATTCTTTTAAAAAAAGTAAAGAAACCATAACTTATTTTTAAAATCTTAACAAACTCCTTCATTTTTAACCATTTTAATTACAAAATTGTCATTATTAACATCTTATAAGTTCCAACAACTTATTTTAAAAATAAAATTTAACATCTTATAAGCTCCAAAAATATCTTATAAGATGTTTAAAATAAGTTTAGCCAAACATCTCTTACTTCATCCTTCCACCCCTTTCCTCCTGGAACGCAAATACGTGTGTGTGTGTGTGTTCTTTCAAAATATTCTTCCAAGAACATGAAACAAGATTTGGTTCCTCGTAAAAGCTGTCTTAATTTATTCCATAATTTGATTTGATGTTTGGAGGAATCGCCTTTACTCATTTGATGCAGAAAAATCATCTCCTAAAATTTCCTTATAACTGATTGAAGTGAAACAAAATAACCACCGTGTCCAAAACAAGGGGGCAATATTTGGGTGCACAAATACCCTTGATGGGTAACTCCAAAAATACCCTACTGGGAGGGGTTCTGAGTCTTCTAATTGACGGGTCGGATTTAATTTGATTGGTCCACACTTGATCAAAATGAATCTCCACTCTTGATTCTGAATAACATAAACGCTTAGAATCATGTTACGTCACTTAATGGATATATGTCAATTTGCACCAGGTATATATACTTAAGCTGGCTCCATTTTTAAGGTGTGCAATCTATTCAATTCTCACTTTTTCTATTCAAGTTACCCTTATTTTACATTGCCTAATAGACTTGACTTTTTGTTTTTTTTCCTCTTTATGAATCCATAGATATGCTCATCAAAGGATTTATTATGTTTCGAATCTTGAACCTCACATTTTTATATGTGATCGATGTCACTGACCCAATTAACCACAAAATAGATTTGATTTAAGCATTGCAGAATTTTTTAATTGAATCATTTTCCATCAATCCTAGTGACTTTATTGTAATTTTAGAATTTAGATCCTATAAGATGCGACAACTTGCAGGATCAATCTCTTTATAAATTTGCAAGCCTCTAATCCAAGAAAAACAACAAAAAATTATGTTTTTATTAAATTTTGTTATGTACATCACGTTAACTATTTGAAATTTTCATCACCAAATAGAATAAGTACTCCCATTTCATGGGAATTCAATATCAATCAAATGGAATATACCATATTTTTCTTCATTATGAATATGAAGACATGGTACATAAGTTTTGGTTGTTTTACTCCAAATATGGCCCTCACCATATCAAAACTAAAAAATACTGAGTGACATCAAAAAACTTGTTGGGCTTAGTTGTGCGAGTCTATGTCCCTAATGGGAGTAGCGCTGGCCAAATCAATCTTGCTTGCACTATTCTTAGCTCTAGATAGGGATAGGTTCACACGGCTACTCAAATCAGCTTGGGGACGATCCTCCTATTAAAGAGAAAAAAAAATGACATCAAAAAACATTTCTTTTGTTTTTTTTTTTTTGGCTAAAAAAAGGGAGAAGGGATTTTTATTAATTTTAGTAAGTCGAGGGAGTATCAGAAGCCAGTCAAAACTTGTCAATCCATCAGAAACGTGAGCCATGACACCATTCTTCCTCCCCAAAACCACATATATACACACATGTTTATATATATATATATACAAACCTATAGGTATACACACACAACACACAATGATATGTTTAGGATAAATTGTATTTTTGGTCCCATAAGTTAGGCCTATTTTAATTTTGGTCTCAATTTGAGGAATCAAAAGGGCTTTCGTCTAGAAATTAACAGAGCGGTGCACGTGCCACTCACGTGGCTGTTAAATTGAGCTTTTTTAGTCACATAAGTTAGGCTATTTGAATTTTGGACCCAACGAGAGCCCCAATAGATTTTTGCAAACAAAGAAAGAAAAATGGGTGTAAGGGAAGGTGCCATTTATTTTTGTGGCACACCATCTCCATTAAAAACCTCATGGATATATGAAAATTCAAATAAGAGGTTTTATCGTTGTGCTTTCATGAATAATAGATGTGATCTCTTTGCTTGAGAAGACCCTCAAATGTGTGAAAGAATAAGATAGGTGATACTTGGGTTGCTTAGAATGTTGAATGCAATGAAAAAAAGTTATTAAAACTTAAAAAATAAAAATAAAAACAAAAACAAACAAACCATGTTGCTTTCTCTGTTGATGGTTTCTTGATTGATCGGTCTTCGCTTTGTTGGGATCAAAATCTAAATACATCTAACTTATGGGACCAAAAAAATAACAATTTAACGGCCACGTGAGTGGCACCTGACTAGCTCCGTTAACTATTGTATGGAAAGCCACTTTGCTCTTTAAATTACACTTATTGGATGCAATATGCGAAAGTTATAAAGAATATGACCAAAATCCAAAGAGGTGTAACTTATGAGACAAAAAATACAATTTATCCGATGTGTTTATATACATCACTTCATAATGCCCAATGGCTTCAATTCTTCAACCTCATCTCTACTCAAAAACCCGTATAGCAAAATCTTGGCCATTAACAAGTACACGTTTTAATTTCTCCATAACATCTATTTTATATTGAGATAATTGCAAAAAAAAAAAAAACTTTGAAATGTCTTATATGCAATTATCCTCATATGTAATACTAATTGTTAAAAAACTCCTTGTGTTATATAGTCAAAGGCATGTAGACCCTTGCTAGCCAATTGTGTTACACACACACCCCTTGTATAATTGGTATTTGTATTTACCAATTGAAAATTCATAGACCCTTTTTTTTTCACCAGGTAATTGCAAAAACCCCACCCACCCCCCACCCCCGATGAAATGTCTCAAAGCCCATTACCCTCTCTGTGTAGCTTTAATTGTCAAAAAACCCCTTGTATTATATAGTCAAAGGCATTTAGACTCTTGCTGGCCAATGGTGTTATGCACTTGCCCATTGTGTGATTGGTACTTTTATTTATCAATTGAAAAGTTATTTTGGACCTTTTTGCAATTAAACATTTCACATGGGAGTTTTTGCCAGGGACAAGCCAAAAGGTCCAGAATTCAATTTCTTAATCCAATGGAGTTCTCAACAATAAAAATTGAGCATCAATGTCTAAAATGATTAGGTCTGAATCCTCATTCCAGCAATTTCTCAGTGATAAAAACAAGGGATAGTAGATTTCATGCAAATCAAATTGCAATTCTACTAAATGTCCAAGCTCAAAACAAAAATATTCAGCCACTTAAATTATTATTTTTTTTTTCAATCTGAAGTCATGCTTCTAAATCAAATCAGCAAGAAAATTCTTGCAGCACGTAGATTTAAACGATGACCTTAAACATCCTAAACAATCCTATCCAACAACCTAAAATTTTAGCAGCAATTTGAGCATTCAAAAACTAAATTTATGAAATGCATGTTCAATCACACCTATTTCCAACATTCATTTAATCTGGGTACCAGCCTCAAGAACAAATTCCAACAATTTCAAGCCATCGTGCACACTGAGCGTGCAACAGAAGCAACCGCAAGAACTGACTTTTCAGATTATGCAAACAACAAGCCATGACAAAATTGATTTAAAAAAATAAAATCCTCATACTCAAGCTACAACACAATACATTGTGCAGAAGCATGACTGAATTAGTTCACAACTCAGCAACAAAATGCATGTACCATATTCACAACTTAGCAGCAACAAAAATATTCAATTGCAAAAAATGCAACAAAATTTCCAATAGCAAAATTTTTTAGCTGTACAAATGCAACAAAATTTCCAACTGTAAAATTTTTTCAACAAGAACCAACATCCCAAACCAATTTCCACTAAATAGCCTCCATGCAGCAAAATTAGTCCTAATCAAAATGGTAATCTTCCTCAAACATTGTGCAGCAAATCTTAGCCAAAGGTGTCAGCCCAAAGCATTCAACCACTTTGTTGTTAGATTGTTTAAATTTTTTAAGTATTTTTGGTTTCAAATTCATAACAAATAATTTGGGAGATTCTCATGTTAATAAGTCCTAATTCTCAGCAAAAGAGTTTTTGAAGAAACCGTGAAAAAAGGGCCAATAAAAATCGTATAATCAAATGAAAGTGTTTTCGTCAAGACATAATTAGTCAATGGGTAAATGGATGTAGGGTGTGGTGAGCAACTGAAATTAATGAGAAAGCTCCAAAAGCAGCCGTCTTTGGAATATTAATGAGACTATATTTGACGGTAGTACTCTCGCAAACTTTTGCTTCAATATCTTAGTTTTTGACAATTAGAATTACAATAATTGCATATGAGACATTTTCAAGGGGGAGTTTTTGCAATTATCTCCATCTTTTTTTCCTTCCAATTTTTTTTTTCTCCATTTTTTTTGTCTGTCAGTTGTAGGTTCTTTGTAAGTTGATGTTCTTGAAAACAAGAATTTTTAGAATGTCTGATCATAGATGAGTTGTTTCTATAATTGATTTTTCCTGTTTTTGGAATTACATTCTTGTTTATCTTATAATTTCCCCTCTGGCTTGCAAGAATCTTTATGTTTAGACCTTTTTAATCAGAATTGTTGATGATTTACTTCCTTCATATACTTGCGGACGTGAATTGGTTTTTCTTATGTGAAGTTCAGAGCTGGAAAGGAAAAGAGAGTTCAAAGGGGAGAGATGGGGAGTTCATGGACTGTGTTTTGCGGGGAATTCGATTGTCCAGATTGTGGGGCTGATTTGATCTTTCTAACAGACCCTTCTTCATGCATCAATCATGCGTTAATACTTTGTTTTGATGTCCTGCTCCTTATAATGTTCTTCTTCACTGTATTTTCCAAGACATCCTTAAAATCCTCATCTCTCCGAAGCATTTCAAGTTTGCAGCTGGTGTCAGCTATTTATAATGGTTTTCTGGGATTGGTTTATTTATCCTTTGGAATCTGGATTTTGGAGGAGAAGATGAGAAAAACTCGATCCCTTTTACCTCTGCATTGGCGGATGCTATTCATGCTTCATGGATTAATATGGTTGTTACTGGGGTTAACTGTCAGCCTCAGGGGACAGCGTTTTTCAAGAGCTCCGTTGAGGCTGTTATCCATTCTTGCCTTCCTCTTTGCTCTGATTACTTGTGGTTTATCGCTATTCACCGCCATTCTTGGAAAGGAGATGTCGATTAAGATAGTTTTGGATGTATTCTCCTTTGTGGGATCTAGTCTATTGATGTTGTGTACTTACAAAGGATATAGATATGGAGGAGCTGATGATGAGAATGGTATTCATGATCCATTGCTCGGAGGTGCTGCCAACGGTGGCAGTAACACTTACTCTGTTGGAATTGTGACCCCATTTTCAAAAGCAAACCTTTTGAGTAGGTATACATTTTGGTGGTTGAATCCTTTGATGAAAAGGGGAAAGGAGAAAAGTCTTGAAGATGAAGATATACCCAAGTTGCGTGAGGATGATAGAGCAGAATCATGCTATTTGCTCTATATGGAGATATATAATAGACGAAAACAATCTGATCCATCAGCCCAGTCCTCAATCTTGAAGACCATTCTGTTATGCCACTGGAAAGAGATTTTCATGTCAGGATTCTTTGCACTACTGAAGGTAGTTGCTATCTGTGCTGGCCCTGTGCTGCTCAAAGCTTTCATTAAGGTTGCAGAAGGTAAAGAAAGTTTCGAGTATGAGAGATATATACTGGTTTTAACCCTTTTCTTTACAAAGATTCTTGAATCGATATCTCAAAGACAGTGGTATTTTAGATCCAGACTGATTGGCCTAAAGGTAAGGTCACTACTTACTGCAGCCATTTATCAAAAGCAGCTGAGATTATCTAATGCTGCTAAACTGGTGCATTCAAGTGGCGAGATAATGAGCTATGTTACTGTGGATGCTTATCGAATTGGAGAATTTCCATTCTGGTCCCATCAGATATGGACAACAAGCCTCCAACTCTGTCTTGCAATCATAATTCTCTTCGAATCTGTGGGACTTGCAACAATTGCATCCGTCATAGTAATAGTTCTCACTGTTCTTTGCAATATTCCCCTCGCAAAGTTGCAACATAAGTTCCAATCTAAGCTCATGGTGGCACAGGATGAAAGGTTGAAGGCCATGACAGAAGTACTAGTGAACATGAAGGTGTTGAAATTATACGCGTGGGAAACTCATTTCAAGAATGTTATAGAGAAACTGAGGACGATCGAAGATAAATGGTTGCAAGCTATTCAGCTTAGTAAAGCACACAATTCTTTCCTTTTCTGGTCTTCTCCTGTATTAGTCTCTGCAGCTACCTTTGGTGGTTGCTATGTTCTCGGTGTTCCATTGTCTTCTAGCAATGTTTTCACCTTCGTAGCAACGTTACGTCTGGTTCAGGCTCCTGTGAGAACTATTCCTGATGTTATTGGAGTGTTCATTCAAGCTAAAGTTGCGTTTGCCAGGATAGTGAAGTTTCTTGAGGCGCCTGAGTTGGAAACTGCAAATGTCCGTGTAAAATCATACGCAGATGATACAAATTATAGCATTTCTTTTGAGTCGGCTAATTTGTCGTGGGATGAGAATCCATTGAAGCCCACGCTTCAAAACATTAGCTTGGCAGTTAAACAAGGCAAGAAGATTGCAATTTGTGGGGAAGTGGGTTCCGGCAAGTCGACCCTTCTTGCAGCAATTCTTGGAGAGGTTCCAATAACCCAGGGAACTGTGAGATACTTCTTCACTAGCTTTCAGTTTCACATATAGATTTTGTATCTTGCGTCCTGACAATGGTTTGTTCTAATGTATTTTTCAGGTTCAAGTACATGGGACCATTGCGTATGTGTCTCAATCGGCATGGATTCAGACAGGAATTATTCGAGAAAACATTCTCTTCGGGTCTGCCCTGGACAATGAAAGATATCAAGATGTATTAGAGAGGTGTTCGCTAGTAAAGGATCTTGAGCTTCTACCCTATGGTGATCTCACTGAGATAGGAGAAAGAGGAGTTAATCTTAGCGGTGGTCAAAAGCAACGAATTCAACTTGCTCGTGCTCTGTATAAGAATGCTGATATATATCTCTTGGATGATCCTTTTAGTGCTGTTGATGCGCATACTGCCACAAGCCTGTTTAATGTTAGTATTATCATAATCAGTCATAAGCTTGAATTTTCCTTACCACAAGTTAAAAAGAACTGATGATATGAAGCTTGGCAGGATTATGTCATGGGAGCCCTTTCAGAGAAGACAGTCTTACTAGTGACTCATCAAGTTGATTTTCTTCCTGCATTTGATACTGTCTTGGTGAGTTTGTCCTCAGGCATTTCAATAATTTCTAAGGGCCATTTGGTTATGTTGCCATTCCACTTTCCAGTTTTCACTTATCAGCATTTATAGAATGTGGAAAAGTAGTTATTGGTTTTTGTTTAAAAATGATTCATTTGAGTATGTTGAACTGGTTAGGTTAAGGGATGGAAATCTATTAAATTTGCACTTTCTAAACATAAAAAGATGTGATTTCGAAAAAATATATACATATTTTTATTGTGTCAAAGTAATAGGAGGTACTTTAAGTCAAAACGAATTTGAAATAAAAATAAGTGATATTTCTGGTGAAAATGTGTAAACAAATAGTTTCTAGTTACAAACGGGATAAAATGTGAAGGACTTGGGAATACAAACAATCATGGACATTCATTTGAACTGTGATACCTCTCTTTTAATGGACAAATAAGCGAATTCCAACTTTTTCTCCCACAATCATGAGCATCATATGATGATAATGAGAAACATAAATGTTCCCACTTCTTGAAACAGTTGATGTCAGATGGGGAGATTTTGCATGCTGCTCCTTATTCTCAGTTGCTGGCCTCAAGCCAAGAATTTCAAGATCTTGTTAATGCCCACAAAGAGACTGCTGGTTCTGAGAGGCTCTCAGAGGTAACTGCAGTTCAAAAGGGCGGAGCTTCTTCAAGAGAGATTCGCAAGACTTACACAGAGAAGAAAGCTAAAACATCTCAAGGCGATCAGTTGATAAAGAAAGAAGAGAGGGAAGTTGGGAACACTGGATTTAAGCCCTATATTCTGTATCTAAAGCAAAACAAAGGCTTCTTGACGTTCTCTGTGGCTGCTTTTTGTCACTTAACATTCGTCATTGGTCAGATTATTCAAAACTCTTGGATGGCGGCAAATGTCGACGATCCAAATGTCAATACATTGAAATTGATCACTGTCTACTTGCTGATTGGACTTATATCAGCACTATTTTTGCTCACTAGGACCCTACTGACTGTCGTTACGGGCATGCAGTCGTCAAGGGCATTGTTTTCACAGCTTCTTTTTTCTTTGGTGCGTGCGCCCATGTCGTTTTATGACTCTACGCCTTTGGGAAGAATACTGAGTCGGGTAAGTTTCTGCAGGTTTGAATCAGTTTATGCTCATGTCAAGAAGATGCATATGAGACTAATGATCTGCACATATATGATTTCTATTCCCACAGGTGTCAGCTGATTTGAGTATTGTTGATCTAGACATCCCCTTCAACTTGATATTCACTGTTGCATCAACAACAAACTGTTATTCTAATCTTGCAGTTTTGGCTGTTATCACATGGCAAGTTTTGTTCATCTCTATACCGATGATCTATTTGGCTATTCGTTTACAGGTAATTCTCATCAGGGTTGTAAGAATGGGAAAGATCTGAAGTAAAAACTAGGGAGTATATGGTCTAGATTCGTGCTAAATCCATATGTTCTTGTTATCTCATATTAGGTGTGTTAATGGATAGTTATCACTCTACCGAGGTCTATATCTTAAAATACCAAAACAATAAGATTTTATACTATACATTCTGTACCCAACCCAAGACCCGTCTGACGTGGGGTTTGGATATTTCAAGTTTTCTTCAGTTTACCCTACCTGACATGCTTTGAGTTCCCTAATTGTCAGTCTTTGGCTACCAATCTAATATGAATTTTAATACCTGCAGAAGTACTACTATTCCTCTGCTAAAGAGCTAATGCGGATAAATGGAACCACAAAATCTTTTGTAGCAAATCATCTTGCTGAATCTGTAGCCGGAGTAATTATAATAAGAGCATTCAAAGAGGAAGATCGATTTTTTGTTAAAAATCTTGAACTGATAGACACAAATGGCAGCCCTTTCTTCCACTATTTTTCAGCAAATGAGTGGTTGATCCAAAGGCTGGAAACGCTTAGCGCAGCTGTTCTTGCCTTTGCAGGCCTCTGCATGGTTTTACTTCCTCCTGGAACTTTTAGCTCTGGTGAGTTATAATTCTGAATTGGATAACTCCATATTGCTATATGTTTCATTATTATCATCTTAAGAATTCCCACCTTTAATTGTTGTTGCAGGCTTTATTGGAATGGCTTTGTCCTATGGTCTCTCACTAAATATGTCACTGGTGTTCTCCATCAATGACCAGTGCATGTTGGCAAACTATATTATTTCTGTAGAAAGACTTGACCAGTATATGCACATACCTAGTGAGGCACCTGAAGTGATAAAAGAGAATCGTCCCCCAGTCAACTGGCCAACTGAGGGTAAAGTAGAGATTCAAGACTTGCAGGTAATGTTTTCTTACATTGGTTTTCAGCTTGATAAAGGTATGACATACTAAACAGTCTTAATTGAAACAGATTAAATATAGACAGGATGCACCACTTGTTCTACATGGGATTACTTGCACATTTGAAGGAGGACATAAAATTGGCATTGTTGGTCGAACTGGGAGTGGGAAAACTACTCTTATTGGTGCCCTGTTTCGTCTTGTAGAACCTGCAGGAGGAAGGATTCTGGTGGATGGAATCGACATCTCAACAACTGGGCTTCATGATTTGAGGTCCCATTTTGGGATCATACCTCAAGATCCTACTCTTTTCACTGGAACTGTGAGATATAATTTGGATCCTCTGGGTCAACATACTGATAAGGAAATATGGGAGGTCAGCTTTGGTTGCTTTCAGTTTCTGTATCGAGAATTTCATCTTGCATGAACTGTACATGATAATATCCCTTTTCTCTTTGTTGAAATCTGAAGGTTCTAGGAAAATGTCAGCTGAAAGAGGCTGTTCAGGAGAAAGAAGAGAGACTAGACTCATCTGGTAAGCTTTTCTGAAATAATGATCAATAGATATCTTCATTTCAGTTTGTTGGGTATGACCGAACGAATGAAAAACATGTGATTACAGTTGTGGAAGATGGATCGAACTGGAGCATGGGGCAACGGCAATTGTTTTGTCTGGGCCGTGCTTTATTGAGGAGAAGCAAGATTTTGGTACTAGATGAAGCAACTGCATCAATCGACAATGCAACAGACATGATCCTGCAGAGAACTATTAGAACGGAATTTGCAGATTGTACTGTGATCACAGTGGCCCATAGAATACCAACAGTAATGGACTCTACAATGGTTCTAGCCATTAGTGACGGTGAGTGTTTGTTTTCATCACTTTTCAGTTACATCTGCATACTATATGGCTTATCTTAGTTAAAGTGCAGCCAGCAAGAAATTCAAGCGTTCCATTTGACACTTCCATTTGTTAAACAGGGAAACTGGTAGAATATGATGAACCAATGAACCTAATGAAAAGGGAAGATTCTTTGTTTGGGCAGCTTGTCAAGGAATATTGGTCTCATTATCAGTCTGCAGACTCACAATAAGCCAAACTACAATGTCTTACATTTGTTGTCAGCTCAGGCAGTTTACTAGAGAATAATGCTGCTACAGGATGGAGACAAGTACTTCCTGTCCAAAGTTCTTATATCTAACCTCTTATATGGTGGAAGAGGTTAGTAGCTTAGTTAGACGAGACGAGGAAAAAATGGGGCCTAGTAAATCATGCTGATGTTTTCTTTATGACAAATTTCCTCCTTCCTCCTATGCTTCATCAAACTACAAAATATAGTTGCCACCAAGTTGCAGAGTAAAGCTCTATTGGGATCTGAGTGAGGCAACTTTGATGATTTAATTCTTTCCAAATGAAGTGGAAACAGCTAGCATGAAGTCCAGACCAACATCAAAAGATTTTTAATATTTCCGATTTTGATGGTTTTTCAGTACTCTCGTGACTGTAGGTTCATGAGTTCTCAAATATTAACACAGGTTTAATTTCAGCAAGACTTAAACCAAATGAAATCCGCAACACGGGGAAAATAAAGTTTCTTTTCTACATGAACACTCTCCTCCAGCAGTGTAATATTATACCAGTAGTTATCTGGTGATAAACTAACAATTTTAGAGATAAGGTGGCAGAATAGCTGGCAAAAAATGCAGATCTCGGACTAAGTAGTCATTTCAGAAGTCGGATAGGAGAAACTGCACCTTCCGGATTAGGAACTAATGGGCTACCAGCCTCATGGTCCTCCAAGAATAGCATTTTCGATATCTTCTCTGCTTAGTGCATAGCTGAATCTCCTTTCAACATCTTTCTCAAGATTGCCTGGTCCATTCTTTAGATACCTGCAGTTATTAGGACAAATGAGGACTAAAACCAAGAAAGAGCCAGCTGAAATTTTGATCCAAGTAATAAACAAAATTAATAGGAACAGGAGAACACAGCCCATCCCAGTGAAATATCAAGAATAAACTATTTTGTGGGAATAACTTTAAAATTTGAATTTAGTAGTTTTAGTTCCTACTAATTACACTTGGTGCACTTTGCGAATGTAATACTTGTATCCAAAGACAAGTGAAAACACATTGTGCAGCAGATGTGTTCTGAATATCGAATCTCAAGGAGCAAAGTTGGAGAACTAAGTCCATAGAAAAGGTTAAGCGGCGCAACCATACAAATCTCACCTTCTTATCCAACAGCTTATAGAAGGAACCCAGTAGAAGACAAGCATATAATGAAGCAATTTGTGACAAAAGATGAGTAGAGATGTGGTTTACATCTAATACTGACATACTAAAGCAGAAGTTCATCGGAGAAGTTGGGATGATGATAGCAAACTTAAATTTCTTTAGAACTCAACCAACTTCTGGGTTGAATTTTGCAGGACATGCCAAAAATACATACTGACCAAGTACGAAAGAGAAAGACCACAAGCCTACTGTGGCAATGTCTTCTCTAAAGGAATTTTCACAAATTTAGTCGCTAATAACCCATTAGCATTTGAGATGGAAAGAATTATTGCACATAACATATCTCATTCATGGACAGGCCATGAGTTAGTGAGAGATGATTAAGGAAAAGGGACAAAGGCAAGAACAGCTATTGAGGGGATACCATATCAAAAATGCTTCTTTCTGCAGGAGTTATTCATAAATATCATGGAGATACTGAGACTCTTGTTAAATACATGGAAGTAATTCAGCAATTCTTTTCAACTACTACAATTTCAATCAATCTCTGTGGTACTTAAAAACGATACCATGTATTCTGCTAGCACAAGGATCTCAGATGCTGAGTCCCCCCTCCAGCTATGGTGCTGATCACAAAAGGTTCTAATTTCCCCTATATTATTCTATGCTACTGGATTTTAAGCTATATTAAGAATTAGGCAATCCGAGTAGCTAAGCTTGACAGTTGACAGAACTAGCTTCATGCATCAAACTTCTGGTTAAACTACCTTATTTCTTATTTTCATCAAAAAAAAAAAAAAAGAAAAAGAAAAAGAAAAAACATAGTAAAATGGAAAACAAACAATCAGATCACACAAGGACATTTACCAAACATATGCAAAAGAGGAACCATCGTAAAGCCCGCATCAAAATGTACCCCTTTGCATAAAATAAACAATCTTGGAGAGAAAAACCTAAAAAAATGAAGTCTTTAGAAAGCAACGATGAGCTTCCAAGTTAATGTACCTCTTTTCCCCCTCAATATTGATTATGACAGGCAATAGAACAAAAACCGCCCAATTCAATCACAGAAACCCTCTGAGAACCCAAAAGAAATCTTGAGCAACAAAATAAAACAAACCAAAAAGATGCAATCTCGAAATGCTTCACACCTTATGCATAAATCAGTGACATCAAGCGAAAGCTGCGCACGCCAATCAGGATTCTCCACATACCAAACAGCTCTATCATCTCTACTCTGATGAAATCCTAGACTCTTCAGCCATGCTTCAACGCAGGGCAGACTGTGAGAATACAAAGCCTTCTTTTTGTCAGGTAATTTCTGCAACCATTCATCCTCTGCTTCTGAAACATCGGCTTCTTCTTCAGATGACTTGGAATGTAAAAAGGTCTTTCTTGAACTGGAAATTAAGGAGAAAAAATGGGAGCAAGGTGAAAATTTTCTAAAATTTGAAGGGCTCGTGTGGAGAAATGATCTTGGAATGGAGATTGGTGGAGGAGGAAGAATTGAAAATTTGAAGGTAGAAATGGTGGGCATTTTTATTCTTTTTCTAATTTTTCCCTTTACTGATTTTGTTGTATTTTGCTTTTTCGGAGATGAAATTGAAGATTCAATGTATTGGGAAAATATACAGAGAACGTTTTCAGTTTAGACTCCATGCAGAGAAAACTGGTGAAGATGAAGATAGGGTTTAATACGTCGTCGTATAGGAGTTATTTCAACGGGGCATTATCCTTTCAATCACGTGGGTTTTTTGATTACGCGTTTTCAAGAAACGTTCTTGATTAAATGCACGCTTTTCAGGACTTCGTAATCAAAACGCGAGTGTGAAAATTAAAAATTGAATCCAATATCAAATCCTATGAGTAAAATGAATTCATCATTCATTTAAGTAAATACTTAGGTATGGTAGTTAGTTGATCGTCCATAGATACTATTATTAGCATTTTATTTTATAATATTATCATATGTAAATTTGATGACTCAAATATTTATTTAAATAATACTTATGTATTTATTATAATTGTTCTCATTCTCAATAGGTTTGCACAGTGGTTAATCAATTTCAAAATATTCTGAGGTGTTGTATTAAATCACATAATATTATAGGTTGTGTTTGGTTATATTTTTTGTTTGATTTTATTATGTGTTTATTATGTATTTTGGAAGAATAAATTATTGAAGAATTTGAAAGTTGATTTTTGATATATGTATTTATGTTTTGAGGGATATATTTTTTATTTTAGTAGTTAAATTAATATTTTTTATTCAATTTTTTTGATAAAAATGGAATTAAATGATTATTTTAATATTAAAATAATAATAATAATGTATAATATATAATATATGTATATATATATATTAGAAAATGTGCATTTTGGGAGAAAAATAAAAATATGTTTGGTTACTTTCCCCAAAACAACATGTTTCAGGGAAATATAACCAAACAAAGCTATAGGATTTCACTTTTATTGTTAATTTTGTGTGATTACTGACTTATGATATTAGATATATCATTATATATGCATTCAACAACTCTAATGCCTACTTGAATAATATTGAAGTGTTTCGTATAAATAATTAGTCTTTCTATTGATACAAAATATATTTTTGTGAGACGTTGTAACAATGAGTCACTTACAATTGTAGTCTTTTTTTTTTTTTTTTTAACTCTTAATATTATATATATATATATATGAATGCAATATTTTTCATATAACTATAGATGTTTTAGTAGTAATATATAATTTAAAACAATGGTCAACATAAAATAGTTTTATCTTATATTTTTAGAGAATGTATTTTATGACAACTATATAATACTAGGGCTATGTTTGGATTTATCTTCCTAAAAAAATTCCTCAAGCATAAAAAAAAAAAATTTTTTTTTTTTTAATTTCTAAAACACTCACAATAATCTCCAAACATCCTTCTTTCGACCATCTTCAAGGTAGGCATACTCATTACATATATATACATTTATATGACCTCACATTACAATTAAATATGCATAAAAATAATAATATAGAATTACATATTCACCATACTAACTAGATAAAAAGATACAGAGTAAGACATTTATAATATAATTTATCTCATTCCACAATAAAATCAACCCCAAAACAATCTCCAATTAATTTTCAAAAAATATATATGTCATATTTCCTCAACTCACTTTTCAAAATATATTTTTTAAAGTACTCAAAACATTCAAAATAATACCAAACGCTACCTAAACTTCTACAAAAGTTGTGGTTGAAAGTTGAAACTTGAAAAGAGGAGAAAGGGAGTTCAATTGGCAAATTTTAGAAACAACAGGGGTCAAATCACAAGAGGTGAAAACAGCATAGGTCAAAAAGTAATTTGCAAATCAGACCCTTAGAAAAGCAGGGAAACTATTTTGAAAAATTCGCCCGCCTCTTATTTTTGCCATTTTTCCCGCTCAAACCAAAAACCTGATCCCCGCAGTGCATATTAGCATTCCGCCTCTTCTCCGCGATCTGTCGCATTTCCCCTTCTCCCGCGGCTCACCTTAGGCCCTCGATGCCGAAAATATACACATCCAGCGCACATTAGCCCCAACACCGCCTCACAAAACTCTCCACCAATGGCGACGGCAAATTTACTACCGCTAAACTTCTCCAAGACCCAGCGGTTGGTTCTTCTAATAGACCTCCACCCACTTCTTGCCCTCCAAAACCTTTCAGCGTACCTCTCCGCCGTGATCTCCGCAGCAGAACGCCTCCTCCAATTCCCTCCGCTGTCCACCTCCCTCTCCGCCTTCAAACTCTTCTTCTCCTCCCTCTCTCCCCTACGATCCGCAGCTGTTCTCCCCCGCCACCTTGACACCCCCTCCCTTTCTTTCAATCTTCCTTCGCAAACCTTAGCTTCCCTCTCCACCACCTTGAATTCCCTTTCTACCCTCACTGATCTGCCAAAGTCACCATCGTGCACACGTGCTTCGTATGCTGCCAGCTCGTTGCTTCAGTTAATTCATGACTATGCGTGGGAAACTGAGAAGGATAATTTACCAGGTGAGGATGACTTTACTGATGGCAATTTTATGAGAATTCCTTCGAATTTGGTTATTTTGCTTTCGCCTATTGGTCAATCAGTTAATTGTTTGGGTGATTATTTGGAGTTGCGTGAGTTTGATGGGGTATTTTGTGTTGTGAGGGAGGTATTTTCTGTTAGGGATATTCATTTGTGTTGGGTTGATGTTAAGATTGATGAATTAGAAATTGAAGGGACTGATGAGAAGAAAAATGAATGTGGGGATACATTAGTAATCTTGAAGGATGGCATCAGAAAAATGGGATGGGGCTTTTGTTCAAGCGATTTGATTGTTTTGGGTTCCGCTTTGTTGCCTTTAGAGCTGATTTACCCAAAAATTGGAATGTCTTTTGAATGTGTGGATTTTGGTGGTTTGAATAAGAGAAAATATAGCGGAGAATTGACCCTTGGGATATTGGATGTGAACGGGAATCCATTAGAATGCAAGTTCTGCGATCTTGAGTTTTTTAACCTGAAGAGTTTGCCTTGTACTGTCGAAACTACTGATATTTTGAATGCCTCAGAATCTAGAGATTCACAGAGTTTCCATGGTCGAGATACATTTTGGTTTCATTTAGGTAAAGGGAATATGAAGGTTCATGCTAAGAGTGTCCATAGATACGAGGAGTATGAGAAGATTGAAGGATCATCAGAGATTTTTCTAGTCCGTGAGTGCAAGCAAGAATTGGATAAAAACAGAAAGCATAGTGGTGATGACTTTTTCGCCGACAGGGTTCTCAAAATTCTGCATAGAGAAATGGGTGGAGACACTTACAGAAATCAGGTACCTACTTGGCAAATGTTTTTGAGCTTTCTACATATGAAAGGCTACTGGTCCTTGGTCAGCCTCTCGAGTAGCAGTGGAGAGACATTAATGGGTTGTTTGAAGCCTTTTACAGCTCATTTGGCTATCCTTTACATCTTAGACGCTGGTCATGTTTTGGTTGGAGGTAAAAGTGAATCTAATGGTAAGACTGCTACCAATGTCGAGGATATGAATGATTCAATCAGGTGCTGTGGTTCCCAAACCGATACCTCAACTTCTGGTAATTGTGAACCTTACGGAGATGGAAAAAGAAAAAAGAGCCGAAAGCATATGTATAAGGAGATGACATGGACTTCCTTCTGTAAAGCAGCCTATGGAGGATCTAATTTCAACTTGTTTGAGCTTTACTTTACCAGATTTCTTGAAAAATCTAAGAAGCTAAAGTTCCTAAAATGCTGGATGAAACAAATTACCAAGGTTGATCAATATTTCTTGACGACATTGCCTGCATCTAAGCCCGTGGAGGATTTATCTGGTAGTAATGCATTATCCTCTGAGCCATCTCCAGCAAAAGAGGGAGCTAATCCTGTTTCAAAATCAGAGACTTCAGAAACCTTTTTTAACAGTCTCTCTAAGAGAATCCAACATGGTTTGGAATCAGGAATGGACTTGCGGGCTTTGGCAGAGCGAGTGGTCAAGTCATCCATTCATTGGTTGCATCATAAGTTTGAAAATGAAAATAATTCCGAAGGCCAACAATCAATGAGAAATTCAGATGATTCTCGTAGTGAGGGTGTTGGTGAGAAATTAATCAAACTTCTATTAAAGACACCTAAGGAGATGAAGAAGATACATCAGGATTCCGATCCCTCTTCATCATCAGAAAATATAGTCAGAGAGTATCCTTTACTGTATAGTTACATTTTCCTGTGTCAGATGAGTATATGTAGTTCCATTTAGATTATTCTTATCAAGTTTTTCCTTAATTTGCCCAAGATACGAATTGCAGATTTTACTTCGAATAGAGATTCTACGATCAGATGTTCCAGCAATGATGGGAGAATCTAGAAAACAGAAGCTGCTGAAGCAGATATGTTCCCTGTTAGAGATCATTCAGTACCTTGTGGCAGGAGGATTTCATGGTCATGTTAGCCTATATGATTATGTTGAACGTACTATCAGAACAAGGTAAGCACTCTGTGCAAACTAATAATTCTTCCCTGATCGCCATATCATTTTTTCTTCCGCATTGTTCCATTTCTTTGCCTTTTTATTGGTGTGGCAAAAACATGAAGAAGGAGAAGAGAAGAGTAGAAAATCCAAGTTAGTTAATGATAGTCACCGCAGCTGACTTGATAAGTCTTTCATCACACTTTTGCGCTGAAATTATGACACTATATTTAGAATAATTGTTTGTAATATAGTATTGCTTCCACTTGAGATGCTTTTGATCCTCAGTTTCTTACTTCCACAATGATATCCAAGAAAAATTGAGGAATTATTTATCATTGAAAACCGCATTCTGGCACAATGATCTACAGTGCTCTCTATCGACATTATTAAAATAGTTGTCCTAACACCCACATTTTATCCAGATATTCAGACGAACTTGAAGATGTAGTGAAAACGATATACATGAAAATGGATCTTTTGCCCTTTGGCGATGAGGATGAAACTCCAAGCCTCCTGTTTAACAGTGAGGATAGCAATCAATCATGGAAGGATAACAAGTATGATAGAAAAGACAAGGCTGAGGCCAACAGCATCAACCATTCACTCTCAACAGAAGGAGAGTCCTCACAACCTCTTGCAAATGCTTGCGATAATGCTCAAGAGGTTGAAATTGATGATCACACCCGAATCCTAAATGAGGCCCGGGAGAGAAGGGAGAGGGCTAGAAGATTTGCACCCTTCATGAGCAAGGCCCGAGATTTGCAAAGAGTTTGGGCCCCAAAGCAACCCAAGGCGATGAAATCTAAGCTTGATCTTATTCCAAACAAGTCGAAAAGGAAGAATAGGCAAACACCTAATTATAGTGTGGTATGCGAGACTCCAATGACAGGAAATAAACGCTCTTGCTTCAGAGAAAATAGCAATGGAGCTAAAGAGCAGGACGATCTTGGTAAGTCTTCTTACTCTGTTTCTAAGGCTTTGTTTCAAGATAACTGATGATCTATACATTCTGAATATGATGTGTTAAGTTCTTAACTACATTCTTTTCATATGTTGTACTAATAAATAGATTTAATTTATTACATTTTTCTCACTTTATGATGAGGGAAACCAAGTATAAACCATCGCTTGCCAATTTTGTACAAGAGAGATGGGTATGCTAATACTTAAAGTTTGTCAAATTTGGTTGTGAAAAAAAAAAGTCATGCAGCAGCTTTGTTGGGCTAAGGATAGGGATGCAAACGAGTCGAGTTGAGTCGAGTTTTGACTATTTTTTCATGTTTGAGTTCGAACTTGACGAGTTTAAAAAATTGAGGCTCGAGTTTGGGCTCTAAAAGTTAAATTATTTTACAAAAAAATATAAAATTAGTATATTTTATATTAAAATTAGTTATAGACTTGAGTTTGATTTGGGTTTGAGCTTGAAAAGTTGAATTATTTTATTAAAAAAATTAAATTAGTATATATTATTATATTTTTTATATATAAATATTTTTTAAATAAAAAATATAAGCTGCAAGTTTATGAAAAAAAATTAGTTTGCTTGTGTTTGAATACTTTTCAAATCAGTTCATCAAATTTGTAAGTTGGTTCGATTTATTTGCATTCTAATTGAGTATTATGAGTTTTGACTTGGTAAACTCACTCTGCACTTTTTTTTTATCTATGGGATAATAATGAGTACTTAGTCCCACTAAACTTTTTTGGTTAGCCAACCCACATTTATTTCAATTAAGCAATATGTCCTCTAGTGCTTCACTGCATTCACTTGGAAAAAGTCAATTTACACTACTTTCTTTTTTCTAAAATTTTTTAATTTAATGGAGATGTCAAATGTGGGGTAATTTTCTTAAGCGTGACAATAAAAATTATAATTTTAATATTGTAATGATTACTAAGAGCATATTACTTGTGATAATTCCACAATAAAGAATAAATTACACAAGTGTTGGAAAATTTAGAGCTAGATTGTTTGTATTCTAAAATAATATATATTTTTTATATTATTTTGAAAATAGAAAACACAATTGTTTGGATCATTTTTAATGAAATTCATCTATTTTTATTTTTATACTTACAAAAAAATATATAATACCTATTAATTTAAAAATAATTAAAATTTATTAACTAATTAAATATTAATTTTTTTTCTTATCATTCCAAGACAATGAAAGAGACTCATATAAAATTTAATACTAATTTTTATCACATCATCATCTATTAATTTATTAAGTAAGTATTTCTTTTTCTATCTTCTTAAGACAGTTGTGCCTACAATTAATTAAGCAATAATAATTAATACTACTATATTAAAATATTTGATACTATTACATTAAAATATTATTTTCAATTTAGCTTTTTTCAAAATTTTCATAATTCTTATCTAATCACATTTTCATTTCCACACACAAAACAATGATAAAATGAAAATATATTTTAAAACAATGCAAATAGAAAATGAAAATAAAAACACAACCAATCCAGGCCTTAATATCCAAAATTCTTAAATTCTCTTGAGAATTGATTTGAGTGAGAAATGAACTTTAATATCAAAAAGTAATTCAAAGAAGTGCCTTTAATGTAACAATTGTGACTCAATATTTTGACCTATGAAAGTAATAGGCTAAGCACCAACTCAATCAAACAAGGGTTCATATTTTATTTACAAGGTAATTAATTTAAGTTATAATTACTAATCACTTACCACAATTCTAACTCATACTAATACAACTTGCTAAAATAGTGATCAAATTATAACTTCTTCAATTTTAATCACACTTATGTCTACCTTTTTTTTTTTTTCTCTTTACCCAAATTTTCTATGCCCATTCTCCATACAAGTCCAAGAAAAATGCTTCGTTGACTTCAACCCTCCCATGACCAATTTTATATCCATATAAGATACCCTTCTCTCATTTTTTATAAAAGCAATATCCTAAATGGCTAAATGGTCGAAATAGAATATTTCAAACTCCTCTTGGCTCTTACTTACATAAATAACTCATATTCCTCCTCCAATAAACCATCTTACATACCCAACAAACATGGAAATTACACGTGAATTCATACCTCTACTCCTCCTCCCTCTCCTCCTCCAAGGCCTCCTCCATGCCTCCGCCGCGGGAGGCATCGCCGTCTACTGGGGCCAAAACGGCAACGAGGGCACTCTCGCAGAAACATGCGCCACTGGCAGATTTTCCTACATCAACATCGCCTTCCTCTACAAATTCGGCGGGGGGCAAGCACCGGAACTCAACCTCGCAGGCCACTGCAATCCAGCCACCGGATCCTGCCGCGTGGTCAGCGACGGAATCCGCGCCTGCCAGAGTCGCGGTATCAAGGTCATGCTATCCATTGGCGGCGGCGTAGGTAACTACTCTCTCTCTTCCAGAGAAGACGCCCGAAATTTTTCAGTTTATTTATGGAACAATTTCCTCGGCGGCGGCCGCGATTCCGCCACACGTCCGCTTGGGGACGCCGTTTTGGACGGGATCGACTTGGATATTGAGCTGGGGTCGCCGCAGTACTACAACGATCTTGTTAAATTTTTTAAATCCTACAGCAAATATGGGAGGAAAGTGTATATAACAGGCGCGCCGCAGTGCCCCTTTCCCGATCGATTATTGGGGGCTGCGCTTGATACGCGCCTTTTCGATTATGTCTGGGTTCAGTTCTACAATAATCCTCCATGCCAGTACACTTCAGGAAATACTGAGAATTTGCAGAATTCATGGATACGTTGGACGAGTTCAGTCAACGCTAGGAAGATATTTCTTGGTCTGCCGGCGGCGCCGCAGGCCGCCGGGAGTGGTTTCATTCCACCTGAGGTGCTAACGGAGGAAATTCTTCCGGTGATTCGGAGGTCGAGGAAGTATGGTGGGGTGATGCTGTGGTCGAAGTATTGGGATGATCAAAGTGGATATAGTTCGGCCATTTTAAAAAGCGTGTAAATTTGGGAAGTTACGCTAACACGCTTTACAAATATAAGATTTTAATTTTTCCCCTTTAATTTGCTTCCATTTGAGTGATATTAATAAAGGTCAAAGGAATCAATTGTGGTGTGGATGATTATCTTCAATTGAAGAAATTATGCCAATCATAAGAAGATATCAAATTTCTTCTAATACTAATACTTTATTTGATATGGTCAAAATAAGTATTTTCAAAGTATTTTCATGTCATACCAAATATCTCTTTTAAGTAAGGGCATGCACGACTTATCTTTTATCTTAAAATTTAAAGATTAGGACTTTGACTTTTATAAGTGAGAAGTCGATGGCATCATTTTCATAGGGTTCAGAATTCAAATTTTAAGTGTACAGTTATAAATTAAAAAATATATATAGATAATGGATGTATCTTGAAAATAAGTTGTCTAGGTCTTCTTCATCTCTAGAGCTATAAATATATGTTTGAAAATTCGTGTACCGTTTGCATTCATATTTATTTATACAAAAATTATCTGTATCTATTTAAATTGGATATTATTCGTATTCGATTAGTAAATATTTGATTATAAATGAATGCAGATATAGTAAATGTGTATCCGATCTATTTAGTATCCGTTATGAATATATTTATCAGATAATATATTATTTATATTTTTGAATAAAAATCTCATAATCTATATATGTATAAATTATAATTGAAGAATTAGAAAAAAAATAATAATAAATTTAAAAAATTATTATAATATACAGAAATGTATATATATATATATATATTAGGAATAACTGAGTAATTTGACTCACTGGCTATCCTAGAATGAACTTAGGTTCCAGCAATCAAATCCCTTTCATTACCTTTGTCATAAAAGGAAAAATTGAAAGAAAAAAAAAAAGAAAAAGAAAAGAAGAAGAAGAAGAAAAGAAAATAACTTGCCAAAAAAAAATGCCCAATCTAGAAAAGTAATTATTCCAACAACTCAATAAACCTAAGCTAAAATAGAAAAATACTTCCCTTAAAGTCACTAGTAGCCCTCTATTTGTAAAGTGTTTGTAAAGAAGAACAAACAAGACATTAATAGTATATTCCATATTCTGTATTTCATATATCACATTTTTGCGCTGAAATTATGATACTATATTTAGAATAACTGCTTGTAAGATGGTATTGCTTCCACTTGAGATGCTTTTGATCCTCAGTTTCTTACTTCCTCAATGATATCCAAGAAAAATTGAGGAATTATTTATCATTGAAAACCGCATTCTGGCACAATGATCTACAGTGCTCCCCATCAACATTATTAAAATAGTTGTCCTAACACCCACATTTTATCCAGATATTCAGACGAACTTGAAGATGTAGTGAAAACGATATACATGAAAATGGATCTTTTGCCCTTTGGCGATGAGGATGAAACTCCAAGCCTCCTGTTTAACAGTGAGGATAGCAATCAATCATGGAAGGATAACAAGTATGATAGAAAAGACAAGGCTGATAAGGCCAACAGCATCAACCATTCACTCTCAACAGAAGGAGAGTCCTCACAATCTCTTGCAAATGCTTGCGATAATGCTCAAGAGGCTGAAATTGATGATCACACCCGAATCCTAAATGAGGCCCGGGAGAGAAGGGAGAGGGCTAGAAGATTTGCACCCTTCATGAGCAAGGCCCGAGATTTGCAAAGAGTTTGGGCCCCAAAGCAACCCAAGGCGTTGAAATCTAAGCTTGATCTTATTCCAAACAAGTCGAAAAGGAAGAATAGGCAAACACCTAATTATAGTGTGGTATGCGAGACTCCAATGACAGGAAATAAACGCTCTTGCTTCAGAGAAAATAGCAATGGAGCTAAAGAGCAGGACGATCTTGGTAAGTCTTCTTACTCTGTTTCTAAGGCTTTGTTTCAAGATAACTGATGATCTATACATTCTGAATATGATGTGTTAAGTTCTTAACTACATTCTTTTCATATGTTGTACTAATAAATAGATTTAATTTATCACATTTTTCTCACTTTATGATGAAGGAAACCAAGTATAAACCATCGCTTGCCAATTTTGTACATGAGAGATGGGTATGCTAATTCTTTAAGTTTGTCAAATTTGGATGTGAAAAAAAACGTCATATGCAGCAGCTTTGTCGGACTGAGGGTAGGGATGTAAACGAGTTGAGTTGAGTCAAGTTTTAACTATTTTTTCATGTTTCAGTTCGAACTTGAGGAGGTTAAGAAATTGAGGCTCGAGTTTGGTATTTAAAAGTTAAATTATTTTACAAAAAAAATTAAAATTAGTATATTTTATATTAAAATTAGTTATAGATTTGAGTTCGATTTAGGTTTGAGTTTGAAAAATTGAATTATTTTATAAAAAAAAATTAAATTAATATATATTATTATATTTTTTATATATAAATATTTTTTTAATAAAAAATATATTCTTACGAGTTTACAAATAAAAATTATTTTGCTCGTATTTGAACCCTTTTCAAATTAATTCATTAAATTTGCAAGTTGGTTGAATTCGTTTGCGTTCTAATTGAGTATTATGAGTTTTGACTTGGTAAACTCACTCTGCACTTTTTTTGAATCTATGGATAATAATGAGTACTCAGTACCACTAAACTTTTTAGCCTAGCCACCCACATTTTTTTCAATTAAACAATAAATCCTCTAGTGGTTCACTGCATTGACTTTGAAAAGTCAATACACTACTTTCTCTTTTTTTAATGGATAAGTCAAATTTGGGGTAATTTTCTTAAACGTGACAATAAAAATTATAATTTTAATATTGTAATGATTACTAAGAGCATATTACTTGCGATACGTCCACTATAAAGAATAAATTACACAAGTATTGGAAAATTTAAAGCTAGATTATTTGTACTCTAAAATAATATTTTTTTATTTTATATTATTTTAAAAATGGAAAATATAATTGTTTGGATTATTTTTAATGAAAATATCATCTATTTTTATTTTTATACTTATAAAAAAATTTATAATACCTACTAATTTAAAAATAATTAAAATTTACTAACTAATTAAATATTAATTTTTTTCCTATTATTCCAAAACAATGGAAGAGACTTATAAAATTTAATACTAATTTTTCATCACATCATCATCTATTAATTTATTATGTATTTCTTTTTCTATCTTTTCAAGACAATTGTGTCCACATTCAATTAAACAATAATAATTAATACTACTATATTAAAATGTTTGATATTATTATATTAAAATATTATTTTCAATTTAATTTTTTCAAAATTTTCACAATTCTTATTTAATTATATTTTTATTTCCACACACGACAATGATAAAATGAAAATATATTTTAAAACAATTAAAATAGAAATTAAAAATAAAGACAAAAACACAACCAATTCAGGCCTTGGTATCGGAAACGCCTAAATTCTCTTGAGAATTGATTTGAGTGAGAAATGAACCTTAATATGAAAAAGTAATTCAAAGAAGTGCCTTTAATTTAACAATTGTGGCTCAATATTTTGACCTATGAAAGGAAGAGGCTAAGCACCAACTCAATCAAACAAGGGTTCATATTTTATTTACAAGCTATTTAATTTAAGTTATAATTACTAATCGGTTGTCACAATTCCAACTCATACTAATACAGCTCATCAAAATACTGATCTAACTAAAACTTCTCCTTCAATTTTAATTACACTTATGTCAAGTGCCCCCCCCCCCCCCCCAAAAAAAAAAAAAAAAATATTGTGTTTGATTATATTTTCTCAAAATAATGTTAGTTATGTTTTTCTAAAATAATGTAACATTGTTTTGGAGAAATATAACCAAATATATTTTTATTTTCTCTTCAAAACACATATTTTTCAATATATAAATATATAATATATAGATTATATATATATATTATTCTAATATTAAAAAAATATTCAATTTCATTTTTATTCAAAAAATTCAACAAAAAAGTATTAATTTGACTGTTATAGTAAAAAACTGTCTCCATCAAAACATAAACAAAAAAACCAACTTTTACATTCTCCAATAATTCATTCTTCCAAAACATATAATAAAATCACACAAAAAAAAACATAACCAAACATTCCCCCAAATTTTCTATGCCCATTCTCCATATAACTCCAAGAAAAATGCTTCGTTGACTTCAACCCTCCCAGGTCAAAATATTCCCATGATCAAATTTTATATCCATATAAGATACCCTTCTCTCATTTTTTATAAAAGCAATATCCTAAATGGCCAAATGGTCGTAATAGAATATTTCAAACTCCTCTTGGCTCTTGCTTCTATAAATAACTCGTATTCCTCCTCCAATAAACCATCTTACATACCCAACAAACATGGAAACTACACGTGAATTCATACCTCTACTACTCCTCCCTCTCCTCCTCCAAGGCCTCCTCCATGCCTCCGCCGCGGGAGGCATCGCCGTCTACTGGGGCCAAAACGGCAACGAGGGCACTCTCGCAGAAACTTGCGCGTCTGGCAGATTTTCCTACATCAACATTGCCTTCCTCTACAAATTCGGCGGGGGGCAAGCACCGGAACTCAACCTCGCAGGCCACTGCAATCCAGCCACCGGCTCCTGCCGCATCGTCAGCGACGGAATCCGCGCCTGCCAGAGTCGCGGTATCAAGGTCTTGCTCTCCATTGGCGGCGGCGTAGGTAACTACTCTCTCTCTTCCAGAGAAGACGCCCGAAATTTTTCCGTTTATTTATGGAACAATTTCCTCGGCGGCGGCCGCGGTTCCTCCACACGTCCGCTTGGAGACGCTGTTTTGGATGGGATCGACTTGGATATTGAGCTGGGGTCGTCGCAGTACTACGACGATCTTGTTAAATTTTTGAAATCCTACAGCAAAGATGGGAGGAAAGTGTATGTGACAGGCGCGCCGCAGTGCCCCTTTCCCGATCGATTATTGGGGGCTGCGCTTGATACGGGCCTCTTCGATTACGTCTGGGTTCAGTTCTACAATAATCCTCCATGCCAGTACACTTCAGGAAATACGGAGAATTTGAAGAATTCATGGATACGTTGGACGAGTTCAGTCAACGCTGGGAAGATATTTCTTGGTCTGCCGGCGGCGTCGCAGGCCGCCGGGAGTGGTTTCATTCCACCTGAGGTGCTGAAGGAGGAAATTCTTCCGGTGATTCGGACGTCGAGGAAGTACGGTGGGGTGATGCTGTGGTCGAAGTATTGGGATGATCAAAGCGGATATAGTTCAGCCATTTTAAAAAGCGTGTGAATTTGGGAAGTTACGCTCACACGCTTTACAAATATAAGATTTTTATTTTTCCCCTTTATTTTGCTTCAATTTGAGTGATATTAATAATAAAGGTCAAAGGAATCAATTGTGGTGTGGATGATTATCTTCAATTGTAGAAATGATTATAAAAATTGTTCAAATTGGCCAATCAAAAAACCTCTTTTAATAAATTATGCCAATCATGAGAAGATATCAAATTTCTTCTAATACTAATACTTTATTTGATATGGTCAAAATAAGTATTTTCATGTCATACCAAATATCTCTTAAGTAAGCACCTGCACGACTTATTTTTTATATTAAAATTTAAAGATTAGGACTTTGACTTTTATAAGTAAGGAGTCGATGACATCATTTTCATATTTATATATGTGGGGTTCAGAATTTAAATTTTAGAATTGCAGTTACAAATTAATATAGATAGATAGATGGATAGATGATGAATGTGTCTTGAAGATAAGTTGCCTAGGTCTTCTTCATCTCTAAGGCTATAAATAGATGTTTGAAATTTTGTTTACTATTCGCATTCATATCTGTTTATACAATAGTTATCTACATCTATTTAAATTGGATATTATTCGTATTCAATTAGTAGATATTCGATTATAAATAAATACAGATATGGTAATGCGTATTCGATCTATTTAATATTCATTCTAAATATATTTATCAAATAATATATGATTTATATTTTTGAATAAAAATCTCATAACTCATATATATATATAAATTATAATTGAAGAATTAAGAAAATAATAATAATAAATTTAAAAAATTATTATAATATAGAGAAAAATTTGAAGAATATTAATCAATATAATTATTATTGATTGACTTTATAATTAATATAGTTAAATACCATTATTAATATTAATTATCAAACTATTTATCAATTAAAAATTAGACTATTTGTTTGATTGCTTTCTTTTTAATGAAATTGTACAGTTCCTTCTATTAATTAAAAATATATATTTGTTATAAGTTCATAAATTCAAGTATTGAAATATTTGTAAACAGATGTCTGAATAATTATTATTGAATATGAAATTAAAAAAGTAATTCGAATACATATAAGTTTATTAAAATATGAATGCATTTGAATAATTATAATTAAATATGGATATATCCGAATTCAACTAATATCTGACATATACGAATTTAGATATTATTTTAAATAGTCATCAAAGTTGTATCCATATCCAAATATTCAAAAATTAAATGGATACTAATATGAAAGTAGTATATTCGATCTGTTTTAATATTCGTTTACATGAATCATCTCATGCTTTAAATTCTAAGAGGATGTTTTGGGGAAACATAACCAAATGTACACTCATTTTTCCTTCAAATTACTAAAATTAGTTTTTCCAAATACCCTCTCTAACATTCATTATCTCAAAAACCTCCCCATTTTTTAATATATACATACATATAT
Organism: Jacaranda mimosifolia; assembly: GCA_018894105.1. Lineage (NCBI taxonomy): Eukaryota > Viridiplantae > Streptophyta > Magnoliopsida > Lamiales > Bignoniaceae > Jacaranda > Jacaranda mimosifolia. The sequence goes on along the minus strand of CM032125.1, from coordinate 35,752,925 downwards.
ATCTTATATATTTTATTATTATTTTTATAATAAAAAAATTACTCAATACTATTTTCACCCAAAAAATAAATAAAAAACACTGATTTAACTACTATATTAAAAAATATCTCCCTCAAAACATAAATAAGCATACCAAAATTTTTCAAAATAAATTTTTAACTATTCCGCAAAAAATAACCAAAAATCCGTTATATTCCCTAATATAACTTTCACATCTTTCAATCCCACTTACAACATTTATTGTCCCAAAACACATATTAAAATCAAACATAAAACATAACCAAAACATTACCTAAGTTTCTGGATCCCCAATTCATAGGCATATAACAATTATTATTTTCTTTAAAAGAATTCAAGATTTCAATTAAAATAAATTAAGATACGATTTTTTTTCTCTGGTTCTTAAAGATTGTAGTATATCATAGTTGGCAGCAATAAAACTACTGTCTTGTTCATGCATGAGAAGTGAAAGAGCATCGACAAGAAATAATTGTAGATATCATAAATGAACTTTTATAATTAATTTTAAATTAACAATGCAATAGGATCCGAATTTATAATTTTGTAATGTGGGCTTGGAAGTGGGCTTTTGAGAAGCTCTTGGTTACTTGGTATGCAGTCATAACTCATAATGCCCATGAGTGAAAAGGGCATGATTTCCCTTTTCTTTCTTTCTTTCTTTTTTTTTTTTTTTTTGCTTTTTAAATGTGGACAACATTTTTATGCCTTATGCAATACTCTTGCACGAGGAATAATTTTTTTTTAAAAAAAAAGAGAGATATAATTGATTTAAATTAACAACAAAAATTAATCGACCCTTCAACTTACTATTGGGTCAAGAGTTCGTCGATCTGGCAAAAACTTCGTATCGCAAGTTCCTCTTGCAAAGAAAGACCAAATTAACTCTTTCAAATTTTCTTGAATCCTTCAGTCACACTAAATATTTTATGCCAACTTTCAAGTACAATCATAAGGAAGAAAATTTGGATATTATTCACACTAAAGTTCCCCAACACAAATTTTCCTTTGTTCAATATCATGCCAAGTATAATGATTCATGATGCATTTTGTGTTTGAAAGTTGAGGGGGAAAAATGAAAAGAAAAAAGAAAATATTATTATTGGACTAAATATGGGTTGGAATTTGAAACAAAGATAAAGAGGGGCAGCAGCAATTTTTATCCCTTTTAAATAATAGTAAGTATGAAATTTATTGGGTTTCTGAATAGGACTTTTTTGTCTACATCAATCCCTTTTGGCTTTTTTCACTTAACAAGCAACTATTTTTTGCCACATAAACTCTAAAGGACAGAAGTGGGGAAAAGAGCCAAAAAAAAAAAAAAGAATAGAAGAAGGTTTATTATTGCAGTAGAGATATGTTGGAATTTAGAGAAGAATATTACTTGTAATATTCTCTGTAAGTGCTACAATTAATGGTTCTATCTCGTGAGCTGAACTTCACAAAAAGTGAAAATTGCTGCCTTTTTTGTCGCATTTCAGGCAGACTGCAAATCCAGCCTTGAAAAAAAGGTAAACATTTTTTCACTATTTATGAAGAATTTTTGATTGGTAAAACTTAGATTTTATTCCTCTTGTTTGCTCTTTATTGAGATTATGCTTATGAAATTAGTATTTGTATTAAAAATTAAAAAAGAATTTTCAGATTACTATCCTATTAATGGCTTATTGAATTTGATACGATATAGTTTTGAATTCTTTATCGTACTTGATGATATTAAATTTTATTCGATATTAAAATAATGAATCTTTAAAATAATTTATAAATTACTTAAATTTTTATTCATTAAAATGTCTTTTTATAGGAACAAAACCTCGTACCTCATATATCAACAAGATAATAATTTGTGGATATAAATCGTTTATATTGGACAAAAAATTTGAGCATAATAAAATGGCGTTGTATGTGAAAATGAAAGGCAGGTGCTTCCTTAAACCAGCGACAAAGAGAAGATTTTAAGACATTGAATTTTATTTCACATTAAAAGAGTCAAGATTTTAAGATAATTTATGATTTAACTTTTTTTTTTTTATCAATCTTATTTTTTAATTTATACACACGTGCAGTCAAAGTTTATTAAGTTGAGATCCACTTTACACTTAATATATGAAACTAATGTCGTCGGATTGAATGACAACTCAACTCTTTTTCTATCACCTATTAATGTGCCTTTCTTTAAAAACAAAACTCTCATTATGTGTATCGACAGAACAATATATTAACAAATTATACTTTTAATATAAGATAATAAATTAAACATCACCGACCAACATAATAATAATTTAAATCAAAATGACTAACTCGAAAAAAAGTATATATATATATATATATATTAGGAATAACTGAGGAATTTGACTCACTGGCTATCCTAGAATGAACTTAGATTCCAGCAATCAAATCCCTTTCATTACTTTTGTCATAAAAGGAAAAATTGAAGGAAAAAAAAAAAAAAAAAGAAAAAGAAGAAGAAGAAGAAGAAGAAAATAAAATAACTTGCCAAAAAAAAATGCCCAATCTAGAAAAGTAATTATTCCAACAGCTCAATAAACCTAAGCTAAAATAGAAAAATACTTCCCTTAAAGTCACTAGTGGCCCTCTATTTGTAAAGTGTTTGTAAAGAAGAACAAACAAGACATTAATAGTATATTCCATATTCTGTATTTCATATATATCTCTACATAATATAAATAATTGGGATTTTATCTTGTATTATTCTACCTAACCTTTGTTAAGTAGTGGGATTGGGGCTTTTAGGACATAATCGACATTCTTTTTTCAGGTGAAGATTTTTTTTTTTTTTTTCTCTGGTTAGTATTTTCTTAATTATATTTATGCTGCTACAATCCTTATGGCCGTTTTGTTTTCATTTTCAAACTCCATTTTATTTTTTCTTTAAAATGAAAATAAAAAATTATCAATTTCTATATCATTTTTTCATATATTTTCATTCTCAAAACATTAATTTTTACATTCTCTCTCTATTTTCATACATTTTTCAAACCCTATTATTACATATATTTACTTTTTACGTTCCTAATATTTCTCAAACAACATTCATCGCAAAAATATTATAGATTCAAAATCAAATCAAATTATAAGATTATTTTTCCAAACAATTATACATCATATTATAAATTCAAATTCCTACACAACTTTTAATACAAAAAAAAAAAACCCAACATCAAAATACATCTCATTTTCACAATTATATAAACTTATAATTTTAAACAATATATCTAAGCACAATTTATTTTCAAAAACACTTTTCTAACTATCTTTTTATTATGCATTTTCACCAGAAAATGACAACGGCTCCAAAAAATGAAACCAAACAGACCGTTAATTAAAAAATTTATGATATGTGAAAATGAGATTTTGGATTAAAATGTGATTGTAGATTTTTTTTATTTTTTTTAAAGAATATTGTAAATGATGAAATTTATTATTTTAACAAGTTAGTATTATTCTATTATCAAATCAAATAAATTGAAGTACAAATTGTATAGTCAAATGTATATAAACTGCATAAAGGAGTCCATTCGAAGTCGAACATGAAACCTTCCTATAATATGAGAAATTGATAACACTTAATTACAAGCTACTAGACTGGGATACATAAGTCAAGATGGGCTAGTAATTAAATTATTTTTTGTGGCAAATTATGCTGCTACAATCTTTAATTAGAAATATTAAGAGATGTGAAAATCGGATTTTGGACTAAAATGTGATTGTAGAATAATTAGTCAAACAATTATGTGGTAATCAAGGTTCAATCCAATAATTTATGTTGTCGTGTCTTCATCGTTGTCTTTTTTAATTAGTTGGCAAATTTCACGATGATTAATAGTTGTCCCATGTTTTTAGTCGTAAAAATCCAAATCAATGTATGAAAAATTGAAAATCTTTGTCTACATATTGATTTAGTTAAACCAAATCAATCACTCTTTCACTTCATATAAAAATTTTGACATGAAATTTAATATGGGTTATAAAAATATTATATTTTAGTAGCAATTGAGAATATTGATATCACGTTATAAAATAAAGATAATTTGAAAATAAAAAATTTATTTTCAGAAATCAAATTTTATCTTGAAAAGATTGATAGAATGAAGATTGATGAACTTGAAATTAATACAATATTTTGTTTTTTAAAGTGCAAATCAATAGTGTATATACATTGGTCATTTGATTAATTTCAGTAAAAAAAATTTAATGGAGATAAAAGTTAACATTAAGATGTTAAAAATTCAAATAACCAAAGAAAATAAATTTTCCATTTTAGTTTACCACATTCAAGTAATTATATAACAAAGATTATCGTACAATTTTGGGCAATTTTTGAGATAAAGAAAATTCTGAATTTTTATTATTACACCCATAAATATCGATGAAAGACGAGCTAATTATTTGTGGTCACCAAAAAAAAAGAAAAAGAAAAAGAAAAAAAATACACGGATCTAAAAATCCGTCGCTAAATAAAGGTAATCATAGTGGGGCCCTGTGGTGCACCGTTAGCGCCTACGAGCCGCTGCCTAAGGGGCAGTTTTACGTCATCCATGACGTCATGTGTCGGTAAAATTATGGAAAGGCCCATGCAACTTTTCTATTTTGCCAAATTGGTCCTTTTGGTCTCCAATCGATCCAATCTTGCCACATGCTCGGTGAAGTTTCCTGTTTGATTTTATCTTCAAAATCCATCTTTCACAATTTCCACTATTTAAAAAATGACACACATTATTTTTTTATATATTTTTATTTTTATTTTCAAAATACTTTCCTCAATAACATATATATCTTCTCTCTTTATTTCATTATTTTTATTTTTCTCCACTTACAACTAATTAAAATCAACATAATCTTTACTTTTTCAACAATCTTTTCAAATACAAACTCATTTTCAACTTATTTTCACTACTAACTTTTCGAATTTTAGAAATAATAAAAATAAAAATAAAACCAAATGGGTAAACAACCCGTTTAGTTTTATTTCCAATGTTTATTTTCATTTCCAGTCATTTCTAAAGTTGGAAAGTTAATTATGAAATGAAAATAAAAATTGAGATGTATTTGGATGAAATATTGAAAAGTAATAATTAGAATATGTTATATGATTGGAAAGTAAGTTAATTTATATTTTTTATATTTAAAAAGATTTGTTTTTTTTAAATATATGTATATTATATTAATTTAAAAATAATAGTGAGTACTTTATGTCAAATCAAATTTGAATTTGATTGATTTATAATATGATGATATGGTAGATTTAGGAAAAAGTTTAAGAAGAAAATATGTATTTTTTTTAAAAAATTATAAAAAAATATTTATTTTCAAAATTTATTCCCAAATGAAAATGAAAAATGAGGCTACTAGCCCACCATGGGCTTAGTGCTAGCGCCCAAATTTACTTAAAGGCAACATACAAGTTATAAGCAACTAAATATTTACATGTGAGATTTTTATCACTATACTAATTACATTTTTATCATAGTTTTTATTTTTTTTTATTTATACATGTGCACATAAAAAATTTATTAAGATTTAAACCTCGAACCTTATATATACAAGGGTCGAGGTGATGTGACAGATCAATCACTTTTGCTGTTGAAGTTCTAAATTAAATAATAGGATGATTTAATGATTATTTAAACGAAATATGATTAGATATAAATTTATTATTATTTGATATTTATGAAGAGTTAAATTAATAGATTGTTTTTGTAATTACACTAGATAATGACATAATTATGAATTGAAAATTACTATAATCAACAAAATAATTCACTTTTTCCGTGGTTATTATAGACCATGCAAAAATAAGAAACACTAGTAAGATAAGGTTTACTTTTCTTGATAAGAACGTTGACCACCGAGAGCACATGGGAAGAAACGTGAGCCCCCGCGCGGAGGATCGACAATGCCCCCACCTAACGTGCGCCAGTTTCTTAACATGCGCCTCCTATTCCACTATTAATTGAATTCTCACTCTGATTTTTCGCTTACTCTTTCTCCACCAGTCTTTAGTCTCTCTCAATCGCTCTAGGATTTGCAGGCACCTCAAAAACCCTAGTTCTCTCCACCGACGGCGCATTCCATGTTATGTTGCGCCTCAGTTCCCCTGATTTCTTGAGGTGATTTGAGTTTTAATTTAGAATATATAATCCGGTACTTTCTGTGGTGTAAGTGATTTTCTTGATTTTATTCGTCTTTCCTTGTTTGCGATTGAAGTCTTGTTCCTGGTAAAGAAGGATAAATTCTGTTGTGTTGAATAGACTGGAACCAATTTAAACCATGTCTTGCAGGCGGCGACTCAACCACAAAGAACGAATATGTTTCTTGATTTTAGTGGTGGTTTGCATTAATTATGTCTGATTTCTATCTGAGAGTAGTCTTTAGATTTAATATTTCAATTTTTGTTTGTATGAAATTGCTTTTTCATATGAATAAAATCTTAAACTAAACTTTTACTCCTTTTTTTCTGAAAAAAAATAAGTTTATATGTAGTTTATATTCTTAAATCATGGAAATTTACCTTTTTTGGGTGGGCTTGGAGGATAGGATGAATGGTTACTTGAAAGTTTGTAACTTTTCATTTTATTTATTTATTTATTTTTCTGAAAGGCACATGCTATTAATGTCAATATTGTGGATTGCTTGGAGTTGATGCCTTGATGAGGAGCAATATACTGCTTGTAAATGCACGGTTGATGCTTGTATGATTTTTATTTAAGTTGATATGATGGGTCCCTTTTTTATTTTTATTTTTTTGTAATTTCTGGTTCATTTATGCATGAGCAAGGAGGATTTCTTCTATCTTTTTAGAAACTGGAAAACAAAATGGTCAAAAAAGAAGTGCCAGTCTGATATTTTTATTTCCTTTTTATCTATTTTCTCAGTGAGGAAAAAAAAATTCTTTCCTTTGGCAGTGAACTTCCATTTTTATTGTAGTTTTTCTTCCAGACTTAACTGGTATGGTTAAATACATGCATCTCCTTGAGTTGGTTTCATGAAGTTGTTCTCTTACCTAGAATAACTATATATATCTGCATAATTTAACTTTAGCTAAGTTGTATCTTCCAACTTGCTCTATGAAATTGTTACCATACATCCCTTGAATTGATCGGATCATACTAAAATGGTTCCATGGGGTAGCAATTCTTATAATCAATGTTATAGGCCAAAAAGGAGTAGATATCAATGTTTTTGTTTGAGCTGGTAGCCTAGACAACTTAAGTTATGCTGGATGTAGACAGCTCTGATGCATAACCCGCTTTCCTTTCTTTCATGCATGTTCACATGCTGATTTCCATGATGGTATATATAAGCATGCCAACTGATTTTGGTTGTTAGATGGGTTTTACGTAATCAGCGGAATTTGACCAAATCATTTACTGTGTCAATGGTGGTTTGGAAGGGTACAGTGTTAATATAAACATTCAAAAGTTCTAGAATATCTGTTTGATATTCCTGTAATGTGCTAGAGTCCTTGATAATATATAGTTTAGTTTGGTGGTTGAGCATCTGAAGTAGTGTCTGGTGCGCATAACCCACTCTTTGGTTCTTCAGTGTCCGTGCTCAGTGCTTTGAATCAAATTGACTACAACTTCTAGCCTTCCAAGCTAGCAGTGTTATTTTTTTCTTGCTAATTGCTTGTTTTTATTTTTCTTGAATTTTCAGTTAGAAATTCTTGCAAAAAGTTTTGTGTTCAGGAAGTACATTTCTAGTTTATAGCCAGTGAAAAATAAACAGAAAACTGTACTTCATCAGATTAGGTTATCAGATGTGAATTGGCTTGGTATTCACCTGGAAAGTTAGTTCTGTTGGGACTTTATTGTACAGTGGTTCTTTTCATTTCCTTCTTTTTGTTGTGTGTTTGCGCATGTGTGCTGGACCACACACACTCCAAGTATATTAACTTCTTTTGGAGTTCCTTTAATTTTGCTTGTGGAATGCGACTTGACATGCTGGCAGGGTTAATAGTCATCTCGAGTTGGTATTCTTGGCAGAAAAGCTACAACAATTGTGCCGATTTAGGATTTCATTTAATGTTTAATGTTTTATCTCGTAATATCTCAGTTCATAATGGTTTTTGGATTGGTTCAACTTTAAATTCCCAGTTCATATCTGGAAAACTTGCAGCTGACAACTAACTTTTATTTGCTTAAAACAGGATGACGGTTGTGAGTTCACTTGACAACGGATGTGAATGATGCTCAACTGATTTCTTGCAGCTTTGAAGTGCTCAACATCTCCTAGAATGGATCGCAAGGACACATCGGGTTTTGTTAGTGGCGGTTGCTTCATCTTAGGAAACTTTGGGTTGAATTTTAGCTGTTAGATTTTGTGCCCGCCCTTTCTTCTTCCCTGCAGGCCTAAAAAATCCAGCAATCAATTCTTTCTATTCTTTTCCTGTTTATATAAATTTTACAGTTTTTTGAGTTTGGTCGGCTCAAGTCCTGAATATCATTGCATGGATGGTACCCTTGGTTATACTTCTACCTCGGCATATGCCTCAAGCAATAAGGACAAAATTGTTTCTGCTCTAGATTTTGATTCACCTGGTGTGTCAGGTTCTTATGTTTCCAAGAGAAGCAAGAGAAAATGTAATACTGTTGATCCACCTATTAACTTGAAAGATGGGTCGTCTCTGGTTCTTGGGTTGGGGCGGCTTTCATCAAGTTCCTGCACAACCATATGCTCAGAGAAGGAAATGGAAGAGGAATCTTCAATAGATCTTGGTCTAAGTATCAACCTCAACATTGGAGATAACAGGTCCTCCAATCCAGAGAAGGTTTCTACTGGGACATTAAATGCAGTTAAGGTAAGAAGACCTGTTTTAGACCTCCAGTTAAGTCTGTCCACTGGAACTGCTGAATCTGATGTAACCACTGTCACCCAAGGGTTCATTCCTCACCAGAGTAGCTCTGAGTCACCTGTTTTACCCCCTACTGTTCGGCTAGTGGATGAAGGGTCAACATCATCTCGGTGGAAAACTGGCCCTCTTGTGCCCCCACTGAAGTGTCAACTAGAGATTTCCATCCCATTTGACCAAGACCGGAGCAGTGGCAATCCTAATCCTGTGGCCCCAAATATCTCATCAACTACGGTGGTGACAAGTTTGGCTGGCAGTTCTTCTGGTCTAGGTAATAAACGAAAACAGCGCAAAACTAGTGTGAAAACTTGCCAATTTGAAGGGTGCACCAGGGGTGCAAGAGGTGCTTCTGGTCTCTGTATTGCTCATGGAGGTGGCAGGAGATGCCAGAAAGCTGACTGTCAGAAGGGAGCTGAAGGCAGGACTGTATTTTGCAAGGCACATGGTGGTGGTCGGCGGTGCCAGCATCTTGGGTGTACTAAGAGTGCTGAAGGCCGTACTGATTATTGCATAGGCCATGGTGGTGGTAGGAGGTGCAGTCATGAGGGATGCACTCGTGCAGCAAGAGGTAAGTCTGGCCTGTGCATCCGTCATGGGGGCGGTAAAAGGTGCAAGATGGCAAATTGCACTAAGAGTGCTGAGGGCATCTCTGGCCTGTGCATATCCCATGGAGGGGGCCATCGCTGCCAATACCCTGAGTGTACAAAAGGTGCTCAAGGGAGCACAATATTTTGCAAGGCTCACGGTGGTGGCAGAAGGTGCACATTTTTGGGGTGCACCAAAGGCGCAGAAGGGAGCACTCCATTCTGTAAAGGCCATGGTGGCGGGAAAAGATGCACATACGAAGGATGCACCAAGAGTGTCCATGGGGGAACTTTGTTTTGTGTTAGTCATGGTGGGGGCAAGAGGTGTGCTATGCCCGAATGTACCAAGAGTGCAAGGGGACGCACAAATTATTGTGTTCGTCATGGCGGTGGAAAAAGGTGCAAGTTTGAAGGGTGCCCAAAGAGTGCACAAGGAAGCACAGACTTCTGCAAGGCACATGGTGGAGGAAAACGATGCTCTTGGGGACATTCCGGTTTGGAGTTTGGTGGTCAAGGTGCCATTCAATGTGATAAGTTTGCCAGGGGAAAATCTGGCCTATGTGCTGCCCACAGTGCCCAAGTGCTGGAAAAAGGTATCCATGAGAGCTTTGGATTGGTTTCTAAGACACACAGCGCAGCTGGAACCAACATTTCTTTGCCTGGAACCAGTAGTGACTATGGGACAACATCAATTGGTTCAGTAAGTTATGGTCATCAACTGATATCTCTGCCTATTACTGCACAGCAAAATTTCATTGTTGGAGATGCCTGCTTGGAACATCTTTCTCTTCCAGAAGGCAGGGTGCATGGAGGTAGCCTGATGGCACTGCTTAGAGGAGATGCAACCTTCAGAACAAGCAGTAATACACCAGAAGGCCATGACCAATTGGAGCCTGGAAAATCTTTTCACATGTCTCATAGGTGGGTATGAGCAAGAATGCCTAATTCGACTAAGTTATATTCTTCTCTTTGTTTTAGTTCATCCGTTGTTTTCAGTTGACTAGTCTGCATTTTGTTAGTAGTGGGGTGTATTCGTGGTGGATGAGAAATTTGTCTCTTATTGCATGCTGTAAGTATAGATCTGGTCGAGAACTTCTGTAAGTCATGGGTAAGCTACAAAATGTGATCTACGATAGTGTCAGCTTAGTTAGGTTGCATAAATCTTCTGTGAATACTTAAATTTATGAACATAACTACGTGATTACTGTAAATTTATGTATTATTCTCGTTATCTATGTTATTGTATGGTTTTTGTTTGTGCAGTCTAGTTTTCATTCTATGATGGCGTTTACAAAGCCTTTTCTTCCTGATTTTCAGTTGATTTGATACCTTAAGTTGTCGTGTGTGAAGCTGAGAACAGATCGGTGGGAGAGATCATTAGAAATTTGTGAAGTAGCCATTGTACGAGTACATAAGATGGAGCACAGAGTTGGATCAGTGGTGCAACAGAATCAGTAACTTGTTAAAAGGATGACCTCTGTCCTGTTAACAATTTTAATCAGATTTCTTACTCATAGATTTGATACTCCCGGACGTCATTCTTTATTTTTATTGCAAGGAGACGAAAGTTAACATGGGAGTGATTTAAACGGTAAGAGAGCATTAGGAAATTGAATGTTACTACGGAATTAAAATCTTAAACGGAAGATCAATGAAGAAGATGCAAGACGAGATGAACTGAAACCTTTTTGCCACTTTTTAAGTTCCTTTCATTCAACTAGCAAATGCATTACAAGCTCAAAAAACATTTGATATGGTTCAAAAGCATGAGATAGAATGTGAACATTTAGGATGAAAAGAAACGAAAAAAGAATAGAACAACAAACAACCTAGCAGAAAAAGTAAAAACCAATTAAGATTACAGAACCAAGATGTACTTGGTCCGTGGTCGAAAAACTGAATATCCAAGAAGCGACAACCAATGTAAGGCGAAGGCATAGATCTCCAATCTCTTTCCCCATTTATGGGCTGATAACCAATGTAATTTCACGGCGTGGATCACCGATCCTCCTCCTCATCTATACTTTCCTGACCTGAATATTATGGGTGGATTGGAACCGCCAGATAGGCTGTCTGCCACTTTGAACAAGAGCAACCTGCTCACCTTCTTTCACCATTCCTTGCTTCTACAGTTGGCAAGAAATCAGTGTGAGGGACAGATTTTTATTTTTTTCTTTTTAAATATTTTTCCCACTGATTATAAAATAAGTAGATGAAATGAAGATGATAAGTAAAGAGATGCAAAGCATATAAGCCTAGGGTAAGTAATAATAATAGTAACAACAGTAGGATTAGGATCATGCTGCCTGAACCAAAGTCATTTGAATGTTTTAGCATCAAGACTAAATGAATTTTATAGATCAACACAGCACTACTAATAATCATAATATTCCTTATTTCAATGTGGAAAATAGTTCCTTAGTGAAAGCTGGTTGTGAAATACCAGTGCATCTACTATCAATTTTTCATTTCTATTTTATTATTGATATTGCTTATCAACCGCTTTAAAGTACTTTACAGTAACAAGATAAGCACAGAAGAAATTGCACCTGTAACGAAACCAATGCATTGGCAAATGTCTCCTCAACATCAGTAGAAAACTCCATGTATATGGGGCAAACACCTTGGTACAAAGCCAATCTCTGCTGTATTCTCTTCCTGTTACACAATTACATTAAGAAATCAATTAATGAAAGACAATTTGAAATGCCTGAAGAATCCCTCAGTTACTTTAGAAACAATAACGTATCGGCAAGTGATAATGATAAGGAATGTCTGATGATTTACTTGATTATTAGAAATTTAAGGCATAAAAATGCATAGGCTGAGCATAACATCATATTCTCACAGATTTACTTTTCTCATGAAAAAGCAGTAGCATTCAGTTACCATAATGTAAATTCATGTGACTTACTCATTTGTGAAAGCAAAAATTGTGCCAGATGGTCGGTAATGGCTCAGTAGAATTGCCATGAAGCCAGTTCTAGTGAAGACAACGATTGAAGTTCCAAGGGTATTAGACATCATCGTTGCATGGAATGCAAACATTTCGCTCATATGATTCTGCAGAAAAAAAAAATTATGAGTAAATAAAAATGTCAATGAGGTTACATGCAAGCACACCACATAGCACGTATGCAGAAAATGCAGGCTAATCCATTGCCCTGACCTTGAAGGCTTGGCCCAGATTTGGTGGAGTTTGTGCACCAACTATTGTAGCTTCAGTGCGCAAAGAGACTGTGTGCATGACCTTGACTGCTTTCAGTGGAAACCTAGCACGGATTTGAAACTAAATCAATTCAATCATGCAGGCAAGGGCTTATAATGCACCAATGTGTAGAGAATGTTGGCCTTATATCGAACCAGAGGAAGGGTTACTTACTTCCCATGTGCAGTTTCTCCAGAAAGCATAACCGCATCGGCCCCTTCTCTAACAGCGATTGCAATATCTGATACCTCTGCTCGGGTAGGTGTGGGATGAACAATCATGCTTTCAAGCATATTTGTTGCCACAATGACTGCCTTCCCCATACTTCGACATATCCTGATAATTTCTTCCTGCATTTATGATAAATTGCTTTTGTAATATAATGTTTGGACTTGATAACTAGCATAGGAAAATCCAGCTATCCTTATTCCCACTGAGCTCTAGGGTAGCAACAAAGGCAGAGAGCAGATACATTTGTTTCCTTAACAACACACCATGATGTTACCTGCAATAAAGGAACCTCTTCAATCGGCAACTCTGCGCCAAGATCCCCTCTGGCAACCATAGCCTAGCAAATAAAAGACATTAAGCTATTACACTGCAGTGTTCATTCAATATCCGTCAAATTAAAATGATAAAAGAGTGTAATGAATGAAGAAAGAGACATCATCTGTTTAGGCTGAAATAAATTATAGCCCAAACATCCTGCTCTCCCAGCTGTTTAGTCTGGCTGAAGTAGTGATGATTGTAGTGTGAATTGCAGATATTCTTCTTCAAAGAGTTATAACAGTATTTTAGGGGGAAAAAAAGGACCATCTCATACCAGATCACTTGATATTTGACAATTTGCAATGACCCAAATTAAGATCAACTTCTAACACTCAATTTGATTCTCTGAATATTCAAATTCATCAGCGTAAAATGAAAGCTACTTTCAAGTAAGTGATATCAATCTCCATGTTCTTACCCCATCTGATGCAGTTATAATTGAATGTAAATTTGGTATGGAATCTGCACTTTCAATTTTTACGATGACATGAATGTCTGCACCAGCATCTGCAGGGAAAAAAATTACGAGCTTTCAAGGCAAAGATGCAGCACTTATTACGCCAAAAATACAATTAACACTTGTAAGCTGTATTCTGGTTAAATGCCCTAGATTTTTAAATTCACCCTTCAGATAATTCTTCAGTTCATGGACCACAGCTGCATCCTTGACAAAGGAAACAGCATAGAAGTCAACTTTGTTATCCACTCCGAATTTGATGTCGTCCCAGTCTTTTTCTGTTACAAGTCAGTGGCAAAAGGTCATCTCATTTGTCAACCAAAGAAGAGAAAGGAAATAGAAGTACCCATCAGTCGGAGCAAAGGAGATAGGTATGCATATGCAACATGGTCATTAAGCATCCGAAGAAGCATTGATGAGGTAAAGAATCATTGCTGATCTAACCAGTGATGGATGGAAGTGTCGCGCTTTTTCCTCGAACATTAAGATGTCTTCGAGATTTAAGCTCTCCACCATCCACAACTTCACATTTCACTGAATCTTCAGTCTTTGATTTTACCGTTAATGCCATCATACCACCTGCATAATTGAGTAGTAATCAGAAAAATAGGGAGAGAGGGAAAAAAAAAAAGAGAGAGAGAGAAAAGGAAAAAAGAAGGGAGGGGGGAAAGAAAGAAAGAAAGAAAGGAGAAAGTGCAAATAGAGATGGCAGAGGCCTTGCGATAGCAGTCCAGGGGCACAAGGAATAAGAGGTTTCATGTTACTAACTCAATCTATTATTAGAAAATATATTCTATTACCTCCATTTATAATTGCAAAATATATTCAATGTGTATTCCTATTGCAATGTCCTGAATGATCCAAGGATTTTCAGGAACAGAATAGACACATGCATGTTAAATGTACCCATAACAGTGTTCCACTATCCATAAAAGAATTTTTAAAAAGTTGGTTGCTAGATGGTATTCAAATAAAATCTTATTTGCTTTCTGTCTTAGACCTTGGCACAAATTGAAATTATGATCCTCTCAAAAAGATCAAATGAAAAGGAAAAAGGAAAAAGAATTTTATTTTTATTTTTTAACAGTTTGGGGAATGAAAGCTAAACTTGTTTTAATCTTTTTGGTTCTCCCTGAAAATGCCCTTCCTTTTTTAAAACCCAAATGAAAAGCAACATCTTACGTTCCCCATCAATATAATTTCTAAAAATTGTTTCCACTTCACGTCTTATGAGCAAATTTTTAATGAACAGTTATTTGGCATGGGAAGAAGTTCAAAGTGTTTGATCCTGAATGTAAAAATTTTGCATGCCAACAATTTTGGGCAACATAATTAGAGTAGACCAAAAAGATCTAGTTATACCATCCTCAACTTTCCATCTAGAATTACGACTCATGTATTTATTATCTGTTGATAGTATGAATTTCAATTGGAACTAAACAAAGTAAACGAAATTTATAGTTTTATACCATCAACAAGAAGCATGTCCCCCACTTCTACATCATTAACAAAATCATCGTAGTTTACACTAACACAGTCTGCTGTGCCAACTCCTCTTCGAATTGTGAAAGTGAACTCCTGACCAGTTGTCAGTGTAATAGGTTGAGGTAAATCGCCACTCCTGACCTCAGGACCCTGTCATCAGATTTACAAGGTGAGCAAATGCATTAGACCCTCAGAAGGCATCTCAAGATTATTCCCTTAGCCATGACTTTAATTGCCATGTCATTACAAGGGTCCAAGTAGCATCAAGAGTGCATATCAATGTAGTGGAACTCACTTTTACAAATTACAATATGGAAAATGAGTTCGAAATCATAATGATGAAATACAAAAAAGAGTGACAAACTTTACTAAAACAACTTCATTTTGATCACTACCACACTATGCAATGGTACGCAAGCCAAAAGAAAAGACTTGCCTTGGTGTCAAGCATGATGGCAATAACATTATCTTTTGCTTGGGCATTATATTCCTTAACCAGATCAATAACCTTCTGGTGAGATGCATGGTCTCCATGGGACATATTAAGACGGGCAACATTCATTCCGGCCTCTGCCAGCTTCCATATCATTTCCCTGGTGTTGGTTGAGGGACCAATGGTGCAAACAATCTTTGTCTTGCGCCTGACTGTAGGCTTAGACCACATACCCACTGATGTGTCTCCAAGTTGTGGAATCCCCTGTAAATATTGATTTTGCTCTTCTGTCTGGTGAAGGGAAAAGCGAAAGGAAAGCTACAGTAAGAGTTTGTAATCATACTCCTCGCTTGAACAATTTTTTATTCAATGAATTAAAGTTGAAAGTGCCTCAAAACTGTGAAGACTATGCAAGTTACACTTACCCAGGTAGATATCGTGAAGTTCCGACAGCACACTTATAGAAACCGGCTTAAATAAAAAACCAACATACTTTCATTGAAGAGAAATATAAAGAAAACAGGGAATAATTTAGATAGTATATTTTTCATAGACTTTCAATAATGGAGTCAGAATAAACCACCAAATCCTGTTTCATACATCGAACTTAAATTTGTGTCAAAGGTTTGCAATCATAAACCAATAAATAAGTAGTCTTTATAGAAACTAGCAGTGACTATTTCTTTTTTAAACAGAGACACTTGTACACGAATCACCATTCATATCCTAAAATGAAACTCAAATTTCAAAAATAAATAAATAAAATAATTCCACTACCCCCAAGCGAAACAAACAATTTTTTTTTTATAAAGATACTCATACTAAGTCAGTTAAATCAAGCTAACCTCGTTTATTTTTTATTTTTTATTTTTTTTCTCTTTCTGATGAAATCCCAAACGATATTAAAATTGCAAAACTAAACAAACTCCAGAAAACTTCGTCATGCCTTAAAAATTAAATCTCCGACACGCAGCAAAGCTCACACATCTCCAACAAACAACAATGATGAAGCTCGAAACGAGCATTTCCTTACTGACTCTACCACCATTCTCAAAAATTAAAAACTAAGAAAACACACGCAGACAAAACATACACAAACTCGAACCTTCGGCACATCCTCAGGAGACACCGGAACAACTTGCGGCTCAACACGGGTAGATCTCACCGCCATGATCGGCGCGCTGACCTGCACAGCTCCGCGGCGGCTTCTCTTCTCAGTTTGCGCCAAAACCTTAGCCTCGAAACCAGAACTCGGCCTCAGCTTCTCAGTTCTGCTCTGCATAGATCCAGAGCCATGATTCACCGCAACTGCACCGTGAATCAACCGCGTCGCCACCACTTGCGCCATTACCGCAAAAACCTCTCAGAGATCGGAAAATGCTGAATTGAATAGAGAGAGAAAGTTAGGAGGAAAGCAAAAGAGAGGAGCTGCTAGTTTATATTGCGAGAGAGTTTGGAGAAATCGCCTATAAATTTGGAGCTTGTGTAGGATTCTTGTTTGTATCGAAGAACAGATGGAGGCTTCTTTTTCTAGCTCAGCAAACTTCGTTGACAACGGTTTAGGAGGAGGTTTATGGAGGGACAAAATGGGGTTTTTGCCTTTTCTTTTGGTTAAGCGGTGTCGTTTTGTGTGTTACGTGAAGCAGGAGTTGCTTTTGTCTACGGTCTTGGAGGACGGAGTTTAGCGTGAGACGTCGAGGAGTGGGGCCCTTGGAGACAACCAGCGACGAATCGAAGGGGTCAAGAACTGCCACGAGAGCCTCGTGCAGAAGCTGGACATGGCTGCCACCCAAGCCGGAATTCTAGTTGAGCTGAGCTGGATTTGTTAAGGCCGCATTTGATTGGTTGTATTAGTAATATCTATTAATCTCGATCCGCCAAAAATTATTATAATCTTTGTTAATGTAATTTTGTATTTGATACTATAAATTATATTTGACACTATAATATATTCAAAGATTTGCCTTGTGTTTGATATTAGCTATTGATAGCTATATATATTTTTTATTTTTTAATCATGCTCCTACATTCAATAATTCGTTTGATATATAAAATTGACTATATTAATTATAATTTGTTTGGAAAGTTCATATTATCCCAAACTTATGCATATTCTGTTCATGGGTGTACAAATTGACGTCATAGTTAGTAGCATTTGTGCATATGCACAAAACATGATTACCTAAAGGCCAAAAAGTGTACATTTTATTACTAAGAAAAGAATCACTAGACTCATTATTATACATGAACTATCCACCCAAATGTTGAATGAAGTATACGCATTTTTATGCACACATATGAGCCAATATTTGCAGCAAAATCACCCAAACATCAAGGTATAATTAGGCACAAAAGTGAGAAGCATTCAATTCTTAAATTTTGAAAATGTGTTTTGGGAGGTTCCTAGTAATTTTATTTTGTAATTTGATTGATATAATCATCACTGAAAATATTAATCGTTGCAAAAAGATTACAAATCTCAAACTCAATCCTAAAATTTGAATGGCCTTTAATTGTAGTTACAGTATGGACTCGAAGATAGATATAATATTAAAGAAGAAAAAAAGAATTTAGAATAATGATGCTAGTGTATATATTTTTTTTGAACTTCAAATTTCATAAGTTTCATAGGACATACTTAAACAATATTAAAACTATGAGTGTTACAATTTATAGACATTTAATTTAGTTTGATCATTTTTTTTATGTTGTTTTAATATTTACATATACATGCATATCAAGTGTTTGATAGATCGTTATTATTTGAACTCTAAATATCATACGCATAAGAATGATTGTTAGACCAATTGATGCTTGATGATTTAGTCAGTTATTTAAAGATTGTTTTCCTACCTTCATTAAAAATGTTTTGTAATTTTTATTTAAGTCTTGCCTTGAAAATATTTTTTAAAGCTATTTAAGTAAAAAGTCATAGATTTTAAAATTATTATGAATGAAAAGTTGTAATTGATATTGTCATGATTAATGAGGTGTTAGGTTGAGTTTATAGTTTTCTTTTTAACAATATTATATACACACATATATATATTTTGCAAGCCTTAGGCACATCTCTCTTTCTTAATTTTACGTTGGCCTAATAATAATGAATGAAAATCAATTTTTTAGTAAGCATTCTTTTACTGTATAAGCAATTTTTTCATGGTCCCATCGAAAAGTACGTACAGTGGAGGTTGGTTGAAGGTGATGCTACATGGCGTCCAGAAAAGCATTCGTCATAAATAAGATATAAAATTTTATAAGCTCTTTTAAAAGATAATAAGTTCACAATGTAACTCTAAATTTTTTTAATAATTTTTTTTATTATTGTTATAATAAATATAAAGTTGTTATTAGTAGCATTTTGAGGTTTCACTATCTTATTTTATATTTAAAAAATTCAAAAGCATGTTTTCAAATATGATGCATGAACTTGTATTATGTTTAAATAAGTATAGAAAAATTCTCTACAGCGAATAATACGTTTGCCTAAATTGTAAGAAAAAGTTATGAGCACTTTTTTATAACAAATTCATAAGACATAATTTTACAAGTTTGTTTCTTAAAAAAATTATCGATAAAATATTTAAAAATCTCATAAGTTTATCAAAATATCATATATATCAATTATTAATACAATAACAAAACAGATGAGCCTAACTTATTTTCATATTGTTATAAATTCGTTATACTAGAGATATGTTACAATAAGTCCACTAGATAAGCTGAATTTTCAAAATAAAATTGTTTCGTTACAAAATTTTAACCAAAGACCCCAATAAACAATCTCCAACATATATATTGAGTCCACAATCAAATTGAATAATGATCAAGCTAAAAATTCATTAAATTATTTAATTTTTAGAATATTAATCTTTTTTATTTAGATATATGTTTGATTCCACCTTGTTTAACATTTATTAAAATTTAGTTTATTAGAATCTTATAGAAATTATTGTATTTTTTTTTTAAATTATTGTGCTTATTATATGGTTTGACGCTTAATGTGCCTATTATATATATATATATATATTTTTTTTTTTTCACGTGTTATTATTATAAAAAAAGAACTCCCGCCACAATCTCTTCGAGGCGGGAAAATTTGCTTCTACCTCAGAGCCACCTAAAAGCCCTAACAACAGAAACTTTCAGATCCAAATCCCCCAAATCCAATTCCACCAACTTCATCCTTTTTTCACATATCATTTTCTCAAAAATTAAAGTTTTAATTCGAGCCATATGGATGGATTATCCAGCATTTGCGCTGGTCTCGGAGTATTAGATGAAGACGAGCATGGGAAGATAATCGGTTATGCCAGGGGAGAATATTGTTCAGGTATCACCCTTTTCTTTTTTTTAATAAAATATGGAAATCAAGAAATTTTGTTGCGCATTCGGAAGAATTTAGTAACTTTTTATTTAAAATATATTGGCAGATAATTTGAAGGATTTGTTGAGGTTTCTAAGGCGTGACGATCCGGAAAAACGAGATGTGTTCAAGCACGTTTGTAAATGGAATATTGTTGGTAAAGACCTGATACCGATTATTGAGTATTGCCAAGAAGATCGTAATTTGGTGTTAAATGCAGGTAATATTGACTTAGAATTATGGAAAACTGTAACATCTTTCATATACTAATAAAATTCTATCCAATTTATGTTTCGACTTTTTTCCTTTTTTCTTTTTTGCAGTGAAGGTGTTGGTGTTTCTTACCATGCCTGTTGAGCCTACATCAATTGATATATCGCAGCAGATAGAGTATCTATGGGGATTGAAGTCTGCAATTACGTTCAGTAATATTGTTCCAGTGATAGTGTCTCTTCTGGAAAGTCCATTAGAAAATCTTGAAAAGTGAGTGGTGTTTGTGACGAGTATTTCTTTGTTTGAGAGAAATATTGACTTTTATTTTTTTGCATAGTTATGGTCATTGATAGATTACTTAAATGGATTTTCTATTACAATTTGGTGATTTTTATTCTATAGAAATTGGATTTTAGTGTCTCTGGGCATGGAAAAATGTCTGAGCAAGTTTCCTAGAGACAAGAAGCTGGAGAGAGTGAAGGATAATGATTACTAGGGGCCTAAAGTTAAAGCTTGAAAGATGTAGTTTACTTTTAAGATGCTTACACAAATTCAAGCTTTTACTTTATTGTTAAATTTTCAGTTTAGAGGCTCCAACCTTATGATTTACTCCATGATGACCAGTGAATCATTCACAGAAGATGACTGGAAATTGATCCAGCTGGTTCTTACATTATTCCGGAACATTCTAGCTATTCAAGACATATCAACTCAGCAGAAAGCCGGGGGATCAGCCACTCAATTCCTATCCCTTCGAGACAGGTTTCTAGAATTATTGTTCCAGGAGAATGTCATGGACCTGATATTAGTATTTGCTCAACATACTGGTGGTTCTGATGGCTGCTTACGCCAAGATAAATTGCTTTTGCTGGAAATTTTCTATTACATATTTAAGGGTCAAGAACCGGAGTTGATTGCCAAGGCATATTTGAAGGGCTCAAAGGTTTGTTTCTTGTAGTTTCTCTAGGCTATGTCCCACCAACATGACAAAACGAATGGTAACCATAAAAATTTGGATGACAGTTTGAAAAATGCATTGGAATACAGAATGTTATGACACTTTTTTTCATTCGTTTGAGAATATCTTTTCCTTTTCGTTTGTTTCTTTACCATGTTGCTCAAAAGCTTCTCCTCCTTTAGATAGCAATTATTCAGAAACTAGGCTATTTACCAAAAGCTATTCATTTTAAAGTGAAAAAGTTGTCTTATCAGTTATCATTCATGTGCAAATAAAGTTGCATGCACCCTAGGTAAATGCAAAAATTGCTGAATAGCCAACACCGAGAAACTTACAGAATTATTAGTGTTTCCTTCCCATGAGATACTTCCATTAGAACTTGGAGAAAGAGTTGGGGCAGCTTTTCTCAACCTCAAACCACAATATATTTCTTGACACTACAAGGGATGAATTTCATTATTTATGGCTTTAGGTCATGGATAAGTTGCTAGATTTAATTGCCTTTTGGTTTTCGTTCTCTTTGCATATTGACATATGCTGTAAATCAACATATTTATGGTATTCTCTCCCCACCTTTCACACACGCACTCACACACGATCGTGCTCAAGCCATGTCTGTGGGCTCCTTCCTGTTTGTTGTTCATGTGGAACTTATGGTAGTACACATCTTATGGGGATTTGTTCATAGGTGGAAGATGATGCAGAAAATTCAGTTACCAGTCTCCAATATATCATTCGAGAGGAACAAGAAAAAAGAAGGCTTACAAGATTTCACAATCTCAGTTGCTATTCTCAGTTTCCTGGAACATTTACGAGGGTCACTGTGGTATGATACATGAGATTATTGTTGGTGTCCTAGTAATTTCTTTTCGTATTAAGTAATTTTTTGCCTTTTTTATATCTACAACAGGATGGTTCTAAAGCACTATTTAAAGGAAATCCTTCTGCTTCTGGTGATGCTTTGTTAAAAGCTCACAAAAATCACCGAGGTCCATCAAAGAAGAAAATCTGGGACCATGGAGAACTACCATCAACAATAAATAAAAGCCTGCAATTACTCGATGATTTTATAAGTCAGTTTCTGATGGGAGGGGGTTACAATGGTAGTACTTTTTAATCTACTAAAAATGATCTTCCTTTTCCAACTTTTTGCTTCCTTTTAATAATTTTTCTGGTACATAATCTCATTTGAATTGGGTCTCCAGTTTTGATGCAGTCAATTAGTGAAGATATTGATAAAGAACATCAGGAAATTCAGAGCAGCGATGTTGTCATATTCTTTCAGGTTGCTCAATTTGTCACCTCATTTCAATATCACAGGTGCTTAACATCAAAGGTAAGATACAATTAGTGGAACTAAAACGTTTTGATCATTGCATGACTTGCATTCAATTAGTACAGGCAAAAGTTGCTTTTAGCTAAGAATTCTGTCCAATAGGACATCAAATTTCAGTATATTGAGTTTGACTCTGGTACCAACCAAAAGTAAAAGGAGAAAAAAAAAGAAGAGATTCTTTAGTGTTACCCAAGCACAAATTGCCTTATCCTTTCTTTACTTCTCCACTCAGATACAGTAAGCATTGATCACTTGGGAAAAAGTCCTAAGCTATGTCAGTTACAACGACAAGTTTCTTTTGACCGTGAATTATAAGTCAAATCCTGATTTATAAGTCAAGCAGGAAAAGACTGTTCTATAGGTTTTTCTTCTGTTCAGATTTATTGGATCTTTATTGTTTTTCATCTTTTTCTTCCTTTCCTTTTTTCTTAAGCTGTTGAATGAACATTGATATTGGAATTTAGATGGTGTTCCTCGACTCCATGGGAACACTTACATATTTAGAGATGCAACTGATATGGCTGATGGGCCTGGTTATTTGGATTTAGCATTTCAACTGTTCAACTCAGTTGTAAATTAAGTTTGTTGCATGGAATTCATCAAAATAGAAGTTTGGGATTTAGATTGTAAGAAGCTAGAGGAAGTTCTTTTTAATATAGCTCGTACTCACCTACAGGGGTTGCATCAAATCCAGGTAACTTAGAGAGATATCAAAGTTGTGTTGACTCTAACAGGAGAATCATGTTGGAAAATATGTTATGAACTAATTGCGGCACAAGTCCAATAGTTATTATATAACCTCTTTCCAGCTGAGAAGTTTTTCAGAACCCAAACTCTGAATGCTGGCTTGTTGAGTAAATGGGTTATCCTAACACTTTTGCAAGCACGGGGATGTGATTGGGCAGGTAGAGGAGAGTTCAGAAAGTATATAATATGCCCATGTTCCTTAAGTGGTTCTAATTGATGGATCTCTAGCCTCGAAGTGTCATGTGTAATTTTGTTCTCGTCTCAAGTATCAAAGCTGATGTATTCTGCCCTATGCATTGCCAGCATATTGATGTTGAAAATGAGGCACCTGTGGCTTGTGATGATGACAACACCTTTTTCAAAGGTAGCACGTGCGGGCCAATTGCTGAAACATTGAATGAGTCAATGTTTCTAATGGTCATTTCAAAATGGCGTTATGCATTTGAAGGCATAAAACAAACAAATGACTACAAGTTTCTCTCAGCTGCAGGATCTCTTGTGAAAACTATGGTAAACATTCTTTCACCTTCAATTTTACCTTGTATTTTCATATAGCTGGCTACCACCACTTAGAGGACAATTATCAGTTATCATTTATCTTCTTTGGCAGCACTAGTTCTTAATATCCATGTCCTTTACATTCATTCCTTGGCCAAGTATATGCATATGTGGCTAATGTAATATTCCATGAATTCCTATTCCATATGTTAGTTGGCCACCATTCTGCAAAGCATACCATTTCTAACATATATATTTTGTCTTATGAAGATACGCATGCTGGATTTGGTGCTGAAGCAATCCCCAGAAGATTCTAAGGAACCTCAGACAGCTCGTATCCTTCTGTACAAGTTATTTTATGATCAAACTGAGGAAGGGATGACACAGTTTCTCCTGAACCTGATTAAATCATTTGATACTCAGAAACAGTCCAAAAGGTTCACTCTTTTATACCTTGCAATACTCTGTTTATAAAATTTTTGCTTGACATTTGACATTAAAGGCAGTGGTCCCTGCCCTAAATTTATAGCTTGACATATATACTTTAGGCTTGCTACTGAAAAATGCATATTGACAGCAACGGTTTCCAAATAATATGAGAATATCTGAATTTAGGAATGAAAGTCTAGGTGCTTTAGAAATTCTCCTCTGTCCTAGAGGGAGTCACAGCTCTTGGGCCTTGCTGAAAATTTAAATTTATTAACCAAACATTGCAATATTGTATCTACCATAGTTTAGTCAGTTTTACTAATTCGGTCAACTAGTTTAGGACCATATACAAGGCCATATATGACCAGCAGCATGGCAAATCAAAATTGATCTTTTGCATGGCACATATGGCTTTTTAGTGGAATTCATCCCTTGCAATTTTGAAATATAATTCTCTTTACTCCATGCTAACCAACAAGTGGTGCTTGTATACAAATAGGAATCTTTTCTACATGAAGATTAATTCATGCATTTAGTAAAATCATTACATAATTTTAATCTGTCCTCGTAATTAGTGATATCTGTATTTGCATCAATATAAATAATCACTGCCATCACTTCTACATATCCTTTGTCTTAAAGTTCTCTATGAATTTTAGTTGCATGATGTTAGTACTCATACATTGTTGATGGCATTCACCTTTCATGTCAAGGCATATAGTCTCTTTTTAGTAGCGCATGTTTGGAAATTGAAGCACTCTTCTGACATATAATTAAGAAATTATCTGTTGCTATGTTTGCCTGCTTTCAGGTGTATCTGGTTTGCCATCAGTCTAATGTGGACATTTTCATTTTCTGAAAAGAAACTAAATTATCCTTCTCTACTTTACGGCAAAATGAATACTTAATGCTATATCGCATCTTATTGAATTTCACCTCTTCCTCTGTCACATTATTTTGGTAGCTCAAATTAAATTGTTAATCATAATTTAAACTGTGTTCATGCCTTTAATTCTTAAATGATTATACAGGTCCTATTCCTATACAAGCACTGTGAATACAATACTTGGGTCTAACCACCAATGTTCAAACATAGGACTTGACAAAAAATAGCATGAAGTTTAAGCCTGTCATATGAAATAATTCAAATTGAATCCGCGGAACAATCAGTCTCTGTAATGAACAACATACTAGAGTTAGACCGTGCTTATTAAGATTCTTCTGTGTTAACAAGCTTATAAATATGTGTTTGAAGTTTATAGATATGCTCTGATTTCTGTATTTCGTGCATCTAATAATGGTTTGTTGAGTTTCCACATAATTATTGGGTCTCTATTGTTGCCAACTCCACAATTAACAAAAGGGTCCATCAGCAATATAGTAGACTATATACACTAAAATTTACTAAGAAAAGTATGAATATAACGATTCATAGTAGTAATGGGTTTTAAGCTTCTGACTAGGGTTGTTGCTGAATTTACAATCTAAGACTGTTGATCGGCAAGGCGTCCATTTGAGTAGGACTTGAACATCAATTATTATGTAGAACGCTTTATAACTATCTAAATAGACTAAATGTATAACTGAAATCTACAATATACACATTCAGAAATTAAAGTTGGGATAATTTGATTTTTTTTTTGATAATTGGGATAAATTGATTTCATTAATTTGATTTCATCTACATTTAATATAAATATTTTTTTCTATTTATGTTTTATGACTTTGTTTCTCCTATATTTTTGATGTTTCAAGTGATCTTGCCAACTTGGTGGAAACTATGCATGTGGTTCTACGATTACTGGAGAACCTTCAAGCACGTGGCACGTTACGGGTAAATTTAATTTTACTTTCTAACAGTTTCGATGTACTTTTTTGATAGAATTCGTATTTCTTGGTTTATGGAGCTACATTTTGAAATGCCTTAAAATCCTATTGAATTTGGAATTTTAATTTCATGAGTTTCTACAAGACAGAGTTATTTGACTTATTTCCTGGAGTTTCTCCTATCAAGTGCTTTGTAAATATTGTCCAACTTGATTCAAATCAAACTGGGTCTTGGATCTGCTTTGTTGACTACAGAAACAATGACTACGCTCCTATGTGATTGATTTATAATATAGCCACCGAGAGGTCAATTAAACAGGAAGGATTCTCTTGAGAAAAGTAAATGGTGTTTGACGTGATATTTTTTGAATTTAGGTCAATGTTACACTCCTCCAATCTTGACTTGTCTCGCTCTAGCAAACATTTCTGGAATACTTTTTATTCCTTTCTTTGCGTTATATTACCAAGGATTTGGCGATATCTATTGGTGAAAATCTAAGTGAGTAAACTTTTTCACAAATTGAAAAGGTGATATACGATCTTGCTCTCAAAACAAGTTTAGGTGAGTGCAAAATTTAGACCAAGAGGCAAAGTTTGAATATTACTTTTCCTTCATAACTTTAGCAAGTAAACTACTTCTCGAAAAACTGAGCAAAACTTTTTGAGTGCAGAAAGCAAAAGTAAATCAATTAATTGTACCAGCTGAAGTGTTTTATAGATCTTGTTCATGTAACTGATTAGTTTTATCCGTGTAATTTTCTTGTTTGGCTGACCTTAGTATTTAAGCTCTTGAATCTAATAGTTTTATCTATAGGCAAGTGAGAGTCAAGTATTTTGCATATCTAACTTGTTACGGGTTATGAAGGGAATGATATTGTGTGTCGGTCTGGTTTGTGCACAAAGAAATGCATGGATACATGGAAATTGTTGCTTTTATGGTTGAAAACCTTGATAATGCTGTTAGATAAAAAACAGAAACACTTTGTTAATTTTGGGGATAGTGAATGAATCAGTGACTTTGTTTAATTTTTTGATTGTTATAAGAGGCAGCTCATCTGTTCATAGAATGTGGGAGTCTCTTTCTACCCGCTTTAGAAAAACAGTGACAATGCATGTCTTCTACTACTTTTCCTTTTTCCTTTATTCTTTTAAGCATGCAGCATGCTTGCCATTCCTTTAACAGAGGTTAACAGTGCATCTTTTGATATATATTACCTGAATGTTTGTATATATATAGATGATATTTGACAGTGGTAAAAATAGATGTCTAATAGTAAGGCTGGATATGTTCAAGTATTGAAACTTTTCTTGAAATGAAGGTTTCCAAAAAGTCGAGGAAGAAAAAGACGAAGAAACCAATAACCAAGAATGAAAATGTTTGTGAAACAATTGTGGACAATGCTATCACTCAGAATGAGGTTGGCAGCTCTACTTGTAAGGAATCAGTTGATGTCAATATGTTAGAAAAGGAGACATTAACAGATCTGGATTTTGACATCGAGGCAGATAAAAGCAGGGATTCCATTCAGGTTGATGAACCTCCCCCAAAGCCTGCTAATCTGGGAAGCAATGAGTCAGAGGTGGATGGCAGAAATATTGTTAATAATGATGGTTTTTATCTTGAAACTGATAATTCTTCTGGTGATGAGCAGCAAGTATTAACAGATGAAGTTGACTTTAAGGTATCTTCTTTGATTTCTGCTCTCGCCGACAACACTATTATTCAAAAATTGTGTTGGTTGCTGAAGTTTTATAAGAGCAATTCCATCACTACGAATCATTACATATTAAGCATTCTTCAGCGAATTTGTGATGATTTGGAGCTATCTCCAATGCTATACCAGGTATATAGCGGAACAGAACTTTTATAATCACTTTTAGCTCCATTATTTTGGAAAGCATAATTTTAGACGAAAATAAGTCTCATAATAATATCTTGAATAATTCTGCAGTTGTCACTCCTCACAATATTCTATGATATCCTCGAGGAGCAAAAATCAAGGCCATACAAAGAATATGAAAACATTGTTACCTTTCTGACAAGTTTGGTTCGGAGAATGTTACGGAAAATGAAGAGTTATCCCCTGCTTTTTGTAGAGGTTCTCTTTTTGAAGACAAGAAAAGAATGTCATTTTATAAATTGTGAATCTATGTTAAATAAGCTTAACGGTATGAAAAATGAAATTCGGGAAGGCAGCAGTGGCACCAAAAATGAAGGAAATCATTTCTCTGAAGGGCAAAAATGGGTTCGCAGGAGTATAGCGGATGCCCTAGGTGATGATGATTTTGTACTATCTAACCAGGACAGCCAAGGGTAAGATATCATATACTTTAATTCACCCTTATTTCATGTTTCATGGTGTAGACTCTAAGTGGGAAGTAATCATGACTTAGTTTAATATTTTGTCTTTTGAATTGGAACTTATAGCTTATTCTAGCATTGTTGTTTGGAGCAGCTGTAAGGTAAGCGCTTTATTTCTGGATTTTGATTTAGTGTCTTCCTATGGAAACTAATGCATTTAGTGGCTGACATGGGTTACTGGGATTAGAGAGTTGAAGAAGATTTAGATTTTGTTTTGGTCTGATATCCTGTGAATGATGTACAGGGAAGTTGATCCTTTTGAAGACAAATTTCAGAAGTTCAAGCAAAGTTCTGAGGAAGGAAATGACACCACCACATCAATTCTAAACGAAGTGATTGATGGGAGTGCAACTTCTGATAGGCATTGTCTCCTATGATACTCAATAGCTCTTTTTGGTTTCTAAGTTTTGTCCTCATTTTTCTGTTGCTTCCTGGATTCAGGGACGGGCAGTCTGAAGAAGAATCTGACAGATCATCAAGAAGAGGACATAGCCTTGCTCTTAGCGCTGAATTAGAAGGCAGACTTAAGGATCTCTATGAGAAGTAAGCCGTCCCAAAACTATGAAATAATTATTTGAAAAGATCTTTTAGAGTTTGGACAATTAGAAGAACTGGGTTTCTACAACATTTAGACTTGGTCATTGGTTGTCCACATTAGAGGACTCTACTGCTTTAGTATGAACCCTGATTTCAATACTCAATCTGGAACATGATTCTTTTGTGATATTGTGGTCGTGTATATTTTGCCTCCCCCTTTTTTGAGATTTTCTTATTGAACGATTTTGCTTGCATCTGTGGCGTGCTAGGTATAAGGACAATCCAAATTGTTGTCAGCTCATTGCTGGAGAACTTGATCCAAATGGAGATATTTCAAAAATGCAAGTTTCCAAGACGCTAAAACAGCTTGGATTTAAAGTGCCTGCTAAGGCAAAGAAGCAGAGGTCTGATGCCTCCAATCAACTTTGGGACAACAAAGAGGATCTTTTAAGGGGTACCCTTCATCACAATTTAACCATTGCAGGGGAAAGTTCCTCAAGGAAACCTCTGTAGGTGTCTGCTTTGAGCATTTTGAACGCTTTCTGCTTGTGGTTTCTAGCTTGCTGTATGGCCTGTTTCAGGGCTATTTACTCTAGATTTATTACATTAATTTTGGAATAATGGTGGTGGAATATCTGGTAGAACATGATACAGGACTGGATTTTCGTATTTTTTCTAGAAGTTGATTGATAAGGTCTTCCTCTTTCTTTTTAGGCACTCTAGAAAAAGAGTACATGCATTTAGTGAAGATCAGGAGCAGAAGATTAAAGATTTGTTTCAGCAGTAAGTGCTTTCTAGCTATGTCCATCCTAATGTTACTTGTCTGCTTTTTGGCTAAAATAAATAGAATCTGAAGTTGAGGTATGTAACATCTTGAAGGTTTAAAGATCAGAAGAGGTGCAGTTACATGATTGCTCACGCGCTTGATGACTCTGGCAGAATTTCTGCTGCTCAGGTTACTCGCAAACTCAAGCAACTTGGCCTTGTTGGGCCAAAAAATAAGAAATCTCATGCTAACATGCAGTTGAGGGATGAGATTTTCAGTGACATTTCTTCAGAAGGTGCACATGAATCTGATGATGAAATGTTGTTATCTCTGAGAAATAGGTAACATCAAATTACTGCACTCCTTTCAGTGTAAAAAAATGCATCTACATGGGTTAAGTTGTTCTTCTGTGCATTGCCAGAGTGAATAGTTGGGATGAGTGCCTCATATGTATCACAGCATTATTTTGATCTCCTGGTTTTTTTGACTCACCTGCTTAGTTTTGTCATTCCCTTTTTTGTTTGTTTGTTTGCTTAAGGATTCTCCTTGTCACAATGTAAAGACCTATGTTTCCAATTGAATAAACCAGCTAGAATGAGAATTTGGAAAGAACTGTATTGTTATTGGATAATGCTTTACGGTTTTTTCCAAAGTTTTTTCATATAGATCGGTTTTCTAATTACTAAATGCGTCTTTTTAAAGAAGTCACCCAGATAATTTAGTCATGAAAATGGTTTTGCATCTTTCAGGCTATAAGAAGTTTCAATGTGTGCTAGTGAAATTTCCTCAAAAGTCAATATTGTCAGCAATGTAATTCCTCTGAAGTATGCCATAGCTAGCCCTAGCATTCTAGCAGCATTTTATGTATCACACACCCTTTTAATTGTGACAATTGACTATGATAACATATATGATAATATTCAGGACCTCCCCATTATCTGTCTTTTTAGGGGCAAACAAAAGCGAAATGGAAGCCACTATGGTGTGAGGCCCAATAAGAAGATTGCACGTAAATTCACCAAAGACATCTCTGATGATGAAT
This sequence comes from Jacaranda mimosifolia, assembly GCA_018894105.1. NCBI lineage: Eukaryota > Viridiplantae > Streptophyta > Magnoliopsida > Lamiales > Bignoniaceae > Jacaranda > Jacaranda mimosifolia. The sequence goes on along the minus strand of CM032125.1, from coordinate 35,722,238 downwards.
TACTTAGCTCTGTAATGGAGTATGTCTCTCTCTCTCTCTCTCTCTCTCTCTCTTCCAATCTCCTCTTCTCTATGTATTCCAGTGTCCTTACTATATTCCAGTGGTATTTGCATTAGGAAGAACTTCTGAAGGATGCTCCAGTTATATGAGTGTTTTGCTGTATTTAGCATGATACCACTCTTGCAAACACAGAAATTTTAGTCAGCATTCTTGCAGGAGCTCATTTTCTATTTTATATTATGTTCAGTACCTTAATCCACTAAATGAGAGGACCTATGGGCATCCAAAATTACAAATAGATAATCTAACAGTTCTCTTATATTTACAGCATGTTTGATATGGTCTTGGATATAATGTAACATTAATGTGAACTAAATATCATGAAGAAATTCTTCAGAAAATTTTGACTGCACGTCAGGTAAAATGTGTAAGCTGAAAAATGATCCATTCTTGTTTAAAGCCATGATCAAAAGCATCAATTTGGAAAAGATTTTGTACTCTGGTACCATGTTCACTTTCGGCGATTAAGATTCACAATTAGTATTTATTTTTTCTATTTTAAACTTGAATCTCTTAGATTTGTTCCATTACAAATCATTTGTCCCAACAAGAAGGTTTGGCATAGTTCCATATGAAATGCTAGCACATTTTAGGAATTGAGAACCAGTGATGTATTACCTTCACAGGCTTTTTTTATTTTTTTGTTAAATTAAATTTATTTACAGCTAATGGTTATCGAAGGGTCTGTCCCCAATTTACACTTGGATGGGAAACGCATTGATGTGGATGAAAATTTAAACTTAGTGGAAAGTGGATGAATTTTCAAATTCTTTTCCCTATTTTTCAAGTTCTTTCAATGTTCATTCTTTTGTTTTGTTGTTTATTACTTACTAAAACTCCGGTTTGTGGCCAGTAAAGCAAAGAAAATGTCCCGAAAGGGTGATTATGAGGAACTTAATACTGAGTCATTTGAGAAGAACATAGTTGAAGCTAACTCCCATGGCAAGGATACCCAAGTTTCCGAGAGGTATTCAATTTCTATTTCTCTAATCTATTAACCTTATTTTGACAAAAGTGGGGGTTCCCGTATATAGCTTATTCTGGCAACAAGAGTTTTATACATATATATCTATATATATATATGTGTGTGTGCGCGTGCGCGTGTGTGTGTGGAAGTTCGGAACATTACTATGGTTAACTTTTTGAATGATTCTTTTATACTTGCTTCTCAGTCTAAATCCTCTATTCTATTATCTATTTCATCGTCTATTCCATTCATGACAATATGACATGTGCATTATATATTTCCTTATAAGAAAATCTGATTGTAAATTAGATATACTTGGCAAGTTGGAATAAAAAATGAAATAGAGAATGAATTATAGGATTCAAAGTGCTTCCTAAATGTTAGGTCATATATATTTTCATTCACCTAGTTGTTGCATTCCAAACTTTTATGACGGTGGATTGGGTTTTTAGACTTGCCATTTTTAGATGCGATAGAAAAGCCAAGTGATTATGTGTACTCATAAACTGAAACTGGAGAGGGATAGCATTATAAAAGGAAGAAAAATACTGTGGTACACATGGTACTAGGAGCTTTCTCTCTTCTCTTACCTATTCTGTCATGCACAAATATGGAGATCAGGTATTATCTAAGGCAGGCTCAGGCATAACAATGATGCGGACTCTTATTCCATTCTAGTTTGAAATATTTCACCAGTATGCTGTTAATCTTATAAATGTGATTATTTCTATAAGCGACACTACTCCAAATTTAAATCTTTCAGACCCCTGGGAATTGCTTCAAGAAGTTGTCACTTAATTTGTCTTGAGTTTTCAAGTTTTATGTTCAACCTACAAAATGTTCATTATTCTAAAACTTGAATGTGGATTACTTCTTATAATACTATTCTTTTCCAGGGATGAAATTATGCAATCCAATCAGATGGGTGCTGTTGAAATTGACACTGCAGTTAACCATTCTGCTGATTCAGAAACTGGAACAACTGCAATGGACAATCTTGATGAATCCAATGCCAAGTCTTTTGAGAAAGCTGGCAATTCCCAGTATCCACTCTTTGATGATGGTGTTGTCGATGAGTTGGTTGATTTTGACGAAAACACAGAACCTGTTACCACACAGGAAAATAGCGCGTCAAGAAGACGGCTGAGAATGGTAATAGATTTTGAGGATGAATAAAGTTGTTGAATTAAATGCTACATTTTTGTAATATGCATATTGAAGGTACAAATGCTATAAGAGATGGATTATGAAATGTAGAGGCTTTCTCTATTATTACTGAGTGATTGTTTTATGAGACTGACAAAATGTTAGAAAAGGTTCGAACTATCAATATCATGACTAGCTGGCTGGTGCTCCCCACACTTTGTCATATACTAGTTTTTCCACAAAGACCTTGACTTAGAGTCTAGTCTCTTAAAGAGCCATAAATGCTATTGGACCCGTTAGGTGACTCCTAATAATACACGCAAAGGAGAATTATTTTCTTCAGCAATGAAAAGTCTTTGTTTTTGGAGCTGTTGAAAGGGGCTCAAGGTAAAGATCAATGCCTGATTTTCCAGGAATTTTTGTATTAGGAAAAATACAGAATTTGAAAAGTCATGTGGAGTAGGACATGAATATATTTTCCTTAAAGTGATGGTTGCCTCCAGTATATCGAATTAAATGGTAATTTAGTTTTAGAATACAGCAATATTATCTCAAAATCAGTAGATATGAATTTTAAAGCCACTCTTTTCCTTAAGTCATTTAAGTAAGCTTCACACATGCAAATAATAGGATTACGTAATCTGATTTCTCACAAATCAAGCATTAGCATTCTCAAGCATTACAAATCCATGTGCAATTATGGAGTTCGCGCTCTTATTACATATTTAGCACAACTCATTTTATAGACACTAATTTTGTTACTGACATGTGTAGGTATTTAAACATACTTGTGAGCTCAGTAAGCTTGAGTTTAACTCCTTTGGCAAATTTCATGCACACACGACACATGCTGGCATAATGATTGCAAATGAGAATTTTAGCAATTAAAAAGAAAGTCAAATAAGAGACATTAGGACAGTTAATGGGTTGCATTCGGATCAAATCATGCTGGATTCAAGTCCAAATCTGAAAGTAATATGTTAGATTCATATTCGATCCAAGATCCATTGGATTTGTGGTTGGTATAACCATATTTGAATTCAAATAAAAGTTGGATATTCAAAAAAATCCAAATCTGAATACTTCAAAATTAATCATATATTTATTATCTTTCTAAAAATTTAGTAAAATCCAAATTCAAAACAGTCATCCTAAAAAAAAAAAACAAATTGATGAATAAATGTTCAAGTCTATTGATCACTTAAAAGTAATAATAGAATTTAATTCAATCACGTTCATTTACAAGATCATTAAATTTTAGATTTTGTTGCTGATAATAGTACTTATTTGATATTATAAATACATACTTATACCTTGTTCTTAATCAATTAACTATAGACTCAAAGTTCTATAAAAAAGAAACTCATTTTGATTAAATCGAGATTTACATTGCATTCTTGCCATATCATGGCATTCAACTCCTACTCACTATTCTTCCCAGTTCCCACATCATTTTTGTTATAAAAATAGAGAAACAATTAATGTAATTATGATATAAATAATCTTGAAATCTAATAATTTATATAAAAAGTATATAATTTCATATATTGCATAGGAGTTTATTACTTTCTTTATCCAAATATCCACTTTGGTATTGTTATAGGACCATGTGGGTATATATATATATATGTATAATATTAAATATATTCGGATTCAGATTATTAATAGATCGGATTGAGCAATATTCATATTCGCTCTATTTATTTCAAATTACGAACTTTTTTAATTGAATCATATCAGTCCAATCTTTTATCTGTTAAAAATCCTAAATAATCAGATTGAGTTTGAATCGAATTTGATTAAAATCCGCTTCTTTGACAGCCTTAAGAGACATATCTCATCCGGCCCAAAAATAATGGAGCTAATTGCAGAATAATAAGCAGGCCATCCAGTAACTTGCTGGCCAGCCGACATATCTTTCCCCAGTTAAGTTGTATTTATTTTCTATTTGGTGGTAAATTATGCCACAAAAAATCATGATCAAAAGAAAGACAACATAATTCTGCAGAATCACCAAGCTAAGACATTGAGATCGCGTGCTAAAGTTCAACTGGCATGCACAAACAACATGTTAACCGTTAGTTAATGTACATTTCTTTGAGAGGATGAATAAAGTTTGTTCAATTGAATGCTACATTTTTTGTAATATGTATATTGAATGTACAAATGCCGTAAGGGATGGATTCTGAAATATTAACGGTTTTCTCTTTTATTACCGAGTGACTATGTCTTTCAAGACTGAGAGGATGAATAAAGTTCAACTGGCATGCACAAACATGTTAACCGTTAGTTAATGTACAAATGCCGTAAGGGATGGATTCCGAAATATTAAAGGTTTTCTCTTTTATTACCGAGTGACTATGTCTTTCAAGACTGACCTAATGTTAAAGAATGGACCTTGGGCCTAACTCAACCCCAAAAGCTAGCTCAAGAGATGAGGATTGTCCAAGACCATATATAGAGACCATAATTTATTAATTTCATCGATGTGGGACACTAACACACCTGCTCACGCCTAGGAATGAACATTTGGAGCGTGGAATAACATAAAATCGGTGGCCCAACAATATTGGCTAACCCAACATCGGGAATGAGTGGCTCCGATACCATGTTAAAGAATGGACCTTGGGCCTAACTCAACCCCAAAAGCTAGCTCAAGAGATGAGGATTGTCCAAGACCATATATAGAGACCACAATTTATTTATTTCACTGATGTGGAACACTAAAACCTAACGTTAGAAAAGGTTCCGACTGTCAACATCATAACTTACAGGCTGGAGAGCTCCATTGCTGTTTGTGTATTCGTTTTTCCATGAAGACCCTGACTCACTCAGAGTTTAGTTTGCTAAAGAACCTTTTGGAATTCCATTAGACCCGCCAGGCGGCTGCCCAGAATACACGCAGAGATGAATAAGAAAGAAGTCACTGTCTCTGGAATAGTTGAGGAAGATGGTCTTGTTGGCAAGTTGGCTGATTTTGATGAAAACACAGAACCTGTTATCACACAGGTCAAGAGGACGGCTTAGGATGGTAATATATAGATTTTGAGTGTGAATAAAGTTGTTGAATTGAATGTTTGCTATAAATGCTGCATTTTCGTTAATGTTAAAATGGTGAAATATTAGAGGCTTTCTCTTGTATTACCGAGTGACTGTTTCATGAGACCAACAAAACGTTAAAGAAGGTCCTGACTATCAACATCATGACTTAATGCTCTCCACTCTTGTTTGTCTATGTATTCATTTTTCCACAAAGATCTCGACTCACTCAGAGTCTAATCTACAAATTAAAGAGCCTTATATTCCACAAAGAGGGCTGCCCGGAGTGCACGTAGAGATGAATAATTTTTTGAGCAATGAGAAGTCACTATTTCTTGAGCAATTGAAAAAGGGCTCAAAGTAATTACATCAATGCCTGTTTTTCTAATGACTTTTGTGTTAGAAAAAATAATAAAGAATTTAAAAAATAATGTCCCTGTAAAACAAATAAATGTCCCAAAAAAGTGATGATTAGGAGTTTAATATTGAAAAATATAGTCGAAGCTAACTCCATTGACAGGGGATACCTAAGTTTCAGAGTTGTATTTAATTGTTATTTTTTTAGGTCGTGTTTAATATAGGCTATTAGATATGAATAACTCTTCCAATCTCTATCAATAACTTATTTGATATAAGTCGAGTGGCCTGTGGTCCAGCGGCATGAGTCTCTCACATAATGTGAGAGGTCAGGAGTTCGAGCCCTAACGGACTCCTGATAGCGTGTGTATAAATAAAAAAAAATAATTTATTTGATATAAAAAAATTATAGTAACGGACCGATTTCTTGCGCACAAAGATGCAATTAGTGGCATAATGATTACAAAATTATTGCAAACATGATTATGCATGCCACTATTAAGTATAAATATTTTATGCCGTAACAAAATTCTGTACAAGACAAGGAAAACGATACCAAATATATATATATATATATACATATAAGAATTTTAACGTTTTATATTTGTTTTGTGATTTTTATTCGTTATCAAACTTCTCCTCTGTTTCTGCAAACTTACAATTGTCACACACTCAATGAGTGTTTCTAAAATTTTTAATTTATAGTGTCAAATAAATACAATATTTTTTACTTTTTTTTTTACATGTTACTTTAACTTTTTATTATTTTTAATGTAGAATTTTCAAAATAAGTAAAAGGAAAAAATTTGAAATAAAATAGTAGAAGGAAAACGAATAAATAAATAAATATAAAGAAAAAAAATACATTAGAGAGAACGAAGAAAAGAAAAAAAACTATATTGTCATTGCTAAACTCATAAAATGACCATATTTTAATATCTAAAGAATGATGCCATATACATAAGTACTGTTCACAAAATTTCAATTATAATGTATTTTTTTCATTTTCTTTTGTGCATGCAATCCTCCTTTACCTTTAATTCAATCTATTACTTTAGTTGTAATAATAATAAATCATTAGAATCATTAGAGTTCGGATGTATAAAATAAGGTTGGATAGCTTATAAGATATTCCAAAATAAGTTTTATAATATAAAAAAATCATTTGATATATTAGTATATGTAGTAAAAGTAAAATAATACAAGTGTAAAAGAACTATTTTAAATATTATATGATCAGTCCATTGAACAACTTCATACGATATTTAAAAAATAAGATGTGAGGTACATTTTGTAACCAATGTATAAGTTTCAAGTATCTTATTTTTTAAGTTTATAAATTTATTTTTTTAAAGCATTACCAAATAATTAATTTAAGAGATTATAAGCTTTTAAACATATTTAAGATACTAAGAGCTCATGACTTTGGCTGAATTAATTTAAGAAATTATCAACTTTTTGCACTCATTCGACACAAGTCTTTCCCACATCAATTGAAATATCGCAAACTAAAAAAATTAAGATGAATTGAGATAGAAAACTAGCAATTATGTAGCTATCTTTGTTATTGTGGACAGTGTCGTGTTTATTTAAGAAGGCATGACTATATATCATAGACTCAAGTCAAGTGGGGATGCAATATCTGATTTGAAGAGTCCAAATTGGCAATATATATCGTAGGAATATTACTACTATAAATGGTAGTCTTTATATGAAACCAATACACCACCACTTGTCTCAAACATAAAAGAGAATTCCAGAAAGCCATAACCTTTGAAACCATATTTTATATTTTTTGCCTTTTAAGTTCTTTTCATCTCAAAAGAAAAAAAAGAGATGATGAATTATAAAGGATTAGTTATTATATTATTGCTATTGCTGTCACTTTGCCTGCAGTACGATTCTGTTTTTGCAGCATTGAAGTGCATACCAAAGGAGAGAGAAGCTCTTCTCAAAGTCAAGGAAGGCCTTATAGATGACTATTGCAATCTCTCGTCGTGGGGAAGTGAAGATGCGAAAAAGGAATGCTGCCAATGGAATGGAGTAGAATGTAGCAATGAGACTGGTCATGTAATCAATCTCCAACTTAGTAGCAAGTCCTACTATGCTCGATTGAGAGGTAAGATTAGCAGCGCTCTGCTTGAGTTGAATTATTTGAATGATTTGGATCTGAGTTGGAATGATTTTGGAAATGATGACATTCCAAATTTCATTGGTTCCTTGAAGAACTTACAACACTTGAATTTGATGGATTCTAACTTTTCTGGTGTTGTTCCTTATCAGTTGGGGAATCTTACCAAATTGAGGACACTTAAACTCGGGTATAATGAACTGGCATTTGAGAACCTCGACTGGCTTTCTAATCTCTCGTCATTGTCCGTACTTGATTTGAGCTATTCTTACTTGAGAGGTACCAATTTGCTACAAGATATATTGAAGCTTCCTTCTCTGACAGAATTGCACTTGAGCTTCTGCCAGCTCACTTCTTCTGCATATCGTTGGTTGTTCAACATAAGCACAAGTCTCCGTAGCATAGACTTGTCTGGTAATGACTTACTCGGCACCATTCCTGATGGCTTTGGGAGATTTACTTTGCTTGAGTCTCTTGATCTGTCATGGAATGGGCTAACAGGTGGAATTCCAAAATCCTTGGGGAATTTAAGTCATTTGCAAACATTAAATCTATCATCGAATAGCTTATCAGAACCCCTCCCTGATTTGTTTCACAAGTTATCTTTTCGAGCAAAGGACTCACTAGAGATTTTGGAGTTGGGTCGAAATAAAATTTATGGTCCGTTGCCTGATTTTACCCAATTTTCATCCTTAATTTTTTTGAGTTTATATAAAAATCAATTGAGCGGGTCTTTACCTGCAAGTCTTTGGCAACTTTCCATGCTTAAGACTTTGGATGTTTCTTTCAATTCCTTACAAGGAACAATTTCTGATGCTCACCTCTCAAAACTCCGAAACTTGAAAGTGTTGGATTTGTCCTTCAATTCTTTCGTCTTGAATTTCACTGCTGATTGGGTGCCTCCTTTTCAGTTGGATTTTATTTCACTAGCATCTTGCAACATGGGCACTCGCTTCCCCACATGGCTTCGAACTCAGACTAATTTTTCTGAGCTTGATCTCTCTTGTGCTAATATATCAGATGAAGCACCTAAATGGTTGTGGGATTTGTCTCAAAAAATAATTTATTTAAACCTCTCTCATAACCAGATTAGTGGTAGGATTCCTGATTTGTCATCAAACTTCATTGATTTTGCTATGATAGATATTAGTTTTAATAATTTCTCAGGTTATCTACCATTGTTTCATCCCAATTCTAGCATATTGCAATTGTCCAACAATAAGTTTTTGGGATCAATTTCATCAATATGCACAAATGCACCCTTTCATTGGTTCTACGTAATTGACCTCTCAAATAATCAGTTTTCTAGAGAGCTTCCCAACTGTTGGGAGAAGATGACATACTTATGCATTCTCAATTTATCCAACAATAAATTTTCTGGCAATATTCCACACAGTTTGGGCTCTCTTACTAACCTCTATACGTTGCACTTACATGGTAATAATTTCTCTGGGGAGTTGCCTTTTGCTTTGAAGAATTGCCAAAATTTGGAAATGATTGATGTTGGAGGAAACAAGTACAAGTTATCAGGAAATATCCCGACATGGCTAGGAACACAACTACGTTTGACTGTTCTCAGCCTTGGGCACAACAATTTCAATGGAAGTATCCCTCCAGAAATCTGCTATTTAACTGAGATTCAAATCTTGGACCTCTCAAGGAATTCAATATCCGGAAGAATTCCTCCATGTTTCAACAATTTCACTTCTTTGGTTAAAAAGAAAAAAACAACTCGAAGTTATATTCCTCTAATTCAATTTGCCATTTATACTCATCATGATTCTATACTGCTCATTGACTATGCATTGGTACAATGGAAACGACAGGAATCTGAATATAAAAACACACTGAGACTTCTTAGACTTATTGATCTTTCGAGCAATAGGTTCATTGGAAACATCCCTCATGAATTCTTCGAGATGAGAGCATTAATTTCTTTGAACCGGTCCAGAAATTATTTGAGTGGAGGCATAATTTCAAATATTGGTCAGATGGAGATGCTAGAATGTCTTGACTTGTCAAGAAACCAGATCTCTGGTGAGATTCCCCTTGGCCTTGCAGAATTGCATAATTTGGCTGTTCTAGACTTGTCAAACAACAATTTGTCTGGTAAAATTCCAATAGGCACTCAATTACAAAGCTTTAATGCATCTGCATATGATGGGAATAGGGAACTTTGCGGCCGCCCTCTAACAATATGCCCTGGAGATGGTCCTAATCCACCCATAGCTAAGAATGCAAGGCCAGAGAATGCTTTTGAGGAAAATGATGGCTTTGTAACCTATGAGTTTTACATATTTGTGGTCTTAGGTTTCATTGTTGGATTCTGGGGAATTATTGGTACTTTGGTAGTCAAGAACTCGTGGAGACATGCCTATTTTAATTCCTTTGATAGGATTAGAGATTGGTTGCACGTGACAACAAATATATGTGCGACAAGACTCAGAAGCAGTTTAAGGGCCAATGTGAGTATATCTAATTCAATTATTCCACATCCTTCTGTTTTAGTTACAAGGTGTATTTGTCTTTTTGCATCATTGAAATTCTCAAAAGGACTGAATTTGTCAATTAGTTGGTTTATTTTCTTCTTAAACAGTAATTTGAATGTCCAAATTGGAGGGACTTCTGCCATTTGTGACGAGAATCAAAGGTAGCTTAAGGGCCCATGTGAGTATCAAATTCAATTATTCAACATCCTTTCGTTTTAGTTGCAAGGGGGTTTGTCTTTTTGAAGGAATTTGTTCAGCATTTCATAGCTCAAGGTTGTTCCATCTACCGATAAAAGTGCAATGCTCAACCATGTGGCGTTCTATCTTGTGTTTCAACACATCATTACTATTCTTATTCTTTTCTCTTTCTTAACTATGCGAAGCATTCAATCTTTCGTACATACAAATACTAATATTATAAAATTTAATTATCTCACAAATGAAGCACTAGTTATGTATTATCAATCCATGCATAGTTATAGACTCTCAACTCTTTTTAAATTTTTAATGCAACCACCTTTATAGACACTAAATCTGATACTGACTTACACAGATAGGCATTTAAGCATATTGTGAACTAGTGAGCCCAAGTTGAACTCAAGCAGATTTTATTCTCACAAGATATATTGATAACATAATGATCGCAAACAAAAATTTTAGCAGTTAAAAAGATTATCAAATGAAAGGCCAACATATTACATAGATTGTGTTGGTTTCCACAATTATGTTTTACGAATCAATTTTTCAACATCATCTCCTTTCACAAGGCTCTTTAAAAACTACATTATATTACACAGAGGCTAATTATAAAAAAATAATTTGCACAGAATTACTACCCCATCCCATCACCTCCCAAACAACTGTAGGCACCCCCACCCCCAACCCAAAAAAAAAAAAATGAAGAAGCAGCCACTGCACTCTACAACCACTCTCTCTCTCTACCACCCCCACCACCAATCCCCAACAACCCCCCCCCCCCCCCCCCCAACAAAAAAAAAGAAAAATTAAATAAAAACAAGAAAGACTGAATACAGAAGTAAAAAAAAAAAACACAAGAGAACATCATAATATCGATGTGACCTTGATAGGGTAATTAACTGACCCTGTCAAGAAGATAAGCACAGTTGGATGCCAATCTACTGTTGTGATTGATCCACCATGAAAAAGAGTTTTCATGCCATCCATCTGACTGTGAACTTGTCCACAATGGCTGCGAACTTGTCCACAATTAAGTAAGGAAGGAGAAAAAATTATTGTAAAAAAACTGATTTTTCATCTTTTCAAGTGCTCAATCATTGAAATAAGGTGAAGATGCTTACAAGAAGAGAAAATCAGGCTGTTTCGGTTACCTGGTATATTGGTGCTGTTGTTGAACAAGATATCAATAGAAATCTCCTCTCTTCAGCATCTAAAGCCATTTCCTGTCTCCAATGGGATGAATTCTTAGGCTTGTAAAACCGGGATTAGACAATTAATTAGCTTAGTACCAAAGTTCTTAATTTGTACTAATCATTACAAGAAATTTGATATCATTTCTAGATTAATAAATTGAACCCTATCTAGCACGTTTCAATAGATAATTCGAAATAGAAAGGTTGCTTGTGGTGATACAGCTAGTTTTGGGGCGAGAAGAATTAGAGAAATATAACCCTTCTTGAGGATGGATGGTAAGAACAGGCAAAGATTTGATGGTTTTCATGTCTTTGGTGGTTACTGCAAATAAAGACATGGCAATTCTTCCAATGTAGATTCAATTTTTCTTGTTTTTGTCATTGACCACATAAAGAAGATAATTCATATATAAACTACGGGCCAAATATCCATCTTTGTGCTGTGGAAGCATAAACAGGCATCAGGCAAATGGAAATTGGAGTTGCCAAATGAAGGGAAAAAATTCTCATGTCCAAGAGAAATAAAGAAGATGGATATAACTATGCCACACAATAACTAACTTCGTACCTGCTACAATTTCTTGACCAAAGAATTTTGCCTTGACTGCGCAAGCTCCATTCAAAAATCTAAAACTCATGATGAAATAGTTTCAAAAGATAAAAGCTAACTACTCAAATTCATAATTTATGCAACTGCAAAGGATAACCAAGAGTTATCAAAGATACTTGCATTTCCATCAGTTCCCAAGCTAAAGATGCTGGTCTCAACGGGGCAAAAATGAATGGAACTAATTCCAGAATCATGAGCAGGCCATGCAGTAACTTTTGGCCAGTAGACATGTCTTTCCTCAGTTAAGGTGTGTAGGCACTTGCTATTTGGTATAACTATTCATGCCATATCAAGACCATGATAAAAAAAGAGAGAATAATTCTGTAGAAGACAAGGAAAAGGATGCCAAACATATGAATCATTCCATCAGTGGCAGCAGCTGCTAAAAGCTTTCCATTGTGATTGAAACTCAATGAGGTCACTGCTGGTGGATCTTTACTAAGAGGAAGGACTGTCTTCAAAAAAGTTGAAAAGAAGTGAGTACACATGAAAATCTTTGTTTCAAAGGCACAGAAAACAGATCTAGATTCACAAACATATTTATCAGACAGACAATTACGTGCCATAGCCTTCCATGTCCTCGTGTTCCACACTGCCGATGAAGCAAATCCCAAGTTATCAAAAGAGTCAGTACCTCTCCTGCAAAGAAACTTTCACAGAATCACATATCCATGGTGCAAAGGGCAAAAAGAAGCTAGAAGCTGCAAAACTACCTTGTGGATGCTGCTGCTGCAGAAACAAAAATAGGCTCCACGGGGCTGCATTTCAGGTCCAACATTGAGAAATGACAGAAGCACAAAACCAATGATGACAAAGAAAGTGAGGCTCGGCTGCAAAAACATGCTTCTAGTGATGATTCTTAGAAAAGATAAAAGCAAAAGGGAAAGATAGTGGACGGCAGATAGGAATAGAAGAATATACAAATGAGAATGAAGAGCACCTGGGGTATGCTTCTGTTGAGTTGAGATCATATACAACTCGCTTGGCATCTACATTCCATGCTTTAATGCCTCCAATGGAAGTGCCTGTCAGTAACTTTAGTCAAACAGACAATCAATAAAGCATCAAATGCTCAGTCTTCTTTACTTTACAGAACATTGCGACGGACAATTATCAATTCCAAATATAAACATGAAACTCAGCAACATACCAGATGATCAGATTTGCAGAGTCCCACTCAAGTGACATGATCTCAGAAACACAATAGATGGCTGCATTTCTAGATGTTGGTCCTGCTGAATTGTAGGTCCATATCCATCACCACAGCATGAAATTAGTATTTAGTTGAGAGAATAAAGCAGCAAGAGTGTTCAATAGGAGGCAAAAAGTTCATCAAATGCTAATCTTGGAAATGGACACAGAGATAATTCTGAAGCAACTTACGCTTCAGTTTGTCTAGCATGCTCAATGATTTCATCAAGGTATGGATTATAGCCTGAGGAACAACTATCAGAGCAAGCTGTGTAATGATGTTACAGAATCTGCCTGTGAAAACATTTTTTCGGTATTCTTTATCCTGAATTTTAAGTTCTACAAGATTTCATTCATTCTACGAGAGGCCTGTGCATCTTCTGCAAAGGGTGTAATGAGTTACAATATATAACTGACTGTGCCATCAATTGAGGCACTAGCAATATTGTCTCCAAATGCAGAAAAGCGGCTACAACTGATTGGACTTGTATGGCCCAAGAATGAATCCTGGAAAAGAAGGAAATGAGGAACACAGGTTTCAAAAAAGATGGAAAAGAAATAAAGCTCAAAGACGAAAAAAAGGCGCATAAAGATGTAAGAATTTCAACTAGAAAAGAAACATGAAAACTAAGTGTGATCTCTTTCAAAAGAATTCACCTGGAATACCGCTTTCCCTTCTGCAAAATTTTCTTTGTCCAGCAGATCAAATCCACTTTAATGGAAAAATTTATGTAACATCAGCATGGAGGTTGAACCTGCAAGGGCATCTTTATCTAAGCACCCGTGTACAATTCATAGCCTGCACCATACCACCCCAACAAAAGATGGTTTGTTAAATAAAATCATAGTTTGTTCACAACAGCAAAAAGTGCTGTGCCTTCAATAGCTTATTTTATTAACTAGGACAGAAGCTCACGATACTCTCTTAACCTACTTTGTTTGGGTAAATGAACCCGGAACTCTAGCAGCAACTTACCAACTACAGGGTCATCTACAAAAACTCGAGTATCACTGCTTCTACTCTCATCAGCATGATTATTAATTTTAGCTCAAGAAACACAAGATTCCACAACTTGAGCATCGTCCCTAATCTGAAATGACTCTCTTTCTTCCAGCTGTGGTTTAGAATTCACTTGAGCTTCAAAGGACATTCTAGATGGAACAGTCGCTTCTTCTGCACCACTAAAATGGAAAAAAACTACAATTAGTGATAATATCATTTCCTTTCACGTGACATATATAAATGAACTTCAGCACCAATAGCAAGATCATCTCCTTGACAGACACAATAGTGCCTCTTTTTCCTCCAACAATGTCCGAACTTGTGATAACTCGAAACTAAGTTGCCCAACGTCTTTCTTGAGACGGTTCACAGTATCCCTTTCAGAACTGATCTTCAATAAGGCAGGGGTGCCTAACCTCTTTCTTGAGACGGTTTGCAGTATCCCTTTCAGAACTGATCTTCAATAAGGCAAGGGTATGTAGATAAGCTAAGGAAAAACTCAAATCCCACATTTATGCTATGCAAATATCAAGGAGAGAAGTTGAGCCTTCCACCAGTTTTGGTGAGTTATTAGTTGGAAACAGTATAGAATTTGCATTTTCATACACTTTAGCATTCAATTCACTGCATTTTAAAGAACCAGAAGAAAGCTGTCTTACACATTATGTATGCTCAATAAACCAAAATGTTCCAAAAAAATTTCCATTTGCAAATCTTTATTCGAATTAATTCATTATACTCGAAACTCTTAAATTGGTTGGATCCTCAATTTGGAAACTCAACTCAAATGAAAAAAGAATTGTCCCAATTCCATAATCTCTTTTTTATGTACTTGCGGAAATCCATTTTTTAGCAGCCTCCAGCCCGGATCACGCATAACATACATAAAGAAGTTACTAAATAAGATAAGGAGATATTCAGTTTCCTAAATTACATTTCTTTGTTGTTCAATTCATCTTCTATGTAAATGTAGAAGTGTACGAATGCACTATGCATCTCTAGGTATTAGAGAAAAAGATGTAAAGAAACCCTCATGACAGACAAAATACCTGAAGTGTTAAAACTGAGAAAATGTCTTCAAAATCCTTGCACCATAAACAATAACCATACACACTAGTCCTGTTTGTTTCCATGGAATGGGGCATCTAAAAGAAAGTGCTGCAAATAAGGTATCCTCTCCTTTTCATTTATTTACAAGCAGGTTATGTTGGCATTGAGCATGCTCTAGGAGCTAGAAACACAGAAGTACTATAAATCAAGAATAAAATGAGTCGCTTCACTAGTTCATTAATCAAATATTGAAACAAAAATAATAATAACAACAAAAATAAAGTCCAACAACTTTAGGAAGCTAAATGTTACTTAAATCATGAAGTGCAAGAAAAACAATAACTGTAATCAATCTGAAGGCTATTAGTACAATTAAGAATCTCACTCAACAAATTCCTAATAGAAAGGTGTAAAGCATGGAACCACTCCTCAGAAAAGCACACGCGAAACTGTGGATCCAAATGCGGATTCTGCAAGTACGGAATTGCTGGAAGGAATAAAATCAACAAAATCAGCCCGCCCAAAAATCACATTTATTTTAAAAATGACTAATAAAATGAAATAACCAAACCTAGGGAACCCCATCTACCATCTTCGCAGCAAATCATTGCCAAAAACTCCAACATTTGTCTTTCCTTCCACATTTCAGCGCATTGACGATGTAATAACGCAGAATTGACTGGTCCAGTTTCGATACAACAGAAATCAGATTTGAATCGGTATCAGAAAAGCAGTTTTTGAAAAAGTTTAGCAAATCGACCAACTTATCGGCCTCGAACTTGGGGATATAAACAGAAAAAATTAGGTCTAAAATCTTGTCGACTTGAAATCCCTTGCCAATATCAGTTGCTAGCTCTTTCTCTAAAGCCTGGAGAGTGTTGGTGAATCCTCTGAACACTAGAAATTCCCTCACGAGTTCCTCTGCGAATTTCATCTTCTCCATTCTTTCTCTAAGCTGCCGGATTAGAAATTTCAATTGGAAATTAAATTTGTCGCACAAGTGAAATTGATCTAGAAGTCAACCTAGGCGCACTCATTATTGACACTAATTACTAACTGATTGCTGATTTTCCATTTTCCCCCTTTCTTCTACGGATGATTCTGATTAATTGTACTTCCATGACTGTCAGCTTCCCACATATTTCTTTGTTAATTCTCCTTCTACATCTTTTTCTATTCTAGATCTATCCTTTAATGGGCTCACTTCTTCTGTATATCGTTAGTTGTTCAACATAAGTACAAGTCTCCATAGCATAGACCTATTTGCTAATAACTTACCTGCCATTTCTAATGACTTTGGGAGATTTACTTTTCTTGAGCGTCTTGTTGTGTCAGATAATCAACCAAACAGGCGGAATTCCAAATTCCTTTTGGAATTTAAGTAATTTGCAAACATTAGGTCTATCACGGAACAATTTATCGGAAACCCTCCCCTATTTGTTTTACAAGTTATCTGTGGGAGCAAAGGATTCACTAGAGATTTTGCAGTTGGAAGAAAATAAAAGCTATGGCTCATTGCCTGATTTTACCCTATTGTCATCCTTAAAGATTTGCAGTTGTGTGACAATCAATTGAACGGGTCTTTTTCAATAGCTTCGGATAGATTTCTAGGCTTGAATATTTGTATTTATCTGGCAATCAAATCACAGGATTATTGTCGGACTTGTGAGCACTTGTTTCATTAAAAGAACTACTCCTTGGCCGAAATAAACTTGCATCACTACCCGCAAGTCTTTGGCAACTTTCCATGCTTGAGAGTTTGGATGTTTCTTTCAATTCTTTACAAGGAACAATTTCTGATGCTCACCTCTCCAAACTCCAAAACTTGATACAACTGAATTTGTCCTTCAATTCATTGGTCTTGAATTTTGCTGCCGATTGAATTCCTCCTTTCAGTTGGACGTTATAAGACTAGCATCTTGCACAATGGGCACTCACTTCCCCGCGTGGCTTCGAACTCAAACTAATTTTTCTAAGCTTGATCTCTCTTTTGCTGGTATATCAGATGAAGCGTCTAAATGGTTGTGGAATTTTTCTCCAACACTATTTTACTTAAACCTCTCTCACAACTAGATTATTGGTAGGATTCCTAATTTGTCATCAAAATTTGTTCATTCTCTTATAATAGATATTGGTTTTAATAATTTCTTAGGTCACCTACCATTCTTTGTTCCCAATTTCTGGATATTGCAACTTTCCAACTATCACGCCCCAAATTCGGGACATAATACAGCAGTATTCCTAAAGCCAAAAACTTAGAGACACTAAGCCTCAAATCCAACAGAGCTTACTGAATTCCTACAATTTCATATAAATAATTCAAAAATAGATTGTCTCAAATAAATAATTAAATATTTATCTTACAATCAAACTCAAGAACCCAAAACTTCAAAGAAAATTTCCTATGCAACTTAAACATCATATAAAACCTATATAAAAAAGTACCACTCTCAGGTCACCATTCTCAATCCCAATATTGCTTATCTTCCTCGTCTTGTACTAAGTTATCTGCAAAGTGGTGATTGATATCTTATGCGCGACACTTCGCTCAATAAATAAATCTCCTTTCTCTTTCTATCAGATTTGAGCATAAATAAATATCATGAAAAATTATTGAAAACAAATATTCACTTTGCAAAAATATAACAATTAATGTAAAAGTATTTGTTTTCAAAAGTATAACAATTAATGTGCAAATATTCAAGAAATATCTTATCAGAATTTCAGGATATACTTTCAGAGTAATTCAGAATAGAAGTCACACCACTTATTAGAAACTTTCAGTTCATTAATTAACTATGCTCATGAATTTTTGGATTTTAATCGGTTATCTTGACTAAGATCTTAAGTACAACACCATTAAGTGACTTCAAAAATCTTAACTACAATGCCACTAAGGGGCTTCAGGAATTTAAATACAACGCCGCTAAGTGGCTTCAGAAATCTTTTGCTACTGTAACCCCGTAGTACAGTTCCAAAACTTGTTCCTATCGACAGTTTCTCGATTATTCAGAGCATAGATCATTTTTATTATTTATTTTGACAAAAAGTACTACATCTTGTGCAAGTATTTAGAATAATTTTATTTTACATGCTCAGACCCTAAAAAAATAAGTTTTATGCATGCAAAAAAATCCTATAAACAGTTAAATATTTATAAATAGAAAATTCTACAATAAATACCTTTAGATCTAAAAGTCTAATAAAATGAACATATCATTTACTTTTGATGCATAAATCATTCATGCAGAAAAATATTTTCAATAGAAGAATAATAGACTTACACCAAAATCTTAAACCCAAAGTTTCTGTAACGACCCAAAATTTTATATAATTGTTAAATTATTATTATTTATTTTATCAGTTAATTTTAATTATTCGATTAGAATTTTGAATTATTTAATCATGATAAAAATTATATGAGATTCAATTGATAGTTTACAAGATTTTGAGATCAAAAAATGCATTTTATTTATTTTGGGAACCAAATTGAGAGATTTTAAATTATTATTTAAAAAAAAAAAGAAGCATGGATGAAGTCAACAGAACCCCTACCTCCACCATGCTTGCCATGCTTGCTCCATACCCACATCAAGTCAAAACTAATTCTAATTTTGACTTCCCTTTTCTTTTCTTCCTTTTTCTTCTTTCTTCTTCATTTTTCTCCTCATTTTCTTCTTCTTTCCTCCCTCACAACCGAGATCACTACCATCACTGCCACCACCATCGGAGAGTTTTCCTTCAACTAACCACCACCCCAACTCATTGCCCACACCATCGAGACCTTATCTCCACCATCAACAGCGGCAGACAGCTCACCAAAAACTCATGGCGAGAGAGACCGAAAACTTGGAGCAAGTGGGTCTCTCAATTTTTGGTATCAAATAGAGCAAAGTAGGAGTGTTTCAGGTAGCCCTCGACGAGGTGAACACAGTGATATAGTTGCATGGCGGAGATACGCGATGGAGACGGTGAAAATTGGCGGTGGAGCTATTGATCGTAACCAATTCGAGCTGCATTTTGATGAGGTTTTCGGCATCCAAATCAGAGGGTACCATTAGAAAGCTCTTGGCGAGAGAATTCTATCGGTGGTGCTATCTTAATTTTCCGACGGCGGCGGTGATGCGGCGGTAGCGAAGAGGCGGTTTCACCTCCTCAACGCAACGAGCACACTTGTGTCATCGGTTGGTGGTTTGGGAACTTTGATAGCCAACTTTGATTTATTTGGGTGTCTTATATATATGTGTGTGTATATATATATATATACATGCATGTGGATATATATCTTTAATATTGTATCTTGTTAAGATTAAAATTTGAGGATAGATATGCCACTTATTTATATTAGTGAACCCTCCCATGCTTTGGATATGGATGCAAATGGCAAATTTGGACATTATGAAAAGTGACCATAATTGGAAATTATGAATATTGACAAGAACTTGCACTTGGAATCTTGAACTTAGGACTAGATTTGGTTAATATTAGAATTTTGAAACTTTAAATAATTGATGGATTAAGCGGCATTTGACTAAGAATAACTAAATGATAGTAATTGTACTATTGTTATGAATTTGGAATGACATGCCGAGGATGATTATGTATTTTAGGATTAGTTGTTGATTCAGTATTAGACTTGTTAAGGAATCAAGATTAATTGGGAAATAATTGGTCTTATTGAACTCTTTGGCATAGTCTGATTAGGATAATGTTGTGATATATTTCTAAAAGATTACTAGAATTGAATAGGAATGTGACTTTGAAAGTACTTTGTTGATTAGGTGTTGAAGGAATGGATCCTGTTGATCAGTAGATCACGATTGAGGTTATTTTGCTAAAACTGCAAGAGGTGAGGATCTATCCCTCTTGGTACTTGCTATACCTGTGAGGTTCTGCCAATTTGACATCCTATTGAGCTATCTGTTATTGAAATTTATCCCTGTGTGAGTTTATTATTTCTGTACGTTACTCAGAACCATGTTTGGATTCTATTTGTTATTTAATTCTGTTATGAATAAGCTTGTATGGGTTATATATGTTCTGATCTATTTTGCATCTATTGCCTTATCGACATTTCTGTTATCTGATCTGTATTTTGGCCATGCTAGCATATCTATATCTATTATTATTATCTGATGCCTGATAGGCATTGTTTCTGTCTGCTATGATCTGTCCTATCTGAAACTGGTAATGTGCTAGGGACTTTCCCCTAGGCATCTGCATAAGCGGTAATTCTGTTATTTGTATGGTGATTATGAGGCCAAGGGCCGATCCGGGCGATTTGTTTGGTTATGTGAGGCATGCAAGGGACTTTTCCCTTGGTGTCAACGATACGCTAGGGACTTTCCCCTAAGTATTGGCGGTACACTAGGGACTTTCCCTGGGTATCGATGATGCATTAGCAACTTCCCCTGGGCATCAACGGTGCGCTATACAGCTCGTATGGGCATTTGCCATATACCAAACCGTTATGCTTAGGTGATATGTTTGTTTGGTATAAGGTGAATCAGCAATGCACGTCTTAAACTGTCTTTTGAGTGCATCTGCTTTGGGTTTGAGCTGTTTAATTGTTTTTATCTATCTGACATCTGATCTTTGAGCAATAAGGAAGGAGAGTTTCCTGTTTGCTTTTTAGTACTATCTATTTATGTATCTGTTTGATCTGTTCGTTTATATTATGATTTGTCGAGTCGAATCATCCTCAATAAATCCCTTATGCATTCCTCACTAAGTCTTTGGACTTACCTCCCTGTATTCTATGATATCAAACAAGGAAAAGATGGTTCGAGATGGATCTGGAAAGAAATGTATTTGATTTCATTTTGAAGATTGTATAGAACTTAAGTTATGATGTATTGTATTGGGAAGGAAACCTTAGAGATGTTGTGATATGTATGATTGTAATTATAAGATTTTAATGTGTTATGCAGTAAGATATTAATATTATGAAATGTAGTAGATGTTTACTTTTGAAAATTTTGGTTTAAAACTAATTGATGAGCGTGAATGTTATTTTAGAATCTGTGTGAAATAAACTTATCGGCCTTTTGTTAGATTGCGATTCTGATATTTAAGTTTGAATTTGTGTGTTGCCTTGACTGAGGTGTCATCCTGAGGAGGGGTGGTATAGTTTCCTTCAGATTTGATCTACCACTAAAGCCTTCTCTACTAATTCTATGACAGAAACAATAGTATGTTGGCATCCAAGACTAAATTTCCTATGAATCTTCTAAAGAATAGTAGAAAATTGATATTTTTCTCACCTCTGCGTATTGGCTTCTCTATTTCCTAACATAGATGTATGTAGACTACCAGGCTAAGTATTTCAGATAAACTAGAATTCGTATCTTATTGAGATACGAAAGTCACTGTAATTCTAACTCCTTAAATTTGATCAGATCTCAATCCAAAATACTGATAACTGAAAACAATAGAGGTAGTTGTAAAATCTTAACTTCTTAGGATTCTAATTATTTTATACTGTGTCTAGCTATTGTCATAGGTTAGTGATTACAGGAATATGAAATATTAATGAATTTTCGCATGAGAGTAAAGAGGAACAAAAAATAAGGTTCTAGGATTGCATATCACCTATATTTACTTGGTTTTAGCTAACCAACATGACTAGATACCTTATGGGGGTCAAAAACTATCCAAATAGAGTTCTAAGATGATGGGAAGGCCTCTAGAATTATTCATCTATCCATAAATCCGAAAATTCCATAAAAATAAGTTTTATTCATCTTTAACTTGATAATCATGGACCTAAACACGCAATTACTTCATAATAATGTGTGGGTTTATCTTCTACACTATTTATGGGCTTAATCATAATTAAAATAAACTAAATAGATTGGGCTTAATACATCTAACAAGATATGGACCAATTATTAATAGTTCCTTTATAAAAATATAATAAGGGGCTATATTATATTGTCAATTCCCAAAAGAAACCCAATCTTTTAAACATAATATGTCTACCTCTTCACATACAATTCATATAATTATGGCCCAAGTCAAATAACCTTGAATGAAAGGCTAATTTTTAGCTCCAAAATTGATATCCATTGAGCAACTAACTCAAGTATTAATATAAAACTCCATAAATAAAGTTTCATCAAATAATTGTCCTAATAAATTCTACATCTTCAATCATCACCAACAAATCCTAAAAAAAATTAAAACGTGTATCCTTGGAATTGCAAAAAAATACCCAAATGAGTACCAAAATTAGGATCCCATAATTATTTTCTATTAAAATCCCTTAAATATTCATCGACTCCCAAATAAATTTTCATGCTCAAATTCTAGGAGAAGAGCAACCCAATAATATTAGTGAAAAATCAAAATCAAATAATTTTACTCCATAATTTCTACTATCCAATATCATATCTATATTATAATAACTTATATAAAGACTTGGGATATTACACCAACAATAAGTTGCTGGGATCAATTTCATCAATATGCACAATTAATAATGACCTTTGGCTACTTGCCCTCTCAAAGAATCAGTTTTTAGGAGAGCTTCCCAATTGTTGGGGGAACATGATAGGATTATGGATTCTCAATTTGGCTAGCAATAAATTTTATGGAAATGTTCCACATAGTTTAGGCTCCCTTGGTAATCTTGCTACATTGCACTTGCGTGATAATAATTTCTTTGGGGAGTTGCCTTCCACTTTGAAAAATAGCTAAAATTTGAAACTGATGGATGTTGAAGGAAACAAGCTATTAGGAAACATCCCAACATGGATAGGAACACACCTTGTAAATTTGAGAATTCTTAGCCTTGGGCACAATAATTTCTATGGAAGCATCGCTCCAAAAATCTGCTATCTCACTTGGATTCAACTCTTGGACCTCTCTAGGAACTCTTTATCCAGAAGAATTCCTCCATGCTTCAACAATTTCACTTCTTTGGCTCGGAAGAATAGAGCAACTGAAAGTACTATTTTTATATTTGGGGTTGGTTCTTACAGATTATGATCCACTTGATTTCATTGACTATGCATTGGTACAATGGAAAGGACATGAGTCTGCATACCAAAAAATGTTGGGACTTCTCAAAATTATTGATCTTTCGAGCAATACATTAATTGAAAATATCCCTAACGAGTTCTCTGAGATGAGAGCATTAATTTTCTTGAACTTGTCTAGAAATTATTTGAGTGAAACTTAATTTCAGATATTGGTCAAATAGAGATATTAGAATGTCTTGATTTATCAGGAAACCAGTTCTCTAGTTGAGGTTCTGGACTTGTCAAACAACAATCTATCAGGTCATATTACAAAAAGTACTCAATTGTAAGGATTTAATGCGTCTGTGTATGCTAGGAATAGTGAACTTTGTGGCCGCCCTCTAACAAGATGTTCTTGATATGGTCCTAATCCACAAATAACTGATATTGCAAAGCAAGAGAATGTTGATGAGGAAGATGATGGCTTTATAATCCATGAGTTTTACATGTCTATGGTCTTGGGTTTCATTGTTGGATTTTTGCGAGTTATTGGTACTTTGTTAGTCAAGAGCTCGTGGAGAAATTTTATTTTCTTTGTGAGGATCAGAGATTGGTTGTACGTGACAACAATTGTATATGCGGCAAGACTTACGGGCAGCTTAAGGGCCAATATAAGTATATCCAATTCAATTAGTTGACATTCTTTTTGTTTTACTTGGAAGGGGGATTTGTCTTTTTGCATCATTAAAATTCATAGAAGAACTATACCTGTTAATTATTTTATTTTAATAGTAGTTCGAATGTCCAAATTGGAGTGCCTTTCGCCACTTGTATTACTCTCTTGGTAAGAAATTTATTCCACTTGCAATTTCTAAGCTCAAACCTCTTAGTTATTCTATTCATGATTATTTGGTGGTAGGTACACAATTGAGGATGTGTTCTTTAAGTGCTTTAAGAGTAGAAGGAATTTGTTTTGCATTTCAAAGTTAAGAGCTATTTCATCTATGAACAAAAGTACAGTGCTCAACCATATATGAAATTAATTTCCTCTTTTGTTTTAACATACCATTACTATTTTTAGACCTCTCCTTTCCTTAATGTAAAGCATTCAATCTTTTGTACACACAAATGAAGCAATAAGATTATGTAATCTAATTTTCTCACAAATGAAGCATTAGTTCGCCAATAAAATGTGCAAGCCGAAAACTGATCCATTCTTTTTAAAGCCAAGCTAAAAACCATCCATTGGGAAAAAATTTTTTTGAACTTGTTCACTTTTGGTGATGAAGATTCACAGTTAGCATTCATTTTTTCTTGTTTAAACTTGAATCTCTTAAATTTGTTCTATTACAAGTCATTTTGTCCAACAAAATATTTGGCATAGCTCCTTACTGAGTTATGTATTTACCTTTCACAGGCCTTTTTTTTACGTTAAATTTATTTACAACTAATGGCTATCGCAGGGTCTGTCCCCAATTTACACTTGGATGGGAAATGCATTGGGGTGGACGAAAATTTAAACTTTGTTACTTACTAATTAGCCCGATTTTTGGCCCAGTAAAACAAAGAAAATATCCCAAAACAGTGATGATAAGGATCTTTGTGAACAATTTTGGCATATTCAATGAATGTGGTAAAACAAAATTTATAATATAACATAAATAAATTATTTATTTACTTTTTTATATGTTGATATGATTTTGTTATTTTTAATGAATAATTTTTAGAATAAGTATTAGTAAATAATTTGATAAAATATAGAAGGAAAAAGTAAATAATTGAAATGAAACAAAAAAATTAGGGGGAATGAAGAAAAGAAAAGAAAAAACATTTTCATTGCTGAACTCATGAAATAATCATACTTTAATATCTAAAGAATAATGCCATATGCTTAAATCCTGTCATAATTTTTTAATTATTTACAATGTATTTTTTTTATTTTTCTTATCTGCACGCAACGCTCCATTACCTTTAATTAAATCTATTACTTTAATTGAAATAATAAAAACTCTAAAGAACATTTACCCTTAAAAATTAATTAAAAGTGTGCTTGCAATAATTTTTCCAAACATGTCCATACATCTTAAAGTATATTTTTGCACTTTACAATATGCAAACTCAATTGTTAGAAATAAGTTGTTGGTGTGCGGATAAAATAAGGTTTGACAATTTATAAAATATTCTAAGATAAGTTTCATAATATATAAAAGTCATTGATATGTTAGTATATGATAAAAGTATAATAATACAAGTGTAAAAGAGTTAGTTTAAGTATTATATCAACCAATTAAACAACTTTATAGCATGTTTAAAAATAACATGTGAGGTACATTTTATAAATAATGTCTAAGTTCCAAGAATGTTATTTTCTAAAAGCATTGCCAATTAATTTAAGAGATTATAGGATTTTAAACATGTTTGAAGATACTTAAGAGTCAATTATACTACTTTATAAGATGTTTAAAAATAAGATGTGAGGTACACTTTATAAACAATGTATAAGTTTCGAGTATTTTACTTTCTGAGCTTATAAACTTATTTTCTAAAAGTATTACCAAATTAATTTAATAGATTATAAGATTTTAACCATGTTGAAGATAGTTAAGAGCTTATTACTTTAACTGAATATTCTCTAATTGAACCAATCTACTTTTAAAATATATAACATGTTTATTCTCGCAATAAGCACCTTCCTCAATTTTTATAAGCTTGTTCTGAAATCAAAACTGCACAAAAATATTATGCAGTATTCAAAACTTTATTGTATTCCATGACATCGTCCTAACTTTCTGAAAATTTAGTTCATTGAGAAATCATTACTTAAGCCCAACGAATATTGGGAAAAGAAAAAAAAAAAAAGTTGAGAAAAACTAATTGAGAGATCTTTAGTTAACTTAAAATTCTATTTCATATTTTTACAAGCCAGCTAATATGCAATGCCCCATAACGTTATATTAAACAAATCACTTCTTTTTTTTGGCATATGGATTTCCTTTAATTAAGACATATTTGTACTTTTAAAACAAATCATTCTCTCAATTAATGCCACAGAGATTTTTAATTATTCTATTAAATTTAGAAAAATATTAAGAAAGTTGTATTTTTGCAATTTAACTCTTCTGCTTGCATTTGTAGTACAATTTAAATAATTAGGATATATTAGTTGCACAAAAGATTTGAAAAAAAAAAAAAAAAAAAAAGCAAAATATTCTCAGTTTCTTTGTATTACCTCACTCGTGATTCAAAACAAGTATCCACTACAAGAAAATACCCATTCACTAATAAAAAAAAAATTAACAAAGAGGGTTTCATTACTATTTAAAGATAATTGTCCACAGTGAGGGGTGTGCCCAGTGGGTATGCATTCAACATCAACCTAACCGAGTCAAGTACTCGTCCGCATGCATTAATTATAAGCCGAGTTGAAAGCTACCATATATGCTAGTCAAGGAGGTCTTTGTGGAAAAAAAGAAGCATCGACCACCAAGTAATGATGAAAAATGAGTAGGTAACAGTGGCAATTAAGCACCAGATGCTTAATTACTGTTAATACTGTGGAAGAATTTTCTTCTTTGACAATGGTTTGCCTCTTATTCTTATATGTGCTGTCAACCATCTTAGGTAGAATCATTCTCTTTGATTGTCCAAAATTAAATAATTGAAAGTGTTTCACAATCAAATCAGATTCTTGAATTGTTTTATTTTTGTTTCATTTCATTTGAAGGCATAATCTCTGAAGGTAACATCAAAAGTCTTCAACTTACATGCATGTCAATTGTTCCTTTTCCATTAGATGCCATAATGGGGATATTGCCTTCAAACTTTTATCTCAGGGCATTAATTAATGTCAAGGAATTATTTGAGAGGAAACGCAAAATCAACAATATTGGTCAAATGGAGAAAATAATATTTATAATTAGATTATGCAAAGAAGAAAAGATCATGATAAATAATTTTGAAATATAAAATTTTGAATTGTTTTATTTTCCTATACCAAAAAAACCACTTCAAGCGCTTCATAACATTATTCTAAATCAATCGTATCATTCAAAGTTGGTATTCAACCTTCAAAAAAGATGTTTTTAGACAATGGTAGTCAAAATGTTAATGTTTTGTTTTTTTATAGTTTTTGTTGGTCATCAATTGTATCATCGAATAATTGTAAGGATTGCCTTCAATAAGGTTGAAAAGAAGTAAATACTCATGAAAATCTTTATTAAGAAACTCATGGAGAATTAATGCTTGTTTTAATTTTTTTTACAAGATCAGATATTGGCTATACGTGTAATAATTATATATTTCAATTATGGGCCAATAAGAGTGTATCTAATTTAATTATTTGACACCCTTTTATTTTAATGAAAAGGCAGATTTTCTGATTTCATTATTCGACTCACATAAGAACTAAACCTATCAGTTATTTGGTTTTATTATTCTTTAACCATGACTTTGCCTCTTAATTCTTTTATGTGCTGTCAATTATCTTTGATAGAATCATTCTGTTGAATTTGAATGTCCAACATTGAATATTTGGACATGTTTCACACAATCAAATCACAGTCTTTAACTGTTTGATCTTTTTATTTTTTTCTTTCATTTAATTTGAAGGCATAATCTCTCAAGCTTAGATCAAAACTCTTCAACTAATTACATGTGAAGTGTTAGAATTAATTTATCTTTTGACGCACTGGCCTTGCTTGCATTGTTCTTTTTCCATTGAAATTTATAAGGGGGCCATTGGCTTCAAACTCTAAGGGCATTAATTAACATCAAGACGATGCATAATATCAACATTGGTCACCATGGAGAACATAATATTCATAGTTTATGTAGAGAAGAAAAGTGATTTCGAATTATAATAATTAGAATAATTTTTTCCTTCTCTTTCATTATATATACCAAAACAACCACTTCAAACCTTTCGTAGCTGCTGCATTGGTACCAAATCAATTGTGTCTTTCAAAATCAATATTCAATATTTACAGAAGTTGCTTTGAAACAATACTGATCGAAATTTTAGTATTTCATTTTTTTAATGATTCTTATTCGTCATCAACTTTGGTCTATACTTATGTAAATTAGCAATTTTGACACATTGATCAATGACTGTATTAAATTTCTTATAGCATGAAATAAATAAAACTATTTATTTTCTTTCTTAATATGTTGCTATATTTTTTTATTATTTCAATACAGAAATTTTAGAATAAAATAATAGAAGGAAAAATAAAAAAATAATAACTGCAAAGAGAAAATAACATTAGAGAGAAGGAAGGAAAGAAAAGAAAACTATATTGTCATTGTTAATGTCGTGCATATATAAATACTGTGACCATTTTTTATTTACAATTTATCTTTTTTTTTTTCTTTTTCTTTTTATCTTCAACCCTCCTTTACCTTTATTTAAATCTACACTTTAATTTTAATAATTAATAAATACTTTTAAAAACATTTATCTTAAAATATCAATTAAAATTGTGTTTATCTATAATTAATTTTTTCAAGTGTATCCATGCATCTTACAATATATATTTTAAGTCTGTAAGATGTAAACTCAAGTTTTAAAAATAAATGGTTAGTGTTTAGAGAAAATAAGACTAACAACTTATAAGATATTTTAATATAAGTTTTATAATGTACAAAAATCATTTGATATGTTAGTGGGGGAGTTCTGGCATCAATCATGCTTATAAGTGATTAACCATAGTCATAGTCTAAAATTATGACACTCATACATTGTTAATTTTTCTACTACAAGTAACTTGTGCATTACTATTATTAGAATTAAATTTATTTGTTGGCCTAAAGATTTGATCCTGGGTCTAATTAACACATCTAAA
The DNA here is from genome assembly GCA_018894105.1 of Jacaranda mimosifolia. Taxonomy (NCBI): domain Eukaryota; kingdom Viridiplantae; phylum Streptophyta; class Magnoliopsida; order Lamiales; family Bignoniaceae; genus Jacaranda; species Jacaranda mimosifolia. The sequence goes on along the minus strand of CM032125.1, from coordinate 35,693,003 downwards.
TGATAAAAATGCTGAAGTTGGGATTTGACCTTGGGTTCCTTAGTTAATGAAAAAGTCAAGTGTAGAATTCTTAACTTATAAAAAATAGATATAATTTTAAAAAAAACTTTTAAAATTTTAAATTAAAAGAGAATTGTTTCAAATCAATTTTTATTTGGGTTAATTACATAAAATCCTCTAAAGTTTGACTCATTTGTAAATAAAACCAAAAAAATTACAAGACTCCATAATTTTGTTTTGTCTGAAATTTTTAAAAAAATTATTAGCCTCCTTTAACAAATTTGTTGACATCATCCAAAATTATGTGAAAGTTCAAAAATGTGTTCCAATAATTGTTCACATTATTTTTGAGGCAAAAATGCTCTAGAACCTATTTGTAATATTTTTTATACTATGGTGTAATTCTAACATTATCTAAATTACTAATAAAATTTAAATATATTTTATTTTTATAAAATTATTTAAATATTGAATTCAAGTTGAATTAAAAATAAAAATAAAATACATAGACATATATAAACAATTTCATCAATTTTAATTAACTTTATTTATTAATTAAAACTAAAAGAGGTAAAAAATAGAAAACAAAATAAAGTAAATCAATCTCTTAAAAGATATAATTTTACAATGTTATAATTATATAAAATATACATGTAGTTATATATGTGTGTGCTTAAATATGTATACATAATATATAAGTGTGTATATATATATGTATCCATAATATAAATATGTATTATTTAAAAAGAAATTGAAGAGTTTTTTTGGTATTTAATTTCTAATTTTTTAGTGAGGGTTATGATATATTTTTGTAGATCTTTTTATAAATAGATAAAATTTTTGGGGATGTTCATAAATAGATAAAAGTTTTCATTAAAAGTTTCATGGAAAATTTGGAGGAGGACCAAAAGTGTTAAAAAATTTACAAAATTTGTGCCAAAAGTGTTCAACACCAATTCAAGGGTCACAGTGCACGCAGTCAAACTATGGGACAACAAAGATAATTTTTCATATATATATATATATATATATGTATACATGTGTGTTTAAATATACACACACATATAATATAGTGTGTATATATTCACATTACAAATATATATTAGGGTAAATTACAGCTACCACCACTGGGTTTGATGTAATTATGAAAAAAAAAATTATATTTTTTGGTCCTATAGTTTAACTGTGTGTGCACTGTTAGTCTCGAGCTTATGGCATTCAACACATTTGATCCAAATATTCATAATCTTTTAAAACTTTTGGTCCTCCTCCCAATTTTTTGTTAAAATTTGGATGGAAACTGTTATTTATTTTTAAAAAACCCTTAAAATTTTATCTATTTATGAAAAGACCCACACAATATAACTTTAACCATTATAAAAAAATTAAAAATAATAAAAAATGAGAAATTAAATACCACAAAAACTCTATAAAAAAATATTTTAAAATAAATATATATTTATACATATGTGATAATACACATTTATATTATGTATATATATTTAAACATACACATATATATAGGCATTATATAACTACATACATACAAATATATTATATATGAACCCCACCTCCAACCCCACCCCCACCCCCACCCCCACCCCCACCCACACCCACACCCAAATCCAGGTGGCTGGCCATGTGCAGGCAGCCTCGCCGCTGCCCCCTACCCAGCAGTGACCAGCCCGGCTGGCGAGCGTTTTGGTGGGTGGTTGGGGAGGGGGGCGGCGCAATGGTGGTGGTGCAAGTGGGGAGCCAGCTCAACTGTGGGCTGGTTCCTGGCGGGGTATTGGGGGAAGAGGCGGGTTGTGAGTGGGTGCGGGGCCGGAGGGAAATGGAAGGGGGTGGCTGGTGGGGTGGGGGTTGGGAAAGAAAAAGAAAATCCTTTTTTTATTATTTTGTTTTTTAAATTTTTATTTATTTATTTTTAAACTAATTCATTAAGTACTAATTTAAATATTATCATTAAGTATTAATTTAATATTACATACAATATTAATTTCTTCTATATTTTATTTATTTAAAATTATTAAATGATATAGTAAAAAATAATTTAAATTTTGCTAAAATAATTAAAATCATAAAATTATGTGTCTAAAATTTTTAGAATTATATTTTTGGTTTTGAATTATTAAATTATTTTAGATATACTTATTATTTTAATACTATGAAGTACGTAATTTCAAATTATATAATTATATCTTTTAAGAGATGGGTTTAATTTTTTATTTTTTTTGCTTTTTATTTTTCACTTATTTTGATTTTTAATTAATAAATAAGTTAAATAAATTTGATTAATTAATTTATATATATATTTATATTTATAATTTTTATTTTTATTTTTTAATTCAACTTGAATTTAAAGATTATTCAACAATTAAACAATTTTATTAGTAACAAAGTATATTTAAATCTATTATGAGTAATTTAACAATGTTAAAATTATGCATGGTATAAAATTCGAATATTTCAAATAGGTTTTAAGGGTATCTTTGTTTCAAAAATAATTGAAAAAGTTATTGGAGAATATTTTTTAATTTCCACTTCAATAATGTCAACAAATTTATTAATCGAAGCTAACGGTTCTTTAAAAATTTAAGATGAAATGAAATTAGGTAGTCATTGTAATTTCTAGTTTATTTGTAAATAAGTCAAACCTTAGGGTTTTATATGTAATTAATTCAAATAAGAATATTAAAAATATTAATGTTTAACAGAATGTCTGACATTTTCTATCAATTTTAATGATAGAGGACTAAATGTATTAAAAAATTATGAAATTTGGATTAAATTTGTGTTGAATGTCATAAGTTCGGTATTAACAGCATAACACAGTTAAACTATGGGACTGAAAGTGTAATTTTTTCTTATGAAAAGGTCCTCATTTTTTCAAAAATTACAAAAAGCTACCTAAAATGATAAATCTAATTGTAATATAGACCAAATTTGCAAAATATCTAAAATATCCCTAACAAAAAAGCAATTGAAAAAATAAAAATGCTGAAAATAATTTGATGGTTAAAGGCCTAAATGCCTCTCTATGTATTGTGATATATTAAAATTTTGAATTATGTTAAATAGTTATATATCTAAAATAATTTATTTATATAATTAAATTTATTTAATAATATTAAATAAAAAATATATTTGCTAGTTAAGTTACATATTAAATATTATTTATTTAAATAAAAAATAAAAAATAGTTAACTTTGTTAATTAATTAAAATAAAAATAAATAAAAAAATAAGAACTATACTAATTAAGAATAAATAAGGAAAAAATTTAAATATACATCTTTTTAATTAAGTTATTTATTAAGTAAAGTAGATAAATTTTTAAATTTAATTATATCACTTATTAAAATAATAATTACATAAAATACTTAAATTATTTATTCATGTAATAAATATATCTAAAATAATTAATCAAATTTAGTTGCATTTATTGATTAATTAAAAGCACAATAAATAAAAATTTAAAAAACAATACTATTTAGGAATAACTAAGCAAAGAAAAATTAAATATATATTTATAAATAAATTAATGATAATTTAAAATAAAAAAATAATTTTTTAAAAAAATATGAAAAATAAAATCCACCCCAACCACCCTAAAAAAATTAGGGTATCATTTTAATTTCCCTGGGTTTATTTGCAAAGGAGTCAAACCTTAGGATGTTTTATGTAATTAATTCAAATAAAAATATTAAAAATGTTAATATTTAATGGAGAATGTGGTCTTTTCCATCAATTGTAACTGTGGAGGACTATCATTATTCAAAGAGTTAATTAGAAAAAAATCCCTAATCCTACTTTCAATTTAGTGATCAGTCCCCATTTGAATTATTTCACACAAAACTCCCCACTTTTTCACAAAAGTTAGGAATTACTCCCCATATCTTTCAGAAAGACCAGTATACCCTTGCAGCTGGAAAAAACAACAAAAAAACCTCAAAAATGCGTTCTCTCTTAAGAAGAACGCTTCTTATTTTCTTTATTGTCTTGAATCCAACCTTTCTAAGCGCCAAAAGAAAAGGGCGCGAAACCGTTCCTCTACCACTGTCGCGAGAAGAAGAAGAAGAAGAAGAAGAAGAAGTGGGAAAAAAAAAACAACAACAACAAAATTTCTGCCATTTTACTGCGACAATGGAACGAAAAACAGCTGCAAAGAGAAGCGAAGTAAAAAAACAAGTGACTGAAAGGAACAAAGGTATGTTTTCTGCATTTGAAACTTCAAATGTCCGTGATTTTTCAGTGTTTCACTCATTTCTTGTCTATTTTCTCATGTTTAGGGTTTTTATTCATTTTTTAGTCGTTAAATAGTTGGACCCATTTGATATATGGTTTCTATTGTGAGATTGGAAGTTCTGATTTGTACTTGAAGGTCATGAAAGTTGCACTTCACCTTTAAGGGATTTATACTTCTTTTTAAACAAAAAGTGTACGGAAAAATTATATTTTAAAACTATCTGAATGTGGTGGTGTGTTATCTGTAGTACAGAACTTGAAAGCATGCAGTATACATTAGCAAAAGTGTAGTATATAATGTGGGTAGCTTCAGTACAATTTGGAAGCAAATGTAGTATAAAACAATCAAATTGGTAGTATACTTTAGATATAAGTGTGGAATATAATCTGAGTAGGCGCAGTACATTTTAGTAGCAAAGCAGTATAAAACATTCAAACGAGCAGTGTACTTTAGGCATAGGTGTTATATATGATCTGTTGCAGCAGTACATTTTAGAAACAAATGTATGTAATATAAAGTATTCAAACTTGCAGTATACATTAGGCAAAAGATAGTATATAATGTGAATAAACGCATTACCTTTAAAAAGCATCTGGAGTACACTTTAGCCAAAAGTGCTGTATAAAACATCTATTGGTGCAGTACACTTTAGGCATAAGTATAGTATAAAGCAAACTGCCAGTACGGTTTAGGCAAAAATGTAAGTGCAGGGCATTTCAGACACAAATGCAGTATACAATCTGTTTTGTAGAAGTACATTTTAGAAACAAATTTATGTGGTATAAAGCATTCAAGATTGCAGTATACATTAGGCAAAAGGTAGAATATAATATGTGCTATATTTTAGAAGCATTTGGAGTACACTTTAGGCAAAAGTGTAGTATAAAATCTCCATTGGAGCAAAGTAGTATAAAACATGCAAACTGGCAGTACACTTTAGGCATAAGGGCAGTATGAAGCATTCAAACATGCAGTACATTTTAAGAGCATCTGGAGTACACTTCAGACAAAGGTGTAGTATAAAATCTCTGTTGAAGCAAATTAGTACAAAACATGAAAACGTGCAGTACACTTTAGACATAAGTGTAGTATGAAGCATTAAAACCTGCAGTACATTTTAAGGGCATCTGGAGTACACTTTGGACAAAGGTGTAGTATAAAATCTCTGTAGGTGCAGTACATTTTAGGAACAAATGCAGTATAAAGCATTCAAGATTGCAGTATACATTAGGCAAAAGGTAGAATATAATCTGTGCTACAGTTTAGAAGCATTTGGAGTACACTTTAGGCAAAAGTGTAGAATAAAATCTCCATTGGAGCAAAGTAGTATAAAACGTGCAAACTGGCAGTACACTTTATGCATAAGTGCAGTATGAAGCATTCAAACATTCAGTACATTTTAATAGCATATGGAGTACACTTTGGACAAAGGTGTAGTATAAAATCTCTGTTGAAGCAAAGTAGTACAAAACATGAAAACGTGCAGTACACTTTAGGCATAAGTTTAGTATGAAGCATCCAAACATGCAGTACATTTTAAGAGCATCCGGAGTACACTTTGGACAAAGGTGTAGTATAAAATCTCTGTAGGTGCAATACATTTTAGGAACAAATGCAGTATAAAGCATTCAATCTGACAGTACACTTCAGGCATAAGGGTAGTATGTAATCTATGTTGCTGCAATATATAATAGCAGCATTTTAGTACATAAACATTCAGCCTGCATTATACATTAACTTAAAATGTAATATATAATCTTAGCATATGCAGCACATTTTAGAAGAAACTGAAGTATAAAACCTTTATTACTGCAGTATACATTAAATGGAACTTTAGTATATAATCTGTATAGAATAACTGAAAGTGTAGTATATATTATGTGTTTCTATAGTACATTTTTGAAGATATTTTAGTAGAAAATATTCATGCTTTTAGTACACACTATCTAAAAGGGTTACTTTATTATTTGTTAATATACTATTTTTTTTTTGGCCTTGCAGCAAAGCCAAGACGTTGTGAGGTCTGTTCTCGTTGCTCCCCCCAATATTTTCATAGTAAATTGGAGCTTGTGAAGTCCAAGATGGGGTCCAAACATTTTGATGCATTGAAGAAGACCCCTTTCTATATATACATGGATATGCCGAAGTTAAGTTCAAGTTTCATTCGACTTGAAGCTATACTTAGGAGGTTTGACCCAAAAAAGCTCTCATTTCATTTTGCGGAGGGGGTTGAGGTTCCTTTTTCTGCAGCTGAATTTTCAATGGTTTTAGGGTTGCCACATGTGGGGCAATCTGTTGACATAACATTGAAGATAAAGTCTTCAACTTTTGAGCGGCTTTTTTCTGGAAAGCTGCAGAATATAACTAGATCTGAAATAGCTAAAAAACTTGAGGAGTATGTATATAAGGATAGTGTGGAGGACTTAAATGATTTTTCTAGGTTGTACATAGTTTTTGTTTTTAATTGTATTTTGTTTCCAACATCTAATTACTGGACTCCACGATTTCTCCTACCATACTTGGACAATTTGTCCAGAGTTGGTCTGTATGCATGGGGCAAAGCTGCATACAGGTTTCTTGTGCAAGATATGAGGAACCATTTAGGAGTAGGTGGAAAAACAAGAAAGAAGTACATTGATGGGTGTACAGTAGGGTTGATGGTAAGTGTTTGCTTCATTTTTCTAATAGCATTGATTATATTTATATTGAAGTGAGTATAATTTTTAGATTTATGAATGACAGGCATGGGTTTATGAACGCATCCCATCACTAGCTACACCAGTGAGTTTGTTTGAGTTTCCACGCTTTTACCGGTGGAAGGATAGCAAACTCCCACAAAATGTGGAGCAGGCAGAGAAGAAGTTGAAGCAAGTTACAGCAGATATGGTAATAATTGTAATAATTCATTATTTGTTGTTTGTATAATAATTTGAATTTGATAATTATTTCCATTGTAATAGGTTGTAGACCTCAACCCTGCTCCAGAGGAGTTAGAATTGGCAGATTTGATCAAGAAATCAGAGGCTGCCAGTACTGTCATGAATGAAGTCCATGTCTGTGATCATACAATATATGAAGCAATGATTGCAGCGAACGGAGAAGAAATTAAATCATTGAAAGAAAAAATTGCTTCAATGGAATACATGGTAATGAAGGAGCAGGGTGAGGAGGAGCATCCAACTGAGGAAGAGACTAATGCGGTGGAGCTTGAGGAGGAAGTTGGTGAATATGTGCATGAGGGGGTACTTGATTTGGTACATGATGCACAGAAAGAAAGGGATGATTCTGAAGACATGGTGGATGAAGAAAGTCGAACCAAAAAACGTCATGATCCTTCAGATTCCCCCAGACCATTGAAGACAGCACATTATATACCAATTGAAGGGGCTGAGTTCGAGGAATATGAGATTGAAGTGGCTAATGTCATGTCTTCGATTGTGACAAATGTGCGCAATCGAGAAGATAGGAAGCGAAAACAGAAATCTCCAGATTTTGTCAGCCCCCCCAGCACCACACCAGCCAAAAGAGCAAGACAAGTGACAAAGACCTACCGTGCTCGTCCTCGTGCACGAAAAAATAAAGAACAAGAGCAGAAGAAGGTGTTGTACACTACTTAATGTTTTATTTTTTTCCTACTTGCATTTCATTTGTAAACTGTCTGTTTGTAATAAGTATTATGATATCTTATACTTGATGGGTTGATATTTGCACTTAATGGATGATGTCTTATACTTCATATTATTGATACTTGCACTTATGTGCTCATCTTTTCTACCTCAGCAGTTGACACTTTACACCTTTTTATGGGCTTGAGTTTTGTACTCCATGTTGGGGTATTTGTACTTCATGTGCTCGTCTATTCTACCTCAGCAGTTGATACTTTGTTTTTATGGGCTTGAGTTTTGTACTCCATGTTGGTGGTATTTGTACTTCATGTGCCATCTATTCTACCTCAGCAGTTGACACTTTACACCTAATGTGCTTGAGTTTTGTACTCCATGTTGGTGGTATTTGTACTTCATGTGCTCATCTATTCTACCTCAGCAGTTGACACTTTACACCTAATGTGCTTGAGTTTTGTTCTCCATGTTGGTGGTATTTGTACTTCATGTGCTCATCTTTTCTACCTCAGCAGTTGACACTTTACACCTAATGTGCTTGAGTTTTGTTCTCTATGTTGGTGGTATTTGTACTTCATGTGCTCATCTATTCTACCTCGGTAGTTGACACTTTACACCTATGTGCTTGAGTTTTGTACTCCATGTTGGTGAAGTCTGTACTTTCATGTGTTTATCTTTTATATTTCAATAGTTAATACTTGGTTCCTATGTGCTGTGTTTGTACCCCAGGTGGCACATGAACCAACCCAGGTGGCAAATGAACCAATCGAAGTGGCACAAGATTCAATCCAGGTGGCAAAAGAACCAATCCTGGTGGTAGATGAACAAGTCACCCCAAAGACTGAAGTGGCCGATCCCTATAAAGGAAGGACTGATTATAGAGGACTTGCTCTTATTCCAGTAGAAGAGCGAGAAGTCATCGACCACTTTGTCGGAAGAGATAATTTGAGGTAACAAAATTTGCTTATTGTTTTTCTATTGGATAAACTGGTATCTGAACACACAATTAACAATTGTGTAGGGTAACCGTCTGGGAAGGAGCAAGACATCTTCTGAATGGAAGAGACTTTTGTGAGCTCTTATTTGGAGGAGAACTTACCGGCGACATAGTGGACTGTTACATGTCGATATTATGTAGCCCATCTTTTAGCAACAACTGTCAGCACAAGGTGTGGTTTACGTCCTCAATAGCGCAGGTATATAACAGTTTCCTAACTTAATTTAGTACACGGTGAGAGATGAGTCTAACCATTTGTTTTATATTTCATAGGCTGATATATTAGACCGAATAGATGAACGCAACATGAAGGATATTACGGATGAAGAATTTGTGGAGATGATGCTTAAGCTTAACAGCTTCACCTGTTCAGATTTGGAAGAGCTGACGGTAGATGTTTTAAACAACTGTCGCTACATAATCCTACCGATTTGCCGGCGCCAGCACTGGTTCTTAGTTGTCCTTGACACATCCACTCGTTCTTTTTTATACATGAATTCAATAATGGCCCCCAGATACAAACCGATAGCTGTTGCCATTGTAAGTTTGCTTTCTTTCCGTACGATTTCCCATTGCAAATTTGTGGAGTCAACAATTGACAAATTTTTTGTAGGCTTCATTTTATTCTCGGTACATTAGGCTTTCACTGGGGAGTCGTGTGGATGAAAAGCTACAGCAGAGGAAAAGTAGGCAGCAAGTGGGTACAGTGGATTGTGGTGTCTATGTATGCCTTTGGGCAGAAGGTTTTGCTAGGGACACCCCCGTGTTCTGGAGGAATGCTGGAACAATTAATGTTGATAAATATCGTGCGAAAATGGCGCATAGAATATTAACTCATGAAAATGCCAGGATTTGAAGCACTTATATGTAAATACATGTGTAACTTGAAGCATAATTTGTTTATAATATTGTTTTGTAGCTAAGTGTAATTTTCCAGTAACTATTTATAACTTAAATTCAACTGAAACAGGGCTGGGAATTTGAATACAAACTTGGGGGCAATGAGGTACAAACCAGGGAAAATGAAAGTATAAAATGTGTTTCGGGGACGGACACTCAAATTCTATTGAGATAAGGCGGGGATCCTGAGTACAATTCATGAAAACTGGAGTACAAATTGAAACAGATGGTGTATAAAATGGGCTTCGTGGATGTACACTTCAAGAGAATTAAAATCGGGTGGCAGATTCGAGAGCATTTTGGGGGCAATGAGGTACAAACCAGGGAAAATAAAAGTATAAAATGTGTTTCGGGGACGGACACTCAAATTCTATTGAGACAAGGCGGGGATCCTGAGTACAATTCATGAAAACTGGAGTACAAATTGAAACAAATGGTGTATAAAATGGGCTTCGTGGATGTACACTTCAAGAGAATTAAAATCGGGCGGCAGATTCGAGAGCATTTTGGGGGCAATGAGGTACAAACCAGGGAAAATGAAAGTATAAAATGTGTTTCGGGGACGGACACTCAAATTCTATTGAGACAAGGCGGGGATCCTGAGTACAATTCATGAAAACTGGAGTACAAATTGAAACAGATGGTGTATAAAATGGTCTTCGTGGATGTACACTTCAAGAGAATTAAAATCGGGCGGCAGATTCGAGAGCATTTTGGGGGCAATGAAGTACAAACCAGGGAAAATGAAAGTATAAAATGTGTTTCGGGGACGGACACTCAAATTCTATTGAGACAAGGCGGGGATCCTGAGTACAATTCATGAAAATTGGAGTACAAATTGAAACAGATGGTGTATAAAATGGGCTTCGTGGATGTACACTTCAAGAGAATTAAAATCGGGTGGCAGATTCGAGAGCATTTTGGGGGCAATGAGGTACAAACCAGGGAAAATAAAAGTATAAAATGTGTTTCGGGGACGGACACTCAAATTCTATTGAGACAAGGCGGGGATCCTGAGTACAATTCATGAAAACTGGAGTACAAATTGAAACAGATGGTGTATAAAATGGTCTTCGTGGATGTACACTTCAAGAGAATTAAAATCGGGCGGCGGATTCGAGAGTATTTTGGGGTCAATGAGGTACAAACCAGGGAACATTAAAGTACAATCTGCAACAAATAAAGTATAAAATCTGTTTTGTTCAAGTACACTTATTGTAAATGAATAATTATTCTCCACTAATTGTAATGATGGGCAAGTACAATAATTTGAGAGCATCGGATTTGGTGTTGTACGGATTTGCTATGTTTCATAAGGTGGATATGTTCGACAAATTCTCATTTGTTTACATCCATGAAAGCATAGGTATTCTTTCATTACCGCGATTGATAACATTCATCCGTTGAACACTACTGAATAACAACTGAAAATTCTTAATATTATTTTATTCATATTATAAAATATTTTGGTGATTAACTACCAAGAATTCAAAATCAAATCTTTGAACAAATTTCATTGCCCAAGAATATTAGTAAAATTTTGAAGATATTAAGTACAAAGTTGCCCAAGAGAGGTGCAAATGGGGCCAAATCAGGTACAATTATCCAGTTTTGAGGTACAAATATTGGCTACTTTACTAAACAACATGCTAGGCTGCTATGTTCGCGATAAATCACCCGCTTCATTGCCCAAGCGAGGTGCAAATAGGGCCAAATCAGGTACAATTATCCAGTTTTGAGGTACAAATGTTGGCTACTTTAGTAAACAACATGCTAGGCTGCTATGTTCACGATAAATCACCCGCTTCATTGCCCAAGCGAGGTGCAAATGGGGCCAAATCAGGTACAATTATCCAGTTTTGAGGTGCAAATGTTGGCTACTTTACTAAACAACATGCTAGGCTGCTATGTTCACGATAAATCACCCGCTTCATTGCCCAAGCGAGGTGCAAATGGGGCCAAATCAGGTACAATTATCCAGTTTTGAGGTACAAATGTTGGCTACTTTAGTAAACAACTTGCTAGGCTGCTATGTTCACGATAAATCACCCGCTTCATTGCCCAAGCGAGGTGCAAATGGGGCCAAATCAGGTACAATTATCCAGTTTTGAGGTGCAAATGTTGGCTACTTTACTAAACAACATGCTAGGCTGCTATGTTCACGATAAATCACCCGCTTCATTGCCCAAGCGAGGTGCAAATGGGGCCAAATCAGGTACAATTATCCAGTTTTGAGGTGCAAATGTTGGCTACTTTAGTAAACAACTTGCTAGGCTGCTATGTTCACGATAAATCACCCGCTTCATTGCCCAAGCGATGTGCAAATGGGGCCAAATCAGGTACAATTATCCAGTTTTGAGGTACAAATGTTGGCTACTTTAGTAAACAACATGCTAGGCTGCTATGTTCACGATAAATCACCCACTTCATTGCCCAAGCGAGGTGCAAATGGGGCCAAATCAGGTACAATTATCCAGTTTTGAGGTGCAAATGTTGGCTACTTTAGTAAACAACTTGCTAGGCTGCTATGTTCACGATAAATCACCCGCTTCATTGCCCAAGCGAGGTGCAAATGGGGCCAAATCAGGTACAATTATCCAGTTTTGAGGTACAAATGTTGGCTACTTTAGTAAAGAACTTGCTAGGCTGCTATGTTCACAATAAATCACCCGCTTCATTGCCCAAGCGAGGTGCAAATGGGGCCAAATCAGGTACAATTATCCAGTTTTGAGGTACAAATGTTGGCTACTTTAGTAAACAACTTGCTAGGCTGCTATGTTCACGATAAATCACCCGCTTCATTGCCCAAGCGAGGTGCACATGGGGCCAAATCAGGTACAATTATCCAGTTTTGAGGTACAAATGTTGGCTAGTTTACTGATTCTTTGCAAGTTCGACGATTATGCCATGTTCTACCACACCTCTTACACTTAATGGCACGCTTCTCAATCTGTGATGGAATCCTCTGTGTCCTTCTCCGCCCAGGCTGAGATCGACAATCAGGTGCATGAATGACGTCGTCATCATCTACATGGAACATATGCATATCAAACGTAGGAATAGGATTTATAACTGCTTGGTATGCTTGTTGATACATCTCAACTCGGTAGTATTGATCTGTGAAGTCATATGGTGAAAGTGACTTTGACTCGATAGAAGCACAAGCATGTATGCATGGTATCTTATCAATCTGCCATGCTCCGCAAGAACAAACTCTGTTATGTAAATCTATAGCATACGATTTGTCTTGCTCAATCACCTCAAAGCTCCAACCGCTAGACATGACAACTTTTAAGTTGCGAGAGCGCATATGATTGATTGCCAACTTTTTCTCTTGCTTGGGACATAATTGACCAACCATCTTATGAGATTCTTCTCTCCTACCATGCATCATAACCATTATTTGCATGCGTATGTGATCAACCATGGCTGCAACTGGCATAAATCGGGCTGGTTTAACCCAATTATTCCAACATTCTGCTTGATTATTGTTTATTACCCCCCATCGATCTCCACTGAATAAGGAGTTTGCCCAACAGGTTGGGTCAGACTGCATAATAAAGTCTCTGGCAAGCGGCATTGACTCTAAGATGCTGTCTATATGTCGGGTATACTCCTGCCTTGTAGGCGCATATGCAGCTTTCATAAAAATAGAACACCAATGTTTCTTGTTATGTAGAGGGTACTTCCTTAATACCTGAATTCAAAATAATAGAACAATAATGGGCTTAATGTTATGAAGTAGAGCTTATTTCACATAATTATCTCACAAACAGAGATAGAGCACACTTACTTGTTTCTTGAAGTTATCCACTAAGTGTCTCAAGCAATATGCATGATGGCTACCGGGAAATATCATGGGGAGGGCCTTAAGAAGACCAGGATGTCGATCGGAGAAGAAAGTAAACCTTGATAAGCCAGGCAAATATTCAGAATCTAAGACACTTCTCAGCTTTAAGCAGAACCACTCCCAATTCATATCATTTTCAGAGTCAACAACTGCATATGCTAACGTGAATAAGTCATCATTGGCGTCCTTACTGACTGCGCTGAGTAAGACTCCTTTGAATTTATTTTTAATATGGGTGCCGTCCAAGAATATCAATGGCCTGCATCCCCTAAGAAAACCAAGAAGGCAGGCACTAAAACAAATAAATAGCCGACGAAATTTTCGACTGATTGGGTCAATCTCACAGTCTGCAATACTTCCATTGTTTGTTCTATTCACAGCATCACAGTACCACCTCAACTTATCATAAGATCCCTTCTCAGCTCCATGGATGTCATGCATAGCTAATTCCTTACCCATCCATGCTTTATGGTACCTAAGTTCCACACCATATTCTCTGTGGATATCTTTCAATATGGTGCAGGGCCGATAACATGGCTCTGATCTCAATTTATTCTTCACTACATTAGCAACCCAAGCGGAATCGGCTTTAGGATGTCCCCTTGTCCGAAGATTAGCCTCACCACATGTGTGCTCTAGATTACATTTTCGAATGCCAAATAATTTATCAGCTTCATGCCTTGATGCATAGATTCTCCATTTGCAATTTTCATCACTGCAAACGGCTATGATTTTTTTGCTGTCATTTTTCTTGTATTTAAATGACCGCAAAGTAGACACTGCATAATTCTTAAGCATAATTCTGAACTCGTGAGCATCATTGAATGTTTGACCCTCCCCATATATGCAATTCCTCCATGCATCAATTGAGTTGCTAATTAAAGCCAATTCATTGTGCGATGCACTGGTCGAACCAATTTCCTCCTCCACTACATCCCTTGAGGATGGCAAATGAAGTATAATTTTAGGCACAATAAAGTACAATTCATTAGTAGAACACTGAAAATTAAATTACAGATTCAGAAAATTGAAGTACAAGTTAAAAAAACGTGACGTACAATTTGTGAACACATGAAGCACACAACATTGACAAAAAGAGTACAGATATACGCAAATTGATTTGCAAAATGAAGGAACAGAAATAAAAGAAATGAAGTACAATTTCGGAACACCTGAAGTGTATAAGCGCAACGAAAAGAGTATAAGAATTAAGCGGATTTATGTTCGAACTGAAATATAAGTTCAGAAATTGGATGTATAGTTTTTCATAAGGTTAAGTACAGTTGCGAAAAAGCTGAAGTATAAAAATTCGGCTCTCGCAGTATAAATTTTGGATAACACAACAGTTCACGCTTCAGAATTAAATAATTGAATCGAATAATTAAAGTACAATTTCACATAAAATAAAGTACCAATTCAGGCAATTGAAGTATAGAGCTTCAATGAATGCAGCACAAATATAGATTATATGAATATAAAATGAGGTGTGATTTGATGAAAAAAGGAAGTACAATATTAGACAAAGTGAGGAACAATTTCGGAACACCTGAAGTGTATAAGCCCAATAAAAATAATATAAAGATTTAAGTGAAATTATTTAACAACTGAAATATAAGTTTAGATATTCGAAGTATAATTTTGGACAATGTGAGGTACAGTTTTGAGCAACTGAAGTATAGATGCTCAGCTTTCGCAGTATAAATTTTAGATAGTACGTTATTACACGCTTCAAAATTAAATAATAGGTTCAGATAATTAAAGTACAAAGTATAGTTTTTCATAAAGTTAAGTACAGTTGCGAAAAAGCTGAAGTATAAAAATTCGGCTCTCGCAGTATAGATTTTGGATAACACAACAGTTCACGCTTCAGAATTAAATAATTGAATCGAATAATTAAAGTACAATTTCACATAAAATAAAGTACCAATTCAGGCAATTGAAGTATAGAGCTTCAATGAATGCAGCACAAATATAGATTATATGAATATAAAATGAGGTGTGATTTGATGAAAAAAGGAAGTACAATATTAGACAAAGTGAGGAACAATTTCGGAACACCTGAAGTGTATAAGCCCAATAAAAATAATATAAAGATTTAAGTGAAATTATTTAACAACTGAAATATAAGTTTAGATATTCGAAGTATAATTTTGGACAATGTGAGGTACAGTTTTGAGCAACTGAAGTATAGATGCTCAGCTTTCGCAGTATAAATTTTAGATAGTACGTTATTACACGCTTCAAAATTAAATAATAGGTTCAGATAATTAAAGTACAAAGTATAGTTTTTCATAAAGTTAAGTACAGTTGCGAAAAAGCTGAAGTATAAAAATTCGGCTCTCGCAGTATAGATTTTGGATAACACAACAGTTCACGCTTCAGAATTAAATAATTGAATCGAATAATTAAAGTACAATTTCACATAAAATAAAGTACCAATTCAGGCAATTGAAGTATAGAGCTTCAATGAATGCAGCACAAATATAGATTATATGAATATAAAATGAGGTGTGATTTGATGAAAAAAGGAAGTACAATATTAGACAAAGTGAGGAACAATTTCGGAACACCTGAAGTGTATAAGCGCAATATTAAAGTACAATTTCACACAAAATGAAGTACCAATTCAGGAAATTGAAGTATAGAACTTCAATGAATGCAGCACAAATATAGATTAAATGAATATAAAATGAGGTATGATTCGATGAAGAAGGAAGTACAATATTAGACAAAGTGAGGAACAATTTCGGAACACCTGAAGTGTATAAGCCCAATAAAAATAATATAAAGATTTAAGTGAAATTATTTAACAACTGAAATATAAGTTTAGATATTCGAAGTATAATTTTGGACAATGTGAGGTACAGTTTTGAGCAACTGAAGTATAGATGCTCAGCTTTCGCAGTATAAATTTTAGATAGTACGTTATTACACGCTTCAAAATTAAATAATAGGTTCAGATAATTAAAGTACAAGTTCAAGTAAAGTGAAGTACAGATTCAGACGAATGAAGTATAGAACTTAGACGATTGAAGTATAGAACTTCAATGAATGATTTACCTGTTTTAATATAATGAAGTACAAATTGGGAACACCAGAAGTGTAGAACTTATGTGAAAAGAGTACAGATTTATATAAAATGTTGTATGATTTTAGAAAATAGGAGTACACTTTTTACAAAGTTGAGAACAATTTCTGAATACTTGAAGTATAAAACCTAAGCAATGGCAGTACAATTTGGATATCTTATAAGTAGAAAACATGAAAGCCGAATTATAGATTTAGATACTTGAAGTACAAGTTTATATAAAGCGACGTACAAGTTAGAAACAATGGAAGTATAGAACTTCAATGAAGAGAGTATATGTTTCTGTAAGTACAATGTTAACTGCAATGAAGTATAATGTGGAACGCTCCAAGTACAGAAAGATTTTCAAATAAACAGAGAGCAATTTTAGAACACTTCATGTACAGAACTTTACTAATTGCAGTAAAGTTGAGATTCTGTAGAAGTATTACCTTAAAACATCACTGCTCTTCTTTTCTCTGCTGCTTGATTCATCCTTTCGGTTTACCAAGATGTCCGCAATGTTCATCTTCAATGTCAAATGTAGTAAGACCATATTCATGACGTCATCGTCATCAGTTAAACTCACGTACAATCTTTGATGTGGAGCTATATATCGCAAGCTGAAGTGCTCGGAATTGATTTCACTCCATTTTCTTGCTAGATTAATGTAGATATCCATTACAGTCGTACTGTCCTTAATTGACATTATATGGAGCTGGTCTTTGTAGCGACAACTCCCCAACACTTGATTGAGCGCACTTGCTTCGCTGCTGGTTGACATTGTCGGGGAAAAAAAAAAAAAAAAGGAAACACAGAAGCAACTGAGAAGGAACTGAGAAGAAGATGGAATTCGAAAATGATGAAAATAAAAAGAGAAGAAGACAATGCAGTTGTCGGGTTAGTGGCGTTTGGCTCTAACGTTGTTCTCGTTTCCCGCTTGTTGCAATTTTTTCTGTTCTTTCTGTTTCTGGTAACGAGCGTTTGTAGGGTTTACTGTTTGCTTGAAAAAACAAGGAAAAATATGATACTTAAGGGCATTTGTGTCAAATCAAGTGGCTAGGGAGTAATCTCTAAACTTTTATTAAAACTAGGGAGTTTGCACTATAAGTTTTTAATTGGGGACTGAACACAAATTTTGAAAGTAGTTTTGGTACTTTTTAATAAGTTCCCCTTATTCAAAAGGTGCTAAAAAATAGATCAAAAGTGAGGCGTAAAGATCGGAACCAACAGTTCATACACAAATATACTGTGGGACTAAAAAGGCCATTGTCCCTTATATATTTGCAGTTTTAAAATTTCTATTTATTTCTTTAATTAATGTCACCAACATTGTTAATTATCCTATAAATTTAGATAATCGAGAAAGTATTTCTACAATTTGACCATTCTACTTGCATTTTTAATATAACTTAAATAAGGACAAATTAGTCCCACAAACAATTAAAGCCCCCCCCCCCCATAGTCACACACACTGGATATTCCAAATTTTTTTAGGAAAAATTAGTAAAAATTCATTAGAATAGATTTTTATATCTAAAAAGCCTATTAGAATATTTTCGGTAAAAATGTAATTTTAGTCCATCAATTATGCCCTTTTTCGATTTTAGTCTATTGTGATATGGGGTTAGCACATTTGGTTCAATAGCCCGTAATCGCATATTTAGTCCAATTTTTTGCAATTTTAGTCCGTCAGGCTGAAAAAATTTTAATTGGGCCCAAAAATTGCCCAGTCAGCTTCAATCGGGCCCAATTTTTGGGAATTTTGTGACATATATCACCCAATGCCACGTCAGCATCCACCTCATCCGCCACGTCAGCAAAATGGCCAAAATTTAAAAAAAAAAAGAAAAAAAAAAGAAAAATGTTAAGGGAAAAAAATAAAAATAATCAATAGAACTAAAAATTTATAAATACATTTATAATATATATAGTTTAAATATATATTTTTTATATATACCCCCCCCCAAGCCCCACTCCCTCCACCCCAACACCACCAGCTGCCATGGCCATCGGCAGCCATGGTAGCCTTGGGCCACCAGCTGGATGCCGGTGAAAAAAGCGTGGGCAGCCAAAACGGTCGCCAGCTTTGGCTACCGACAGACAAGGGAAAAAAAAAAAAAAAAAACTCTGCCATGGCCATATTTGGCCATGGCTACCAGTGGACGAATCTAGCCAGATTCGGCTGGGGGGGGGGGGAACGGTTGCCGGCAGCAAAGAACAAAAAAAAAAAAAAAACCTGCCATGGCCAATCTGGCCAGATCCGGCCAGTATGTACACTGCCATGGCAGCTTGTTAAGTGGTGGGGTTGGGGACAGGCAGGCTGTGGGGTGCCGGAGGGGGGGGAGGAGATGGTTTATTTTATATATATATATATATATATTATAATTTATATATGTGTATATATATGTTTTAGATAGATTTATATATTAAGACAAAAATATATGTAAAAAGAATAAACAAATAAAAGTTGAATTTTTTTTTAAAATAATAACAAGTAAAAATTACAAAATATTAATATAATTTCAGATAAATATAACAACTGGGAAAAAAATTGATTTTTCTTTGAAATAACAATATGTGAAAAATTATTGATTTTTAAAATATGTTTAGATTATATATTATACATATGTGTATATATATATATATTATATATATAGTAAATTATATATTTTTCTTTTTTTTTCTTTTTTTTTTAAGTAAATTTGCTGACGTGGCGCAAAGTGACCTGTGTCATGAAATCCCCAAAATTAGACCCTAAAATTGCAAAAAAAATTGAACTAAATGTGCTAAAATTTTGCACAAAATGAACTAAATGAGCTAACTCCATATCAAAATGGAGTGAAATCAAAAGAGGGTATAGTTGGTGGACTAAATTGCAATTTTCCCGAATATTTTCCATACTCAAATACCCATTCCATCAACTTTTCACTCCAAAGAACCTAACAACTAATTTTTTGACACAATTACACTTAATTTATTAAATTTTTAAAATTATCATTAACTTATTAAATTTAGAAACTTGATGAATTAGCTTTTTTAATAGAATATTTTCTTTATTTTTTTTTTAATTGATTTCTATCAATCATGATTTTAAGTTTAATAAACTAAAAGTTTTGATGAAATATATTTTTAAAATTTTAAAATATATATTACAATAGAAATATCTTTCAATTTTAAAATCACATGAACTAAACAAAAATACTAATCTTTTTTTTTTTTAAAATTGATAAATAACATTTCTAATTTTTACTAGAAAGAGAGTTAAAAAGAACTAATTTTTATAAATATTTCTTTTTAATGTGAGATATTTAAGGTCAATGTTGTCAAAAAATAGAGTAAAAATTAATAGTTGGATTTTTTGAAATAAAAAATTTGTGAAATGAATTTTCTAGATTGAAAAATTATTTTATGATTTTCTATATATAAAAATTTATTTTTAGGGAATTTTAGTAATTTTCCCTTTCACAACGGAAGACAAATATATCATGAATGCAGTCCAACTAATCATCAATGTTCAAAAAAGAGTAATTTCTCATTGCGATCAAGAAAATTATTCATCTCCACGTGAACTATGTGGGAATCCCTCTGGTGAATTTAGTTGAATCTAAAGGGTCTTATATTAGTAGACTGAGCAGACAAGGCTGTCTTCGTGGAAACTGGCAAAATAAAGGACCGGCCACCAAGTAATGGTGAAAAACGAGTAGACCACCAACTATATATGATACTGACTGGTTATTGTGAAAGAATGCCTATAGAGTCAAGCAGTCCACATTAATAAGCCGAGTTGAAGTGGGACTTGGGAGGAAGAGCTACTATATATGCTAGTCAAGGGCCGTACTCCTTGTGGAAAAAAGGAGCACCGGCCACCAAGTAATGATGAAAGACGAGTAGGTAACAGTGGCAAATTTGCAGTAGGAATATTACTGCTATAAATACTAGTCTTTATGGGAAATCAATACACCACCACTTTTTCTCAAACACTAAAGAGAATTCCAGAAAGCCATAACCTTTGAAACCATATTTTATATTTTTTGCCCTAAGTTCTTTTCATCTCAAACAAAAAAAAAAAAAATAAAAAAAAAAATGATGAATTATAAAGGATTAGTTATTATATTACTGCTATTGTTGTCACTTTGCCTGCAGTACGATTCTGTATTTGGAGCATTGAAGTGCAGAGCAAAGGAGAGAGAAGCTCTTCTCAGGGTCAAGGAAGGCCTTATAGATAAGATTGGCGTTCTCTCCTCGTGGGGAAGTGAAGCAACAAATGGGAATGCTGCCAATGGTGGGGTGTAAAATGTAGCAACGAGACTGGTCATGTAATTGGTCTCCAACTTAATAGCATAAGCATGCCCTACTATGCTCGATTGAGAGGTAAGATCAGTAGTGCTCTGCTTGAGTTGAATTATTTGAATGATTTGGACCTCAGTTGGAATGATTTTGGATATGATGAAATTCCAGATTTCATTGGTTCCTTGAAGAGCTTACAACACCTGAATTTTGAGTTTTCTAATTTTTCTGGTGTTGTTCCTTATCAGTTGGGGAATCTTACCAAATTGAGGACACTTAATCTTGGAGATAATGAACTGGAGTTTGAGAACCTTGACTGGCTTTCTCATCTCTCTTCGTTGTCCCTGCTTGATTTGAGCAGTTCTTACTTGAGAGATACCAATTTGCTACAAGATATATTGAAGCTTCCTTCTCTGACAGAATTGCACTTGCGTAGCTGTCAGCTCACTTCTTCTACATATCGTTGGTTGTTCAACATAAGTACAAGTCTACGTGGCATAGACCTATTTGGTAATAACTTACTTGGCGCCATTCCTGATGGCTTTGGGAGATTTACTTTGCTTGAGTCTCTTGATCTGTCATGGAATGGGCTAACAGGTGGAATTCCAAAATCCTTGGGGAATTTAAGTCATTTGCAAACATTAAGTCTATCATCGAATAACTTATCAGAACCCCTCCCTGGTTTGTTTCACAAGTTATCTTTTCGAGCAAAGGACTCACTAGAGATTTTGGAGTTGGGTAGAAACAAAATCTATGGCTTGTTGCCTGATTTTACCAAATTTTCATCCTTAATTTTTTTGAGTTTATATAAAAATCAATTGAGCGGGTCTTTACCTGCAAGTCTTTGGCAACTTTCCATGCTTGAGACTTTGGATGTTTCTTTCAATTCCTTACAAGGAACAATTTCTGATGCTCACCTCTCGAAACTCCCAAACTTGAAAGTGTTGGGTTTGTCCTTCAATTCCTTCGTCTTAAATTTCACCGCCAATTGGGTGCCTCCTTTTCAGTTGGATGTTATTTTACTAGCATCTTGCAAGATGGGCAATCGCTTCCCCGCATGGCTTCGAACTCAGACTAATTTTTCTTATCTTGATCTCTCTTGTGCTAATATATCAGATGAAGCGCCTAAATGGTTGTGGGATTTGTCTCAAAGAATAATTTATTTAAACCTCTCTCATAACCAGATTAGTGGTAGGATTCCTGATTTGTCATCAAACTCTGTTGATTATCCTATAATAGATATTAGTTTTAATAATTTCTCGGGTCACCTACCATTGTTTCATCCCAATTCTACGATGTTGCAACTCTCCAACAATAAGTTTCTGGGATCAATTTCATCAATATGCACAAATGCTCCCTATCCTTGGCTAGAGGTACTTGACCTCTCAAAGAATCAGTTTTCTGGAGAGCTTCCCAATTGTTGGGAGAACATGACAGCATTAATTCATCTCAATTTGGATAGCAATAAATTTTACGGCAATATTCCACATAGTTTAGGCTCTCTCAGCGGTCTCATTTCACTGCACTTGCGTGATAATAATTTCTCTGGGGAGTTGCCTTTCGCTTTGAAGAATTGCCAATTTTTGGGGATGATTAATGTTGGAAAAAACAAGCTCTCAGGAAACATCCCGACATGGATAGGAACACACTTTGAGTATTTGGTAGTTCTCAGCCTTGGGCACAATGATTTCTATGGAAGCATCCCTCCAGAAATATGCTATCTCACTTGGATTCAAATCTTGGACCTCTCTGGAAACTCTTTATCCGGAAGAATTCCTCCATGCTTCAAAAATTTCACTTCTTTGGTTCAGAAGAATAAGACAAGTGCTATTTCTACAAACGGGCTTTTTTTTTCCAGATCTTATCATGATGCAATTGATTTCAGTGACAATGCATTGGTACAATGGAAAGGACACGAGTATGAATACCAAAAAATATTGGCACTTCTCAAATTTATTGATCTTTCAAGCAATAGATTAATTGGAAATGTTCCTCATGAGTTCTCCGAGATGAGAGCATTAATTTCCTTGAACATGTCAAGAAATTACTTGAGTGGAAACATAATTTCAGACATTGGTCAGATGGAGATGCTAGAAAGTCTTGATTTGTCAGGAAACCAGTTCTCTGGTAAAATTCCTATTGGCCTTGCAAACTTGCATTTTTTGGAGGTTTTAGACTTGTCAAACAATAGGTTGTCCGGTAAGATTCCAGAAAGTACTCAATTGCAAGGATTTAATGCGTCTGTGTATGCTAGGAATAGTGAACTTTGCAGCCGCCCTTTGACAAGATGTCCTGGGGATGGTCCTAATCCACCAATAACTGACATTGCAAATCGAGAGTATGCTGCTGAGGAAGATGATGGCTTTATAACCCATGCATTTTACGTGTCCGTGGTCTTAGGTTTCATTGTTGGATTTTGGGGAGCTATTGGTACCTTGTTAGTCAAGAACTCGTGGAGAAATGCCTATTTTAATTTCTTTACGAGGATTAGAGATTGGTTGTACGTGACAACAATTGTATATACAGCAAGACTTAGGGGCAACTTAAGGGCCAATGTAAGTATATCTAATTCAATTATTTGACCACATTTTGTTTTAGTTGGAAGGGTGATTTGTTTATAATTTGGTGCAGGTACATACATAATTGAGGATTTCTTGTTTTGGTGCTCTAAGAGTAGAAGGAATTTGTCCAATATTTCAGATATGAGAGTTTTTCTATCTACAAACAAAAGCATAGCATTTGGCCATATGAAGTTCTCCCTTTAGGTTCAACATATTATTACTATTTTTAAACCTCTCTTTTCCGTCAGTCATTTAAGTATGTAAAGCGTTCAATGGTTCATACATTGAAACAATAAGATTATATAATCTAATTTTCTCACAAATTAAGCATTAGCCCATCAAAATTACCAATCCAATTACAGCTATAATGTTTACGCTCTTCTTCCATTTCTAACATAAACCGCATTTACACACAATAGTTTTGTTATTGATATATGGACAGACAGACATATTTGTGTGCTTAGTGGGCCTCAATATAACTCAAGTAGAGTTTATGCTCACAAGATGCATTGATGGCATAATGATCGCAAACAAGAATGTTAGAAGTTAGAAAGAATATCAAACATCATCTCCCTTCACCAAAGGCCAACAAATTACATAGACAGTTTTGTTTCCATAGTTACATTTTATGAATTAACTTATCAACATCATCTTCCTTCTTCAGAATCTTTATTCTTTCAAAAAGACAATGTAGCTAAATTATATTACACAAAGACTGATTATACAAAACAATTATACATAGAATTACAACCCCATATCACCTTCTCCCGAACAACTGGATCCCAAAAAACAATGCAGCCCGTAGCCCTCTCCAACCCCCCAACTCCTCAGAAAAAAGTGAAATAAAATAAAAACAAGACCAAATACAAAAGTAATAAAAAACAAGAGACCATCACAATATTGATGTGACCTTGACAGAGTGATCAGCTGACCCTGCCAAGAAGATGGGCAATGTTGGATGCCAATCTACTGTTGTGATCGGACCACTATGAGGAAGAGTTCTCATGTCACTCATCTGACTGCGAACCTGTTGCAACAAAAGCAAGAAAAACAACATGATTAACTAATACATTATTGTATATGATGTCATATATTCCTCCAATTCCAAATGATGGTAAAAAAGCTCAGTTTTCATCTTTTCAAATGCTCAACATCATTGAGATGAAGTGAATATACTCATAAGAAAAGAATAAAGTCAAGGAACGTAGACAATACTATTTTAGTAACCTGGTATATTGGTGCTGTTATTAAACTAGATGTCACTAGAAATCTCCTCCCTTCAACATCCAAAGCCATTTCATGTCTCTGATGAGATGAATTCTCAGGGTCGCAAAACCTGGATGATCAGACAATTAACTCATTACCAAATTTTTTGTACTAATTGTTGCAAGACATTCAATACCCTTCTGAGAACAAAACTGCTCCCTATCTAGCATGTTTCAGTATATATCGAAAAACACAGGCTGCTTGTAGCAGTGCTACAGCTAGTTTTGGGGTGAGAAGAATTAGGGAAATATATCTAGAAGGGACATCTCTTGGGGATGGATGGTAAGAACAGACAAGTACTTGGTGGTTTTGATGGCTATGGTGGTTATTGCAAATATGGTACTTCTCCCAATATGAATTCAATTTTTCTCATTTTTGTCACTAACCACATTGAGAAGAAAATTTTTGATACAAAACATGGGGCCAAATATCCATCCATATGTTGTGGAAGCATAAACAGGCATTGGATAATTGGAAATTCGAGTTGCCAAATCAAGGAAACAAAAATTCTCATATCAAAGAGTCTGTGCAAGTAGTTCCTGATGTTAAGTCTACGATTGAAGATGGATAGAGCGATGCCACATAACAGCTAGCTTCATACCTGCTACAATTTCTTGACCATAGAATTTTGCCTTGATTGTGCAAGCTCCATTCGAAAATCTAAAATTCATGATAAAATAGTTTCAAATGATAAAGCTAACTACTCAAATTCATAATTTATGCAACTGCAAACGATAACCAGGAATTTTCAAAGATACTTGGATTCCATCAGTTCCCAAGCTGAAAATGCTCGTCTCATCGGGCCCATAATGAATGGAGCTAACCGCGGAATCATGAGCAGACCATCCAGTAACTTGCAGGCCAGACATATCTTTCCCCAGTTAAGATGTGTATTTATTTGCTATTTGGTATAAATACTTATGCCATAACAAAACCATGACTAAGAGAGAACATAATTCTGTAGAAGACAAGGAAAAGGACACCAAACATATGAATCATTCCATCAGTGGCAGCAGCTGCTAAAAGCTTTCATTGTGATTGAAACTCAACGAAGTTATGGCTGGTGGATCTTTACCATGAGGAAGGACTGTCTTCAAAAAAGTTGAAAAGAAGTGACTACTCATGAAAATCTCTGTTCAAAAGGCACAGAGAACAGTGGAAAATGAAATCTAGATTCACATACATATTTATCAGACAGAGAATTACGTACCATAGCCTTCCATGTCCGCATGTTCCATACCGTCAATGAAGCAAATCCCAAGTTACCAAAATAGTTAGTACCTTGCCTGCAAAGAGTAAGAAACTAAGAATCACATATACATGGTGCAGAGGGCAAAAAGAAACTAGAAAGTGAAAAACTACGTCCTGGATGCTGCTGCAGAAACAAAAATAGGCTCCACTGGGGCTGCACTTCAGGTCCAAAATTCTAAGATGACAAAAACAATGACACTGAATGACACTCCGGCCATAAATTCATGTTTCTCATGATCATTCTTAAAAAAGGTCAAAACAAAAAGGGAAAAGGGTAATGCAGAGCAGAGGGGATTAGATGAATATACAAATGATGATGAAGAGCACCTGGGGTATGCTTCAATTGAGTTGAGATCACATACAACTCGCTTAGCATCTACATTCATGCTTTAATGCCTCCATCAGAAGTGCCTATCAGTAGCTTTAGTCAAAAAGCCAATCAATAAAGCATCAAATTCCCAGTCATCTTTACTCTTGCGAACATTACCAAAAACAACTATTGATTCCAAATATAAACATGTAATCATGAAACTCAGCCACATCCCAAACGATCAGATTTGCAGTCCCACTCGAGAGACATGATCTCAACTCCACAATAGATGGTTGCATTTCTAGATGTTGTTGCTGCTGAATCATAGATCCATATCCTTCACCATATGTTGAATTCACTTCCTGTCATGGAAAAATTTATATAACATCAGCATGAAGGTTGAAACCTGTGAGAGCATCTTTATCTAAGTACCCGTGTTGAATTCATAGCCTGCTCCATACCAGCCCATTCAAAAGATGGTCCGTAAATAAATCATAGTTTGTTTACAACAGCATAAAGTGTTGCAGCTTCAATAGCTTATCTTATCAACTAGGATCAGAAACTCACAACACTCTCTTAACCTGCTCCATCTGGGTAAAAGAACCACAAGCTCTAGCAGCAACTTACCAACTACAGCTACAAAAACTCGAGAATCTGTGCTTCTACTCTCATCAGCATGATTATTAATATTAGCTCTTGAAACACAAGACTCCACAACTTGAGCATTCTCCCTAATCTGAAATGATTCTCCTTCTTCCACTTGTGGTGTAGAGTTTATGGGAGTTGCATAGGACATTCTAGATGGAATAATAGCTTCTTCAGCATCACTAAAATGAAAAAAAAAAAACTACAATTAGTGGTAATATCATTTCCCTTCACGTGATATATATAAATGAATTTCAGCACGAATAGCAAGATCACCTCCTTGACAGACACAACAGTCTCTTTTTCCTCCGACAATGTCTGAACTTGTGATAACTTGAGACTAAGTTGCCTAATCTCTTTCTTGAGACGGTTCACAGTAACCCTTTCAGAACTGACCTTCAATAAGGCAGGGGTATGTAGATAAGCTAAGGAAAAGATCAAATCCCACATTTGTGCAATGCAAATAACAAGAAGAGAAGTTGAGCCTTCCACCAGTTTTGGCGACTTATTAGTTGGAGACAGTATAGAATTTGCATTTCCATACACTTTAGCATTCAATTCAGTGCATTTCAAAGAACCAGGAGAAAGCTGTCTTACAACAAAGAAGCTATTATGTATGCTTAATGAATTAAAATGTTCCAAAAGATTCGCCATTTGCAAATCTTTATTCGAATGAATTAATTAGAATCGAAACTCTCACAAATCTTAAATTGGTTGGATCCTCAATATGGAAACTCATCTCAACTGAATAAATTATTGTCCCAATTCCATAATCACTTTTTTCTATACTTGCAGAAATCCATTTTCTTGCACTCCTCCAGCCCAAACCACGCATAATATACATAAAGACGTAACTAAATAAGATAAGGAGATATTCAGTTTCCTAAATTACATTTCTTCGTTGTTCAATTCATCTTCTATGCATCTAAAGGGAAGTGCTGCAAATAAGGTATCCTTTCCGTTTCATCTATTGACCATTTTGCACAGCAGGTTATGTTAGCATTGAGCATGCGCTAGGAGCAAGAAACACAGAAGTACTATTAGTCTAAATCAAGGAAAAATGAGTCGCTTCACTAGTTCATTAATCAAAACTTGAAACAAAAATAATAATCATAACAATAAAAATAAAGTCCAAAAACTTTAGGAAGCTAAAATGTTACTTAAATCATGAAGTGCAAGAAAAACAATAACTGTAATCAATCTGAAGGATATGATACCATTAAGAATCTCACTCAAGAAATTCCGAATAGAAAGGTGTTGTGCGCGGAACTACACCTCAGAAAAGTACACTCGAAACTGCGGATCCAAATGCGGATTCTGCAAGCATGGAATTGCCGCAAGGAATAAAATCAATAAAATCAGCATTTGGATCGGAATAAGAAAATCAGTTTTTGAAAAGCTGAGCAGATGGACCAACTTATCGGCCTCTAACTTGGGGATATAAACAAAGAAAATTAGGTCTAAAATCTTGTCGACTAGAAATCCCTTGCCAATATCAGTTGCTAGCTCTTTCTCGAACGCCTGCGGAGTAGTGGTGAATCCTCTGAAGACGAGAAATTCCCTCACGAGTTCCTCTGCGAATTTCATCTTCTCCATTCTTTTCAGAAGCTGCAGAGTTGGAAGATTCGATTGAAAATTAAATTTGTCGCACAAGTGAAGTTGATCTAGAAATCAACCTTGGCGCACTCACCATTGCTGCCAATCACAAATTATTGATTTTCTTTTTCTTTTTCTTTTTCTTTTTTCATCCCCCTCCGCCCCCCTTTTTCCCCTTTCGTCTTCGATGATTCTGATTCCCCCTCGCTTTATGAGATAATATCATCAATTGGAGTGTGTGTGTGTATATATATATATATGTATGTCACTGTAAGAAAACACTCTTTATGACAAAGAAAGGTTCTGTCACCTTTTGATAATAATTATGATGAATTTTTGATAAATTAATAACAAATTTAGTAAAATAAATAAAAAAATATATATATATTAATTATGATATTTGTGATGGATGTGAAAATTATATATTTATACAAAGAGTCTAAATATAATTTTTTTATTTATGATAAAAATTTCATCATAAAATTAATTTTGTAATTCATTTTATTTTCATCACAAAAAATATACTAACAATTTAAATCCAACAATATTTTTGTTAGTGGTTAGTTGTTAATATTTCTTGGTATTCTTCCTTGATGTCATCTTTGAGTTGCATCGTTGTATTGGCGCCACAGATTCGCAGGTTTGAATCATTTGAATAATGAATCTTCTCTGTTATATTTGTTTCTTTGACACAGCTTTGGAGAATTGGTTTCTGAAGAATTATATTAAAACATACTTTGAAGAGTTGATTCTATCTTGGATCGGAGCGAAAGCTGGAATGTCATTGCTCTGCCTATTTCATTATGTTAATTCTGCTATTCTTTATGGAAATGAAATTAGTCGTATATTCTTTATGGTCAAATAATTTATGTAAACTGGATGGTATTTTATGATTTTTAATTAATTCTTTTTATAAAAAAATATTTAATATACTAGACATACAATTATAAAATGAAATAGAGAATCGAAACTGTTTTGATATTATTTATATATTGATTTGGCGTATACTTGATTGTTGACTTTGTGCATGATAGCACGAAGGAGGTGGTGGCTGCTGCCATGCGCAGGGGGGAGGATTTGGGGAAGAGGAGGTGGAATGGGCAAGCGTACGCCCGGATTAGAAACGGTATGCATCCGGAGATCTGTGGTTTGTTGGGCTTGCAAGAAGAGACCATTATTATTCATTCTAAACTTTCACAAAAAATGAGGAAAAATACGAATAGGATTAAAAAAAAAAAAAGTAATAACAGTGATATGCAATTGTATTTTATGTTTGGAATATTCGGTTATTATTATGGTTACACTTTTTACTTAGGCCAAAAAAATAATTATGTTATTTTAATCTTATTTTGAAAAGATCTTTTGAGGTTTGGACCATTAGAAGAACTGGATGTCTACAATTGGTTGTCCATGTTAGGGGACTTTCCTACTCCACTTTCGAGTGCATTTTGAGATTTTCATATTGAGAATTGAAACAATTTTACTTGCATCTGTGACATGCCAGGTATAAGGACAATCCAAATTGCTGTCAGCTCATTGCTGGAGTACTTGATCCAAATGGAGATATTTCAAAAATACAAGTTTCCAAGAAGCTAAAACAGTTTGGACTTATTATAGTGCCAGCTAAGGCAAAGATGCAGAGGTCCGATGCCTCCAATCAACTCTACGACAACAAAGTGGTTCTTTTAAGGGGTACTTCTCATCTCACGCCCTCTAGTGGGTTCAATTGAATCTAAGGGTCTTTGGTAGACTCTTGCGGAGTCAAGGTCTTTATGGAAGTGTGACAGTGGAGAGCACGAAGAACCAATAATAATAATAATAAGCAACATTAAAAAAATATATAAAAAAATATATATGTAGAATACACTTTTTTATATTTACTTCTATTTTACAGTCGTCGCAAGCTCTTCCTGCATGAATAAATGCTTTCTAGATCAGTTATGTATTTTGATATGCTTTGTATACACTTGTAAAATGAAATAGATAATTTAAACTATTTTGACAGTATTTGTATATTTATTTGGATTGAGTGCTCATTGATTTGTGTAACCTAGAGAGCTTCAGTCCTGCAGAAAAGGATTTCCCAATTCTTCCAGCTATTAAAGTTTCAGATCACAAGAAGTGGTATATTGTTTTGATCGCAAGTACATAGAGAATTTTCTCACATAATTCATCAAACTCACTGTAATACCCCAAGTCATTAGATAAATTAAATTATTATCTTAGAAGTATTTTTAGTTATATCTCTAGACGCACTTCAATTCACCAAGGTTAGACTTTGATATTATGGGAGTGCATGGTTAGTAGTGAGCCTCTATTTTTTGAGGGATAAATGAATATATATGATGTTGGATGTTAGAAATTACGAAGTGAGACATTAGTTGATTTTGGCTCTTCAATGATATTATTGGGTTGCTTTCCTTCTAGAATTTGAGCATACAAGTTGTTTGGGGCTCAATCAACATTTAAGGGTTTTAATTAAAAATAAATATGAGATATAAGTTGAATTCTTTTGGGGGTTATTAAAGATCCTATTTTAGGTGCTCATCTTGATTTTATTTCCAAATTCAAGGGCATATATTTTAGATTTTAGTAATATTTTGAGGATTGCTTGGTGATGATTGAAGATGAAGAGCTTATCAAGTCAACTATTTGATGGGAACTTTATATATGAGTTTTATGTTAAGGATTAAGCTAGCTACCATGAATGCCGACTTGTGGCGAAGGAAATATGAATCTTTGGCCCATATTTAATTAGTGAGTTTTAGTTTAAATTGTTTAGCCCATAACTAGTATACAAAAATAAGCCCATAAATCGTATTTGTGTTTTGTAGGTAATGTTTAATAATGGTCCAAACTATTTAATTCATTTTGAGTTATGATTAAGTCCATAAGCAGTGTAAAAATAAGCCTACAAATTAATATGAAGTAATTACAGTCTTAGGTCCATGATTATCAAGTTAAAGATGACGAAAATTAATTTTTATGAAATTTTTGGAATTATGGATATATGGATAATTTTGGAGGTCTTCTCTTCATTTTTACTCTCTATTTGGATAGTTTTTGACCCCCATAAGGTATCTAGTCATATTGGCTAACTAAAATCATGTAAATATAGGTGTAGAATCCTAAAACCATGTAAATTTGAGATGTAAACTCTAGTTTTAAAAACAAATAGTTGGTGTTTAGAGAAAATAAGACCTAACAACTTATAAGATATTTAATATAGGTTTTATAATATACAAAGATCATTTGATATGTTAGTGTGGTAAAAGTATGGAAAAATTATAATTTTGGTTCTCAAACATAACCATTTATTCATTTAATCCCTAAACAATCTTAAGTTACACTTTTGGTCCTCAAATTGACAATTGTTTAACATGATGTTACTTCAGGCGTCAAAACTAATGGAAAAGGGGAAAAATAGTAGGTTTGAGGGCCAACAGTGCAACTCAAGATTGTTTAAGGACTAAAAAGCAAGTAAGTGATTATGTTTGAGACCAAATTTCCTTCCAACAATGATCATGTGCTAATTTCTGCTAGTTTTGATGCCCCAAGTAACGGCAAGGGCAAAAATCATTAAAATTTGTCAATTTGAGGACCAAAAGTGTAACTCAAGATTGTTTAGGGACTAAAAATAAATAAGTGATTATGTTTGAAGACCAAAACTATAATTTTTCCATAAATTTGTTAATGCAGGCTAATGATTTTTCAAATATCTTAGATAGAGTGGAAACATTATAGGTCGTTTTAATTTCTTTGAATTTATTTGTAAAAGAGTCAAACCTTAGGGGGTTCTATGTAATAACTCAAATCAAAATGTTAATATTTAATGGAGCATGCGGCCTTTTCCATCAATTGTAACTGTAGAGGACTATCATTTCAAAAAGTGCTAAAAAATAGATCAAAAGTGATTAGGGCGTAAAGATCGGGATTGACAGTTCATACACAAATATACTGTTGGACTAAAAATGCTATTTTTCCTTATATATTTACACTTTTAAAATTCGCCTTTGTTTCTCTCACAATCAATGTCTCTAACATTGTTAATTATCCTGTTAAATTTAGACGATTAAGAACATATTTTTACAATTTGACTATTCTACTTGCATTTTTAATATAACTTAAATAGGGACAATTTAGTCCCACAAAAAATTAACCCCCCAACACACACACACACACTCTCTGAATATTCTCAATTTTTTCTTAGGAAAAATTACTAAAAACTCCTTAAAATATATTTTTACATCTAAAAAGTCCATTGAGATATTTTCCATACTCAAATACTCATTTCATCAAATTTTCACTCCGAAAAATCCAACAACTAATTTTTTTGACTCAATCACCCTTGATTTGTTAAATTTTTATATTATCCTAAACTTATTAAATTTAGAAACTTATTTGTCCTTCAATTCATTCATCTTAAATTTCATTGCTGATTGGGTGCCTCCTTTTCAGTTGGATGTTATTTCACTAGCATCTTGCAACATGGGCCCTCGCTTCCCCGCATGGTTTCGAACTTAGACAATTTTTTCTGTGCTTGATTTCTCTTTTGCTGGCATATCAGATGAAGTGCCTAAATGGTTTAGGGATTTGTCTCCAAGAATATTTTATTTAAACCTCTCTCATAACCACATTAGTGGTAGGATTCCTGATTTGTCATCAAACTCTGTTGATTTTTCTATGATAGATATTAGTTTTAATAATTTCTCAGGTCATCTGCCATTGTTTTCTTCCGATTCTAAGATATTGCAACTCTCTGACAATGAGTTTCTAGGATCAATTTCATCAATATGCACAAATGCACCCTATCATACGCTTGGGTACTTGACCTCTCAAATAATCAGTTTTCAAGAGAGATTCTCAACTGTTGGGAGAACACGACAGATTTATTCATTCTCAATTTGGATAACAATAAATTTTCTAGCAATATTCCACACAGTTTAGGCTCTGTCAGTTCTCTCTCTACATTGTACTTGCGTGATAATAATTTCTCTGGGGAGTTGCCTTCCACTTTGAAGAAATGCCAATATTTGCAGATAATTGATGTTGGAGGAAACAAGTTATCAGGAAACATCCCGACATGGATAGGAATACACCTTGAATATTTGAGAGTTCTCAGCTTTGGCCACAATAATTTCTATGGAAGCATCCCTCTAGAAATCTGCTTTCTCACTGAGATTCAAATCTTAGACCTCTCTGGGAACTCTTTATCCGGAAGAATTCCTCCATGCTTCAACAATTTTACTTCTTTGGTGTAGAAGAATAGCAGAACTAAAAGTCCTATTTCATTATTTGGGTTTGAATATTACACACATTATGATGTTCTAGTGACTTTCATTGGCTATGCATTAGTACAATGGAAAGGACAAGAGTTTGAATACAAAAATACATTAGGACTTGTCAGACTCATTGATCTTTCGAGCAATAGATTAATTGGAAATGTCCCTCATGAGTTCTCCGACATGTTAGCATTAATTTCCTTGAATTTGTCAAGAAATTATTTGAGTGGAGGCATAATTGCAGACATTGGTTAGATGGAGATGCTAGAATGTCTTGATTTGTCAAGAAACCACTTCTCTGGTGAGATTCCCCATGGCCTTGCGGAATTGCATCATTTGGCTGTACTAAACTTGTCAAACAACAATTTGTTTGGTAAAATTCCAATAGGCACTCAATTACAAAGCTTTAATGCATCTGCATATGCTGGGAATAGGGAACTTTGTGGCGACCCTCTAACAAGATGCCTTGGAGATGGTCTTAATCCACCCATAGCTGACAATGCAAAGCCAGAGAATGCTGATGAGGAAAATGATAGCTTTGTAACCCATGAGTTTTACATATCCCTGGTCTTAGGTTTCATTGTTGGATTCTGGGTTATTATTGGTACTTTGGTAGTCAAGAGCTCTTGAAGACGTGCCTATTTTAATTCCCTTAATAGGATTAGAGATTGGTTGTACGTGATAACAAATATATACATGACAAGATTCAGAGGCATCTTAAGGGCCAATGTGAGTATATCTAATTCAATTATTCGACATCCTTTTGTTTTAGTTGCAAGGGGTATTTGTTTTTCACATCATTGAAATTCACATAAGGACTAAAGTTGTCAATCATTTGGTTTTTTTTTTTTCTTCTTAAACAGTAGTTTGAATGTCCAAATCGGAGGGACTTCTGCCACTTGGTTTTCTCTCTTGGTAAGAAATTTACTCTCTTTTATATTTCTAAGCTCAAAAGTCTTATTCATTCTATTTATAATTTGGTGGTAGGTATGCAAATGAGGATGTCTGCTTATAGTGCTCAATGAGTAAAAGGAATTTGTTCAGCATTTCACAGCTAAAAGTTGTTTCATCGACTGATA
This sequence comes from Jacaranda mimosifolia, assembly GCA_018894105.1. Lineage (NCBI taxonomy): Eukaryota > Viridiplantae > Streptophyta > Magnoliopsida > Lamiales > Bignoniaceae > Jacaranda > Jacaranda mimosifolia. Next base: position 35,658,041 of record CM032125.1, on the reverse strand, counting down.
AAAGTGCAATTAAGGATGTTTTCTTCTAGCGCTCCATGAGTAGAAAGAATTTGTTAAGCATTTCACAATTGAGAGTTGTTCCAACTACCAATAAAAGTGCAATGCTCAACCATATGAAGTTTTCTCGTGTTTCAATATATCATTACTATTCTTTTTTTTCTTTTTTTTGTCTTTCTTAAGTATGCAAAGCATTCAGTCGTTCATACAAATGAATAGTAAGATTATATAATTTAATTATCTCACAAATGAAACACTGGTTATGTATTATCAATCTATGCATAGTTATAGAGTCCCAACACTTTTTAAATTTACCACCTTTATAGATACTAAATCTGATACATACATATATACAAAGGCATTAAACATATTTGTGAACTGGTGAGCCAAAGTTGAACTCAAACAAATTTTATTAAACAATAATTTGAGCAGTTAGAAAGAATATCAAACAAGAGGCCAACAAATTATATCGATTATGTTGGTTTCCACGTTTATGGTTTACAAATCAATTTTTCAACATCATCTCCTTTCACAAGGGTCATTAAAAACTACATACTACATTATATTTCACAAAGGTGATGATACAAAATAGTTTGTATAGAATTACAAACCCCATCCCACCGCCTCCTAAACCACTGGATCCCCAAAAACAAAGCAGCACTAGACCTCTGCAACCACTCTCTCCCCACCAACCCCACCACCAATCCCCAACCTCCCAACCCACCCCCACCCTACCCCCCCCCCCCCCCCTCCCCCAAAAAAAGGAAAATAAATTAAAATAAAATAAGCAAGACCAAATATAGAAGTAACAAAAAACAAGAGACCATCATAATATTAATGTGATCTTAACAGAGTGATTGGTTGACCTTGTCAAGAAGATTGGCAATGTTGGATGCCAATCTACTGTTGTGATTGATCTACCATGAGAAAGAGTTTTCATGCCACTCATCTGACTACGAACCTGTCCACAATAAATCAAGAAAAAAGAAAACAATCATTGTAAAAAGTTGGTTTTTCGTCTTTTCAAGTGCTCAATCATTGAGATAAAGTGAAGATGCTCACAAGAAAAGAAAATGAAATGAATTCTCAGGCTTGCAAATGGGAATAGAAGAATATACAAATCAGAATGAAGAGAACTGGGGTATGCTTCTGTTGAGTTAAGATCACACACAACTTGCTTAGCATCTACATTCCATGCTTTAATGCCTCCATCGGAAGTGCCTATCAGTAGCTTTAGTCAAACAGACAATCAATAAAGCATCAAATGCCCAATCTTCTTTACTCATACAGAACTCAGCAACATGCCAGACAATCAGATTTGCAGTCCCACTCAAGTGACATGATCTCAGCTCCGCAATAGGTGGTTGCATTTCTAGATGTTGGTCCTGCTGAACCGTAGGTCCATATCCTTCACCATAGCATGAAATTAGTATTTAGTTAAGAGAATAAAGCTGCAAGAGCGTTCAATAGCAGGCAAAAATTTTATCAAATGCTAATCTTGGAAATGGACACAGAGATAATTCTGAAGAAACTTAAGCTTCAGTTTGTCTAGCATGCTCGATGATTTCATCAATGTATGGATCATAGCCTGAGGAGCAACTATCAAAGCAAGCCGTGTAATTGTTAGATTAATTGTGACTTAAAATTATGACTGATTAAATGGTTCGGTAATATCCCTATTATATTTAAAAATAACAATTTCAGCACGAATAGCAAGATCACTTCCTCGACATACACAATAGTGCCTCTTTTTCCTCCAACAATGTCTGAACTTGTGATAACTTGAGATTAAGTTGCCTAACTTCTTTCTTGAGACGGTTCACAGTATCCCTTTCAGAACTGATCTTCAATAAGGCAGGGGTATGTAGATAAGCTAAGGAAAAAATCAAATCCCACATTTGTGCTATGCAACAAATATCGAGGAGAGAAGTTGAGCCATCCATCAGTTTTGGCGAGTTATTAGTTGGAAACAGTATAGAGTTTGCATTTCCATGCACTTTAGCGTTCAATTCAGTGCATTTTAAAGAACCAGGAGAAAGCTGTCTTACAACACAGAAACAATTATGTATGCTCAATAAACTAAAATGTTCCAAAAGATTTGCCGATTTGGAATATCATCTCAACTGAAAAAAGTATTGTGCCGATTCCATATTCACTTTTTTATATACTTGCAGAAATCACTTTTTGGCACTCCTCTGGCCCGGGCCACGCATAAGACACATAAAGATGTAATTAAATTGGAAAATTTGTAATTTTAGTCCCTCAACAGATTATCTATTTCGATTGCATTATATTTTGATATGGAATTAGTACATTTAATCTATTTTGTATTAAATTTTAGCACATTTAGTTCAATTTTTCACAAATATAGTCCATCGAGCAGAAAATTTTCAATTAAGCTCAATAATTGCCCAATCAGCATTAATTAAATTTAATTTTTGAGAATTTTGTGACATTTGCTATTCAACTCCACATTATCATCCTTGGCATCTGCCACATCAGCAAAATGATAGAAACCAAAATAAAAAAAACTGACGGAAAAAAAATAATTAATATATTTAAGAATATTATTGTTAAGATATATACATAATATATATATATATATATACATCCCACCCATCCACCCCCTCCATGACCTGCCGCATGAGCAGCAACTGCCCATGGGCAGGAGAGGTGGGTGGAGTGGAGGTTGGGCCTGGGGGATGATTAAGGAAGATAATAACATTAAATATATTAATATTATTAAATTTTATTACTTTAATAAATTATTTATAAATAATATTAATGAATTATTTTTAGATACTGTTTATTATTTAATATTATTAAATATGTAATATTATTTTATTTTTTTGTTTTGAAATTGTTTATCTATTTTATTTTTAATTAATAAATAATTCATTTAAGTTTATTTAAATTGTTTTAGAGATATATGTTATTTTAAAATTATTAAATATATAATTTAATTAATAGATATATTTAGTATTTAATATTATTAAATAAAATTATGTATTTAAATAAATTATTTTAAAAATGTAATATTATTAGATAGATTATTTTAGATATGTTTACTATTTGATATTACCAAATACGTGACATCATTTTAGATTTTTATTATTTTATTATTAATTAATAAGAAATTTATTAAACTTTGATAGTTTATTTGAGACATATTTATTATTTTAATATTATTAAATACATAGCTAAAAAAATATTAAAATTATATTATTATATTAAATTTTATTATTTAAATAAATTCTTCATATACATATATATATATATATTAAATATGAAATATTATTTTAATTTCTATTGAATGGCGCATCTAAAAGAAAATGCTGCAAATAAGGTATCCTTTCCTTTTCATTTATTTACCTTTTCGCGGAGCAGATTATATTGGCATTGACTCTAGGTAATGTTTGAGAAATTAAATCGGTGAGCAAATCGATAATTTTATTGGTTACTAGTTTAGTCAGTTTAACATTGATTCAATTGGTGTGACGTTATAATTATATTTAATATTATATAAATATACTAAAAATATAAAAAAAGATAAATATATATATATATAAAGGCAAAAAAATTGAGAATTACCTAATATCATGAAACTTTCTCCAAATTTTACTTCATAATAATATTCATTCATCAATTTAAAATGTCAAATCATGAAATAAGGCTTATTAGAAAATGTCCTTATATAATTCATTGTAACTTACAAAAACAATAAACACCAACTCAAATAACATAAAAATTTCAAATGTAAATAACAAGCAATATTACTTTTAATTTTATTTTTTTAATTTTTATTTTCAAGAAAAAAAAACAATTTAAAGTAAAACTAATTCACTGGTAGAATCAATTTTTTACCGGTTTATACTAGTTGACACTGATTTTTTATTAAACTAGTCTTATACAGCAAATTAGACTAGAATCATGGCCTATTCTCAGTCGAATCGGCCGATCCAATCCGATTACTCAATCATTAGCTCTAGGAGCTAGAAACACAAAAGTACTATTACTCTAAACCAAGGAAAAATGAATCGCTTCACTAGTTCATTAATCAAATATTGAAACAAAAAATAACAATAACAATAAAAATAAAGTTCAACAACTTTAGGAAGCTAAAAATGTTACTTAAATCATGAAGTGCAAGAAAAACAATAATTGTCATCAATCTGAAGGATGTGAGTACCATTAAGAACCTCACTCAACGAATTGAGCAGATCGACTTGAACTTGGAAATATAAACAGAGAAAATTAGGTCTAAAATCTTGCCGATTTGAAATCCCTTGCCAATATCAGTTGCTAGCTCTTTCTCGAAAGCCTGGAGAGTGTTGGTGAATCCTCTGAAGACGAGAAATTCCCTCACGAGTTCCTCTGCCAATTTCATTTTCTGCGTTCTTTTCCTAAGCTGCAGACTTAGAAGATTCGCTTGGATATTTAATTTGTCGCACAAGTGAAGTTGATCTAGAAATCAACCTTGGCGCACTCATTATTGATGCTAATTACTAATTAGTGATTATTGATTTTCTTTTTCTTTTTCTTTTTCTTTTTCCCCATTTTTTCCCTTTCTTCTTCGATGATTCTGACTCCCCCGCATTTTATGAGATAATATCACCAATTGGAGTATATATATGTAACATTTTTTTTCACTTTTCAACATATGCTCACATAAAAAATCTCTTAGTATTTGAACTCCAATACACAATATAAATAAGTATATTGACTATAGACATTATATATATAATTTTTTTTATTTATATATATGTGTATAAAGAGTTCGTTAAATTTAAACCTCTAGTCTTAGGCTTTATATGTGAGATTAGTGTTATTGACCAGAAGGTCAATCAATATTATATATACTAACAGTTAATGCACATTTAATGCATACGCATTTAATAAAGATAAAAAATAAATGTACTATAATAATGTAACTTTAAAATCTAAGTGGCTTAAAAATATTATAAACAAATCAATCAATTAATACCAGAGAAACACTCATTCATGTACTTTTGATAAAAATTACAGATAAAAGTAAACTAAAATAAAATAAAATAAAATAATAATAATAATAATAATAGTTTAAATGGTTGAAATTATACATGTAGAAAAATTGAAAATATGAAACAAAAAAATAAAAACTGCGGGATTTAACTGTCAACACAAATAAAGAAGTTAACTGTCCTACTTCAATGTCCTTTAATGCAAACTTTGAGTTATCTACATCGGCTGTATCAATAAAACATACTAATCTTAATTCTCTACTGCGTTATATCATAATAGAGACTACTTTTAAGATTGTCTTTACAGACTATTTTTAAATTATTATAAATACATTATATTAATTAAATCCCTCCCCTCCCCTCCCCTCCCCTCCCCTCCCCTCGTTACTATTTTATAATAATTCCATAAAAATTATACATAATTATACATATTTTTATTTTTCTCAATTTCTTCTTGCAAGCATGATTTATCCCATTTAAATTATTTTTTTAACTTTTATTTATGTTATTTTTTCAAAGATGCACAAATTTTTGTTATATTGGTGTTAGCTTTTTTTTTTTTTTTTTGGTTGTATTTTAGTAATTATTTTCTAATTATTTAAATAATATTAATTTTTATTTTTATTAAATACACGCACATCAAATGTGCACTAAGTGCTGGTAATTTATTTTCTCTAGGCTATTCTTAACTTAGCTAAGTTGAATCAGAGCTGCATATTATGCAGGAAATGTCAAGAAAATAAAGAACGCCACACTTGAAGCATCTTTTCACCAAATCATAGGCATGACATGGAAATAGATAGTGTAATAAACTAAATTAAAACAAATGAGGAACCTAAACAGCTGAAAGCTTTGAACTAAAGCTCTTTGGGTTGCTTCCTGCGTCTGATGAGCTTCAAACGAATGTGAAGCTTGCGATCCGCATTTGCATCATCTTCTTCTTTAACCCGTCAACATTAAGGCATAAATCGAAAGCACAGAAACAGGGGTGAGCCCTACATATACATTACAAAAGTTCCAAAACACACCAAGCATGTTACAATAATTCATTAATATCATAAAAATTAAAGAAAGACTCGTACAACATCAGCTCGCACTTAGAACATACACTCCAATTTGGCCTTCATCTTTCTCCAGTTCAGTGAGCTTGGCTTTACCGGTGAACAGTAAGCGATGAGTGAGCAGCCAGCACGGCGAAAAGTAAGCGATCAGTGAGTAGGCAACGCCGGTGAACACTTGGAAATCGAATTCCACGCAGCGTCAGTGAAGGGTGAACGGGAGTGAAGTGTTCTTCAGGCGCTGAGTGAGCTTGAAAAGGGGGAAGAAAATGAAGACAAATCGAAAAATGCACTTAGCTTGGAGCCCGGATTTCACTACAGTACCGGATTCCAAACAATACTTAAATATGATTTTATTTTTGTTTGGCCCATAGCTAACAGTCTCCCTGCTGGATGCAAGGCATGTTTTTATCTTTTCCTCACTTTTTGTATATTTTTAAATGCGTTATTATCTTGTTTTTCTTCACCCTGTTGCATAATGGAATTGTTGAACGTCTAAACGTAATGACACGTGTGTTTTTTATGTAGTTTTTGCCACAGTTTTCAATTTGGTTTTCTTTAATTTACTATTATTATTATTATTATTATTATTATTATTTGAAAAAGAATTGACACGATAACTATGAGTGTAAGATAAATCAGATTGAATCGCAACTGTAGCTCAAATTAAGTTGGAGCATTTTTCGAGGTTGAGTTGATCTTTTCTATTTCAAGTTCTACAATGAGTAGAGTTCAAACTTTAATTTAATTGTTTAAAAGTTCATGAACTAACTCATGAATTTTTTAAATTTACATCAAAATAATTATGTTAAGAAAATAATAATATTTTAATATAAAAATATTATGTGTAATCATAACTACATATTATGATATGATTTAATTAAAATGGTAATATATACATCTAAATAATTATATTATGAAAAAAAATACAAATTTGAGTTGTATGATTTGAAGAATCTTAATTCTTAAGACCTTGTTTTGATATAATTAATGAGATGAATATTTTGATATCTCAGAAAGCATAAAGAATTTATGCTAGTCACTTTTCCTTTCCATCAGATAGCTACATTAAAACCCATTGAAAATCCCTTCGCATTATCATTATTATTTGAAAATTAAAAATAATTAATTTATATACATTCTTATTGATTTAATTATACTGAAAATCCCTTTATTTTTATTTTTTAATTTATGTGAATATACTCTGTCACCAAAGTATCACATTAATTAAATTTGAATTTGAATTAAAATAAAATATCAATTATCATTTTAAAATGAATAATTTGTATACATATTTTTATTTTATTAAATAGCAAAAAATGTAAATCACCTAAATTTTAAAATATATACTTACCATAATAATTATTTTTGAAAAATTATAACTAATTTTTAAGTTTCATTTACATTTACAAGCTATCATTAAGTTTTCAACTTGTAAAAATATTGAAAAATAAAAAAAGATGAAAACATATCCAAGTAGCCTTAAATGACCCAATACCGGAATAAATGCTACACAGTTATAAATTTAAATAAATATATTAGTACTATTTCTTTTCACTTTCCGCCAAAAATTATTAAGAAGTTGGGATAATGGCAGTAATTTCTTGAGCCACAGAGATTGTAAATAATGGAGATTGAGAATGGAATATGGGATTTCCTTATGGATTGTTTTGGTTGTATTTGTATTTTTTTAAATTAATATTTTTAAGTTTATATCTTTTTCTCTTTGTAGAAAGTTAGGGCCTATTCTTTTGGCTTGTGGGTTTTCGTAGAAAATATTTTGCGAGAATAGATTTTTGAGAAATTTTTTGGAGAATATGCCATATATATATATTTGTTGGGAAAACATAAAAAATAAATTGAAAATTAGTTATTTGTTATTTTATTTTGGAAGGAGACAAATTTTACTGTTAAAATCAATTTAGTTACTTTTTGATTGAGTTTATAGGGTAAGAATGATTGAGATATATATACATATATTTGTAATGATTAGAACTGTAAAAGGATATTCAACGATACGGATATGCAGTATTCATATCCATATTCGTATCTGTTTAAGTTTAATAATATTTGTATCTATATTCGATAGATATTTTTTAATAACATCTGAATCCGTATTCGACGGATATTAATCGAATTTGGATATATCCGTATCCGATTATAATCATTAGAATACATCCATCTATAAATATACGAATATCTATTTACAAATATCCAAATATCTAGATCCATTAGTTTGTAATAAAATGCATTTTTTTATAATAAATTCCATTTTAAAAGAGTTTACTACTTTATCTTAGAATTAAAAAAAAATAATTATTCTTTATTTACTTAATTTTTTAAAATTATTTATTAACTTTTTAATTAATTAATGTTAATAAAATGATATTAATATAAATTAATTATAAAGTCAAGTAACAATAATTTTATGTTGATCAATTTTATCATTCATATATTGACTTTTTATTTCTTTTTCTTGATTTAGTAGTTTTTAATCATCATCACTGTTGTCTATCGATTCTCCATAATTCTCAATTACTAATTATTTTGTTATTAATTTTTTAATTACTACTTTATACTTATATTCATTTACATATAGATGATGAGATTTCATATTGCAAAAGTATAAATAATTTATTATGTATAACAATATATTATATATTATAACTTTTTAAATATTATTTATCAAATATGGATAATAGATTTAATTAAATTATAGATAATTGAATATATAAATGAATATATCCAATAAATATGTATTTAGAGCAGATATTAAATGGATTAGATAGACAATTATCATATTCGTATCCGTTTACAGTCGGATATCTATTAATCGAGTATGAATAATATGCTTATAAACGAATTCGAATGCGAACGGTAAACTAATTTTTTAATATCCATTTATAGCCCTAGTAATGATTGAAATATGATTATTGGGTGTTTTGTAAATGAATTGTGAGTGTTTTTTGGATATTAATTTTTTTTTCTTTATTTTTGGAAGAAGAATTGATGAATGTGTAGCTATTTTGTAATTGTTTTGGGATAATAATTTTTTTTTGAAAAAAGGCAAAAGAACAAACCCTTAATGTTTCAGATCTTTTTCCATCACAAGTTATATATAAGCACATGATATGTATACACACCCACACCCACACAAACATAAATACATATGTTCCTTTAATGTATGCAATAATATTTGAAATAGATGTTGACAGTTCAATAAAAATATTCCTTTATGTTATTATTTAAAACGATAGCTTGTGAGCATGTCTAAGGGTAATGTTGGCATGTATGTTGCAAGTAAAATGTGTACAATCAATTGACAACTTTTTTAACATATATTCAATTTAATTAAGATAAAGAAAAATTAATATTTAAATAAATTGAATAAAAGAATTTTAAAGAACTATATTTTATTTAAATAAATAATTATTTGATCAAAATAGTGAATTTTTCTTGTAATGTATTTACCTTATATGAAGTATCATTAAATTAAATGACATATGTTTTTCTACAATATGTTATCATTAATTTTACAACAAATTGTTGATTCACATTTTACAATTTTAGTATATTAAGTTCTTGGTAATTATTTTAAAAAAATAATAAAAATATATTTAATAGATCTATTGTATTAGATAACATAATTTAGAAATTTTGAATTATATATTATAATATTAAAATAATAAATATATTTTGAATAATATAGTTAAATATAATTAGCTTCATTTATTAACTAAAATAAAAAATTTAAGAATAAATATAAAATCTAAAACTATCATCCTAATAGTATAATTTAATTTCAAATAAGCACTTAATTAATGTTAATCATTTCGACATAATTCTAATATAATTTAAATCAGTTGAACGATATGAATTAATAAATTTTAAATAAATAAAATAAGTAAAACTATTTTTTTTTTCAATTGATACTTAATAATATATAAAAACATAAATGTATTTTAATACTTTGACTAAATTAATATTTAATTAAAAATGAATAAGTAAAAAATTAAAAAATAGTGTTTTTATTAACTATTTTTTCATTACATTAATTTAATTAGCAAAAAGTTTAAAATTAATTAAATTAAAAGAAATATTTAAAATAATTATTTTAAATCTGATCGACATGTTGGATTGAATGAATTTGAATTGGCGAGTTGACCAAATAAAAATTAGATCGACCCGAACCTGACCTGATACGATTCATGTTGGGTTAGTGTTGAACATTGTAGTTTGTCATTAGGTTGTGTTTGGTTAGGGTTGAGAAAATTAATATTATATCCCTACTTCAATCCAACCCGAACCCACACGATCCATCCAAATTGCCACCCCTAGGTGATCAATTCATTACAAAATTAATGAAGCTCAATTAATAAAAAAAAGAGTTGCTAAAGCCCAATTAATCAATTTTGTGTTTTGATATCAAACCCAATTCTTTACCAAATACCATTAATTTACTAAAAAATCGGTGAACTCATATTAATAAAAGAAAAGTTGCAAAAACACAATTATTCAATTCTTTAAGTTAATATTAGATCAAATTTATTTTGAAATCTAATTCACTAATTTATTATGAGAATTATTGAAGCTCAATTAATGAAAAGAAAGTTGGTAAAACCCAATTAATGAATTTTTCAAATTAGTAAAAGCTCAATTTATCAATTCACTAAAATATTAGTTAAACCCAATTAGTGAAAAAAAAATAAGCTAGTCAACCCAAATTAATCAATCATTTGAACTAATGTGAAGTCCAATTAATAAAAAATAAGCTCAGTTCCTTAAAGAAAACTTGATTCATAGGCAAACTCTTAAAATAGAGCCTAATTCACCACTTAATTTACTATAAATTTGGTCAAATCTATTTTATAAATGAAAACTCCCAATTCATTGAGTAATTCACAAAAAAATTACAAGCACAATATTAAAGGAAATTGGCCCAACTAATGGAATATCCACTTTAAATTTTTTCAAGCTCAATCTTTAAAGTAAAACCTAGTTCATTAATAATTCACTGAAAAATTGATTAAGCCCAATTAACAAATTCTTTACATTATTTTGAAGTCCATTTCTTGAATAAAAGTCCAACCTACAAGTATTACTAAAAATATAATTTAATATTCATTTATAATTAATAATGAAAACTATTGTTACCATATATGCATACAATTGATACTTGGAAGGAAGTTAATTAAAGTTTAGTCACTAAAAATTTTGTTACAATATATTTTATTTGTAACAAATATTTTGTTGTTACAAAAGTTATCAAATTTTGTTACAAATATGTCTTCTTATATGATGGAAAATATTATATGTTACAAAATAATATTTTTAATAATGAATTATTATTTCGTTACGATCGTAAAAAATTTAAGGTAACAAGTTTCAGTTGAAGGTAACAAGACTTTTACTTTGTTACTAAAAAAAATATTATTTGTAATAAAAAATTAATTTTGTTACAATAAATCTAATATATGTAATGAATTTTGTCTTTGTTCGCAAAATTTTTATTGCGTAAAGTACAATTTATTGTAGTATAGAAGGACGAAAACCATTAGAAAGAAGAGAGGAAAGAAAAGAAATCTATATTAATGTCGTCGTTGCGAAACTCATAAAACAATATTCATATTTTAATTTCTAAAGAATGATGCATGTCACGTGCGTATATCAATACTGTGACAATTTTTTATTTACGATGTATCTTTTTTTTTTTTGCATGCAACCCTTCTTTACCTTTAAATCTATACTTTACTTGTAATAATTGATAAATACTTTTAAAACATTTATCTTAACAAATCAATTAAAATTTTGTTTAGCTGTAATTTTTTCAAATATATCCAAACATCTCACAATAGATTTTTTGAGTCTATAAGATGAAAACTCAAGTTTTAAAAATAACTGGTTGGTTTTTAGAGAAAATAAGACCTAATAATTTATAAGATATTTTAATATAAGTTTTATAATGTACAAAAGTCGTTTGATATGTTAGCATGTAAAAGTAAAATAATACAAGTGTAAAAGAGTTGTTTTAAGTATTATGGATCAATTGAATAACTATAGATGGGCTTAAATTCTTTTTAATTTTTCAACTTATTTTATTTTTAATTAATATAGAAGATTAGTTAAATTTGATTAAATCACTTTAGATATGTTGATGATTATAAATTTTTATTTTTTAATTCAACTTGAATTTAAAGATTATTCAACAATTAAGAAATACTATTAATAATAAAATATATTTAAATTTATTATAAGTAATTTAAACAATGTTAAAGTTACACTCTCATATTATAAAAAAATTAAAAATAGGTCCAATGAAATTTTTTTCTCCAAAATAATCAAAAGAGTTATCAAAGGACAATTTTGATCTTTCACATACGTTTTGGGATGACGTCAGCAAATTTGCTAATGAAGGCTAATGGTTCTTCAAAAATGTTAGACATAACTTATATTAGGAGATCATTGTAACTTCTCTAGGTTTATTTGTAAATGAGTCAAATCTTAGGGGTTCTATGTAATTAGCTCAAATAAAAATATTAAAAATGTTAATAATTAAAGGAGCATGTGACCTCTTCCATTAATTTTAACTGTGGAGGACTATCATTATTCAAAAAGTGCTAAACAATATATCAAAATTGACAAGGCCTAAAGATCGGGACTAATAGTTACACAAATATACTATGGGACTAAAAAGGTAATTTTTTCTCATATATTTACACTTTTAAAATTTTTCTTTGCTTCTCTCTTAATTAATGGCACTAACATTGTAATTATCCTATTAAATATAGATAATTGAGAAAGTAATTTTACAATTTGATTGTTCTACTTGCATTTTTTATGCAACTTAAACAAGGACAAATTAGTCCCACAAAAAATTAAACACCCCCCACAAATCCCATTCGAATATTCTCAATTTTGTAAGGAAAAATTATTAAGGTAATGTCTGGGTATGAAATGTATGTTTTGAATTATATATTTTGGAAGAATGAGTTTTGGAAGTGGGTTGCGGGGGGGGGGGGGGGGGGGGGGGGGGGGCGGTTGTGAAATTTGTGTTGGGCAATGTGATGTAGGTTTGTTTAAATGTTTTGGGAATTGCTAAAATATTATTTTGAGAGTTTTTGTATGTTTATTTATATTTTGGGAGGAATAAATTATACTGTAGTAGTCAAATCAATACCTTTTTATTAAATTTTGGTAGTGAAAATAGAATAGAATAATATTTTTTTATTATAAAAAAATAATAAATTATATAATAGATATGTGGTGATTGAATATGATTTTTTAATTGAAAAATAATGATAAAATATCATGATATGTATATATATGTATATGGGGATTTTTGATAATAAGCAAATTGATTTGAAGGGATATTTTGAAAATTAGACTTTATTGTTTTGGCAAAAAAGTGACCGATATGTTGGTTACAGTTTGCCAACATACTCCTTAAAATATATTTTTATATTTAAAAAGCCCATTAAAATATTTTCCATACTCAAATATTTTTTCCATCCATTTTTCACTCCAAAACACCCAACAACTAATTTTTTGGTTCAATCACCCTTAATTTATTATTCTATGAATTTTTTAGATATAAAAATTTATTTTAAGGGAGTTTTAGTAATTTTTTCTTTCATTACGGAAGACAAATATATCACGAATGCATTACAACTAATCATCAATATTCAAAAAAGAGTGACTTCTCATTGACGTGCACTATGTGGGAATCCCTATAATAAATTTAGCTGAATCTAAGGGTCTTAAATTAGTAAACTGTGAGGAGGCAAGGCCGTCTTCGTGGAAATTGGCAAAACAAAGCACCGGCCACCAAGTAATGATGAAAAACGAGTAGACCACCAATTATGACGCTGACTGGTTGTTGTGGAAGAATGACTAGATATGAGTCAAGTGGTCCACATTAATATGCCGACTTGGGTGGAAAGCTACTATACTTGCCAGCCTTTATATGCAAACCAATGTGAAGAGCTTTTAGCAGTTTTTCCTTTCATAAAGGAAGACAAAAATATCACGAATGTATTCCCATTATTCATCTCCACGTGCACTCTATGGGAATCCCTCTAGTGAGTTTAGTAGTTAAATTATTATTAAGGCCTCTTAAATTAGTAGGCTCTGAGTAGTCAAGGTCGTCTTTGTGGGGGAAAAAAAAATGAACATTGGCCACCAAATAATTATGAAAAAAAGTGTAGATAACAGTGGCAACTAAGCATTTGATGCTTAATTATTGTTAATATTGTGGAAAACTTATTTGATGCACATAAGAACTAACCTGTGAATTATTTGGCTTTTGCTTCTTTGACAATGGCTTTATATGTGATGTCAAACATCTTAGATAGAATCATTCTATTTGAATGTCCAAAATTGAATATTTGAGCATGTTTCGCAATCAAATCAGAGCCTTGAATTGTTTATTTTTTATTTCATTTCATTTGAAGGCATAATCTCTGAAGGTAACATCAAATCAAAGTCTTCAACTTACATACTGCCACTGATTGAATTGTTCCTTTTCCATTAGATGCCAGTTAGATTATGCAAAGGAGAAAAGATCATGATAAGTAATTTCAAAATATAAAATTTTGTGTTGTTTTATTTTTCTATACTAAAAAAAATCACTTCAAGTATTTTGTAACATTAGTCTAAATCAATTGTATCTTTCAAAGTTTGTATTCAATTTTCAAAAAAGATGCTTTCAAATCAATTATGGAGCTATCTCTGTTACTGTGGGCAATGCTGCGTTTATTTAAGCAGGCATGACTATATAACATAAAGTAGGGTCAAGTCACGTGGGGTGCAGTAGCTATCCCTGCATTGATCTTATTTGAAGAGTCCTAATTTGCAGCAAGAATATTACTACTATAAATACTAGTCTTTATGAAACCAATACACCACCACTTTTCTCAAACATTAAAGGGAATTCCAAAAAGCTATAACCTTTGAAACCATATTTTATATTTTTGCCTTTAAGTTCTTTTCATCTCCTGGATCATTGATACAAAGAAAAAAAAATGATCAATTATAAAGGATTAGTTATTATATTTCTACTATTGTTGTCACTTTGCCTGCAGTACGATTATGTATTAGGAGCTTTAAGGTGCATAGCAAAGGAGAGAGAAGCTCTTCTCACATTCAAGCAGGACCTTATAGATGAGGGTGGTATTCTCTGGTCGTGGGGAAGTGAAGATGACAAAAGGGAATGCTGCCAATGGTGGGGTGTAGAATGTAGCAACAAGACAGGTCATGTAATCGGTCTCCAACTTAGCGGTTGGGACCTTGGTACATTGAGAGGTAAAATTAGTAGTGCTCTGCTTGAGTTGAATTATTTGAATGATTTGGATCTGAGTTGGAATGATTTTGGATATGATGAAATTCCTGATTTCATTGGTTCTTTGAAGAACTTACAACACCTGAATTTGATGCATTCTAATTTTTCTGGGGTTGTTCCTCACCAGCTGGGCAATCTTACCAAACTGAGGACACTTAATCTCAGTGATAATGAACTGGCATTTGAGAACCTCGACTGGCTTTCTCATCTCTCTTCATTGTCCCTATTTGATTTGAGCCATTCTTATTTGAGAGGTACCAATTTGCTACAAGATATATTGAAGCTTCCTTCTTTAACAGAATTGGATTTGAGTGGGTGTCAGATTCCCACATATTTCTTTGTTAATTCTCCTTCTACATCTCTTTCTATTCTTGATCTATCTGGTAGTTTGCTCACTTCTTCCACATATCATTGGTTGTTCAACATAAGCACAAGTCTCCGTAGCATAGACCTTTCTGCTAATAACTTACTTGCCATTCCTGATTATGGCTTTGAAAGATTTACTTATCTTGAGTCTCTTGATCTGTCATCAAATGGGCTAACAGGTGGAATTCCAAAATCCTTGGGGAATTTAAGTCATTTGCAAACATTAGATTTATCAGGGAACCACTTATCAGAACCCCTCCCCAATTTGTTTTACAAGCTATCTGTGGGAGCAAAGGACTCACTAGAGATTCTGCGTTTGGGAGAGAATGAAATCTATGGCTCGTTGCCTGATTTTACCCAATTTTCATCCTTAAGGATTTTGAATTTATTTAAAAATCAACTGAATGGGTCCTTTCCTGATAGCTTTGGGCAGCTTTCTAGGCTTGAATATTTGGATTTGTCTGCCAATCAAATCGAAGGATCAATACCGAACTTGAGAGCACTTGCTAAATTAAAAGAATTATATCTCCGCGGCAATAAACTTGCATTGATACCTGTAAGCCTTGGGCAACCTTCCATGCTTGAGATTTTGGACGTTTCTTTAAATTCCCTACGAGGAACAATTTCTGATGCTCACCTCTCGAAACTCCAAAACTTGAAACAACTAGATTTGTCCTTCAATTCATTGGTCTTGAATTTCACCGCTGATTGGATTCCTCCTTTTCAATTGGATGTTATAAGACTAGCATCTTGCAACATGGGCGTTCGCTTCCCCACTTGGCTTAAGACTCAGACTAATTTTTCACATCTCGATCTCTCTTATGCTGGTATATCGGATGAAGCACCTAAATGGGTGTGGGATTTATCTCCAAGAATATCTTATTTAAACCTCTCTCATAACCAGATTAGTGGTAGGATTCCTGATTTGTCATCAAACTTCTATGGTGATCCCATAATAGATATTAGTTTTAATAATTTTTCGGGTTATCTACCATTGCTTCATCCCAAGTCTGAGATATTGCAACTCTCCAACAATCAGTTTTTGGGATTAGTTTCGTCGATATGCACAAATGCACCCTATTATTCGCTGATGGTTCTTGACCTCTCAAATAATCAGTTTTCAGGAGAGATTCCCAACTGTTGGGATAATATGAGAGATCTACGGATTCTCAATTTGTCCAACAATAAACTTTCTGGCAGTCTTCCACACAGTTTAGGCTCTCTAAGTTTGCTCCATATGCTGCACTTGCGTGATAATAATTTCTCCGGGGAGTTGCCTTCTTCTTTGAAGAATTGCCAATATTTGAAAATGATTGATGTTGGAGGAAACAAGCTATCAGGAAATATCCCAACATGGATAGGAACACACCTTGAATATTTGATAGTTCTCAGCCTTCGGCACAATTATTTCTATGGAAGCATCCCTCCAGAAATCTGCAATCTAACTGAGATTCAAATCTTAGACCTCTCTAGAAACTCTCTATTCGAAAAAATTCCTTCATGCTTCAACAATTTCACTTCTTTGGTTAAGAAGAATAAAACAATTGGAAGTGCTATTAATTTATTAAGATATTTTAGTAATAGTCCTTATTATTTTGTTGATTTCATTGGCTATGCATTGGTACAATGGAAAGGAGAGGAGTCTAAATATGAAAAAACATTGGGACTTCTTAGACTCATTGATCTTTCGAGCAATAGGTTTGTTGGAAACATCCCTCGCGAGTTCTCTGAGATGAGAGCATTAATTTCCTTGAACCTCTCAAGAAATTACTTGAGTGGAAACATAATTTCAGATGTTGGTCAGATGGAGATGCTAGAATGTCTTGATTTGTCAATAAACCAGTTTTCGGGCAAGATTCCCCTTGGCCTTGCAGAATTACATCATTTAGCTGTTCTAGACTTGTCGAACAACAATTTATCTGGTGAAATTCCAATAGGCACTCAATTACAAAGCTTTAATGCAACTGCATATGCTGGGAATAGGGAACTTTGTGGCCCTCCTCTAACAAGATGCCCTGGAGATGGTTCTAATCCACCCATAGCTGACAATGCAAAGCAAGAGAATGTTGATGAGGAAAATGATGGCTTTGTAACCCATGAGTTTTACATATCCATTGTCTTAGGTTTCATTGTTGGATTTTGGGGAATTATTGGTACTTTGGTAGTCAAGAACTCGTGGAGACATGCCTATTTTAATTCCTTCAATAGGATTGGAGATTGGTTGTACGTGACAACAAATATATATATGCGATGAGACTTAGAGGCAGCTTAAGGGCCAATGTGAGTATATCTAATTCAATTATTCGACATCCTTTTGTTTTAGTTGCAAGGGGGATTTGTCCTTTTGCATCATTGAAATTCATAGAAGGACTAAAGTTGTCAATTATTTGGTTTTCTTTCTTCTTAAACAGTAGTTCGAATGTCCAAATTAGCGGGACTTCTGCCACTTATGCTGCTCTCTTGGTAAGAAATTTATTTCTCTTGCATTTTCTGAGCACAAAAGTCTTAGTTATTCTATTGGTGGTAGGTACGCAATCGAGGATGTCTTTTTATAGCACTCCATGAGTAGAAGGAATTTGTTCAGCATTTCACAATTGAGAGTTGTTCCATCTACCAATAAATGTGCAATTCAGGATGTCTTCTTCCAGCGCTCCATGGGTAGTTGGAATTTGTTTGGTATTTCACAGCTGAGAGTTGTTCTATCTACCGATAAAAGTGCAATGCTCAGTCATGTGAAGTTCATTCTTGTGTTTCAACGTATCATTACTATTCTTGTTCTTTTCTCTTTCTTAAGTATGTAAAATGTTCAATCATTCATACATACAAATAACAAGATTATATAATTTAATTATCTCACAAATGAAATATTCATGCCATAACAAAATCATGATACAAAAAGAGCAAATAATTCTGTAGAAGACAAGGAAAAGGAAACCAAACATATGAATCATTCCATCAATGGCAGCAGCTGCTGACAGCTTTCCATTGTGATTGACACTCAACGAGGTTACTGTTGGTGGATCTTTACTAAGAGGAAGGACTGTCTTCAAAAATGTTGAAAAGAAGTGAGTAATCATGAAAATCTTGAAAATCACAGCCATTTCCTGTCATGGAAAAATTTATATAACATCAGCACGGAGGTTGAAAACCTACGGGGGCATCTTTATCTAAGTACCCATCTACAATTCATAGCCTGCTCCATACCAGCCCATTCAAAAGATGGTCTGCCAAATAAATCATCATAGATTGTTCACAACAGAATAAAGTATTGTGGCTTCAATAACTTATCAACTATGACAGAAACAATACTCTCTTAACCTGCCCCGTCTGGTTAAAGAACCACAAACTCTAGCAGCAACTTACCAACTACAGGGTCACCTATAAAAACTCAAGAATCAGTGCTTCTACTCTCATCAGCATGATAATTAATGTTAGCTCTTGAAACAAGATTCCAAAATTTTAGCATTCTCCCTAATCAGAAATGACAGCTTGTGACAACTTGAGACCAGGCTGCTTAACCTCTTTCTTAAGATGATTCACAGTATCCCTTTCAGAACTGATCTTCAATAAGGCAGGGGTATGTAGATAAGCTTAAGGAAAAAATAAAATCCCACCTTGGTTCTATGAAAATATCAACGAGAGAGCTGATCCTTCAGCCAGTGGCAAGTCATTAGTTGGAAAATATAAAATCTGCACCTCCATACACTTTGCCTTGTTCAATTTCAAATTTCTAATTGCAGAGGACATAGAGACAATTATTTATCCTCAACAAACTAAAATGTTACAAAAGATTTGCCATTTACAAATCTTCATTCTAATTAATTCATTCGAATGGAAACTCTAATAAACCATAAATTGTTTGGATCCTCAATTATGACACTCATCTCAACTCAAAAAATCATTGGAGGCACCCCTCCAGTTTAACATACACAGACATAAGCAAGTAAGATAAAGGTGATATTCAGTTTCATAAATTACATTTCTTCATTTTCAATTCATCTTCTATGTAAATGTTAAACTACAGGGAGGCATTAAAGAAAAAGATGGAGGAGAAACCATCACGACAGATGAAATAGTTGAAGTGTTTAAACTGAAAAAATCTCTTTAAAATCCTTGCACCATAACAACAACCAGACAAATCAGCTCTGTCTGATTCCATGGACAAATTTCCATGGAATCACCCTCTAAAAGAAAGTATTGCAACTTGCAAGTAGGGTATGCTTTTCTTCTTATTTATTTACAATTTTGCAGAGTGGGTCATGTTGCATTAGCATTGAGCATGGTCTAGGAGCTAGAAACATAGAAGTAAAGTAATAGAACTCCAAATCAAGGAAAAATGAGTTGCTTCACTAATTAATCAAATAATAGTAATAACAACAAAAAATTGAAGTCCAACAACTTGAGGAAACTTACATGTTAAGATCATTAAGTGCGAGGAAAACAATAACTGTAACTGTAATCAATCTGAAGGATATGAACACCATTAAGGATCTCACTCAAGAAATTCCTAATAGAAATGTGTAGAGCACGGAACCACTCCTCAGAAAAGTACACGCGAAACTGCAGATTCTGCAGAAACGGAATTGCTGCAAGGAACAAAATTAATAAAATCAAACGCCAAAGAACAAATTAAGTATAAAAATGAGTAATAAAATGAACTAACTAAACCAGGAGCTCCAACTGTCATCTCTTCGCAGCAAATCATTGCCAAACTCCGAAAAACTCTCAACACTTTGTCTTTCCTTCCACATTTCAGCGCATTAACAGTGTAATAATGCAGAATTGAATGGTCCAATTTCGATATAACAGAAATCAGGTTTGCATCGGAATAGTAAAAGCAACTTTTGAAAAAGCTGAGCAGGTCGACCAACTTATTGGCCCCGAACTTGGGGATATAAACAGAGAAATCCCCTCACGAGTTCCTCTGTGAATTTCATCTTCTTCTTTCTTTCTCTTAGCTGCCGACTTAGAAAATTAAATTGGAAATTGAACTCATCGCACAAATAAAGTTGATATTGAAATCAACCTTTTGATCACTCACTAATGATACTAATTACTGATTATTGATTTCAGGTGACATTTCCTCAGAAGGCGCGCATGAATCTGCTTATGAACCATTGTTATATCTCTGAGAAATAGGTATCGTCAAATTATGACACTCCTTTCAGTGTAAAGAATACATCTATGCTATTATATTTACTGCCTGTATAAATTTTTCTTTTTATATTTGCAGCACTAGTCTTAATATCCATGTCCTTTATATTTCTCTTCCATTGTGTTGTTGATCACCATCCCTGCAAATCATGTTTTGCAGTGCCATTTCTAACATAGATAAAGGATGCTCTCCATGTTGTACTTAAATCCCCTAAATTTGTTCTATTAGAAATTATTTGTTCCAACAAGAAGGTTTGGCATTGTTCTCTACAGGGAAAATGCAATTTTAGTTCCTCATCTTTTGACACACGTAAGTTTGGTCCATTAAATATTTTGAATTTCAAAAACGTCCTAAGACTAAGAAATTTCAGCACATTGAGTTCATTTTATTGTAATTTTGGTCCATTTTGCTGGAAAATTGCAACCTCCAAGCATGTGATAGGAATTTGGGGATTTGCTGACACTTGTCCAATTTTTCCACCTCCTCAAGCCTAGTTGGCAAAATCCATCATGTCACCTAACACATCATTCCACATAAGCACCCAATGGAAAGAAGGGGAAAATGTTAAGCCTTCTTTTGTTGCTTCTGGGAATCGAACTTGAGACATCAAATATGAAAAGTAAGCCAAACCATCACTACACCCAAGTAGTTCATGGGATCTGGATATCCAATTTTCTTATTTGTCCAGAAACTGAATCAATTGCAATTAAACAAAATACATATTTTCAGATTAAAAATGATATATTGTAGATTGAAAAAATATAGCATCTAAAACTCTATCTCTCTTTTGTCTCCATCTGAGTTTCTCTCTTTCTGTCTTTAATTTTGTTTTTTCAGTTGAAGATTTTCAAACTTTTTTCTATTCAATAAAAAATAAATAATGAAATTTTGTTTTTGATTTATTTGAAATAAATTAATGAAAATTGAATTTGTATTTTTTAAATTTGTAAACAAAATAAAATTTTTGAATTTTTTAATTCATAATAACTAAATTAACAAAAATAAATTCATAATTTTTAATGAAAATTAAATTTATAACTTTTTAATAAAAAAGAAAATTTAAGTAACAAAAAAAGTTTATCTTGTTTTCATTAAAGTAACAAAGTTTTATCTTTTTGTTACTTTAATGTTTATTTTTATTAAAAAATTATAAATTTAATTTTTATTAAGATTTAAAAACATAATTTTGTTAACTTAATTTTTATTACCTATAAAAATTTATGAATTTTCATTAAAAATTACAAAATTTATTTTCATGAGTTTAGTTATTATGAATTAAAAAATTATTTATTTATTTATTTATTTATTTTACAAATTTGAAAAATAAAAATATAATCTTCATTAATTTATTTCAAATAAATTACAAAATTAATTTTCATTATTTACTCTATATTAATTAAAAAAATTTTAAAAAATTCAAACCAAAAAGACAAAATAAAAGATAAAAAGAGAAAGACAAATGGATATAAGAGGCATGTAGCGTTTTAGATGTTATATATTTTTTTCAAGTCTATAAATACATTTGCTATTGTAAATATATATATATAAAAAAAAAAAAAAAAGTGGATCAACTAGTATCATTGGCGTGCTTAAGTGGTTGTTATGCTTCTCCTTTATGGTGGAGGTCTCAGTTTTGATCCCCAACAGCAACAATTTTAGAAGGTTTAATAATCCCCTTTTTTCCAAGTGGGTGTTGATGTGGCGTGATGCGTCAAGTGACATGGCAGACTTTGCCAACTGGACTTGAGGAGGTGGAAAAATTGGACAAGTGTCAGCAAATCCCCAAATTTCCTATCACATGTTGGGAGGGTGCAATTTTTTGGTGAGTTTTTTTTGCAATTTTCCAGCAAAATGGACCAAAATTGCAATAAAATGGACTCAATGTGCTAAAATTTCTTAGTCTCGGGACCTTTTTTTGAAATTTAAAATATTTAATGGATCAAACTGACGTGTGTCAAAAAATGAGGGATTAAAATTGCATTTTCCCCAGTTCCCTATTGAGTCTAGCACCACTTATTTATTTATTTATTTATTTAAATTGAAAATTTCTTTACTGAGGACTTGTATTTTTTATACTTTCAAATTTATTCACAGCTAATGCTATATTGAACGGTCTGTTCCCAAGTTAGACTTGGATAAGATATGTGTGGATATGAAAGAAAATTTATACTTAGTGGATGTCGAAAGTGGATGAATATTCAAACTCTTTGCCCTATTTCTCAAGTTGTTTCAATGCTCTTTCTTTTTGTTTTATCGTTTGTTAACTTTTTTTTTCCCCTTTTTTTTTTTAAAAGGCCCGCCTGTTTATTAAATGCAAAGTTGGGATTTTTACAAGATATCATTCTCACCTAGTCTAGGAAAGGACATAAAGAAGGACTACTCACTTCCAACCGTCCTATTCTAGGAAAATAAGGATAAGGTGGGAGGGTTTAAGCTCATTCATCCTCATTTGAGTCTCAGCCGATTGGTTCACAAGCAACATTTCAATGTGTTGATGAGGAGCGTAATACTGATTCATTTGAGAAGAATATAGTTGAAGTTAAATCCATTGACAGGGGATACCCAAGTTTTAGAGTGGTATTTAATTGTTATTTTTCTGGGCCATGTTTGATATAGGCTATTAGATACGAGTAGCCCTTTCAATCTCTACCAATAACTTATTTGATATATGAAATTATATTGATGGGCTGAGTTGAGATTGGCTCCAAGCCAATACTATTCATCCAATTAGTGTCAGTTGTCATCTTTGAGTTGGTATAGAGATTATAATCTTGCCAATGTGAATTAAAATAAAAAGGATGGAATTATCCCTCATCCAAAATTTAAAAGCTATAAAAAATTGAGGACTAACACGGAATTTGACAAAATAGCATTGAGCAATCTATTGAATCAAACAAGGATGAGAGATTTTGGTTACTATAATCTCAACTTCATCCTCTTATTTCAAATAAGTATTCAAATAGCCCCTAATCTTATTGGGGCGTGATTAGTTGTCACACGTATTAAATGCAGCATTAATTTATTATTTTTATTTTGACAAAAGTGCAAGTTTCCACATATAGCTTATTTAGGCAACATGCATTTCATATATGTATATATATTTGATATATGGAAGTTTCGAACATTACAACTATAGTTGTCGACTTTGTGAATGATCATTTTATGCTTTGAGTGTTGAGGTCATACTAGGGCCATCTTGACAAAATTTGTGGCCTAAGGCGAAATATGAAAATAAGCCTTTAATATATTTAATAAAAATTTGACTTCTAATATACATATCTTCTAGTAAGCATTTCGTATTTTAAGGGCAAAAAAGAAATCTCATACAAGATATTACAATCTAAATTGTTTTTCCCCCCCTCACTTTTTGAGGATGCAAAATTATTAATTTTTTTTTCCTAATATTTCATGTCTAATTGATAGCATAACCAACTAATTCAATCTTTCTTGAGATATTATTTAATTTTTTTAGTTTCAATTTTAAAGATGGACCCGGTAGGGATCTTAATATTTTAGAACACAATTATTTTTATTTCTTTTCTTTTTCTCTTTTTGGTTGTTAAAAAATAAGAAAACATAAAACTAATAATAAATAGTGCAATAAAAATAAAAACAAATCTATCAAGTAAAATCTTGATTATAGTGAAAGAGAATTAAACTTAATGTTATATATATATATATATATAGTTATTTAGTGATCAACATTGGAAAAAAGAAAATTATTTAGTGATAAGTACTAGGAAAGAAGGAAGCATGTATGATTTTGATAAGAAAAAAAAGTAAGAATTTAAAAAAAATAAAGAAGAAAGGAGAATAAAAGATAATAACATTTAAATTTATATCTTTTACAATTAATTATAATAAATTAATTAATTATTGTAACTTTATACAATTTTTAAATATAATTAAAGGTTTTATATATTTATAAGGCTTCTAAATTAAAAGTCTTAAATTTTTTTGGGCCTAAAATATAAAATAAAAAAAATAAGACTTTATATTTTTCTTTATTAGGCCCAAAATACAGAAAAGGAAATATATATATATATATATATATATATATAGGAGCCCTTCAAATTTTGGAGGCCTAAAACAGTTATTTTTTTGGCTAAGATAGAGCCATATATGTCTCCATTCGCTTATGGTTGTTGCATTATTTTGAAACTTGAATGTGGATTATGCCATGTTTCACCACAAATTTTGGTCCTGCAAATTCCCACTATGCTTACAATAGTACTATTCTTGACAAATTTGTGCAATCCAATTAGTTGGGTGCTGTTGAAAATGATACTACAGCTAATGTTAACCATACACTAGAATCATAAACTAGTACTTACTTGGAATCATAAACTGAAACAAAGATGTTGAGCCACTTAGATTCTAGTCTGCCAAAGAGCCTCATATTCCATTGGATGCACTAGGCTAGTTGCTATCCAGGATGTACGTAGAGAGGAATAATTTTTCTGAAGCAATGAGAAGTCATTGTTTTTGAGCAATTGAAAAGGACCAAAGGTAACATCAATGTCTGGTTTTCCAATGAATTTTGCACTCATTTGACACAAAAGTCTTTCCCACACACGTTGAAATTTCACAAACTAAGATGGATTGAGAGAAGAGGTTAGCATTTATGGGACTGTCTCTGTTCTTGTGAAAGATACCAAATTTAAGATGGCATGACTGTATAGCACAGAGTCAGTTTAAGTGACAGGCATGTAATTGAGAATGCATTCCTGCGATATTTTAGAGTTCAGAATCATTTCATCTTCAAATGAAAGTATAGTGCTCGGCCATATGTTATATGTTACAGTGTAAAATGCATACAATACTTTTACATTTTTATCTGTTATTATAACATTTATATTTTTAATGTAGAATTTTTATAATAAGTAAAAGTAAAAAAACTGAAATAAAATAGTAGAAGGAAAAAGAATAAATAAATAAATATAAAAAAGTTACATTAGAGAAAAGGAAGAAAAGAAAAGAAACGATATTGTCATTACTAAACTCATAAAATAATCATATTTTAGTATCTAAAGAATGATGCCATATGCATAAATACTGTTCACAATTTTTCATTTACAATGTATCTTTTTCATTTTCTTTTGTGCATGCTACCCTCCTTTCCCTTTGATGAGATCTATTACTTTAGTTGTAATAATAAAAACTTTAGAAAGCATTTCCCTTAAAAAATTAATTTAAAGTGTGTTTAATTATAATTTTTTCACATATATTCATGCATATACTTTTGGGGTTTATAAAATATGAACACAAATTTTAAAAATGAATCGTTGGTGTTTATATATATATATATATATATAATAAGGTTGGATAACTTATGAGATATTTTAAAATAAATTTTATAATATACAAAAGTCCTTTGATATAGTACTATAGTAACAGTACTCCAAAATTTAATTTATGGCAAATGTCATAAATAGTTCCTAAAGTTTTAGTTTAGAATCATTTTAGTCCTCAAACTTTGAAACTTCCTTTTTTTAGTTCCTAAAGTTTGGATTTAGTCTCAATCTAGTTCCTAAGTCAACTTTCCAACAACTTTTTAAGGGCAAAATTATCAAGTTATAGTTATGTTTCACTTTAGTTCTTATATAAGGTTTTATGTTCCACTTTAGTCCCTGTATAAGATTTTATGTTCCAATTTAATCCCTATGTTACTTTTTTGCTTTTTCTTTTTTCTTTTTATAAATATATGTGCATGTGTGTGTATATATATAATTGATACTAATATTATTATTAACATCAAATAATATATTATTGTATATTAATATCATTTGTAATACCATTATAATTAATAATATTGTGGTGGCATGCACTATTAATGTGGGGGCACGCTGCCTGGCGAAGCATTTAGTGCAGTTGAGGGGTTGCTACCTTTCCTCGACCTCCATGATCACTTCTGCATGATATCTTCTTGGGTGATCAATAAAACGTGATCCAATTCGAGTTAGATTTTACTGGACGAATAAGGGAGAATGCCTCGGATTCGGGTCGATCAGAATTCAGTCAATGAGATGGCCCCAATGCATTGCCCTGGTTGACAAAACTCGAGGTTAAGTTGTAGTCGATAGGCCGAGCCTATCAACGATTGGGTCGTCGACATCACATCACTGTCTTGATCGAGTATCGTTAAGCTGAATATGTTGGGCTGCCCATATTCAATAATAATACTAATAATATTATATAATTATATTGTCATAATAATATTATTATTATCATAGATAATATTAATCTTATTATTCTTATGATTGATTATAATAATAATAATAAATTAATTTATTATTATTATTATTATTATTAGTAGTAGTAGTAGTAGTAAATGATTATATTAATAATATTTATAATATTATTAATACTATATATTATGAATATAATTAAAATTATTATAATATAATCTTTATTATTGCTAATATATCACTAATCATACAATTAATATTATTAATTATAATAGTATCAAAAATGTTATTAATATATCAATAATATATTATCTAATGTTAATAATAATATATTAGTAGTAGTAGTAGTAGTAAATGATTATATTAATAATATTTATAATATTATTAATACTATATATTATGAATATAATTAAAATTATTATAATATAATCTTTATTATTGCTAATATATCACTAATCGTACAATTAATATTATTAATTATAATAGTATCAAAAATGTTATTAATATATCAATAATATATTATCTAATGTTAATAATAATATATTAGTATCAATTACATATACACACATGTACATATATTTATAAAAAGAAAAAAAGAAAAAGAAAAAAAATAATATATATATGAATTAAATTGAAATATAAAATCTTATATAGGAACTAAAGTGGAATATAAAACCTTATATAGGGACTAAAGTAAAATATAAAACTATAAATTGACAATTTTTCTTTTAAAAAGTTGTCGGAAAGTTGACTTAGGGACTAAATGGAAACTGAATTCAAACGTTAGGGACTAAAAAAGAAAATTTTAAAATTTGAGGATTAAACTAATCAAGAAAATTACTCAATCTCTGCGTGCACTATGGGAGAATCCCTCTTTTGTTTGGCCATATGAGTTCATGCTTTTGTTTCAGTTTACTGGTAAAAACTACATGGTAAATATTTTTTGTTTGGAAATAGTTTTTACATTATTTTGTTTGAAAATATTTTTAAAGAAGAAAGTATGAAGTAATATCAATATGTACGACATAAATAATTTATTATTAATTTTAGAATCTGCTATTCTTTCTGACTAATAATTGGAAATCATAAAAGAAATGAAAATTTCTTTAGCAGCTGATATATTTCTCATGTCTTAAAATTAGTAATTGTAGCACATCGTTACTGTGTGTAAAAAATTTTCTTTATGTATTTTCGTATAGCTGGCCACCACCTCTAAAGCACAATATTTATCAGTTATCATTCATCTTCTTTTGCAGCATTAGTTCTTAAAATCCATGTCCTTTATAATCATTCGTTGGCTAAATATATTTACAGCGTGTTTGATATGCAGTTGGATATATATATATATATATGATATAATGTAATATTAATGTCAACTAAACTTGGCTAGAATTCACTTTGTTTATATATTAAAAAAGGCACCCTTTATGAAGCATTGCAATGTTTCAAATATGATTGTAACTAAAAAAAATTTATTCTTTTTCCGTTCAAATAACACAACTTTTAATCAATCTCGTAAATCTCAACCTGTCAAAAATAATTGCAATTTTGAAATCCCATCAAGTATCGAAGGCTAATCATGAGGCATAATGGACAAATATTATCCCATAAAATCCATTTTTTATTTTGGTGTAGCAACCATATATAAGATAGCAAAATGTCGAAAACTTTGAGGATGTAGTGGCCACTTGAAGGTGCATTAGTTGCTCCTTATCCAAGAGCACCTTAGGCACCAGCTCTTCTGCAAAGATGCAATAAATCTTATTAAAGAAATTCGCAAAGATAATATTCAGTCAAATTTATGAAAGCTGCGTCAAGTTATATAAATGGTTTGAGGATAGCAATAACATGAGGCTTTGCTCCAAATAAAGTTGGTGGAGCATCCTTTGTCTGATAAAGGGCCACTAATCGCTCTTACAATTTTCCAAATCATAATTTTCATATTTATGGAAGTTGTAGCATTGATAAGGGAAGACATTTTGTGAGGCTTATGATCATGATTTTATGTGCACATGTGGCCATGATAGAGCGAACCACCAACAACATCAAGACTTAGTTCCAACTTCAGCAACCTTCAGATAAGGGATGGTGATGACTCAAAAGCAGATGATGTAGATTGCAATGCAAAGTTAGATTCATGCAAGCTAAACCTAGAATCTTCTTGGTTGGGACACACAGTATCTTGCATGTTATTCAAATAGAGAACGCCCATCTGTGTGATTTCATCATTTATGTCACGAACCAAATTCTTACTCTTGGGAGTTGTCAATGAAAGATTAAGAGAGGGGTTGCATTCTCCATCCTCAAGCATTGTATCGTCCATCCATCAAAGAAAAGATGGCATTTTTAGTAATCCCATTATTGCTCGACAGCTATAATAGGCGTGCTATTTGGTGCAGCTCCATTGAAAAACCTACTTGAAGAAGAAGAACAACTCATTCAAAGAAAAGAAAAGCCCTTATTTGTGCTGCTTGGGGAGCTGAGAGAGTGGATTTAGAGAAAGAGAGATTGAATTTGGTCTAAAAGGTTGCCATGTTCTCTTCAGTTCTCAGCTATTAGTATTTGTTGACCTAATTAACAAAAGGACATGACTAGATGAAATTGAGAAACGTTGGTGATGCAATGTGAAACATCTTAAACCAGGGTGACGCAAATTAAATTAGTGACAAACTTGAGGGACAAAAATTGATATTATCCTTATAATGGAATATTAATTATTGTGAACAAAATATCAGGAAAAATTCGTCTGAAATTTTTTATTGAACGTACATTAGGTAGAATGTGTAAGCTGAAAAAATGATCCATTTCTTGTTTAAACCCAAGCTATAAACCATCAACTGGGAAAGAATTATGTACTATGATACCATGTTGTTCTTTTCCGGTGATGGAGATTCACAATTAGTATTTGTATTTTCCATTTTCTCTTAAAGTTGTGTCACGCCCCTGATCCAGGATACAACATGGCTATGCTCCTAAACCCAAAGCACTCAGAAATATTAAGTCTCAAAATTCAGAACACATACTAAAATTCATAAAATATTATTGAACAATCCCAAAAACCATCACAATCGAGAATAACTCAAGTACTTGTGTTTGAAACTAAACCTGACTATCAGAAATTCTAAAAACAAAATCCTCTTAACAATCAACTAGGATTCAAAACAAGGAACAAGAATGACCTAAAGCTGAAAATATAAGTCTCTCATCACATCCCAAAATTGCTCGTCTTCCTTATCCTAAAATAAATTCTCTGCAAAATAGGAAATCAATATCTTATAAGTGACATTTAAATCACAACAAATAAATTGTCATGCCCCGAGGTCCATGAGCCTGTCAGATGTGAGAATTGCCTCCAAACCCATCAAATGCACACTAAAATTAGGCTATGATTTACGTGTCCAAATAAAATCCAATGGATGCATATGAGTTCTAGCCAAAGCTTATCTACTACTCATTCTTTCAGTTTTTAGTCCATATGGAATGGGTTATTACAATAACTCCTCCTTTAGACCACTAGATCCTTGTCACGGTGTGATACAGATCAAAGATCAGTCACCAAGTGTTGAGACTCTAAAGGTGGCTCCTACGGGTTGAAGAGGTGGCTACCACATGTATAGCACTTTACACAGTAGGCTCAAGGGATAACTTCCACACACATAGCACTTTGTCCTGCTTAGTGATTGGCTCTGATACCATTTATCACACCTCATGCCCACAAGCTTGATGAACACGAGAATTGCCTCCAGTCCCACTTAGTACATCCTAAAATTGAGTTATGATTAGCTTGCCCAAAGGAATACCTAATAGATTCACATGAATTATTTAACCAAAGTATATATAGTACTCACTCTTTCAATTTTTAGTCCATGTGGGATAAGGTATCTATTTTGAGAAGAATATAGTCAGAAGCCAACTTCATTGGTAGGGGATACCCAAGTCTCATAGCGGTATTTAATTGTTATTTCTCTAGGTCGCGTTTGACATATGAGATATCATTACATATTAGATATCGTTAACTCTTTCAATCCCTAGCAATAGCGTGTTTGATACATGAAATTATAATGACAGGTAGAGCTGAGATTGGCCCGAGTCCTCACTTTTCATCAAGTTAGTGCTAATTGTCATCTCTAAGATTACTGCCTGTGCCGTGGGGGGGGGGGGGGGTTGGCATGGACCCCTACCATGTGTATTAATATCGAAATATTGGTACATTTTACATGATTTACACTTGAAAAACTACAAACAAAGAGTACTACTCCCATACAAATTTTCTTACTTCGAAAGCAAGAAATAGGGGAGTACTTACTCCCTTTACATCGATCCTGTTCTAGAAAATCCGTAAATGAGCAGTACTTATGGTTGCTATAATCCATTGAATCAAACAAAGGTAAAACATTATAGTTGCTATAGTCTCAACCTTATTCTCTTATTTTAAACAGATATATTAATTCATTATTTTTATTTTGAACGAAATGTGAGTTTCCGTATACATCGTACTCAAGCAACACTTATTATATATATATATATATATATTTGTTAATATATTAAAGTTTGGAATATTATTATGGTTGTCGACTTTTTGAATGATCATTTTATACTCCTAAGTCTCGAGGCCCTACCAGGTGCCTTAAGAAAATTTGAGGCCTAGGGTAAAATATGAAAATAAGGCCTTTAACATAGATACTAAAAAGTTAAATTTTTAGTATGCACATCTTTTGTAGTAAGCATTGTGTATTTTATAGACAACAAGGAAATTCCACACAAAATATTACTATCTAATTGTATTTTCTGCCTTTTTAGGATAATTATACTTTTATAATAAATTTTTTCTAATATTTCCTGTCTAATTGATATCATAATTAACTCATTCAATTTTTCTTGAGACATTATTGAGCCTAGGTAAGATTCTATTGGTTTCAACTTTGAATGGTAGAGTGACTAGGGATCTTACTATTTTAGAATACAAGTGTTTTTTTTTTTTTTTAACTTTTCTTTTCTTTTGTCCTTTTTGGTTGTATAAAAAGAAGAGAAAACAAATCTCACAATAAATAATAAATAATAAATAATAAATAATAAATAAATAAATTTAAGAAATAAAACCTTGAGTTATAATGAAAGAGAATTAAACTTAAAGTTATTTGGTTATCCATAATAGAATGTTATTTAGTGATTAGTGTTGAAAAAAAAATTATTTAGTGATAAGTATTGGGAAAGAATTCAGGAAGTAGATATATATAGTTTTGTTGAAATTGCAATAATCTAAAAAGATAGAAAATATAGGAGAATCAAAAGTAACAATATTTAAATTTATATTTTATATGATTAATTATAACCAATTAATTAATTATTGTAACTTTAAATAATTCATAAACTAAAGGCTATATACTTTTTCTTAGTACTAATTTTTTTAAGAATTGTGCGGACGTGTATTCCATTCTGGTTTGAAAATTTCTTTTCCAGTATGCTGTTAATCTTATAAATGTGATTATTTCCGTAAGCAACATTTTTCCAAATTTAAACCTTGCAGACCCCTGGAATTTGCTTCAAGTTGTTGTCACTTAATATGTCTTGAGTTTTTGAGTTTTATGCTCAACCTGCAAGATCTTCATTATTCAGAAACTTGAATATGGATTATTCTTATAATACTATGCTCATAAAACTATTCTTTTCCAGTGATGAATTTGTGCAATCCAATCTTGAAATTGGCACTGCAATTGTTAACCATGCTACTGATTCAGAAAATGGAACAACTGCAATGAACAATCCAAATGATTCCAATCCCAAGCCTTTCGAGAAAGCTGAGAATTCCCAGCATCCAATCTTTGATGATCGTCTTGTCGACAAGTTGGTTAAATTTTGATGAAAACACAGGAAAATGGCGCTTCAAGAAGGCAGCTGAGGATGGTAATAGATTTGTTAATGCTGAATTGAACGTTTGTTATAAATGCTGCATTTTTGTTAATGTTAAAATGCCGAAATATAGAGGCTCTCTATTTTACTACCAAGTGACTTTGTGTTATGAGATTGACAACACGTTAGAAAAGATTCCAACTATCAACATCATGACTTAGTGGCTGGTGCTCTCCAGTCTTGTTCGTCTGTTCATTTTTCCACAAAGAACTCGACTTAGAGTTGAGTCTCCTAAAGAAGCTAAAATGCTACAGGACCCGCCAGGTGGCTACCCAAAATGCCCACGGAGTTGAAGAATAATTTCTTGGCCAATGAGAAGTCACTGTTTTTCGAGCAGTTGAAAAGGGCCCAAGATAAGATCAATGTTAGGTTTTCTAATGACTTCGGTGCTAGAAAAAATATGGCAGAATCTGAAAAATATACGTTTCTTAAAGTGATTATTGCTATCGGGTCAAATGATAATTCACTTTTAAAATACAACAATATCATTCCGAAATCAAGATATCAATTTTGAATATTTTTTAGTAGATGAGAATTTTAAGAAAAATCAGAGGAAGCTATATTTTTTGCATGTAAAAACTTGATAGAATTCACTTTTTATCTGCAAGAAAAGGCACCCTTTATGAAGCATTGCAATGTTTTAAAATATGATTGTTACTAGAAAATTCGTGTTTTTTCATCCAACTAATGCAACTTTTAATCAATCCCGTAAATCACAACCTTCCAAAAACAATGAAGTTTTTGTCAAAGAGCAAAGTGCCTTTTAATTTAAATATTAAATACACTATTTTTTCTTCCTTGTAAAGTCACAAACTAGAAGCAAGATGGATTGGGACAAAAAAATTGGCAATTATGTAACTGTCTCTGTTATTGTGAATGCTACGGCATTTATTTAAGAAGACATGACTATATAGTGTACCGTCAAGTCAAGTGGGGTACAATAGCGCTGCATTTGTCCTAGTTGAAATGGGAAAATATCAGTCGGAATGTTCCTATAAATATGGAACGTATGCATCACCATTTTCTCAAGCTTTAAAGAGAATTCCAGAAAGCTATAACCTTTGAAACTATATTTTATATTTTTCACCTTGAGTTCTTTTTATACCCTGCATCATTGATACTCGGAAAAAAAAAATGATCAATCACAAAGGATTAATTATTATGTTACTGCTATTGTTGTTTGTTCTTGTTTCAGATTGCCTACAGTATGAGTTTGTATTTGGTAGAGGAGAATTGAGGTGCATACCAAAGGAGAGAGAAGCTCTTCTCAGGGTCAAGGAAGGCCTTATAGATGAGTATGGCTTTCTCTTGTCGTGGGGAAGTGAAGATGACAAAAAGGAATGCTGCCAATGGAATGGTGTGAAGTGTAGCAACGAGACAGGTCATGTAATTGGTCTCCAACTAAATCGATTGAGAGGTAAGATTAGTAGTGCCCTGCTTGAGTTGAATTGTTTGAATGATTTGAACCTGAGTTGGAATGATTTTGGGCATGATGAAATTCCAGAATTCATTGGTTCCTTAAAGAACTTACAACACCTAAGTTTTGAGTTCTCTAATTTTTCTGGGGTTGTTCCTCATCAGTTGGGGAATCTTACCAACCTGAGGACACTTAATCTCCGAGGTAATGAACTGGTGTTCACAAACCTTGACTGGCTTTCTCATCTCTCTATATTGTCCCTACTTGATCTGAGCTATTCTTACTTGAGTGGTCCTAATTTGCTACAAGAGATATTGAAGCTTCCTTCTCTGACAGAATTGTACTTGCGTTTTTGTCGGATTCCCACATATTTCTTTGTTAATTCTCCTTCCACATCTCTTTCTATTCTTGATCTATCTAGTACTGAGCTTACTTCTTCCACATATCATTGGTTGTTCAACGTAAGTACAAGTCTCCGTAGCATAGACCTGTCTGCTAATAACTTACCTACCATTCCTCATCTGTCACTTAATCAGCTGACAGATGGGATTCCAAAATCCTTGGGGAATTTAAGTCATTTGCAACCATTAGATCTATCAGGGAATAACTTATCAGAACCCCTCTCCGATTTGTTTTACAAGTTGTCTGTGGGAACAAAGGACTCACTAGAGATTTTGCAGTTGGAAAAAAATAAAATCTATGGCTCTTTGCCTGATTTTACCCTATTTTCATCCTCAAGGATTTTGGAGTTATATGAAAATCAATTGAATGGGACTTTTCCAAACAGCTTTGAACAGCTGTCTAGGCTTGAACATTTGGATTTGTCTGCCAATCAAATCACAGGATCAGTACCAGACTTGGGAGCATTTGTTTCATTGAAAAAATTATACCTCTCAAGCAATAAACTTGCGTCGCTACCGTAAGTCTTGGGCTACCTTCCATGCTTGAAGATTTGGATGTTTCTTTCAATTCCTTACAAGGAATAATCTCTAATGTTCACCTCTCGAAACTTTGGAACTTGAAATACTTGGATTTGTCCTATAATTCATTGGTCTTGAATTTCACTGCCGATTGGATTCCTTCTTTTAAGTTGGATTCTATAAGATTAGCATCTTGCAACATGGGCACTCAATTCCCCACATGGCTTCGAACTCAGACTACTTTTTTTTTTTGCTTGATCTCTCTTGTGCTGGTATATCAGATGAAGTGCCTAAATGGTTGTGGGATTTGTCTCCAAGAATATCTTATTTAAACCTCTCTCACAACCAGATTAGTGGTAAGATTCCTGATTTGTCATCAAACATTGTTTTATCTCCTATAATAGATATTAGTTTTAATAATTTCTTAGGTTATCTACCATTGTTTTCTCCCAATTCCCAGATATTGGAACTCTCTAACAATAAGTTTCAAGGATCAATTTCATCAATATGCACAAATGCTCCCTATCATTGGCTGGGCGTATTTGATCTCTCAAATAATCAGTTTTCTGGAGAGCTTCCCAACTGTTGGGAGAACATGACAAGCTTAAAGATTCTCAATTTAGCTAGCAATAAATTTTATGGCAATGTGTCACATAGTTTAGGCTCTCTAAGTCAGCTCAATACACTGCACTTGCATGATAATAATTTCTTCGGGAAATTGCCTTCTGCTTTGAAGAATTGCCGACATTTGAGAAAGATTGATGTTGGAGGAAACAAGCTATCAGGAAACATCCCATCATGGGTAGGAACACACCTTCAAATTTTGAAAGTTCTTAGCCTCCGGCACAATAATTTCTATGGAAGTACCCCTCCAGAAATCTGCTATCTCACTGAGATTCAAATTTTGGACTTCTCTAAGAACTCTTTGTCTAGAAGAATTCCTCCATGCTTCAACAATTTCACTTCTTTGGTTCAGAAGAATGGAATAACTGGAAGTACGATTATCGTGTTTGGAATTCAGGCTTATGATATTTATTATCTAATTGAGTTCATTGATTATGCATTGGTACAATGGAAAAGACAAGAGTCAGAATATAGAAAAATATTGGGACTTCTTAAACTCATTGATCTTTCGAGCAATAGATATTGGGACTTCTTAAACTCATTGATCTTTCGAGCAATAGATTAGTTGGAAACATGCCCCACGAGTTCTCCAAGATGAGAGCATTAATTTCTTTGAACCTGTCAAGAAATTTTTTGAGTGGAGGCATAATTTCAGACATTGGTCAGATGGAGATGCTAGAATGCCTTGATTTGTCAAGTAACCAGTTCTCTGGTGAGATTCCCATTGGCCTTGCAGAATTGAATTTTTTGGTTGTTCTAGACTTGTCAAACAACAATCTATCCGGTAAAATTCCAAAAAGTGCTCAACTGCAAGGATTTAATGCGCCTGTGTATGCTGGGAATAGTGAACTTTGCGGTCACCTTGTAACAAAGTGTCCTGGAGATAGTCCTAATCCACCAATAACTTACACTGAAAAGCAAGAGAATGCCAATGGGGAAGATGATGGCTTTGTAACCCATAAGTTTTACATGTCTGTGGTCTTGGGTTTCATTGTTGGATTTTGGGGAGTTATTGGTACTTTGGTAGTCAAGAACTCATAATTTCTTTGTCATGATCAAAGATTAGTTGTACGTGACGCGTGACAACAATTGTATATGTGGCAAGACTTAGGGGTAGCTTATCTAATTCAATTATTTGACCATCTTTGGCTATAGTTGGAAGGGGGATTTGTTTATAATTTGGTGTAGGTACATACATAATTGAGTATGTCTTGTTCTGGGAATTTGTCCAATATTTTATAGCTGATAGCTATTCCATCTAGAAACAAAAGCACAACGCTTGGCCATATGAAGTTCGCTCTTCTGGTTCAATACATTATTACTGTTTTTAAGCCTCTTTTTTCCCCAAGTCATTTAAGTATATAAAGCATTCAATGGTTTTCTCATTTTTAACATAACCCACTTTTGTAAACACTAGCTAGTTTTTTTACTGATATACGGAGACATTAAAACATATTCGTGAGCTTAGTGAGCCTAAGTTTAACTCAGGCAAAGTTTATGCTCACAAGATGCATTGATGGCAAAATGATCATAAACAAGAATTTTAGCAAAATAGAAAGAATATCAAACGAGAGACTGACAAATTATATAGATTGTTTTGTTTCCACAATTACATTTTTATGGATTTACTCGTCAACATCATCTCCCTTCACTAGGATCATTAAAAAAGACAATATAGCTAAATTATATCACACACAGGCTAATTATACAAGACAGTTGCATAGAATTACAAACCCATCTCACCACCTCCCAAACCACTGGATCCCCAAAAACAACGCAACCCCTAATAAAAAAAAAATTGAAGAAAAAGTGAAATGAAATAACAATAAGTAAGACAAATACGAAAGTAACAGAAAACAAGAGACCATCATCATAATATTGATGTGACCTTGAGAGAGTGCTTAGCTGATGCAGTCAGGGCAATACCTATCTACTGTTGTGATAGATCCACTATGAGAAAGAGTTCTCATAACACTCATCTAACCGCTAACCTATCCACAATGCATCACTGATATATGATGTCATATAAGCCTCCAGTTGATGGTAAAATGCTGGTTTTTCGTCTTTGAGAAGATAATTTCAGATACAAACTATGGGCCAAATATCCATCTCTGTGTTTTGGAAGTACAAACAAGCATCGCATAATTCGAAACTGGAGTCGCAAATCAAGGAAAAAAATTTCTCCATGGAAAAGAGGCTGTGCAAGTTTGCAAGCTTGCGAGCAAGTAGTTCCTGGCATTAAATCTACGAAAGAAGATGGATATAACAACTTCACATCTGCTACAATTTCTTGACGGAAGAATTTTGCCTTCATTGTGCAAGCTCCATTTGAAAATCTAAAATTCATGATAAAACAGTTTCAAATGACAAAAGCTCACAACTCAAATGCATAATTTATGAAACTGCAAAGGATAACCAAGGGCTGTCAAAGACACTTGCTGGCCGGCAGACATGTATTTCCCCAGTTAAGGTGTGCATGGTTTTTTTTGTTTTTGTTTTGTTTTTGTTTTTTTTTTTTTTTTTTGTTGCTATTTGTTATAAATATTTATGCCATAACCAAAACACAATAAAAAAAGACAACACAATTTTGTAGAAGCCAAGGAAAAGGATACCAAACATATGAATCATGTTGGGTGTAAGTATGATTTGAGGGAGAATTGAGAAATTGAAGGATAATATATATATAACAATGCAATATGACAATATTTTTTAAAGCTCAGGCAATACAACTTTGGAATAATTTTTGCTCTAGCTTTCTACATCAATCTCTCAATATTTTCCTTCATATGCATATACTAACTTACATGCATGCACTCACGCCTACTATCACACCCAGAATTTAGAACATAACACAGCAGTGCCCAGCCTAAGCCTAAAGACTTAGAGATACTAAGCCTTAAATCCAATAAAGCATGCTAAATTCCCAAAAATTTTACCAAACAATTCCAAAAATAAATTGACACGATGAAAGATAATTCAACTACTTGTCTTAACAATCAAACTTGAGTATCCAACACCTCAAAAAAATTTCCTAATCAACTAACTAGAGATTTCAAAATCAAATAAACCTATTCCAAAAATAACAAATCTTTTATCACCATCCCCAAAACTGCTCATCTTCCAACATACTTATAAAAAAGTATTCATTAATTAATCATGCTCATGAACTTTCGGGATTCTAATCAGTCAACTTGGCCAAGATCTTAACTACAATGTTGTTAGGTGACGTCAGAATTCTTAACTACAACGCTATTAAGTGACTTCAGAAATCTTAACTACAATGTCATTAAGTAGCTTAAGAAATCTTCACTACAATGCTGTTAAATGGCTTCAGAAATATTTTACTACTGTAACCTCATAGCACAGTTACAAAACCCATTCCTACTAATAGTCTATCGATTTTTTAGAGCATAGTTCTTTTTATTTTTATTTTTATTTCAATAGAGAATATTGTGTTTCATGCAAGATTTAGAATTTTTTTTTTACATGCTCAAATCCTAAAAATTAGTTTTATGCATGCACAGAAAAGTTTTTATGAACAGTTCTGTAGACGGAATAATTCTCTAGTAGATTAAAGAATTCAATGTGCAAAAATACCTATTTTTTGATGCAGAAATCATTTATGCAGAAAAGATATTACCAATAGAAAGAGAACGGACATTTACTTACTATTGGATACAGAAAAAATTTATGCGAAGATAATATTTTCAATAGAAGAAAGAAATTCACTTACACTAGAATCTTAAAACCCAAAGTTTTCCTCAAATTTGATGTACCACTTAAGCATTGTCCACTAATCCTACAACAGAAAAATAAGATGTTAATACCCCATAATAAAATTTTCTGTGGATTTTTAAAGAACAAATAGAAAAATTGGTATTTTCTCATCTTTGTGTATAGCTTCTCTATTTCCTACTGTACGGGTATTTATACTACTAGGTTAGGTATTCCAGATAAACTAGAATTCATATCATATTGGGATAGGAAGATAAACTCTAATTCCTAACTTCTCCAAACTTGATTAGTATTAATCCCAGATAACAATAACTCAAAACCACAAAGATAATTTTAAAATTCTAACCTTATTAGGATTATGTAGTTACCGAAATCCCTAGAATCTTTACTTATTAGGATTGGATAATTACTAAAATTCCCAAGCTCATGACTAAATATCCGAAATCCTGACTTTTCATGATTTAATTATTTTGAATTTTAGCTAACTATTACCATAGCTTAGTAATTAAATAATAGGGAATATCTATGATGAATTTTCGCATGAAAATATAGTAATATAAAAAAGGAGGTCCTAAGATTTCATATCACCTATATTTATATGGTTTTGACTAACCAATATGATTAGATACCTCAAGGGGGTCAAAAGCTATCCAAACAGAATTTTAAAATGATGGGAAGACCTCTAGAATTTTCCATCTGTCAATAAAAAATTCTATAAAAATTAATTTTCGTTATCTTTAACTTGATAATCATGGACCTAAGCCCATAATTACTTCACAATAATTTGTGGACTTATTTTTGACACTACTTATAGGCTTAATCATAACTTAAAATGAATTAAATAGTTTGGGTTGTTCTTACACCTATCCTATAAAACACAAATACCATATGGTTTTATTTTTATACTAGTTATGGGCTAAACAACTTAAAATAAATTAAATAATTTGGGCAAACTGATAAATCTCAAGTCACTAATTAAGTATGGACCAAAGAATAATTTTTTCTTTGTCATAAATTGGTATTCATAGTAGTTAGCTTAATCCTTAACATAAAACTCAATATATAAAGTTCCCATCAAATAATTGACTTAATAAATTCTACATCAAGGAAAACCAAGTATTATTTAAAAAATTATAAATACTCTAAACTCTATATCCTTGAAGTTGCAAGTAAAAATCAAAATAAGTACCTAAAATAGGATCCTTAAGAAGCCCCAAAAGAATTCAATTTATCTCCTGTATTTTATTTCAATTAAGATCCCATAAACGTCATTGATTAAATTCCGAATAAATTGTATGCTCAAATTATAGAAAAAGAGAAATCCAACAATATTGGTGAAGAATCAAAATCAACTAATATTACTCTATTATTCTTAACATCCAATATTGTATATATCTATTTTTTTTCCCACTCAAAACATAGAGGTTCACTCCTAACCATGCACTCTTTTATTCTAGGTCGCATATCATTGAAGCCTAACCATTATGAAATTCAAGTACTTGTAAAGGTATAATTAATAACATTTCTAAAATAAACTATAATCATTCATCTACAAAGTTGGGTAGTACACCTTTCTCTCTTATGCTAATTCATATATCTCTCTAATATACCACAAGTTACATGCACATACACGTACATGCATAGGTCGGCTAATGCCACATCTTAGGCACTAAAGAAAGAACTTCCACCACTAAAAAACTTCCAACACTTGCAGCATATATATATGTGGCACTCTCATAACCACAAATTTAATTCTTCATCTCATGGAATAAATTAAATAGATTACTTTTGTAACAAGTTAAATTACCTATGAATAAATGGTAATAAAATGAAATCATTGTTTTTATCTATCTATATTAAATTTATACTTATTTGTATCAACGTCTATATCTTTACTTGAGCCTTTTTCAATTGCTCAAACAATAGTCTTAATTTCTCATAGCTGTGTATAAAGATCAAGAGAAGAATACATAATATATAGGGTAAATATCGCTAATAGTCCCAAATGTTTCGATTTAGTATCACTTTAATCCTCAATCTTTAAAATTTCATCTTTTGGTCCCTAACATTAGTCTATCATTTCACTTTTAGTCCCCAAAATCTTTTTTTGGCAGTTTTTGGCCGAAAATTGACCAAGTTTGACATTTTTAAGGGCAAAATTATCAATTCATAGTTTATGTTCCACTTTAGTCCCTATATAAAGTTTTATGTTTCATTTTAGTCCCTATATAAGGTTTTGTGTTCCAATTTAGTCCACATGTTACTTTTTTTTTCTTTTTATAAATATATGTCCATGTGTATATATATTTGTGTATGACATATGTGTATATATAATTGATATTAATATCAGTCACATGCTCATATATTATTATTAATATTTAATAATATATTATTGATATATTAATATCATTTGTGATACTATTGTAATTAATAATAATATTAATATTATTATTGATGTGGGATAGCCCAATAGGCCCAGCCTAATAACACTCAACTCGGACAGGGGCTAGTTTGATGCTCCCCAAGCAGTTCGACTGTCCTTCAACCTAACTCATTTTGGATCAAGCAGATATTTGACTGTTACTGGACCTCTGAATCCCTATCTGTCGTGGTGGATATTAGCATTCTTGATCAACCAGGTTATAGTCGATAGCCTCCATTAAGTGGCATCAATCCTTCAACTAGAATAATGTGGCTTCGACCAAAATGAGCCTGGTGACCAAAATCCTAATAGACATTCCTGTTGGAGTGCTCGTCTTGACCAAAGAAGTCAAAGAGTGACGAAAGCCCTTTGGCCACATTGAATGCCTTGCTAGGCACCCTGCTGCTACATTAATAGCGCGTGCCACAAATAATACCATCTTTTGCAACTGTGTCAGGCTAGGGAGCACCTCTAGTATACCACCTTCTTCTAGGTAGCTGCCTCCTAAAACAGTACACAAGCTGGATAAGATTAAAAAGTCCTCAAGCAAGGACAATGGCCCTTCTTACGCAACAGGGGTATCAAAGACATATCAATCACCACGAAAAGGCTATAAATACCCTATTCCAGCCCTCAACAAAGGTATGCACATTTATTGCCTTAAGCTTTTACTCCACTGCTCCATTACTTGGTCGACTTACTAACTTGAGCATCGGAATGTGTTAGTCGAAGGCACCTCGGCTAGCCTGACATTTGTTGTTGATTGTAGGACTTGACACCAAGTGTATCCCAAACATATCTTTTGACCCACTGTCTGGTCAGTTTCATTAGACTTCAGCCTACTACACACTTGAGCTAAATCCACCCATATCAATTATTAATATATAATTAACAATATTATTAATAATAATCCTAATAATATTAGATAATTATATTATCATAATAATACTATTATTATCATTGATAATATTAACCTTATTATTCTTATGATTAATTATATATATTAATAATAAAAAATTAATTTAATATTTATTTGTATCATTTATTATTAATAATAATACATATTATGAATATAATATAATATTTATTATTAGTAATATATCACTAATCATATGATTTTAATTACAATAATATCACAAATGATATTAATATATCAATAACATATTATTAAATATTAATAATAATATATGAGTATGTGACTAATATTAGTATCAATTAAGTATACACATCTATTATACACAAATATATATACACACATGGACATATATTTATAAAAAAGAAAAAAAGAAAAAATAAAAAAGAAAAAAAGTAACATAGGGACAAAATTGAAACATAAACC
This sequence comes from Jacaranda mimosifolia, assembly GCA_018894105.1. Lineage (NCBI taxonomy): Eukaryota > Viridiplantae > Streptophyta > Magnoliopsida > Lamiales > Bignoniaceae > Jacaranda > Jacaranda mimosifolia. The sequence continues at coordinate 35,614,573 of CM032125.1, read as the reverse complement.
TTATATAGGGACCAAAGTGGAACGTAAAACTTTATATAGGGACTAAAGTGGAACATAAAACTATGAATTGGCAATTTTGCCCTTAAACATGTCAAACTTGGTCAATTTTTCAGCCAAAAACTACCGAAAAATAATTTTGGGGACCAATGTGAAATGATATATTAACATTAGCGGCTAAAAAATAAAATTTTAAAGATTGAGAACTAAAGTGATACTAAATTAAAATATCAGGGACTATTAGTGACATTATATATGGTTTTTTTTTTTTAATGCAGTATATGTCACTTATCACAATTTCTTTTTCTCGCTTAATATATTGTATTGGATGCAATGTTTTCAAAATTGGACCGAACAAAGAATCAGCGACATTACTGGTTACTGGTTCAACTAATTGGACCGGTTGGACCACTGGTTCGATCGGAATGATATTATAATGATGTAATAATTATTTTTAATTTTATAAATATATATAATATAATTAATATATTGTAAAAAATTGAAGAATTCCAACAATATAGAAAAAAAATTCTGCATATTTTAGTCATTTTTTCCCTTCAAATTGTTCTTTACAAAATACCATTTCTCTATTAATCAATTACAAATATATAATCTAATTCAAATAGCAACACACAATTATTTAATATTAATACAAATGGCCATTCCTTCAAGTTTCAAGTTTAATATTTAACAAAATAAAATATAATTTTTCACACTAAATGTCCAATATATTCTAGTAGAAATTAATAAAACAACAACAAATTCAATCATCAATTATACAAAATATAACCACATCATTGGACTTCAAATAAATAAACTTAAGTTTCAAAAACTACATTATTGCCCAAAGGAAAAAGACCCAACCCAATTTGTGAATTATGTTTTCAAAAAATTGGGAAAAGTTAGTACCTAATGTCAACAGTCAACAGTAATAGTCAAAGCTGGTAGGGAAATTCAAAAATTGGAAAATAAAAAAAAATAAAATAAAATTGAACCAGTTAGGAACTAGTCGAACTTGTACCAATTCTTGACTGATTCTCAATTGATTTGATCGTAAACAGTTTTTTAGATTGATTCGGACCGGACTGGCCACGGTTATCGATCGAATCAGCCGGTCCAATTCAATTTTTAAAACCTTGATTGGATAAAGATTAATAAACTAAATTTCTTGCTTGGAAAAGGGTATAGTGGTATTGTCATTATTTCCTCTTTAAGTCAACAGAATGAATACTAATTTATGTGTGATAGTGGGAGTGCAATTTTTTAATCGCACCCTCAACCCTCATATATAATATAACATACATTAATTTTTAATTCCATTTATTGTGCGATTACGTAGCAGAATTGGAATTTATTTTGGGGCAGCCATTACCATAATCCAACAAATTAAGCATGCTATAGATATCCTTGTAAAAGACTAATCTCCCTTTAATTTTCTTTTCAAATCAAATTAACGCGGCTCAAGAAAATTACTCGTCGATCTCTCTGTGCATTTTGGAAACTCCTCTAGTGGGTTGAGTTGAATCTAAGACTTTATTACACTCTTGAGTCAAGGTCTTTGTGAAAGTTGTGTTTTGGAAAAATGAGTGGGAAGCATCTTCGACCAATTATGATGCTTACTTTTATTGTGGATGTAACGACTCCAAAATTTTATATATTTGTTAAATTATTATTATTGTTGTTTATTTTATCAATTAATTTTAGTTATTCGATTAAAATTTTGAATTATTTAATCTTGATAAAAATTATATAAGATTCAATTGATATTTTACAAGATTTTGAGATCAAAAATGCATTTTATTTATTTTGGGAATTAAATTGAGAGATTTTAAATTATTATTATAAAAATAAATAAATAAATGAATGAAAGCATGGATGAAGTCAAACCCAACCCATACCTCCACCATGCTTGCCATCAAGTCAAAATTTAATGCTATTTTGACTTTCATTTCTTCTCTTCCTTTTTCTTCTTTCTTCTTCATTTTTCTCCTCATTTTCTTCTTCTTTCCTCCCTCACAACCAAGACCACCATCACTACTATCACCACCACTGGAGAGTTTTCCTTCAACCAACCACCACCCCAACTTATTTCCCACACCACCGAGACCTCATCTCCACCATCAATGGCGGCGGACAGCTCACTGGAAGCTCATGGGGGAGAGAGAATGAAAACTCGGAGCAAGTGGGTCTCTCAATTTTTGGCGTCAAATGGAGCAAAGGAGGAGTGTTTCAACTAGCCCTCAACGAGGTGAACATAATGGTATAGTTGCATGGCGGAGATACGCAGCGGAGATGGTGAAAACAAGCAGCAAAGCTATTGACCATGACCACTTCAGGCTATGTTTTGACGAGGTTTTTAGCATCCAAATCAACTGAGGGTACCATTGAAAAGCTCTTGGCGAGAGGATTCTATCGGTGGTGCCATCTCAATTTTTCGGTGATGGCGACCGGCGGAGAGGCAGTTTCACCTCCTCGGCACAACGAGCACACCTGTGTCATCGGTTGGTGGTTTTGGAACTCCGATAGCCAACTTTGATTTATTTGGGTGTCTTATATGTATGTGTATATATATATATATACATGTATGTGGATATACATCTTTAATATCATATCTTGTTAAGATTAAGATTTGAGGATTCATATGCCACATATGTATATTGTAGTGAACCCTCCCATGCTTTGGATATGGATGTAAATGGTGGATTTGGACATTATGAAAAGTGACCATAATTAGAAATTATGAATATTGACAAGAACTTGCACTTGGAATTTTGGACTTAGGACTAGATTTGGTTAATGTTAGAATTTTGGGACTTTAAATAATTGATGAATTAGGCGACATCTGACTAAGACTAACTAAATGATAGTAATTGTATCGTTGTTATGAATTTGGAACGACATGCCAAGGATGATTATGTATTTTAGAATTAGTTGTTGCTTCAATACTAGATTTGTTAAGGAATCAAGATTAATTGGAAAATAATTGGTTTTATTGAACTCTTTGGCATAGTCTAATTAGGATAATGTTGTGATATGTTCTAAAAACTTACTAGAATTGAATAGGAAAGTGACTTTGAAAGTACTCTGTTGATTAGGTATTGAAGGAGTGGATCCTGTTGATCAGTAGATCTCGATTGGAGTTATTTTGCTGAAACTGCAAGAGGTGAGGATCTATACCTCTTGGTACTTATTATACCTATGAGGTTCTGCCAATGTGGCATCCTATTGAGCTATCTGTTACGTTACTCAGAATCGTGTTTGATTTCTGTTTGTTATTTCATTCTGTTCTGAATACCCCTGTGAGGTTATATCTGTTCTGTATCTATTTTTGTTTGTTCTGGCACCTAGAATTATGTCTGTTATCTATTTTGATATGTTTTTAATCTGTTGCCTTATCGGCATTTCTGTTATCTGATATGTATTTTGGCCATGCTGGCATATCTGTATCTATTACTGTTATCTGTTGTTTGATGGACATTGTTTCTGTCTGCATTGATCTAATCTGTCTGAAACCGGCAATGTGCTAGGTACTTTCCCATGGGCATCTGCATAAGCGGTTAATTCTATTACTTGTATGGTGATTATGAGGCCAAAGGCCGATCCGAGCGATTAGTTTGGTTATGTGAGGCGTGCAAGGGACTTTTCCCTTGGTATCAATGATACGTTAAGGACTTTTTCCTGGGTGTCGGCGGTACGCTAGGGACTTTTCCTAAGTATCGATGGTATGCTAGGGACTTTTTCCTGGGCATCGGCGGTGCACTATAAGCTCATATGGGCATTTGCCATATACCAAGCTATTATGCTTAGGTGATATATTTGTCTGGTATAAGGTGAATCTGCAATGCATGTCTTAGACTATCCGCTGAATGCATATACTTTGGGTTTGATTTGTCTGATTGTTTCTGTTTGTCTGACATCTGATCTTGGAGCAATAAGGTAGGAGAGTTTCCTATTTGCTTATCGGTACTATTTGTTTCTGTATTTGTTTGATCTATTCGTTTGTATTGTGATTTGTCGAGTCGAATCATTCTCGATAAATCCCTTTTTGTATTCTTCACTAAGTCTTTGGATTTACCTTCCTATATTTTATGATATCAAATAGGAAAGAGATGGTTCGAGATGGAACTGGGAAGAAATGTATTCTATTTCCTTTTGAAGATTGCACATAATATAAGTTATGAGATATTATATTTGGAATGAAACCTTAGAGATATTGTGATATGTATGATTGTAATTATAAGGCTTTAAATGTGTTATGATGTAAGATATTAATATTATGAAGTTTAGTAGGTGTTTATTTTGAAATTTTTGGTTTAGAACTAATTGATGAGATTAAGTATCATTTTAGAATATGTGTGAAATGAACTTATGAGCCTTTTGTTAGGTTGCGACTCTGATATTTAAGATTGAATCTGTGTGGTACCTTGACTGAGTGTCATCCTGAGGAGGGGTGCTACAGTGGAAGAATGACTATGGAGGAATGTTCCAATGAATACAAGCTAGTCTTTATAAGTAACCAATACACCACAGTTTCTCGTGCCTTCTTTTCCTTCTTCAACGTTGAGTTGACACTAGAAAAAAGAATAGCCATTTAATTATTATTTGCTGTACAAATTAATTAGTTAATATAAAAATAAACAGTGTAAAACGATGTCAAAGTGTAAATATGGATTCGTATTAATTAACCAAAATATTAGTATGAAAGAATAATATTATGGCTAAATTTTCAAATTGATTTGAGAATGTTAATAGAGTATAAACTCTAGTACTTTTAAAATTAGCTTGTTTACACAATATTTTAAGTATGTACATTAATGTATATTATTATAATTAATTGACATTTCTATTGTAGACGCAACAATTTTCTCATTGATTTAATGATGAAAATACATAAAATGATTTAAAATACATTATGTATGAAAATTAATACATACGGGTTTCATAAAAATGCATTTGACGGAAAGCTCAATTCAACAAGCCCAAAATTTATAGAAGTTATTTAATGGATTGGAGTCCCACAAACAAAAATCTTTTGACAGTTGTGGCAGCCACCATTCCAATACAGTTGACCCTATCATATAGTCACAGTCCACCTTCAAAAGGTTGCACAAGTAGCAAATTACAAGTACTTTGTCCTATTTCCAAATAATCAACAAAAATAAAGACTATGATTTCAAATTTTAAATCATATGATATTCTCTACAATCAAATTTGTATGGTAAAATAAAATAATATAAGTGTAAAAAAGTTGTTTTAAATATTATATATCTATATATATATATATCTTTTCTCATATGTAACCAATATATCACCGACACTTTTCTCAAACTTCAAAGAGAATTTCAGAAAGCTACAACATTTAAAACCATATTTTATAATTTTTGCTTTGAGTTCCTTTTATCTGCTGAATCATTGATACTCCAAAAAGAAAAAAGAAATGATCAATTATAAAGGATTAATTATTTTTTTACTGCTATTGTTGTTTGTTCTTGTTTCAGATTGCCTGCAGTATGAGTATTTGGTAGAGGAGAATGGAGGTGCATACCAAAGGAGAGAGAAGCTCTTCTCAGGGTCAAGGAAGGAAGGCCTTATAGATCACTATGGCATTCTCTCATCATGGGGAAGTGAAGATGACAAAAGGGAATGCTGCCAATGGGACAATGTAGAATGTAGCAACGAGACTAGTCATGTAATCGGTCTTCAACTTAGCAGTTTGGGAGGTAAGATTAGTAGTGCCCTTCTTGAGTTGACTTATTTGAATGATTTGGATTTGAGTTGAAATGACTTTGGATATGATGAAATTCTGGATTTCATTGATTCCTCAAAGAACATACAACATCTAAATTTGATGGGTTCTAACTTTTTTGGTGTTGTTCCTTATCAGCCAAGGAACCTTACCAACCTGAGGACACTTAATCTCAAGGGTAATGAACTGCCATTTGAGAACCTCGATTGGATTTCTCATCTCTCTTCATTGACCCTACTTGATTTAAGTTATTCTTACGTGAGAGGTACCAATTTGTTACAAGATATATTCAAGCTTCCTTCTCTGATAGAATTGCACTTGCATGACTGTCAGCTTCCCACATATTTCTTTGTTAATTCTCCTTCTACATGTCTTTCTATTCTTGATCTATCCTAGAATGGGCTGACCTCTTCTGCATATCATTGGTTGTTCAATGTAAGCACAAGTCTCCATAGCATAGACCTGTCTCATAATGACTTACTTGGCATCATTCCTAAAGATGGCTTTTTGAAAGATTTACTTTTCTTGAGTATCTTGATCTGTCATGGAATGGGCTAACAGGTGGAATTCCAAAATCCTTGGGGAATTTAAGTCATTTGCAAACATTAAATCTATCATATAATTACTTATCAGAACCCCTCCCCAACTTATTTTGCAAGTTATCTGTGGGCGCAAAGGATTCATTAGAGATTTTGCAGTTGGATAGAAATAGCATTTATGGATCATTGCCTGATTTAACCCAATTTTCATCCTTCAGGATCTTGAAGTTACATGATAATCAATTGAATAGGTCCTTTCCTAACAGCTTTGGACAGTTTTCTAGGCTTAAACATTTTGATTTGTCTGGTAATCAAATCACAGAATTATTCCCGGATTTGAGAGCATTTGTTTCATTAAAAGCATTAAATCTCCATGGCAATAAATTTAGAACGATACCTGAAAGTCTTTGGCAACTTTCCATGCTTGAGATTTTGGATGCTCCTTCCAATTTTTTGCAAGGAACAATCTCTGAAGCTCACCTCTTGAAACATCAAAACTTGAAGCACCTGGATTTGTCCTTCAATTCATTGGTCTTGAATTTCAGTGTTGATTGGATTCCTCTTTTTGAGTTGGATTTTATAAGACTAGCATCTTGCAACATGGGCACTCACTTCCCTGCATGGCTGCTAACTCAAACTAATTTTTCTGTGCTTGATCCTCTTTGGTATATCAGATGAAGTGCCTAAATGTTTGTGGGATTTGTCTCAAAGAATATATTATTTAAACCATTCTCATAAGCAGATTAGTGGTACGATGCCTAATTTGTCATCAAACTTTGTTGAGTATCCCATAATAGACATTGGATTTAATACTTTCTCAGGTTATCTACCATTGTTTCATCCTAATTCTGAGATATTGCAACTCTCCAACAATGTGTTTCAGGGGTCAATTTCATCAATATGCACAAATGCCTATGGTTTGCTTTTGGTACTTGACCTCTCAAATAATCAATTTTCGGGAGAGCTTCCCAAATGTTGGGAGAGCATGATAGGCTTATACATTCTCAATTTGGCTAACAATAATCTCTCTGGCAATCTTCCACAAAGTTTAGGTTCTCTAAGTGGGCTCCAAACACTGCACTTGTGTAACAATAATTTCTTTGGGGATTTGCCTTCAGATTTGAAGAATTGCCAAACTTTGGTAATGATTGATGTTGGAGAAAACAAGCTCTCAGGAAACATCGCAATATGGATAGGAACACACCTTAGATATTTGATAGTTCTCAACCTTGGGCACCATAATTTCTACGGAAGCATCCCTCCAGAGGTCTGCTATCTTACTGAGATTCAAATCTTGGATCTCTCTAGGAACTCTTTATCCGAAAAAATTCCTCCATGCTTCAACAATTTCACTTCTTTGGTTCAGATGAATAAAACAATTCCAAGAACTATTTGTTCAATGGATTTCTTTGATTATGCATTGGTACAATGGAAAGGGCAGGAGTTTGAATATAGAAAAGCACTGAGACTTCTCAGACTCATTGACCTTTCAAGCAATAGGTTAATTGACAACATCCCTTGAGAGTTTTTCAGTATGAGAGCGTTAATTTCGTTGAACCTGTCAAGAAATTGTTTGGGTGGAGGCATAATTTCAGACATTGGACAGGCGAAGATGCTAGAGTGTCTTTATTTGTCAAGAAACAAGTTCTCTGGTGAGATTCCTGTTGGCCTTGCAGAATTGAATTTTTTGGCTGTTTTGGACTTCTCAAACAACAGGTTGTCCGGCAAATTTCCAGAAAGTGCTCAACGGCAAGGCTTTAATGTATCTGTGTATGCTGGGAATATTGAACTTTGTGGTCGCCCTCCCTCTAATGAGATGCCATGGAGATGGTCTTAATCCACCCATAATTGACAATGCAAAGCAGGAGAATGTTGATGAGGAAGATGATGGCTTTATAATCCATGAGTTTTACATATCTATGTTGTGAGACTCAGAGGCAGCTTAAGGACCAATATGAGTGTATATAATTCAACTATTTGACATATTTTTATTTTAGTGTGGAAAGGTGGGTTCCCTTTTTTTTTGGGGGGGGGGGGGATCATTTGAATTCATATAAGAACTAAATATGTCAATTATTTGGCTTTTTTTTCTTTAACAATATTTTGAATGTCCAAATTGGAAGGCATTTGCCACTTTTATTATTTTTGTTCCCTCTTACACTCACATATTTCAAAACTCTTAGTTATTCTATTTACAATTTGTTGGCAGGCACATAGCTGTGGGTGTTTTCTTGTCGAGATCCAAGACTAGAAGGAATCGGCTCAGCATTGCAAATTCGAGAGCTATTTCATCTATAAATAGAAGTACAATGCTTGGCCATATGAAGTTCTCTCTTATGTTCCAAATCATCATTACTATTTTCAAAACTCTCTTTTCTCAAGTGCCTTAAGTTTGTAAAGCTTTCATGCGTGCGAAGAATAAGATTATGTAAGAAAATTATATCATAGAAAAAGCATTAGTTCTCAAGTACTACAAAATCCAAGTACAATTTGCGTTCTTTTTCCATTTCTAACATAACTTACTTTATGCACATTAGTTTTGTTATTGACATGTGGAGGCATATAAACATACATGTGAGCTCAGTGAGTTCAACTCCCTAGGCAGAGTTCATGCACACAAGACATATTTGGTAGCATAATGATTGTAAACGAGAATTTTAGCAATTAGATGTCATATGAGCATCCAATTGATGGCAAAATGCTGTTTTTTCGTCTTTGAGCAGACAATTTCAGATACAAACTGCTGGTAGCATAATGATTGTAAATGAGAAAATGCTGGTCTCATCGGGCCCAAAACGGATGGAGCTAATTGCGGAATCCATTAACTTTCTGGCCGGCAGGCATGCCGTTCCCCAGTTCAGGTATGTATGCGCGTGTGTGTGGAAGTTTGGAACTTTACTATGGTTGTTGACTTTCTGAATGATTCTTTTATACTTTTCAGTCTAAATCCTCTGTTGTATTATCTATTTCATCGTCTATTCCATTCATGACTATATGACATGTGACATATATATTTTCTTATGAAAAATCTGATTGAAAATTAGATACACTTGACAAGTTGGAATAAAAGATGAAATAGGAAATGGAATAAAGGATCTAAGTGCTTCCTAAATGTTGAGGTCATATATATCTTCGTTCACTTATAGTTGTTGCATTCCAAACTCTTATGACAATGGATTGAGTTTTTAGACTCGCCATTTTTAGATGCGATAGAAAAGCCAAGTGATTGTGCGTACTCATAAACTGAAACTGGAGAGGGATAACATTATAAAAGATAGGAAAAAAATGTGGTAAACATAACACTAGGAGCTTTCTCTCTATGTTGCCTATTCTGTCATGCACAAATATGAAGATCAGGTATTATCTAGGGCAGGCTCAGGCATAACAATGAGTTTTTAGGGAGTTGCTTCAAATTGTTGTCACTTAATTTGTCTTGAGTTTTTAGGTTTTATGTTCAACCTACAAAATCTTCATTATTCTGAAACTTGAATGTGTATTACTTCTTATAATACTATGCTTATAATACTATTCTTTTCTGGGGATGAATTTATGCAATCCAATCAGGTGGGTACTGTTGAAATTGACGTTGCAGTTGTTAACCATTTTGCTGATTCAGAGACTGGAACAACTGCAATGGACAATCTAAATGAATCCAACGCCAAGTCTTTGAAGAAAGTTCACAATTCCCAGCATTTGATCTTTGATGATGGTCTTGTTGATGAGTCGGTCGATTTTGACGAAAACTCAGAACTTGTTAACACGCAGGAAAATAGAGCGTCAAGAAGGCGGCTTAAGATGGTAATAGCTTTTGAGGATGAATAAAGTTGTTGAATTGAACAATCGTTATAAATGCTGCATTTTTGTCAATGTTATAATGCTGAAATATAGAGGCTTTCTCTTTTATTACCGAGACTAACAAAACGTTAGAAAAGGTCCCGACTATCAATATCATGGCTTACTTGCCGGTGCCCTCCACTATTGTTCGTCTATATATTCATTTTTCCAGAAAGTCTTTAAAGAGCCTTAAATGCTACTGGACCAGCTTGGCGGCTAATGAGATGAAGAATTTTCTGCAGCAATGACAAGTCACTGTTTTTCAAGCAGTTGAAAAGGGCTGTCAATGCCTGTTTTCCAATGACTTTTGTATTAGGAAAAATAATACAGAATCTGCAAAAAAATATGTGGAGTGGGATATGAATATGGTTTCCATAAAGTTATTATTGCCATTGGGTTAAATGGCAATTCACTTCTAGAATCCAACAATACTATCCCAAAATTCGTAGATATCAAATTTGGATGTTTCTAAGTATTTTTAAAAAATTGGAGAAAGCTACATTTTTCATATGTAAAATATTGGCAAGAATTCACCTTGTTTATACATAAAAAAGGCACCCTTTATGAAGCATAGCAATGTTTCAAATATGATTGTAATTAGGAAACTTGTATTCTGTTTTTCTTTTTTTTTTTTTCGTTTTTTTTTTTTTTTTTTTTTGGTCCAAATAACACAGCTTTAATCAATCTCATAAATCACGACCTTTCAAAAATAATTAAATTTTTCATCAAAGGGCAAAGTGCTTTTTAATTTAAATATTAAATATACTATTTTATCTTCGCTTCAATTGTTATTGAACTTGTGGTTGTGTAATTACTTATCAAAATATCACAAACTAAGATGGATTGAGACAAAAATTTAGTAATTATGAAGCTGTCTCTGTTATTGTTGAAGACACCACATTTAAGATTGCATGACTATATAGCATAGAGTCAAGTGAAGTGGAGGTGCAATGGGCCCGCATTCATCCCAGTTGAAGAGGGGATATCTATGGAGGAATGCTACTATAAATATTAGTCTTTATATGTAACCAATACACCACCACTTTTCTCAAGCTTTGAAAAGAATCCCAGAAAGCTATCACCTCTTAAACCATATCTCCTAGATCATTGATACCCCAAAACAAAAAATGGTCAATTATAAGGGATTAATTATTATGTTACTGCTATTGTTTTCTGTCTTTCTTTCACATTGCCTGCAGCATGATTCTGTATTTGGTAGAGGAGAATTGAGGTGCATATCAGAGGAGAGAGAAGCTCTTCTCAAAGTCAAGAAGAGCCTTATAGATGACTATGGCATTCTCTCGTCGTGGGGAAGTGAAGACAACAAAAGGGAATGCTGCCAATGGTGGGGAGTAAAATGTGGCAACGAGACAGGTCATGTAATCAGTTTTCAACTTAACAGCATGTCCGATGGTCAATTGAGAGGTAAGATTAGTAGTGCCCTGCTTGAGTTGAATTGTTTGAATCATTTGGATATGAGGTGGAATGATTTTGGATATGATGAAATCCCAGAATTCATTGGTTCCCTGAAGAACTTACAACACCTGAGTTTTAAGTTCTCTAATTTTTCTGGGGTTGTTCCTCATCAGCTGGGGAATCTTACCAACTTGAGGACACTTAATCTTGAGGGTAATGAAGTGGCGTTTGAGAACAACTGGCTTTCTCATCTCTCTTCATTATCCCTACTTGATTTTAGTTATTCTTACTTGAGAGGTACAAATTTGCTACAAGATATATTGAAGCTGCCTTCTCTCACAGAATTGTACTTGAGTAGATGTTGGCTTCCCCAATATTTCTCTATTAATTTTCCTTCTACATCTCTTTCAATTCTTGATCTATCCTGGAATGGGCTCACTTCTTCCTCATATCGTTGGTTGTTCAATGTAAGTACAAGCCTCCGCAACCTATCTTATAATAACTTACGTGCTATTCCTGATGCCTTTCAGAGATTTACTTTGCTTGAGTCTCTTGATCTGTCATTGAATGGGTTAACAGGTGGAATTCCAAAATTCATTGGGAATTTAAGTCATTTGCATACATTAAGACTATCAGGCAATAGCTTATCAGAACCCCTTTCTGATTTGTTTTACAAGTTATCTGTGGGAGCAAAGGACGCAGAGATTTTGCAGTTGGATGGAAATAAATTCCATGGCTTAATGCCTGATTTAACCCTACTTTCGTCCTTAAGAATTTTGGATATATCTGCCAATAATATGATAGGATCAGTGGCGGAGTTCAGAGCGCTTGTATCATTGAAAGAATTACATCTCAGCGGCAATAAACTTATAACGTTACCTGAAAGTCTTTGGCAACTTTCCGTGCTTGAGATTTTGGATGTTTCTTTCAATTCGTTGCAAGGAACAATCTCTGATGCTCACTACTGATTGGATGCCTCCCTTTCAGTTGGATTTTGTAGGACTAGCGTCTTGCAACATGGGCACTCACTTACCGGCATGGCTTCAAACTAAGACTAATTTTTCTTACCTTGATCTCTCTGATGCTGGTATATCAGAAGAATTGCCTGAATGGTTGTGGGATTTGTCTCCAAGAATATCTTATTTAAACCTCTCTCACAACCAAATTAGTGGTAGGATTCCTAATTTGTCATCAAACTTTGTTAATGATCCCATAATAGATATTAGTTTTAATAATTTCCCAGGTTACCTACCATTGTTTCACCCCAATTCTTTGATATTGCAACTCTCCAACAATATGTTTTTGGGATCAATTTCATCAATATGCACAAATGCACCCTATCATCTACTTTTCATACTTGACCTCTCAAATATTTAGTTCTCGAAGAGCTTCCCAACTGTTGGGAGAACATGACAGAATTATTGATTCTCAATTTTGGTTAGCAATAAATTTTATGGTAACATTCCACACAGTTTAGTCTCTCTCAGTGATCTCGCTACATTGCACTTGCATGATAATAATTTCTCTGGGAAGTTGCCTTCTACGTTGAAGAATTGCATTATTTGGAAATGGCTGATGTTGGAGGAAACAACATATTAGGAGACGTTTCGACATGGATAGGAACACACCTTGTATATTTGAGAGTTCTCAACCTTGGGCACAATAATTTCTATGGAAGCATCCCTCTCGAAATCTGCTTTCTCACTAAGATTCAAATCTTAGACCTCTCTAAGCACTCTTTATTTGGAAGAATTCCTCCATGCTTAAAAATTTTTACTTCTTTGGTTTAGAAGAATAAAACAACTGATTTTATAATTGGCGTTGGTTCTGATGGATCTTATTATAACCAATTTAATTTCATTGACTATGCATTGGTATGATGCAAAGGATAGGAGTCTGAATACAGAAAAACATTGGGATTTCTCAAACTCATTGATCTTTCGAGCAATAGATTAATTGGAAATGTCCCTCACGAGTTCTTCAGGATGAGAGCATTAATTTCCTTAAACCTATCAAGAAATTACTTGAGTGGAAACATAATTTCAAATATTAGTTAGATAGAGATGCTAGAATGTCTTGACTTGTCAGGAAACCAATTCTCTGGTGAAATTCCAATTGGCCTTGCAAAGTTGCATTTTTTGGCTGTTTTGGATTTATCAGACAACAGGTTATCTGGCAAAATTCCAGAAAATGCTCAACTACAAGACTTTAATGCATCCGTATATGCTGGGAATAGTGAACTTTGTGGCCGCCCTCTAACGAGATGCCTTGGAGATGATCTTATTCCATACATAACTAACAATGTAAAGTGAGAGCATGTTGATAAGGAAGATGACAACTTTATAACCCATGAATTTTACATATCTTTAGTCTTGGGTTTTATTGTTGGATTCTTGGGAGTTGTTGCAGCTTTGATAGTCAAGAACACATGCAGAAATGCTTATTTTAATTCCTTTAACAGGATTAAAGATTGGCTCTATGTGACAACAAATACATATACACCGAGACTTAAAAGCGGCTTATGGACCAAATTGAGTATATCTAATTCAATTATTTGACATATCCTTTTGTTTTAGTTGCAATGGGGATTTGTCTTTCTGCATAATTTGAATTACATAAGAACTAAACCTCTCAATTATTTAGTTTTCTCTACTTTAACAATAGTTTGAATGTTCAATTTGGAGAGACTTTTACCACTTGTATTACTCTCTTGGTAAGAAATTTACTCCCACTTGTATTTCCTAAGCTTCTTAGTTATTCTATTCAAAATTTGTGACGGGTACACAAGTGAGGATGTCTTCTTCTAGTGCTCCATGAGTAGAAGGAATTTGTTCAGCATTTTAGAACCAGAGAGTTGTTTCATCGACAAACAAAAGTGCATTGCTAGACCATATGAAGTTCTCTTTTTTGTTTGAACATGTCATTACTATTTTTGGACCTCTCTTTTCCTTATGTCATTTGAGAATGTAAAGCATTCAGTTTCATACATGCAAATAATAAGATAAATAATCTAATTTTCCCACAGATTAAGCATTGGTCTCCAACATTACCAATCCAATTACAATTATAGAGTTTACGCTCTTTTTTCATTTTTGACATAACCTACATTTATACACACTAGCTTTGTTACTGATATATGGAGATATTGAAACATATTTGTGAGCTTAGTGAGCCTAAGAGGGTGTAGTGTTTGGGTGAGCTTATAAGCTTCACAAAATGTCTTTTAAGATATTTGAGAACTTAACAGACATCCAGAAGTATTTGGTTATTTTTTTTTCAAAAAAATAAATAAATAAAAGGAGCTTATAAGTTCCAAAAATAAGATGTTAGGAGTTTAGAAGCTCTTTTTTAAAAAATAAAAAAGTTCTTAACATACTTTGAAGATCTTAATAAGTTCTATTAATTTTAATCAAATTAACTAGAAAATTGTCATTACTAACATCTTACAAACTCCAAAATCTTATGTTATCCAAATATTTTAGGAATTCATTTTTAAAAAATAATCTCCCATCTTATAAGATCAAAAAACATCTTATAAGATGTAGGAGCTTATAAAACTTTTTAAATAAGTTTAGCTAGACACATTCTAAGTTTAAGTCAGGTAGAGTTGATGCTCACAAGATGTGTTGATGGCATAATGATCGTAAATAAGAAGTTTAGAAGTCAGAAAGAATATCAAACATCAGCTTCCTCCACCAGAGGCCAACAAATTACATTGATTGTTTGCTTCCATAGATACATTTTATGAGTTAATGTATCAACATCATCTCCCTTCACCAAGGTCTCTAAAAAGACAATGTAGCTAAATTATATTACGGGCAAATCACATAATTAGTTCCTAAAGTTTTATTTTAGAATAACTTTAGTCTCCAATATTTAAAAATTTATCTTTTAGTCCCTAATGTTAATATATTATTCTATTTTAGTCCCCAAAACTATTTTTCGGTAGTTTTTAACCAAAAAATTGACCAAGCTTGACATTGTTAATGGCAAAATTATAAATTTATTGTTTTATTTTCCACTTTATTTCTTATCTAAGGTTTTATATTCCAATTTAGTCTCTATGTTACTTTTTTTCAATTTATAAATATATGTACATGTGTGTAAAAATAATTGATAATAATATTAGTCATATACTTATATTATTAATATTTAATAATATACTAATGATATATTAATATCATTTATGATACTATTATAATTAAGGGTAAATGTCACTAATAGTACATGATGTTTCAATTTAGAATCACTTTAGTCCTCAATCTTCAAAATTTCATCTTTTAATCCTAACGTTAATATATCATTTTCCTTTAGTCCCCAAAATCATTTTTCAATAGTTTTTGGCTGAAAAGTTGACCAAGTTTGATATTTTTAATTGCAAAATTGTTAATTTATAGTTTTATGTTCCACTTTAGTCCCTATATAAGGTTTTATATTCCAATTTAGTCCCTATGTTACTTCTTGTCTTTTTATGAATATATGTCCATGTGTGTATATATATTTGTGTATAATATATGTGTAGATATAATTGATATTAATATTAATCACATGCTCATGTATTATTATTAATATTTAATATATATTATTGATATATTAATATCATTTGTGATACTATTGTAATTAAAATTGTATGATTAGTGATATATTACTAATAACAAAGATTATATTCTAAATTATTTTGATTATATTCATAATATGTAGTATTAAAAATAATACATGATGCTAATAAATATTAAATTAGTTTATTTTTATTAATATATATAATTAATCATAAAAATAATAAGATTAATATTATCAATGATAATAGTATTATTATGATAATATAATTACCTAATATTATTAGGATTATTATTAATAATACTGTTAATAATATATTAATAATTGGTAAGGGTGGATTTAGTTCAAGTGTGTAATAGACTGAAGTCCAATAAAACAGACTAGATGGTAGGTCACAAGATATGTTTGGGATATACTTGGTGTCGAGTCTTGCATTCAATAACAAACGTCAGGCTAGCCGAGATGCCCTCGGCTAATGCACTCCAATGCTCAAGTTAGTAAGCCGACTAGGTAATAGAGCAGTGGAGTAAAAGCTTAAGAAAATAAATGTACATACCTTGTTGAGGGCTAGAATGGGGTATTCTAGCCATCTCATGGTAATTGATATGTCTTTAATGCCTCTGTTGTGTAAGAAGGACCAATGTCCTTGCTTGAGGACTTTTCAATCTTATCCAACTTGTTTATTGTTTGAAGAGGCAGTTACCTAGGAGAAAGTGGTACACTAGAGGTGCTTCCTAGCTTTACATGGCTACAAAAGATGGTACTGTTGGTGGCACACACTGTTAATGTGGCAACACGGCACTTGGCAAGCCATTTAATGTAGCCAAAGGGCTTTTGTCACTCCTCAATCTCTCTGGTTAAAATGAGCACCCCAACAGGAATATCTACTAGGATCTTGCTCACTAGGCTTATTCTGCTCAAAGTTACATCATTCTGGTTGAAGGATTGAGGCTACCTCATGGAGGCTATTGGCTATAATCTAGTCGATCAAGAATGTTAATATACACCATGACAGATAGGGATCTAGAGGTTGAGTGGCAGTCGAATGTCTGCTTGGTCCAAAATGAGTTAGGTTTAAGGGCAGTCGAGCTGCTTAGGGAGTGTCAAACCAGCTCCTGTCCTAGTTGAATGTTATTCGGCTGTGCCTATTGAGCTATTCCATATCAATAATAATATTAATAATATTATTAATTACAATAATATCGCAAAATGATATCAATATATCAATAATATATTGTTAAATATTAATAATAATATATGAGAACGTGACTAGTATTAGAATCAATTATATACACATATATTATACACAAATATATATACACACATGGACATATATTTATAAAAAGAAGAAAAAAAGAAAAAAAGCAACATAGGGACTAAATTAAAACATAAAACCTTATATAGGCACTAAAATAGAACAAAAAACTTTTTATAGGGACTAAAGTCGAACATAAAACTATGAATTGATAATTTTGCCCTTAAAAATATCAAACTTGATCGATTTTCCGACCAAAAATTGTAGGAAAATGATTTTGGGGACTAAAGTTAACGTTAGGGGCTAAAAGATGAAATTTTAAAGATCGAGGACTAAAGCAATACTAAATCAAAACATCAGAGATTATTAGCGACATTTACCCTATAATTAATAATATTAATTATATGATTAGTAATATATTAATAATATAAAATTATATTGCAATAATTTTTTATTATTATAATATCACTAATAATAATACATGATACTAATAAAAATTAAATTAAATTTATTATTATTAATCATAAGAATAATAAGATTAATATTATCAATGATAATAATAGTAGTATTATGATAGTATAATTACCTAATATTATCAGTATTATTATAAATAATATTGTTAATAATATTACTAACAAAACTTCAAGTAAGCAGAGAATTTTTCCAACAAGGCAAAAAACAAAAAAAAAAAAAAAACAAAAAAAAAAAGGGCCAGTTAGTTTGAAATTTGCCACCTAGCAAAAATTCCCAAATTCAACAAATTCTAGCATGCCACATCAATATTTTCGACCATTTTATGAGATGTCGGCAATTTTCGAACTACGTGCACAAAAACTTTTTAACTTGTAGAACTAAATTCGAACTTGTGTAACATATATGACAAAATTGAAAGTTGGGAAATCTTATGGGACAAAAAAAAAATATTTTTCTCGTTTGGTGGGGATAGCTGCCATAGCCAATCACCCTAGGTGGGGATGGGGCAGTTGGAGATGGAAATGGAGGTTGCGGAGGATGCAAGGTGTACGGATGAGTGGAATTATTATATAAATATTATTATATATAGTGTTTTTATACATTTATATTTATGTATTAATATATATTTTATACAATATATAATATAGTATGGATATATAATATATACATAAATATATTATATATTTATACATATGTATATATAATATACACAAAAATGGAAAAAATGAATAAATTAGTGAATGAAAATACAAAAACTAAAAAATAGTTTTTAAATTTAAAAATGATGAAAGAAGATATACAAAAATATTTTTAAATAAATAAATAAAATAAATTAAAAATATATGAAATAATTAAGGGTAATATAATCTTTATATATTTAAATTAAGATTAAATTAAAGCAAATCAGGAGTGGGAGATGGTGTGCATAATTTCAGAATACAAGTAGATTTTTTGCTCTTTTTTTTTTTTTTCTTTTCATGAGGCCCTTTTTCATTTTCATAGGTGGTAAAATGTAATTTCTATTTAAAAAAAAGAAGATAAAATGACATAGAGACTAAAGTGATACATAAAACCTTAGATAAAGACTAAAGCAGACCATAAAATTATAAATTGATAATTTTGCTCTTAAAAATATCAAACTTGGTCAATTTTCCAACCAAATACTATTGAAAAATAGTTTTGGGAACTAAAGTAAAATAATTTATTAATGGTAGGGATTAAAAGATGAATTTTTGAAAATTAAGGATTAAAATGATTGAAAAATAAATTTTAGAGACTAATTATGTGATTTGCCCTTATATCACATAAAGACTAATTATACAAAGCAATTATACATAGAATTAAAACCCTGTGTCTCCATGTCTTGAACCACTTGATCCCCAAAAACTATGTAGCCCCTTGCCGTCTTCAACCCCACAAACCCCTCAGAAAAAAGTGAAATAAAATAAAAACAAGGCCAAAAACAAAAGTAACAAAAAACAAGAGACCATCATAATATTGATGTGACCTTGATAGAGTGATCAACTGACCTCTCAAGAACATGGGCAATGTTGGATGCCAATCTATTGTTGTGATCGGTCCACTATGAGGAAGAGTTCTCATGCCACTCATCTGATTGCGAACCTGTTGCAATGAAAGTAAGAAAAACAACATGATTAACCAACACATCAGTAGTATATGATGTCATATGCTCCTCCAAATGATGATAAACAAAAAGCTGGGTTTTCGTCTTTTTAAGTGCTCAACATCACTGAGATGAAGTGAATATACTCACAAGAAAAGAATAAAGTCAAGGAATGTAGAGAATATTGTTTTAGCAACATGGTATGTTGGTGTTGTCCTTGAGCTAAATGTCACTAGAAGTCTCCTCCCTTTAGCATCCAAAGCCACTTCATGTTTCTAACGAGATGAATTCTCAAGGTCATAAAACCTTGATGATCAGACAATTAACTCATTACCAAAATTCTTGTACTACTAGTTACAAGACATTGAGTACCCTTTTTGAGAACAAACAGCTCCCTACCGAGCATGTTTCAGTATATATCAAAAAAGACAGGTTGCTTGTAGTGGTGATACAACTAGTTTTGGGGTGCAAAGAATTAGGGAAATACATCTCGAAGCAACATCTCTTGCGGATGGATGATAAGAACGGGCAAGGATTTGGTAGTTTTGATGGCTATGGCGGTTATTGCAAATATGGTAGTTCTGCCAATGTGAATTCAATTTTCTCATTTCTGTCACTAACCATATTGAGACGAAAATTTCAGATACAAACCTGAGGCCAAATATCCATCTGCATGTTGTGGCAGCATAAACAAGCATTGGATAATTGGAAATTGGAATTGCCAGATCAAGGAAAAAATTTCTCAGATCAAAGAGTCATTCTAATGTTAAGTCTACGAATGAAGATGGATATAACGATGTCGCATAACAGCTAGCTTCATACGTGCTACAATTTCTTGACCATAGAATTTTGCCTTGATTGTGCAAACTCCATTTGAAAATCTAAAATTCATGATAAAAATAGTTTCAAATGACAAAGCTAGCTACTAAAATTCATAATTTATGCAACTGTAAACAATAACCAGGAATTGTCAAAGATACTTGCATTTCCATCAGTTCCCAGGCAGAAACTGCTAGCTTTGTTGGGTCCAAATTGAATGGAGCTGATTGCAGAATCAAGAGTAGGCTATCCAATAACTTGCTGGCCAGCGGAATTGTCTTTCCCCAGTAACGGTGTGTATGTATTTGATATTTGGTATAAATATTCTTGCCATAACAAAACCATGATAAAAAAAAGAGAGAATAAGTCTATAGAAGGCAAGGAAAAGGATACCAAACATATGAATCATTCCATCAGTGGCAGCAGCTGCTAAAAGCTTTCCATTGTGATTGAAACTCAACGAGGTTATGGCTGGTGGATCTTTACCAAGAGGGAGGACTGTCTTCAAAAAAGTTGAAAAGAAGTGAGTACTCATGACATTCTTTGTTCAAAAGGCACAGAGAACAGTGGAAAAAGAATTGTAGATTCACATATATATTTACCACACAGACAATTACGTACCATAGCCTTCCGTGTCCTCATGTTCCATACAGTCAATGAAGCAAATCCCAAGTTATCAAAATAGTCAGTACCTTGGCTGCAAAAATTAAGAAACTAAGAATCACATATACACGGTGCAAAGCGCAAAAAGAAACTAGAAAATGAAAAACTAGCTCCTGGATGCTGCTGCAGAAACAAAAGTAGGCCCCACTGGGCTGCATTTCAGGAACAAAATTCTAAGTTGACAGAAATAAAAAAACCAACAATGACACTGAATGAGACTGGGGCCATAAATTCATTTTTCTCGTGAGGATTCTTAGAAAAGTTAAAAATAAAAACGGAAAAGTGTAATGCAGAGCAGAAGAGATTAGATGGACATACAAATGACAATGAAGAGCACCTGGGTTATGCTTCGGTTGAGTTGAGATCACATACATGATACAACTCGCTTAGCATCTACATTCCATGCTTTAATGCCTCCATCAGAAGTGCCTATCAGTAGCTTTAGTCAAATAGATAATCAATAAAGCACCAAATTCCCTGTCATCTTTACTCTTGATTACGTTACGAAAAACAATTATCAATTCCAAATATAAACATGTAATCATGAAACTCAGAAACATACCAAACAATCTGGACAGTTGCTTCCCGCTTTGAAGAATAGCCGATATTTATGAATAATTGATGTTGGAGGAAACAAGTTATTAGGAAACATCCCATAGGAGTAGACCTTGAATCTTTGGAAGTTCTTAGCCTTCGGCACAATAATTTCTGTGGAAACATCCCCCCAGAAATTTGCTATCTCACTGAGGTTTAAATCTTGGACTTCTCAAAGAACTCTTTATTCGAAAGAATTCCTCTATGCTTCAACAATCTCACTTCTTTGGTTCAGAAGAATAGAACAACTGAAAGTACTATTCATCTTTTCGGATTTAAAATGACTCCAGATACTGAATTTGTTGACTTCATTGACTATGCATTGGTGCAATGGAAAGGACAAGAGTCTAAATATAGAAAAATATTGGGACTTCTTAAACTCATTAATTTTTCAAGCAATGAATTACTTGAAAAAGTCCCTCATGAGTTTGTGGAGATGAGAGCATTGATTTCCTTGAACTTGTCAAGGAATTATTTGAATGGAAATATAATTTCAGACATAGGTCAAATGGAGATGTTGGAATGTCTTGATTTGTCAAGAAACCAATTCTTTGGTGAGATTCCCATTGATCTTGCAGAATTGCATTTTTTGGTTGTTCTGGATTAATCAAACAACTAGTTGTCCGGAAAAATTCCAGAAAATGCTCAACTGCAAGGCTTTAATGCATTTGTGCATGCTGGGAATAGTAAACTTTGCTGCTGCCCTCTAACGAGATGCCCTTGAGATGGTCCTAATCCACCCATAATTGACAATGCAAAGCATGAGAGTGCTGATGAGGAAGACAATGGTTTTATAACCCATGAGTTTTATATGTCTATGGTCTTGGGTTTTATGTTGGATTTTGGGGAGTTGTTGGTACTTTGGCAGTCAATAACTCATGGAGAAGTGCCTATTTTAATATTTTTAGGCCTTATTTGCTTGGCTTGATTATGTGTGATACATACCTAATAAAACCTCTTTTAATATTTGTTTCAATTGATAAAAGCCATTGATAAATCCTGGGTCCTTCACTATTTGTTGTTACTTTTGAAAAATGGATCAAGGAGGGGAAGCCTTGATTAGATATGATAATAACTGCAAAGATTTAATAAGGTTTATTTTTTTTATTTTATTTTTAATTAAACCATGATTCTAAAAATGGGAAAGAATGGAAAAATTATGAAAAATTTATTAAAAAATATAAAGGATATAATAGTAAACTTATATATTGTATTTTAATTTATTTATATACTAATCATACCAACCAAACATAAAATTAAAATATTCTATCATAATGGGCTTAAAATGTATCATTTGCTTATATATCACTTCTAATAACATCATTCCAAGCAAATGAGTCCTTAACAAGATCAGAGATTGGCTATATGTGACAACAATTGTATATGCAGCAAGACTCAGGGGCTGAATAAGGGTCAATATGAGTATATCTAATTCAATTCTTTGATATCTTTTTACTATAAATGGAAAGGGAATTTGTCTTTTTGCATCATTTGGATTGACATAAAAATAAACCTGTCAATTATTTTGTATTTTCTTCTTTAAAAACAGTTTGAATATACAAACTGAAGGGCCTAGTGGCATTTGTATTACTCTCTAGGTAAGAGATTGACTCTTTTTTGCGTTTTTTACACTCAAGATCTTAGTCATTCGATTTATGATCTGATGGTAGGTGTGCAATTTAGGATTTCTTCTTCTGGTGCTCCAAGAGTAGAAAGCATTTATTCAGTACTTTAGAACAGAGAGTTGTTTAATCTAAGATAAAAAATGCAATGCTCCACCGTATGAAGTTCTCTCTTCTATTTCAACATATCATTACTGTTTTTACACAGCTCTTTTCCTTAAGTCATTTAAGTATGTAAAATGTTCAATCAATTATACACACAAATAACGAGATTATGTTACAAATGAAGCATTAGTTCTCCAATATTATCAATCCAATTATAGTAATAGAGTTTACACTCTTTATTTTTAAAACAACCCACTTATGTACACATGACCCTGACATACGGAGGCATTTAAGCATATTTGTTAGCTCAGTAAGCCTGAGTTTAACCTCTAGGTAGACGTCATGTGCACAAGACACATTAGTGGCATAATGATTGCAAACAAGAATTAAATAATTTTATGCCATAACAAAATCATGATTAAAAGAGAAACAGCATGATCACCCTCCACAACCCCCATTCCCATCCCCAACCCCATGGTGGTCGGCCATGACAGCTACCTCCAGCAAATCGGAAAAATATTTTTTTTTTGTCTTATAAAATTTTTTGACTTTCAATTTTAAACCGAATTGTTACACAATTTTAAATTTAGTCCTATAAGTTAATTTTATTTTTTTTTGCACATTTAGCCCGAAAGTCATCAAAATCTCATAAAACGATCGAAAATGATGATGTGACATGCCAAAATTTGTTGAAATTTGAAATTTTTGCTTAGGTGGCAAATTTTCAATTGATATAAACATTTTTTTTTTTGTCTTTTTGGAAAAAGTCTTTGCTTACTGGGATTATTAGTAATATTATTATTAATATATTATTAACAATATTATTAATAATAATCTTAATAATATTAGATAATTATATTATCATAACAATAATATTATTGTCATTGATAATATTAATCTTATTATTCTTATAATTAATTATATCTGTTAATAATAATAATAATAATAATAAATTAATTTAATATTTATTAGTATCATGTGTTATTCTTAATACTACATATTATGAATATAATTAAAATTATTATAATATAATCTTTATTATTAGTAATATATTACTAACCATATAATTAATATTATTAATTATAATAGTATCATAAATGATATTAATATATCAATAATATTTTAACAATACTGCCCTTACCCAACCCCACTTCAAAAAAAGAAAAAAAAAAAGTTAGTATTTTGTTAACTCTCTGGAAATTTAAAAATGCATGCAATTTGGCAATATTTTTCTTGTAGACACAAAATTTAATTTGCTAGAAAATCATTATCTAAAGGAATATTTGAAAAGTTTTCAGGTAAGAAAAACAAGAAATTTTTTTAATTAACTTAAAATTCGATTTCATATTCTTACGCAAGGCAGCTGAAAAGCAATATCTCATAATGCTATATTAAACAAATCACTTTTTGGTGTATGAATTGTCTTTAAGAAATATTTATACTTTTAAAATTCATTTTATGTTTCTCTCTTAATAATGTCATCAACATTTTTAACTAATTGTCCTATTAAATTTAAATAATTAAGAAAGTTTTATTTTTACAATTTAACTATTCAACTCACATTTGTAGTTCACCTTAACTAAGGACATATTAGTCGCACAAAAAATAAAAATATAGAATATTCTCAACCACCCTTTTGCAGCACCTTGCTCATAATTCAAAATAAGGATCTCATGAATGCATCCCAAGTAATCAATAAGCACTCTTATTTATAAAAGTAAAAGATCTAATAAAAAAGAAAATCCCAATATTGCAAATACAAAATTTGATAATATCAAATTCCTTAAAACTAAAATTTTAGTTAGTCAAAATTGATTTCCAAATAATCGAGTTGAATCATAATATATATTTATATCTATCTCTATATCCTTTTTGGACTGCTGAAAAAAGAGTTAGTTCTCATTGTTGGTCAAGAAAATTACTTGATCTCTGTGTGCACTCTGGGAGAATCCCTCTAGTGGGTTTAGTACTTGAATCTCTAAGGTTGTGCTTGCTTCTGAGGTAATACCCCGTTTGTTCGTTTTTCTTTTCTTTTCTTTTTTTTTTTTTTTTTTTTTAAAGTGTAAGGTCATGCTCGGTTGTGAATCCAAGAGGCTGTCTTCTAGATTCTTTTTTTTTTTTTTTCTCGGTTTTGTGAGAGGCAGACCGAGGCCAACAGTTGGTCTTCACTTTCTTATCTCATTTTCTCTCTTGAGATACTGTGCGAGAATCGCTCAACCACCAAACTAATTTAAAAAAATCTAACTAGACTTTTACAAAATTATAATTTATTAAAATTTTAAAATATCAATAAATTTTCTCTATAATATAAATCACAAACAGATCGAATTTTAGCAAAATTTGATATATTAATACACTACGAATATTTTAATTTTTTTAAAGCATTGATTTAGTGAATTTATAGAATATCTATAAAATTTTCTATATCATAAATCCCAAATGAACCCAAAACACCAAAAATTAATTTATTAATACATGGTAGGGTTTTTTTACGTTTAAAAACAATATTTTCAGTTTAATTTATTTATAGATTTTTCTATCTTTTTTTAATATATTATTACTACCAAACAGATAAAAAAAAAAATAAGAATAGATTTATTCATAGATGAAGAGTTAAAGGAAAAAAATGATTTATTAAAATTAAATTTTTTTTTGTAAATTGTTAATTTATTTTAAATCCCAAGCAAATCCAAGAATAAATCTCATATAGCAATTTCATTATCTCAAATAAAATTTTCAAACATACCTCAAAAACAATCTCACAACCATTCACAACCTCAAATCATATCAACACATCATATCGTTACAATTATTACACTTTATCTCACAACCATTCACAACCTCACATCTCATTCTCATATCTTAAAAACACCAAAACAACCACAAAATCTTTAAAACACCAAACATGAAACACAACTCCATAAGCAATCACAACCTAAGGTTATTAAATTAGTAGACTCTCAGTAGTCAAGTTAGTCTTTGTGGAAGTGCACGTTTTGAAAAATCAAAACGTTAAAAAAGGTTTTGACATATATTGCACTCTTGTTCATCTATTTGTTTTCCACAAAGATCTTGACTCACTCAAAGTCTAGGCAACTTCCTGGAATCCATGCAGAGATGAAGGTAATTTCTTGAGCAATGAGAAGTCATTGTTTTTGGGCAGTTGAAAAGGGCTCAAGGTAACAATCAATGCCGACTTTTCCAAAGACTTTTGTGTTAGAAAAATAATACAGAATTTGAAAATTAATACGTGGAATGGGATATGAATATGCTTTCTATAAAGTAATTATTGCTCCCACTATAAGATTTGCTATTCGATTAGATGACAATTCACTTTTAAAATACAACAATACCATTCTGAAATCTATAGATATTAAATTTGAATATTTCTAAGTATTTTTAAAAAATCTGAGAAAGCTATATTTTTTGTATGTAAAAACTTGGCAAGAATTCACTTTGTTTATATATGAAAAAAAGGCAGTCTAGATGAAGCATTGCAATGTTTCAAATATGATCGTGACTAGAAAATTAGTAATTTTTTTTGGGTCCAAATAATGCAACTTTTAATCAATCTCGTAAATCAAAACCTTTCAAAAATAATTAAAAATTTCATCAAAATACAAAGTGCATTTTAATTTGAAGATTAAATATACTATTTTATCTTCCCTCCAATTTGTTGGTTCAATTGTTGTTGAACTTGTGGTTGTGTAATTACTTATTGAAATATCACAAACTAAGATGGATTGAGACAAAAATTTAGGTAATGTTTAGATATGAATTATATATTTTGGATTATGTGTTTTGGGAGTGCGGATGGAGAATGTGAAATTTGTATTGGGAAATATGATATATGTTGTTTATATTTTGGGAATAGTAAGAAAATTATTTTATAAAATTTGGGTATGTTTGTTTATGTTGGAAGACAATTTTTACTGTAGCAGCTAAATCAATACTTTTTTGTTGGGTTTTTGGGTTGAAAATGAAATTAAATAATTTTTTTATCGTTAGAATAATAATAAAGCATGTATGATAGATATTATACGTGTGTGTGTGTGTATATATATATTAAAAAATAGGAAAGTTGTGGAGATAATGAAAGATAAAAGGGCTGTTTTGGGAAATTTAATTTGGCATGTTGGAGGGAAATTTTTTCTATATTTGGTTATATTTTGGGACAATGAAATTGTTTTCGCAAAATGTAACCAAACATAGCTAGCAATTATGAGTTGTTTCTGTTACAGTGGAAGACACCACATCTAAGACGGCATGACTATATAGCATAGAGTCAAGTCAAGTGGGGGTGCAATGGCCCTGCATTCATCTGAGCTGTAGTGGGACTATCTATGGAGGAATGTTACTATAAATACTAGTCCATATATGGAACCAATAAACCACCACTTTTCTCAAGCTTTAAATAGAATTCCGGAAAGCTATCACCTCTGAAACCATATTTTATATATTTTGCCTTGAGTTCTTTTTATCCCCTATATCATTGATACCCCAAAACAAAAATGATCAATTATAAGGGATTAATTATTATGTTATTGCTATTGTTTTTTGTATTTGTTTCACATTGCCTACAGCATGATTCTGTATTTGGTAGAGGAGAATTGAAGTGCATACCAGAGGAGAGAGAAGCTCTTCTCAGGGTCAAGGAAGGCCTTATAGATGACTATGGCATTTTCTCATCATGGGGAAGTGAAGATGCCAAAAAGGAATGCTGCCAATGGTATGGTGTAAAGTGTAGCAATGAAACTGGTCATGTAATCAGTCTTCAACTTAATAGCATGGGTATGTCCTCCTATGCTCCATTGAGAGGTAAGGTTAGTAGTGCCCTGCTTGAGTTGAATTATTTGAATGATTTGGATCTGAGTCAGAATGATTTTGGAAATGATGAAATTCCAGAATTTATTGGTTCCTTGAAGAACTTACAACATCTGAATTTGATGGAGTCTAACTTTTATGGTGCTGTTCCTCATGAGCTAGGGAACCTTACCAATCTGAGGACACTTAATCTTGGGGGCAACAAAATGGTGTTCGAGAACCTTGACTGGCTTTCTAATCTCTCTTTGTTGTCCCTACTTGACTTGAGTCATTCTTCCTTGAGAGGTACCAATTTGCTACAAGATATATTGAAGCTTCCTTCTCTGACAGAATTGTACTTGTTTGATTGCCAGATTCCCACATATTTCTTTGTTAATTCTCCTTCTATATCTCTTTCTATTCTTGATCTGTCCTCTGTTGGGCTCACTTCTTCTGCGTATCGTTGGTTGTTCAACATAAGTACAAGTCTCCGTAGAATAGACCTGTACAATAATGCCTTAAGTGCCATTCCTGATGGCTTTGAAAGATTTACTTACCTTGAATATCTTTATCTGTCATGGAATGAGCTAACAGGTGGAATTCCAAAATCCTTGGGGAATTTAAGTTATTTGAAAACATTAGATCTATCAAGGAACTACTTTTCAGAACCCCTCCCCAATTTGTTTTACAAGTTATCTGTGGGATCAAAGGACTCACTAGAGATTTTGCTGTTGGAAGAAAATAAAATCTATGGCTCATTGCCTGATTTTACCCAATTTTCATCCTTAAGGATTTTGGAGTTGCATGACAATCAATTGAATGGGTCTTTTCCAAACAGCTTTGGACAGTTTTCTAGGCTTGAATATTTGGATTTATCTCACAATCAAATCACAGGATTATTGCCGGACTTGAGAGCACTTGTTTCTTTAAAAGAATTACACCTCAGCGGCAATAAACTTGCATCGCTACCTGCAAGTCTTGGGCAACTTTCCATGCTTGAGATTTTGGATGTTTCTTTCGGTTCCTTACAAGGAACTATATCTAATGCTCACCTATCGAAACTCCAAAACTTGAAATACTTGGATTTGTCCTTCAATTCATTGGTCTTGAATTTTACAGCCGATTGGATTCCTTCTTTTCAGTTGGATGTTATTTTACTAGCATCTTGCAACATGGGCACTCATTTCCCCTCTTGGCTTCGAACTCAGACTAATTTTTACCAGCTTGATCTCTCTTGGGCTGGCATATCAGATGAAGCGCCTAAATGGTTGTGGGATTTGTCTCCAAGAATATCTTATTTAAACCTCTCTCATAACCAGATTAGTGGTAGGATTCCTGATTTGTCATCAAACTTCATTGATTATGCTATGATAGATATTAGTTTTAATAATTTCTCAGGTCATCTACCATTGTTTCATCCCAATTCCCTCCTACTGCAACTGTCCAACAATAAGTTTCTGGGATCAATTTCATCAATATGCACAAATGCACCCAATTATGAGCTTTTGGTACTTGACCTCTCAAATAATCAGTTTTCTAGAGAGCTTCCCAATTGTTGGGAGAACATGCCAGATTTGTTCATTCTCAATTTGGCGAACAATAAATTTTTTGGCAATATTCCACACAGTTTAGGTTCTCTCCATAATCTCACTACATTGCACTTGCGTGATAATAATTTCTCTGGGAAGTTGCCTTCTACTTTGAAGAATTGCCAACATTTGGTAAAGATTGATGTTGGAGGAAACATGCTATCAGGAAATATCCCGACATGGATAGGTACACACCTTAACTACTTGGAAGTTCTCAGCCTTGGGCAAAACAATTTCAATGGAAGTATCCCTCCAGAAATCTGCTATCTAACTGAGAATCAAATTTTGGACCTCTCAAGGAACTCACTATCCGGAAGAATTCCTCCATGCTTCAACAATTTCACTTCTTTGGTTCAAATGAATAAAACAACTGAAAGTGCTATAAATTTATTTGGACTTAGTAGTTCTAGTCCTCAACATTTTGTTAAGTTCATTGACTATGTAATGGTACAATGGAAAGGACAGGAGTCTGAATATGGAAAAACACTAGGACTTCTTAAACTCATTGATCTTTCTAGCAATAGGTTTGTTGGAAACATCCCTCCCGAGTTCTCTGAGATGAGAGCATTAATTTCTTTGAACTTGTCAAGAAATTATTTGAGTGGAGGCATAATTTCAGAAATTGATCAGATGGAGATGCTAGAATGTCTTGATTTGTCAATAAACCAGTTCTCTGGTGAGATTCCGCTTGGCCTTGCAGAATTGCATCATTTGGCTGTTCTAAACTTGTCAAACAACAATTTGTCTGGTAAAATTCCAATAGGCACTCAATTACAAAGCTTTAATGCATCTGCATATGATGGGAATAGGGAACTTTGCGGCGACCCTCTGACAAGATGCCCCGGAGATGGTCCTAATCCACCCATAGCTGACAATGCAAAGCCAGAGAATATTGATGAAGAAAATGATGGCTTTGTAACCCATGAGTTTTACGTATCTGTGGTCTTAGGTTTCATTACTGGATTCTGGGGAATTATTGGTACTTTGGTAGTTAAGAACTCATGGAGACATGCCTATTTTAATTCCTTTGATAGGATTAGAGATTGGTTGTACGTGGCAACAAATATATGTGCAACGAGACTTAGAGGCAGCTTAAGGACCAATGTAAGTATATCTAATTCAATTATTCGACATCTTTTTGTTTTAGTTACAAGGGGGATTTGTCTTCTTGCATCATTTGAATTCACATAAGATCTAAACCTCTCAATTATTTATTTATTTATTTTTTCCCTTTTTTAACAATAGTTTGCAAGTCCAAATTGGAGGGACTTTTGGCTCTTGTATTACTCTGTTGGAATGATATTTACTCGCATTTCTAAGCTCAAAACCTCTTGTTTACTCTATTGATAATTTGGTGGCAGGTATACAATTGAGGATGCCTTCTTCTGGTGCTCCAAGAGTAGAAAAATTGTTCAGCATTTTAGAATTGAGAGTTGTTTCCTCTACAATCAAAAGTGCAGTGCTTAGCCATATGAAGTTCTTTCTTTTGTTTCTACATACCATCACTATTTTTAAACCTCTCTTTTCCTTAAATCATCTAAGTACGTATATTCAATCGTTCATACAAGCAAATAATAAACTTATACAATCTGATTTTCTCACAAATGAAGCATTAGTTCTCCCATATTATCAATTCATTTATACTTGTAGAGTTTGCACTCTTTATTTTTAAGACAACCCACTTCTGTACACATGACTCTGATATGCGGAGGCATTTAAACATATTTGCGAGCTCGGTGAGCCTGAGTTTAACTCTGTAGGCAGACATCATGCACACAAGACACATTAGTGGCATAATGATTGCAAACAAGAATTAAGTAATTTTATGCCATAACAAAATCATGATAAAAAGACAAACAACATAAATTATGTAGAAGACGAGGAAAAGGATATCCAAACATATGAATCAATATTCCATCAGTTGCATCAGCTGCTAAAAGCTTTAATATCCATTGCGATTGAAGCTGATCAATGAGGTTATTGCTCGTGGATCTTTACCAGGAAGAATAGGGACTGCATTCAGAAAAATTGAAAAGAAGTGGGAACTCGTGAAAATATTTATTGAAAATCTTATGGACAAATGTATATTTTATTGGATTAGAGATTGATATATTCAATTACATGCCAGTATATGTATATCTAATTCAATTACTCGACAATCCTTTTATTTAATTGGAACGTGGATTTTCTGTTTGCATTATTCGATTCACATTGGAGGTCATTACGAGAGATTCATTCTTTTGAGTTGTATTATCGAATGTTTTGAAATTGTTTTTTAATGTGACATATTGTATCATCCCTTGGGAAAATAAATGGGTGTTACAATAGGTTGTCACATCCATAATAATATGTTCTTATGTGTTTATGTCTTCAATGTGCATCGACAGCAACATCTCATTCTGCTAATATATTATGACTATCCCTTGAACCTAAATTGCCATAACACATTTGTCTAATTTCATGCTTTTTGAGATATAAAGTTGAATGTCATTCATTGAAAGGTAATCCTATAAGCTTCTAAAGATTTTTGCATATAGATTTATCTTGATTAATTTTGTAAGTTTCTTCACAATTGCTTCTAATCATAAGTATGATTTCCTACTATCTTCATTCTATTCCAAAGCTCATATTTAGCTTTGACAAAAATAAAACTGAAAGGTACCAAGCTCATTTCCATTTGGAATAAGTCCTAGAAGATTATGATATAGCATGCCTTGTGTTGAAAGATATAAATTCCATCCTTTGCAGATTCAAACATTTTATCTAATTTTACACAAAATAAGATAAAAGAGAATATGTAATTCAAAACTCAAATATTTTTTTAGAAGTTCATGACCTCTGAACAACTTATGCAATTTATTTGACATTTGAATAAGTGTAGCTAGTTTTTCTATTACCATAATTAAATATGCGAGGTTCATATTCAAATTTTACAACATTGTTATGATGCAATTAAGTATCTTACTTATTTCATAAATTTCGAGCATCATAAATTATCAAATCTAATCAAAACAATGGGATTAAGACTTAAATTTTTTCGCATATAACTATTTTTTGTCGGCATGTATGATATTTATTTAAAATTATAAAGTATATCTTTATTAACAATTAGTGACCTTTTGATTGATAAGCATCATTTGTGATCTTAGAAGATATTGAATGGACAAATACTGACAATTGCATTATTTAGAAACTAACTCTTTTTCATCAAAAGCTACAATTCAGGAAGAGGTGCTACTCGTTGTTCCATATGTTTTTGCTTCATTGATGATTTAATTGATTTCATTTTTTGGGGGAGGCCCTTAAGTTTTTAGTTATGTATTCTTGACTCTTTGCAATACTTAGAATGATATATTTCTTCTTTATCCGATCTAGTTTTCATTATTGAAACACATATGCTATAAAATGGCATTAGAAATTATGTCCATATATTTAAAATATAGGTGAATTTTTCTAAATAATCATATATGATAATGTTTTAAGTATACACCAAAATATCCAATACAAATTATTTATACGAAGTTGAATTCACGGTAGAAATTTATTGATACATTACCATTTTAAGAAACTTTTTTCTTGAAAAATGGAATAATGAAAATATGTAAATTGAAAAATTACTGAAATAAAATATATCTTGAAGAGCTTCATATTTAAAAGATATAATTTATCTGTGTTTTTTTACAATTTAATGACTATAATAGTAGCCAAAATTATTGAACTATTTTATTTTTGGGTGGTATTTTAATAAACTTTTATTTTTAAAATTTCATAAATTGAATTTTTGAAAGTTTTTATTCTATTTTAATTTAATTTTTTTAATTTTTTATTTATTGAAAATTTATAAGCATGTGCACCTACTTATTATGTTTGAATTTTTAAAAAAATAAATTTAAATTGTTATTTTATAAAAGAAAAACAAAGATATGATTTGAGAATAATTTAGAGTAATCTATAAATTATTTCCCTTTAAATTTTAATAAAAAAATTATTACTTATTTAATATTAGGTTTTTAATGGATGACTTGTTTTGATATAAAATTAGAAAGAAGAAATAATTTAGGTGTGCGACCGTACTGTTTATCCATAACGATTTTGTTCCCACTTTTCAATAAAAGTATTCTCTTCTTAGGCAAGCTAAAAAGGTGGAAGTTAAATTCTGATTAGTTTTAGACCTTAAAATGTCATCATGTCAAATAAGAATATTACATTATTCTATAAATTTTTGTTGGTAAAAAAATGTGTGAAGAATATTTGATTAAAAGATTACTATGCTGATGCATATTTTTGCAAGATTTGAATTATGAATTAGGTTGGCAATTAATATAATGTGACATAAATTTATTAAAAGTAACTTCTTCATTTGAAATAATTGTATCTTATTAATTACTTAACGTTTGGTAATACAAGAAATAAAAAAAAAATTATTGTTGAATATTATGTATTTAGTTTATATATACTTCCTACCTAGTCGGTATATACTTCATAGGGTATGGATGGTGACACATGGATTAATATGAAATTTTATCTGGTGAAATGTATTTGTTTATCTTCCAAATCATTTCGTAAATGAAAACATTTCACAATGTCATATTCATGTTATTACTAAAACTAATATATATATTTACACTTTCTAATTTTAAACAATTTAAATAACATAATTATCAATCCAACAATACATCTTTTCTGAAACAATTCAAGTTTGAATTAAATATGAAAGATTCAAGTCAATTATATAATGAATGAATTATATTATCGCATCATTAATGTACATTGTAAGAATTTTTGCCATATGATTAGTTGAGTTATACCAAATATGATCTTCCAAGGGTTTCCTCATCCTCTATGATGCCCAAAATAACAAATTTAATTTAATCTTGCACAGGGCTATTTGAAAAATATAAAATTATATGTATATATATATCTAAATAAAATTATATATATTTCTATTTTATTATATTTTAATTACAATTTATTGAAAGTTAGTAATATCTCATTATCATTTTAAGAGAAAAGATTTTATTTGGTTCTTTTTTACAGCTTCTAACAGCGTTATAAATTACATATTAATTTTCTTTTAATTGATTTTTTTGTCTCTTAACTTAAATAAGTAGGAATCCAAAATTTTCTCATATTTGTGACATACTATAAAAGCATCTTTTGCTATTATTTACTAAGAAAATAGCTGTGGATATCTCAATGTAAGAATTAACCAAAATATATTTCATAAATAAATACATGCGTAAATAAATCAAAAGAAGAAAATTTGAATAAGACTTAGTTTATCCTTTTTTCATTATCATACTATATATACCATTACATTTGAGTTTGGCACCTATTTAGTTATATAACAAATACAATTCTCTTTTTAATCCCATATTTGTATGAATATATTTATAAAATAATATCCTATTTCCTCATCAATTTTGAATTTTTTTAATGATGTAACTATATGACTTGATCTATTTCTTTTTATTATATTCACATTAAATTTACTATTATATTTTAATTGAACACATACTTTGATATATAATAAATATTTTTCTCTTTTTATTTTTAATGGAGAACTTAAAAAGAACATCTTCATGACATATTTATGAAGACACATTTTTTCCTCATCAATTGAGTATTTTCTAATTAATTTCAATGTAGTTATTATTATGTTATATGTGTCTAACTAAAATAAATGTAATTTGATAGCAATTATCATGATATCATATGTAGCAAGTGATAATTATAGTCTCATTAGATGGGATCTAATTTAATTAATTGATATTAATTTAGTTGTTTTCTATGAGTCTAAGTAAATATGTCGATAGAAGAATAAATTTCAATACATATAGTATATGATTGGTAAGTAGAAAAATTGACTTAATGAATTTAACATAGTTATTATAGAGAATTAAACATGAAGGTAGATTCATGAATCATGTCATGTATTAATATAAACTATAGATGAAATTTTTAAATGCAATTCATTGTTTAAAATAAATATATTATTCAATATTTATAGAGATTTATGACTATTATATTAGATACTATGTATCTGGCAAATATAATCATAAGATATGAACAGTGCACGTGATTTATAGAATATTTTATCTAGTGAAATATATTCATTGATATACTATCTATATATTAATACTTTTTATAAAGATGATGTGATATATTTATATTTAATGTATATGTGCTTGTTAGGATGAAAAAATTGATAGATTTAATTTAGTGAAACTTTTTACGAGTTTAATTGAATATAAATTTAAAATAATTTTTTTAATTAGTAATTCATGTAATAAATAAAATGTATATATAAGTCAAAAGGCATAATAAGTATAGTTTATACACATCAATTCAATTGCAGAATTTAATTATAATTTACCACTAATCCACATATGTTAAATGAAATACTATAGAATTAATTTAGTGAATTTTTTTATGAGTTTAATTTAATTGAAATTTAAAATAAATTTAATTCGTAATGCATACATATAACAAATAAAATGTATATAAATTTGACCCATAAAAAATAAATGGAATTTAAAACATATTAACAAATAAATTACCCATAAAAAAGCATTTCAAATCGATAGCATAATGAAATAAAGAGAAATTTACAAATAAATTTAATTTAACAATTTAATTATAATTTAACACTAATCCATATATAGTAAATGCAATACTTTAGAATTGATTTAGTGACTTTTTTTATGAGTTTTATTTAATTTAATGTTTAAGATAAATTTAGTTAGTGATGCATGCATGTAATAAATAAAACATATATACATTTGATGTATGTACATTCAATGTATATACATTTAACAAGTCAAATTTATATCTTACCATGAATCTAGACAATCATTCATTGGATCATTAATTGATTTTCATTAATGCTTGGCGGATATATATTTTGTATTTAAATAGTTAGTTTATTTGGATAGTTAATCGTTTTTTCAAAAAGGCTTTTGACTGTTAGATTATATATTATGTATTTGGCGGATACATTCGTAGAATATGAATGGTGGCACATGATTCATCAAACATTTTATATCCAATAAAATGTATCTATTCATATTTTTATAAATGCAATATATTTATATTTAATTCGTGTGTGTGTGTGTGCGCGCATGTGTGTGTGCCAAGATGAAAAAATTGATAGAGTTAATTTAATAATTTTTTTTTTCACAAATTTAATTTAATTTAAGTTCAAAATAAATTTCATTAGTAATGCTTGTAATAAATAAAATGTGTATATAACTCAAAAGACATAAAAAAATCTGAATTACCACAAATAGGTGCAATCGGAACAGAAATTTCTCAACAATAAAATGTTTGATCATTAGCCTTTTATATTTTTTTCAGTCAAAAATTGGTAAGTATAAATGTAGAATTTTGAAGCTTCAATAAAATAATTTATTATAACTATATTTTCTTATATAAATATAAATATTTATACATACATTTGATTTATATATGTAAACCTAAGTTAATAATTTAATTATAATTTACCACTCTACTACACATATTAAAAATATTACGTATGCATGCCCTGGGACAAAGTTAAGTGGCGGTGATTGCAATTATAACCCCATAAAAATGACATTTACTGAAAGGAATTTTTGGTCATATGCATGCAGATTTTTTGTGGGTAATAATTGATAATTGATAATTGATAATTGATAATTACCATCAATCCCAATAATCATCCATTGAATAGTTAATTGATTTGGATGAATGATTGGCCGTTGATACTCAAAATTTTGTGTTCTCTCTCTAATGAACATAATTGTAGTCAAAAGGGATAATAAATGTGATTTATTTATATAAATCTAATTTAATAATTTATTAATATTAATTATAATTTATCACTAATCTGTACATATTAAATATAAAACTTTCATTAAATAGGGATATTTTTGTCTTCACATGAAAAGGAAGAAACCATCATACACATTCGTACTTTTATAGGTAGTATAGATATAGATATAGATATAGATATAGATATAGATGGATGTGGGTTGGGTGATATCCTACCCATTTACAGGCCTAAGTGCACTTAATGAGCAAAATCTGATGTATGGAAGTCCCTTTTGTTCACGTTTGCTGAAGACTTCGGTCTCCCCTCATTCCTCACAAGTCTAAACTTGTCAGGAGTTTGTGTTCTTGTTTGTCCTAAAAATGGCCATCTTTGTTCCCTGTTTATCTTAAATACGACTATGTTTCATCAGACTGACAAAACATTAAAAAGGGTTTCAATTACTAACGTCATGAATTACTGGCTGATGCTCTTCAGTCTCACCATCTACTCGTTTTTACGCAAAGACCTTGACTCACTCAGAGTCTACTCTACTAAAGAGCCTTAAATTCCACTGGACCCGTGAGGCGGCTACCTAGAATGTATGTAGAGATTAGTAATTTTCCTAAGCAATGAGATGTCATTGTTTTCTGAGCAGTTGAACATAGATCAATGCCTAGTTTTTCCAATTGTAATTTCACAAACTAAGATGTATGAGATAAGAAATTAGCAATTATGAACCTGTCTTTGTTATTGTGGACAATATCCACATTTATTAAAGATGGCATGACTATCGAGCACAGAGTCAAATCAAGTGGGCTGCCTCCTTTATAAGTTGAGGACTTTGGAGAAATGCTACTATAAATGCTAGTCTTTATATGTAACTAATACACCACCATTTTTCTCAAACTTTAAAGAGAATTCCAGAAAGCTATAACTTTTTAAACTATAATTTATATATTTAGCCTTGAGCGCTTTTCATCTCCTGAATCACTGATACTGGAAAAAAAAAAAAAAAAAAAAGATGATCAATTAAAAAGAATTAATTGTTATATTATTGCTATTGTTTTTTGTCCTTGTTTCACATTGCCTGCAGTACAATTCTATATTTGGGGCATTGAAGTGCATAACAAAGAAGAGAGAAGCTCTTCTCACGTTCAAGCAAGACCTTATAGATGAGAATGGCAATCTCTCATCGTGGGGAAGTGAAGATGCCGAAAAGGAATGCTGTCAATGGAATGGTGTAATGTGTAGCAACAAGATGGGTCATGTAATTGGTCTCCAACTCAGTGATTTGGGAGGTAAGATTAGCGACACCCTGCATGAGTTGAATTATTTGAATGATTTGGACTTGAGTTGGAATGACTTTGGATATGATCAAATCCCAAAATTTCACTAGTTTCCTAAAGAACTTACAACACCTGAATACTAAGCATTCTAGCTTTTATGGGGGTGTTCCTCATCAGCTGGGGAACCTTACCAATCTGATGGCATTAAATTTGGGGGAAATAAACTGGTGTTTGAGAACCTTGACTGGCTTTCGCATCTATCTTCATTGTCTCTACTTGATTTGAGCGATTCTAACTTGAGAGATACCAATTGTTGGGTGTAAATTTATGATTTGAGAGAGAATCAATAATTAGGATGATAAGATTTATGTAACAATGAAATATTACATTATTTTTTCAAAGTTTATGCAATACAACTTTGAAATAATTTTGGCTACAAGATGTTTTTCATTCTTTTTTCTTACATCCATCTCTCTTTGCACTTCTATTCTTCTTTTCAAGTGCATACTACACACGTATATATAGGTACCACAATTTCTACACAAGTCCATATCCTTCTCTTGGTAGAAGAAGTAAAATTGAACTTTGCTTCTTGGTAGATGAATTAAAATTGAACTTGGCTTCTCCAACCTTATCTCCTTAGAGGCAAAAAGCAACTTGTCCACTTCCTCATTTAACCTCCCTTGACTTTTTTTGAATTTTTCTTTGACTTCTTGACCATTCTTGAATCTTCATTTTCTTTTTTTTATTTTTTTTCTTCTTTTTAAATTGAGAATTACAAATTTTCCTCTAGATTTATTACATTTGTGTTGGAATGATGGTAGTGGAATATCCGATGATACATGATACAGGACTGGCTTTTGATTGATAAAGTAAGTGCTTTCTAGCTATGTCCATCCTAATGTTACTTGTCCGCTTTTTGGCTAAAATAAATAGAATCTGAAGTTGAAGTATGTAATGTGTTGAAGGTTTAAAGATCACAAGAGGTGCATCTACATGACTGCTAATGTGCTTGACGACACTGGCAGAATTTCTGCTTCTCAGGTTACTCACAAACTCAAGCAACTTGGCCTTGTTGGGCCAAAAAAGAAGTCTCATGCTGACATGCATTTGAGGGATGAGATTTTTAGTGACGTGTCAGAAGGTGCACATATATGAATCTGCTGATGAACCATTGCTATGTCTCTGAGAAATAGATAACATTAAATTACAGCACTCTGTTCAGTGTAAAGGATGCATCTACGATATTATATTTACTGCATGTATAATTTTTTCTAGACATATTTTCATATTGTTGGCTACCACCTTTAGAGTGCGATTATCAGTTATCATGCATATTATTTTGCAGCGCGATTATCAGTTATCATTCATATTCTTTTGCAGCATTAGTTCTTGATATCCATGTCCTTTACGATCAATCCTTGGCAAAGTATATGTATCTCTAGTCCTTGAATTCATATTCCATACTTTTGCTGATCTCCATCCCTGCAAAGCATGTTTTGCAGTACCATTTCTAACATATATGAAGGATTCTCTCCATGTTGTTCACTTTTGGTGATGAAGATTTACAATTAGTATTTATTTTTTCTATTGTAAACTTGAATCCCTTAAATGTGTTTTATTACAAATCATTTGTTCCAACAGGAAGTTTTGGCATAGTTCTACACTGCGTGCTAGCACCACTTATGAATTGAGAACGATTTATGTATTACCTTCACAGGCTTGTAATTTTTTTCTTTTGTTTTTTTTTTTTCTAAAATTTATTTGTTCTTTTCCCTAATTTTCAAGTTCTTTCAATGCTCGTTCATTTTGTTTTATTGTTTGTTCCTTTTTTGTTTTGGAAAAAAAAAAAAAAAAAAAAAAAAGCCCACATGTTTATTAAATGCGGACGTGGAACTTTTACAAAATATCATTCTCACCTAGTCTCAGCCGATTGGTTCACAAGCAATATTTCAATCAAAGAAACATGATTGCATTTTTTGTTCCTTCTTGTAAAGCTGTACTTGTTGGGGAGCCTTTTCCATCCATAATTTGCAACACAAAATCCAGCAACCGCAGCTGATTCTTGGTCTTGTTTTGGTCCAGTAAAACAAAGAAAATGTCCCAAAAGAGTGATGATGAGGAGCTTAATACTGATTCATTTGAGAATAATATAGTCAAAGCTAACTCCATTGGTAGGGGATACCCAAGTTATTTAATTGTTATT
This sequence comes from Jacaranda mimosifolia, assembly GCA_018894105.1. Taxonomy (NCBI): domain Eukaryota; kingdom Viridiplantae; phylum Streptophyta; class Magnoliopsida; order Lamiales; family Bignoniaceae; genus Jacaranda; species Jacaranda mimosifolia. The sequence continues at coordinate 35,573,652 of CM032125.1, read as the reverse complement.
TCTCTAGACTGTGTTTGATATAGGCTATTAGATATGACTAACCCTTTCAATCTCTATCAATACCATGTTTGATGTACAAAAGTATAGTGACAGGTCGAGCCTGTCACTATTCATCCAATTGGCGTCATTGTCATTTTTGGATTGGGATAGAGATTATAATCTAATTACCAATATGAATTAAAATAAAAAAGGATGGAATTATCCCTCCTCCAAAATTTAAAAGCTGTAAAAAATTGAGGACTAACATGGAATTTGATAAAATAGCATTGAACAATCTATTGAATCAAACAAGGATGAAAGATTTTGGTTACTATAATCTCAACCTAATTTGTTCAAATAGCCCCTAATTTTATCGGGCCAAATTAGGCATGATTAGTTGTCACTCGTATTAAATGCAGCGCTAATTTATTACTTTTATTTTGAAAAAAGTGCAAGTTTCCATATATAGCTTATTCAGGCAACATGCGAGCGGTTCATATATGTATATACATTTGATATACGGAAGTTTGGAACATTATAATTATGGTTGTTGACTTTGTGAATGATCATTTTATACTTCTGAGTCTTGAGGTCATACTAGGGCCATCTTGATAAAATTTGAGGCCTAAGGCGAAATATGAAAATAAGCCTTTAATACATTTAATAAAAATTTAACTTCTAATATACACATCTTTGTAGTAAGCATTTCATATTGTATGGGCAACAAAGAAATCACATACAAAATATTACTATCTAAATAGTTGTTTTTTTTTTTTTTTGACTTTTTGGGGATGCAAAATTATTAATTATATTTTTATAATATTTTTTTTCAAACATTTCTCGTCTAATTGATAGCATATATAACTAACTAAATTCAATCCTTCTTGAGACATTATTGACCATGAATAAAAATTTTATTAGTTCCAATTTTAAAAGGTCGACTCACTAGGGGTCTTTTACGATTAAATATAATTAATTAATTAATTATTGTAACTTTATATAATTTTCAAATTAAAAGTTTTATACTTTTTCTTAAGCCCATTTTTTTTTAAGAAAATATATTTATAAGGCTTCTAAATTAAAAGTTTAGAGCCACCCTGAGTTATATATGTCTTCATTCTCTTATGGTTGTTGCATTGTTTTGAAACTTGAATGTGGATTACTTTTCACCACAAATTTTTGTCCTACAAATTCCCACTATGATTACAATAGTACTGTTCTTTTCCAGGGATGAATTTGTGCAATCCAATCAGATGGGTATTGTTGAAAATGACATTGCAATTAATGTTTAACTATTCTACTTACTTAGAATCAAAAATTGGATCAAAGATGTTGACTCACTTAATGTCTATTGTCTAATATGCTAAAGAGCCTTAAATTCCACTTGACCTGTTAGGCTAGCTGCTATCTAGAATGCAGGCAGAGTTGAGTAATTTTCTTAAGCAAAGAGAAGTCATGAAATAATCATATTTTAATATATAAAGAATGATGCCATATGCATAAATACTGTCACAATTTTTTATTTACAATGTATCCTTTTTGTTTATCTTTTCTTCATGCATGCAACCCTCCTTCATCTTTAATTAAATCTATTACTTTAATTATGATAATAGAAGCTATAACTTTTTCAAATATGTCCATACATCTCATAATATATTTTTGGAGTTTGAATGAACAAGTTTATAGAGGTTCTCTTTTTGAAGACAAGAAAAAAATACCATTTTATAAATTGTGAATTTATGTTAAATAAGCCTGAAAGTATGAAAAATGAAATTGAGGAAGGCAGAAGTGGCACCAAAAGTGGGGGAAATGGTTTCTCGGAAGGGTGAAAATGCGTCCACAGCGCAGGAGTATGGCAAATGCCCTAGGTGATGATGATTTTGTAATATCTCAGCAGAACAGCCAAGAATAAGATATCATAAACTCTAGTTCTTACTCTTATTTCATGTTTCATGGTGTAGTCTCTAAATGGGAACTAAGCATGGCTTGGTATAGCATTTTGTCATTTGAATGGGAACTCATAGCTTATTCTAGCGTTGTTGTTTGAAGGAGCTGTAAGGTATTATAAGTGCTTTGTCTCTGCATCTTTGTTTGGCTTTCTTCCTAGGAAAACTAATGCATTTAGTGGCTGACATGGGTTAATGGTATTAGAAATTTGAAGAAGATTTTGTTTGGTCTGAGATTCAGTGAATGAAGTACAGGGAAGCTGATTTTGAAGAAAATTTTCAGATGTTCAAGCAAAGGTCTGTGGAAGGAAATGAGACCAGCACATCAACTCTAAACAAAGTGATTGATGGGAATGCAATTCTGATAGGCATGGTCTACTATGATACTCAAAATAGATCTTTTCGGTTTCTAAGTTTTGTCTTCACTTATCTGTTGCTTCCTGGATTCAGGGACGGCAGTCAGAAGAAGAATCTGACTGATCATCAAGAAGAGGACATATCCTTACTCTTAGTGCTGAATTGGAAGGCAAGACTTAAGGATCTCTATGAGAAGTAAGCCCTCCAAAAACTATGAAACAATTATTTGAAAAGACCTTTCGAAGTTTGGACCATTATATTAGAAGAACTTGGTGTCTACGACATTTAGACTTGGTTATTGGTTGTCCATGTTAGAGGACTCTACTACTCCAGGATGAACCCTGCTTTCAATAATCAATCTGGAACATGATTCTTTTGTGATACTGTGGTCGTGTGTGTTTTGCCTCCCACTCTTTGAGATTTTCATATTGAAAATTGAAACAATTTTACTTGCATCTGTGGCATGCCAGGTATAAGGACAATCCAAATTGTTGTCAGCTCATTGCTGGAGAACTTGATCCAAATGGAGATATTTAAAAAATGCAAGTTTCCCAGATGCTAAAACAGCTTGGATTTAAAGTGCTAGCCAAGGCAAAGATGCAGGGGTCTGATTCCTCCAATCAACTTTGGGACAACAAAGAGGATCTTTTATGGGGTTCCCCTCATCCCAATTTAACCATTGCAGGGGAAATTTCCTCAAGTAAAACTATGTAGGTGTCTGCTTTGAGCATTTTGAACGCTTTCTGCTTGTGTATTTCTAGCTCCTTGCATGGCCTGATTCTGGGCAATTTAGTCTAGTTTTATTACATTAGTGTTGGAATGATGGTAGTGGAATATCTGGTAGAACATGATACAGGACTGGCTTTTGGTACTATTCCCAGAAGTTGATTGATAAGGTTTTCCTCTTCCTTTTTAGGCACTCTAGAAAAAGTGTACATGCATTTTGTAGATCTGTTTCAGCAGTAAGATCTACATCTATAGACGTCTATGTTACAATAGTACTCCTATCTGAGACGCCCTCTAGTGGGTTTAGTTGAATCTAAGGGGTTTTTGTAAGTGGAGAGCATGGGCAACCAATAATAATAATATGCAATACTGAAAAAATATATAAAAATATATATCTGCAGAATACACTTTTTTATATTTACTTCTGTTTTGCGGTCGCAAGCTCTTCCCGCATGAATAAATGCTTTCCAAATCAGTAGCGTATGTTTTGTTCATTTTTTTTTCAATATAATAAAAATTAATGCTATTTAATATACATTTATGTTATTCATAGATTTATGTAATTATGAATATTTTTTGCCACCACCATGCAATTTAAAGATTCTATAAAATTCATATCCAAGATAGTTGAGGATGAAGTATTGTCAGTGGGTTTGTGGGCTCTTTTAAAAAAATTAAATTATAGCCTTTTTTAATTATTTGTGAAGGATCTTTACAAGATAAATTTGAAATATTAGCAAAATTGGTATCCAAGCTGCTGTTTATATATGCTGAATTCTTTATTTTATTCTTCAAATTGATTGTCTATTTTAATTGCTAGAAGAATTAAAGGATAGCTTATGTAAAATTAAAAAATAGTTTCTGTTTTAGAAATAAAATAGACTTGCTTTTTATAATAGTATAGATGAAGCTATTGATTAATATGGCCCCAATTAAATTAAAATTTTGATAGAGTTTTAATTCTTTAGGAGATTTTTTAGGATAGTAGTTTTAATTTCTTCAATGGACCCTTTTTTTTTTTACTACTTGTAATAAATTAAATTACTTATAAATAAATGGTAATAAAATGAAATGAAACCATTATATTTATCTATCTATATTTATATTTATACTTATTTATATCAACATCTATATATGTACTTCAGGCTTTTTCAACTGCTCAAAAAATCATCGTAATTTCTCATTGCTCAAGGTTGCATTTGGAATTAATTTTTGGGCGGCCATTACCATAATCCAACAAATTAAGCATGCTATAATAGATCCTAGTAAAAGCCTAATCTCCCTTTAATTTGCTTTTCAAATCAAATGCAGCTCAAGAAAATTACTTATTGATCTCTCCGTGCATTTTGGGAATTCCTCTAGTGGGTTGAGTTGAATCCAAGGCTTTATTACACTCTGAGTCAAGGTCTTTGTGGAATTCTCCTTTCGGAAAAACAAGTAGATAATAGTGGGAAGCAGCTTCGACCAATTATGATGCTTAATTTTATTGTGGAAGAATGACTATGGAGGAACGTTCCTATAAATACTAGCTAGCCTTTATAAGTAACAAATACACCACACTTTTCTTGTGCCTTCTTTTTCTTCTTCAAAGTTGAGTTGACACTAGAAAAAAAGAAATAACCATTTAATTATTATTAGCTGTACAAATTAATTAGCTAATATAAAAATAAATAGTGTAAAACAATATCAAAGTGTAAATATGGATTCATATTAATTAGCCAAAATATTAGTATGAAAGAATAATATTATAGCTAAATTTTCGAATTGATCTGACTTTGATTTGGCAATTTTCGATACAACACGAATCAATACGATATTATTGAGCTTGGATTGGGGTTTATTGGGTTGGGTCAATATTGGGTCGACCTGATAAACAACATGAAAATTATGGGTTGATTTGGGTTGGATTTCTGGTAAACCAATAATAACGTAAAAGTACGATAATTTGATAGTTTTTCTATGTTTTTTGCATTTTTAAGTAATGAGTTGTTATTTTTGTGTAATTTAACTCTAAATTGATTTGTAAGAATTAATGATTATTATTTACTACGTAAACCTTGACTACTTGGTAATATTGGGATGATTATTAATCATGGAAAAGGATGAATTATATTTCTTTGTTGGAATTCAACTTCATTGTTGTTAAAATTAAGTTGTGCAAAACTTTTGGTTTAACATGAAAATTTGTATATTATTTTTGTTTTAGATGAAATTAATGAAGTCCAATTATCAAATTATTCTATAGTACAAAAGTTGGGCTGCTAGAGTATAATGTTAACTTTTTTTTAATTTTTTGTATAAATTGACTTTTCTAAAAATCTTGTTATAAATTGATTATTTTATTAAAATTCTAGTTGAACATAAAATGTGTAGGTTTTTTTAGACGAATTATTAATAAAAAATAATCATATACTGAAACGAATTGGCTTTGGGTTGACAGAAAACTTTCAGGTTGGGTTTGGGTTCAGACTTATTGGGTTGGATTCGGGTTGAGCAAAATTTTGTGATATTCCTACCTCAATCCGACATGAAATAACACAACACGACACGATTGACACCCCTGAATCTGTTAATTGAGCATAAACTCTAGTACTTTTAGAATTAGCTTGTTTACACAATATTTTAAGTACGTATATTAATGCAGATTACATTCTATACATGAGGCATGTACAATCAAATTTGTAGGGTACAATACACCAAGACCTCATTTGTTTCGTGCAATTAGCCAAGATACCACCCTCCAATCTCACATAATCAGTTGTTTGATATGCACCCTTATGAGCACGGGCTGGCCTACACTAATTGCTGAGCCTGTGACTGTTGCCAAGATTAGGTTTATTGAAATAGCAGGGGTTGGGATGCGATTGTTTACGGGCTGGCCTACACTAATTGCTGAGCCCATGACTGTTGCCAAGATTAGGTTTATTGAAATAGCAGGGGTTGGGATGCGATTAAACAATCGCATCCCAACAAATTTCAATTTTGCCCTTTCTTGTCCTTTTTTTTTTTTTTTGTTTTTAAATTCTTGTTCCTCTTATTGCAGGAATAAATTCTCATGTGGATGGTCATTTATGTAATTAATGATATTATATAATTATAAACATAATTAATAATATTTAAATTTACAATTATACTTATCTTATAATTGGTCCCTTCCCATGCATTTACCACCATAAGTATATTAATACTCGTACTAAAAATAAATTTGTTTTGTAGATTAAGTTCCAAAAATTTCTCATTATCTCACAAAAGGGACAATAATTAACATTGTATTAATACAAAAAATTGATTAGGAAAACAAAGAAAATGTCAAGGAAAATAATTTATTCGTTTGGTTGTAGCAAAAAAGATAAGAAAATAAAAAAGAGAGAAAATATAATATAATTAAACAAAAAATTATTAAAGGCAATATTTTCTTTTATCTACATAATCCTATCCATAAAACATGCACTAGAGATTAGAGTAAATTATAGCTGCACCTAATTGTAAGGTCTATCTTCTATATTAAACAAGCTAATATATTATTTTATCTCATTTTATCTTTTTCTATTCAAATCTCCACTATTATTTACATTCTAAATCAAACGTGGTCCAAGTAAAATAATACAAAAAAAAAAAGTTTTTTTAAATATTATATATATATATATATATGAGTAAATTAAACAGCTTTTTTAGATGTTTAAAAAATAAAACGTGGAAGTCTTTAGCACTATATAGACTCTCAGTCAAGGACGGCATTGTGGAGGTGTGTTGTGGAAAAACGAACACCAGCCACCAAGTAATGATGAAAAACGAGTAGGTAACAGTGGCAATTAAGCACTTGACATGCTTAATTAATTACTGTTAATTTTGTGGAAGAAACCACATTTAAATTAATGTGATAAAGAATAACTATATATAGCTGTATAGAGTCAAGTCAAGTAGTGCGGGGTGATCCTCCATTAATAAGCCGAGTTGAAGCGGCACTATCTATGGAGGAATGTTGCTATAAATACCAGTCTTCATATGTAACCAATATATCACCACCACTGTTCTCAAACTTCAAAGAGAATTCTAGAAAGCTATAGCATTTGAAACCATATTTTCTATTTTTTGCTTTAAGTTTTTTTTTTTTGTTATCTCCTGGATCATTGATACTCCAAAAAGGAAAAAAAATGATCAATTATAAAGGATTAATTATTATGTTACTGCTATTGTTTTTTATCCTTGTTTCACATTGCCTGCAGTATGATTCTGTATTTCGTGGAGGAGAACTGAGGTGCATACCAAACGAGAGAAAAGCTCTTCTTAGGTTCAAGGAAGGCCTCGCAGATGAGGATGGCATCCTCTCGTCGTGGGGAAGTGAAGATGACGGAAAGGACTGCTGTCAATGGAATGGTGTAAAATGTAACAACGAGACTGGTCATGTAATGGGTCTCCAACTTAGCGGTTTGCGAGGTAAGATTAGTAGTGCATTGATTCAGTTGAATTATTTGAATGATTTGGATCTGAGTGACAACAATATTGGATATGATGAAATTCCAAAATTCATTGGTTCCTTGAAGAACTTACAACACCTGAATTTTGAGTTTTCCAACTTTTCTGGTGTTGTTCCTCATCAGTTAGGAAATCTTACTAATCTGAGGACACTTTATCTTGGGGGTAATGAACTGGTGTTGGAGAACCTCGACTGGCTTTCTCATCTCTCTTCATTGTCCTTACTTGATTTGAGCTATTCTTACTTGAGAGGTACCAATTTGCTCCAAGATATATTGAAACTTTCCTCTCTCACAGAATTGTACTTGAGCCACTGTCAGATTCCGACATATTTCTTTGTTAATTCTCCTTCGACATCTCTTTCTATTCTTGATCTATCCTGGAATGGGCTCGCTTATCCCGCATATCATTGGTTGTTCAACATAAGTACAAGTCTCCGCAGCATAGATTTGTCTTGTAATAATGTCTTGTAATAACTTACTTGCCATTCCTGATGATGGCTTTGAAAGGTTTACTTTTCTTGAGCATCTTGATTTGTCATTTTATGGGATTACAGGTGGAATTCCAAAATCCTTGGGGAATTTAAGTCATTTGCAAACATTAAATCTATCATGCAATAGCTTGTCAGAACCCCTCCCTGATTTGTTTTACAAGTTATCTGTGGGAGCAAAGGACTCACTAGAGATTTTGCGGTTGGAAGAAAATAAAATCTATGGCTCATTGCCTGATTTTACACTATTTTCATCCTTAAGGATTTTGCAATTGTATGACAATCAATTGAATGGGTCCTTTCCAAACCGCTTTGGACAGTTTTCTAGGGTTGAATATTTGGATTTATCTTGCAATCAAATCAGAGGATTATTGCCGGACTTGAGAGCACTTGTTTCATTAAAAGAATTACGCCTTGGCGGCAATAAACTTGCATCGCTACCAGCAAGTCTTTGGAAACTTTCTATGCTTGCGATTTTGGATGTTTCTTCAGCAAGTCTTTGGAAACTTTCTATGCTTGCGATTTTGGATGTTTCTTTTAATTCCTTACAAGGAACAATCTCTGATCCTCAACTCTCAAAACTCCGAAACTTGAAAGTGTTGGATTTATCCTTCAATTCACTCGTCTTGAATTTCACTGCTGATTGGGTGCCTCTTTTTCAGTTGGAAGTTATAGGACTGGCATCTTGCAACATGGGCACTCGCTTCCCCTCGTGGCTTCGAAGTCAGACTAATTTTTTTCGCCTTGATCTCTCTTGTGCTGGTATATCAGATAAAGCGCCTAAATGGTTCTGGGATTTGTCTCCAAGAATATATTCTTTAAACCTCTCTCATAACCAAATTAGTGGTAGGATTCCTGATTTGTTATCAAACTTCATTGATTATGCTATGGTAGATATTAGTTTTAATAATTTCTCAGGTCATCTACCATTGTTTCATCCCAATTCCCAGATATTGCAACTCTCCAACAATAAGTTTCTGGGATCAATTTCATCAATATGCACAAATGCACCCTATTGTTGGCTGGAGTTACTTGACCTTTCAAATAATCAGTTTTCTGTAGAGCTTCCCAACTGTTGGGAGAACATGACATACTTATTCATTCTCAATTTGTCCAACAATAAACTTTCTGGCAATATTCCACATAGTTTAGGCTCTCTTAATAACCACCGTACGTTGCACTTACGTGATAATAATTTCTCCGGGGAGTTGCCTTCTACTTTGAAGAATTGCCAATATATGCAAATGATTGATGTTGGAGGAAACAAGCTATCAGGAAATATCCCGAGATGGATAGGAACACACCTTGAATATTTGATAGTTCTCGGCCTTCGGACCAATTATTTCTATGGAAGCATTCCTCTAGAAATTTGCTATCTAACTGAGATTCAAATCTTGGACCTCTCTAAAAACTCTCTATCTGAAAGAATTCCTCCATGCTTCAACAATTTCACTTCTTTGGTTCAGAAGAATAAAACAACTGGAAGTATTGTTAATTTATTTGGATTTGCTAGTTATAGTCCTTATTATTTTGTTGAGTTCAGACTATGCATTGATACAATGGAAAGGACAGAAGTCTGAATACGAAAGAACACTGGGACTTCTTAGATTCATTAATCTTTCGAGCAATAGGTTCTTTGGAAACATCCCTTATGAGTTCTCCGAGATGAGAGCATTAATTTCTTTGAACCTATCAAGAAATTATTTAAGTGGAGGTATAATTTCAAACATTGGTCAGACGGAGACGCCGGAATGTCTTGATTTGTCAATAAACCAGTTCTTTGGTGAGATTCCCCTTAGCCTTGTGGAATTGCATCATTTGGCTATTCTAAACTTATCAAACAACAATTTGTTTGGTAAAATTCCAATAGGCACTCAATTACAAAGCTTTAATGCATCTGCATATGCTGGGAATGGGGAACTTTGTGGCTGCCCTCTAACAAGATGCCCCGAGGATTATCCTAATCCACCCACAGCTGACAATGCAAAGCCAGAGAATGCTGATGAGGAAAATGATGGCTTTATAACCTATGAGTTTTACATATCCATGGTCTTGGGTTTCATTGTTGGATTCTGGGGAATTATTGGTACTTTGGTAGTCAAGAACTCATGGAGACATGTCTATTTTAATTCCTTTAATAGGATTAGAGATTGGTTGTATGTGACAACAAATATATATGCGACAAGATTCAAAGGCAGCTTAAGGACCAATGTGAGTATATCTAATTCAATTATTCAACATCCTTTTGTTTTAGTTGCAAGGGGGATTTGTATTTTTGCATCATTGAAATTCACACAAGGACTAAACTTGTCAATTATTTGGCTTTTTTATCTTCTTAAATAGTAGTTTGAATGTCCAAATTGGAGGGACTTCTGCCACTCTTGCTGCTCTCGTGATAAGAAATTTACTCCCTCTTGCATTTTCTAAGCTCAAAAGTCTTAGTTATTCTATTTATAATTTGGTGGCAGGTACGCAATTGAGGATGTCTTTTTCCAGCACTCCATGAATAGAAAAAATTTGTTCAGCATTTCACAATTGAGAGTTGTTCCATCCACTTATAAAAGTGCAGTTGAGACATGTGAAGTTCTCTCTTGTGATTCAACATATCCTTGCTATTCTTGTTTCATTCTCTTTCTTAAGTATGTAAAGCGTTCAATGGTTTATACATACAAATAATAAAATTATATAATTTAATTATCTCACAAATGAAGCACTAGTTATGTATTATTAATCCAGGCAAAGTTATAGAGTCTCAGCTCTTTTTAAGTTTTTAAGAGAACCACCTTTATAGAGACTACGTCTGATACTGACATATATACAGAGGCATTTAAACATATTTCTAAACTAGTGAGCCTATGTTGAACTCACGCAGATTTTATTCCCACAAGATATATTGATAGAATAATGGTCGTAAACAAAAATTTTAGCAGATAGAAAGAATCTCAAATGAGAGGCCAACAAATTACATAGATTGTGTTGGTTTCCACGATTATGCTTTAGAGTCAATTTTTCAACGTCTCCTTTCACAAGGGTCTTGAAAAACGACATTATATTGCACAAATGCAAAAGTTACAAAAAACAAGAGACCATTATAATATTGATGTGACCTTGATAGAGTGATCAACTAACCCTATCAAGAAGATGGGCAATGTTGGATGCCAATCTACTATCATGATTGATCCACCATAAGAGAGAGTTCTCATGCCATTCATTTGGCTACGAACCTGTCCACAATAAAGTAAGAAAAAGGAAAACAATCATTGTAAGAAGCTAGTTTTTGGTCTTTTCAAGTGCTAAATCATTGAGAAAAGGAGAAATTGCTCACAAGAAAAGAAAATCAAGCTACTTTGGTTACCTGGTATATTGGTGCTGTTGTTGAATTAGATGTCAATGGAAGTCTCCTCCCTTCAGCATCTAAAGCCATTTCATGTCTACAATTAGATGAATTCTCAGGCTTGCAAAACCTAGATTAGACAATTAATTAACTCATTACCAAAGTTCTTAATTTGTATTAATCGTTACAAGACATCTAATACCATTTCTAGATTAATAAACAGAACCCTATCTAGCACGTTTCAATATATAATTCGAAAGAGACAGGTCACTTGTAATGATACAGCTAGTTTTGGGGCGAGAAGAATTAGGGTAATATGAGCCTTCTTGAGGATGGATGGTAAGAACAAACAAAGATTTGGTGGTTTTGATGGCTTTAGTGGTTACTGCAAATAAAGACATGGTAATTCTTCCAATTAAATTCAATTTTTCTCATTTTTTTCATTGACCACGTAAAGAAGATAAGTTCAGATATAAACTACGAGGCCAAATATCCATCGTTATGCTATGGAAGCATAAACAGGCATCGGATAAATAGAAATTGGAGTTGCCAAATGAAGGGAAAAAAAATCTCATGCCAAACAGTCTATGCAAGTAGTTCTAACGTTAAGTCTACGAAAGAAGATGGATATAGCTATGCCACATAACAGTGAACTTTGCACCTGCTGCAATTTCTTGACCAAAGAATTTTCCCTTGATTGTGCAAGTTCCATTCAAAAATCTAACCACTCAAATTCAAAATTTATGCAACTGCAAAGGATAAGTTGTCAAAGATACTTGCATTTCCATCAGTTCCCAAGCTAAAAATGCTGATCTCATTGGGCCCAAAACAAATGGAGCTAATTGCAGAATCATGAGCTGGCCATCCAGTAACTTGCTGGCCAGCAGACATCTTTCCCCAGTTAAGGTGTGTGTATTTGCTATTTGGCAGAAACATTCATGCCATAGAAAAACCAGGACAAAAAAAGAGAAAATAATTCTGTAAAAGACAAGGATACCAAACATATGAATCATTCCATCAGTGGCGGTAGCTGCTAAAAGCTTTCCATTGTGATTGAAACTCAGCGAGGTTACTGCTGGTGGAACTTCACCAAGAGGAAGGACCGTCTTCAAAAAAGTAGAAAAGAAGTGATGATTCGTGAAACTCTATGTTTCAAAGGCACAGAGAACAGATCTAGATTCACATACATATTTATCAGACAGAACGTGCCATAGCCTTCCATGTCCCCATGTTCCATACTGCCAATGAAGCTAATCCCAAGTTATCAAAAGACTCAGTACCTTGCCTGTTAAGAAACTATCATAGAATCACATATCTATGGCGCAAAGGCCGAAAAGAAGCTACAAGGTGGAAACTACCTCCTGGATGCTGGTGCAAAAACAAAAATAGGCTCCACAACCAACAATGACACTGAAAGTGAGACTCAGGCTGCAAAAGCATGCTTCTAGTGATGATTCTTAGAAAATCTAAAAGCAAAAGGGAAAGGACAATGGACAGCAGAGGGGAATAGAGGAATATACAAATGAGAATGAAGAGCACCTGAGATATGCTTCTGTTGAGTTGAGATCACATACAACTCGCTTAGCATCTACATTCCATGCTTTGATGCCTCCATCAGAAGTGTCTATCAGTAGCTTGAGTCAAACAGACAATAAAGCATCAAATGCCCATTCTTCTTTACTCTACAGAACATTGCGACAGACAATTATCAATTCCAAATATAAACATGTAATTATGAAACTCAGCAACATACCAGACCGTCAGATTTGCAGTCCCACTCAAGTTACATGATCTCAGCTCCGCAATAGATGGTTTCATTTCTAGATGTTGGCCCTGCTGAACCGTAGGTCCATATCCTTCACCATAGCATGAAATTAGTATTTAGTTAAGAGAATAAAGCTGCAAGAGTGTTCAATAGTAGGCAAAAAGTTTATCAAATGCTAATCTAGGAAATGGACAGAAGCTCACAATACTCTCTTAACCTGCTTCGTCTGGGTAAATGAACCATAGACTCTAGCAGCAACTTACCAACTACAGGGTCATCTACAAAACCTCAAGTATCACGGCTTCTACTCTCATCAGCATGATTATTAATTTTAGCTCTTGAAACACAAGACCACTACTTGAGCATCATTCCTAATTTGAAATGACTCATGTTCTCCCGGTTGTGGTGTAGAATTCACCAGAGCTTCAAAGGACATTCCAGATGGAGCAGTAGCTCCTTCTGCACCACTAAAATGGAAAAAAATAAAAAAAAATAAAAATACAATTAGTGATAATACCATTTCCTTTCACATGATATATATAAATGAATTTCAGCACGAATAGCAAGATCACCTCCTTGACAACACAGTAGTGACTCTTTTTCCTCAAACAATGTTTGAACTTGTGATAACTTGAGACCAAGTTGCCTAGCCTCTTTCTTAAGACGGTTCACAGTATCCCTTTCAGAACTGATCTTCAATAAGGCAGGGGTACGTAGATAAGCTAAGGAAAAAAAATCAAATCCCACATTTGTCCTATGCAAATATCAAGGATCAGAGAAGTTGAGCCTTCCACCAGCTTTGGCGAGTTATTAGTTCGAAAGAGTATGGTTGGATTTCCATAAACTTTAGCGTTCAATTCTGTGCATTTTAAAGAACCAAGAGAAAGCTGTCTTACAACATAGAAACAATTGTGTATGCTCAATAAACTAAAATATTCCAAAAAATTTGCGATTTGCAAATCTTTATTCAAATCAATTCATTAGAATTGAAACTCTCACTTAAATTGGTTGGATCCTTAATTTGGTAACTCATCTCAACTGAAGAAACAATTGTCCTGATCCCACAATCACTTCTTTATATACTTGCAGGAATCCAGCCCGGACCACACATAACATACAGAAAGACGTAACGAAATAAGATAAGGAAATATTCAGTTTCCTAAATTACATTTCTTCGTTGTTCAATTCATCTTCTATGTAAATGTAGAAGTATAGGAATGTACCATGCATCTCTAGGTATTAGAAAAAAAGATGGAAAGAAACCCTCAAGTCAGACAAAAATAGCTGAAGTCTTAAAACTGAGAAAATGTTTTCAAAATCCTTGCATCATAAACAATAACCAGACACATTAGTCCTGTTTGATTCCATGGATAAATTTCCATGGAATGGCGCATCTAAAAGAAAGTGCTGCAAATGAGGTATCCTTCATTTTCATTTATTTACCGTTTTGTGGAGCAGGTTATGTTGGCATTGAGCATGCTCTTGGAGCTAGAAACACAGAGTACTATTACTCTAAATCAGGGAAAAATGAGTTGCTTCACTTGTTCATTAATCAAATACTGAAACAAAATGAGTCGCTTCACTAGTTCATTAATCAAATATTGAAACGGAAATAATAATAACAATAAAAATAAAGTCCAACAACTTTAGGAAGCTAAAATGTTGCTTAAATCATGAAGTGCAAGAAAAACAATAACCGTAATCAATCTGAAGGATATGAGTACCATTAAGAATCTCACTCAAGAAATTCCTAATAACGTGTAAAGCACGGAACCACTCCTCGGAAAAGTACACGCGAAACTGCGAATCCAAATGCGGATTCTGCAAGTACGGAATTGCTGCAAGGAATAAAATCAATAAAATCAGCCCACAAAAATATCACGTTTATTTTAAAAATGAATAATAAAATGAACTACGTATGCCTTCCAACTATCATCTCTTCGCAGCAAATCATTGCCAAAAACTCCAACACTTTGCCTTTCCTTCCACATTTCAGTGCAGCAACGATGTAATACTGCAGAATTGATTGGTCCAATTTCAATATAACAGAAATCAGATCTGAATCTGAAAAATAAAAGCAGTTTTTGAAAAAGCTGAGCAGATCGACCAACTTATCGGCCTCGAACTTGGGGATATAAACAGAGAAAATTCGGTCTAAAATCTTGTCGACTTGAAATCCCTTGCCAATATCGGTTGCTAGCTCTTTCTCGAAAGCCTGGAGAGTGTTGGTGAATCCTCTGAAGAAGAGAAATTCCCTCATGAGTTCTTCTGCGAATTTCAACTTCTCCATTCTTTTCCCAAGCTGCAGAATTAGAAGATTCTATTGGAAATTAAATTTGTCACACAACTGAAGGGGGCTGTTTGGTTTTATTTTTATTTTCAATTTTTATTTTCATTATTTCTAAAATGGTGATAATTAATTATGTGATGTGATGTAAAAATAAAATATATTTGAATAAAATATTTAAAAATATAATAATTATGTTAGTTTCAATATGTTGTAGGTGAAGAGAAAAAAGATACATAGGTTATTAGGAAAAAATTTACAGGTTATTGAAGAATGTACTTTAAAAATGAAAATAAAAATTATGGTGGATGAAAATTTTTAGAGAGTGATAATTTCTATTTTGAAATAATAAAATTGGTGAAAATTGGGCTTGAAAATAAAACCAAACACCCCCTAAAAATCAACCTTGGCGCAGTCACTATAGTATAGATGCTAATTACTAATTATTGATTTTCTTTTTCTTTTCCTTTTTTTTTTGTCCTTTCTTCTTTGATAATTTTGATTCGGGTAAAATTCATTTTAATCTCTAAGATTTCAATTCAATTTCAATTTTTTTTTATCCTTTTAAGTGACTTCAATTTCATCTTTATAGCCATGCTCCAATAATATATCCAATCAAATTAAAGAGTATTTTTGTAATTGCCCATTTAGTAATTAAACTACAAAAAAAAACCAAAACAAAATATTTGCCATTCATTGTTATAGGACAATCTAAACCACAATCCAAAAACCAAAGGCAACATTTATGATTTGTTTTCAGTTTTTCTTTTATTTTTTAATCAGCTAAATTTATTTTATTATTCTTTAACTTCATTGTTAGCATAAGTTTTCAGCCTTGAATGTAAGATCTCTTTATTTTAAAATAAATACATTGTACATTTGTTCCATTGTAAGTCAATAGATCAGTAAAGTTATGAAATATATTTATACTAGCATTATCCCCATACTATGCACGAATTCTTTAAAATTATTGTATTTTAATTTAATTATTGAATAAATATAATTGAAAATAACAATATAAAAACAAAAGTATCAAAAAAAAGGGTCAAGTAATTAGCAGAATTAAATATTACTTCAAAAAAATGGTCAGGTAAAATTAAATTTAAAGATTTAAAATATAGTACATAAAAGCTCAAAACATATAAAGACATCTCATATACATAATGTCATGAAAAATAAATTTCAAGATTATCTAGTGAGAAGTTAAAAAAATTCAGAACTTTCAAAGATAAAAGTCTATCAATGTTATTATATACTTTATTAAAAAGAAGAAAATATTATGCAACTAAAAACTAATAGATAGTTGCATTAGAAAATAAAAATATATATATGAGAAGGATATAGAAAATAAGATTGACGGCTTAAAAGTTGTTGGAAAAAACTTAAAATTATAATACTTTAAGATTATTTTGAACTTAAGAAACGATGAATATATATTAACTTAAAATCTAAAATATAAAGAATTAGATAATATATTGACTACTAAGAATTTTTTTAAAAAAATTATTTAATTCTTTTTTATTAGAAATCAATTAAGTTAAGACAAATTAAACTATGACAGTAAAGATAAAAAAATTAAAAATCAAAATAAATATATACAATAATTATAAAGATAAAATCAATATTAGTATATAAGTTGATAGAAACCTTTTAATTTGACTCATAGTTTAATTGTCAAATAATTAAATAAAAAAAGGCTCAAATGGTTGAAATTATACCTATAGAAAAGTGGAAAACATGAAAAAATAAAAAAATTACAGAAGAATGAAAATATGTATAATTATATATAACCTTCATAAAATTATTATGGGATAGTAGTGGGGCCACTAGTATAGGCCAGTAGTTATTCTATGCACATATGAGAATTTTAAAAAAGAAAAGAGGATATTTTAGGAAGAATACTTAAAAACATGTCAAGATGTAGACTTAGCAATTGGGTAATACGGGTAACTGAACCATAGGTAATAACAGGTTAGGTAAATTTATCTATTTTTATTGGGTACGAGGTAGGAGATCCATTACCCATCATCACGAGTAATGGATAACCCGTGGGTACCCATAAACTTTTTAAATATTTAAAAATAAATTAATATCCAACTTTTAACTTGCATGATATTACTCAAATATTAACTAAATAAAATTAAAAAAAAAAGACTACAAATTTCAAACGTTAAATTGAACAAATACTGAAAGCATATTAATAATATTGTAGTTTAAGATTTACATATTAAGTATTCAAAATCTGCCAAATTTAAAATACATTACATTTAAAATACCCATAATTTAGGGTTCATTTTGGGATATAATTTTTAATTTTATTTTATATAAACATTTATATGTAAACATATATATTATATTTATATATACGGGTTACCCATGGGTACCCACGGGCCGAGCCAAAAAGCAATAGGTAAATTGGGTGCTAGTAAAATTATCCGCAATTTTTTGGGTTTGAGAAATAAGGCTCATTACCCATAATTTTTTGAATACCCGCGGGTATGGGTTGAATTTTTCCAGGTCTAAGAGGGGCAATCTCTTTATAAATATTATATATGTAACCGGGGAAAAACAACTATTAACATTTTGGATGAAATACCCTTAAATTTATAAGATGTTATGAACATTTTATTCAACTTATAAATCAAGATGGTGTTTGCTTAAATTTACTCAAAAGATCTTATAAACTCTTATATAATATAAAGAGCTCATACAACGTTAATTCATATATTAAAGATAAGAATTTAAAGTACTTAGATAAAATGAAATCTTGAAACTCACAAGATATTAGTAATTATAGTTAGTATTGTTAAAAGTAAAGGAGTTTGTTAAGATTTTAAAACTAAATTGTAAACACCTTACTTTTCTAGAAAAGAACATATAAGATTTTACAACTTATTTTGGGAGTTTATAAATTCTTTTTTTAAAAACTTATCAAACACTTTATAACATGTTATAAGTTTTAAAATATTTTATAAGATGTAAAAGTTTATTTACTTGATTTGATAAGTGATACAAGACCTATATTCGCCCCTAATTTCTTATTCGTTTGCTTTTTTGTGGGCCATGACATCTTTACAATCAGCCATGGTATCATGGAGTAGGTGGTTTATAATCAAGCCTTTGTGCATTAAAGTCTTTTTCAAATTGTAAGTGTTAGATTGGTTTTTGTTTTCACTTTCGCTTTTCATTTTCTCAAAAAAAAAACATCAACTAATTGCCCATTTTCACAAGCATTTTCATTTTTTAAAATATTTTCCCAAAGACACTTTTACACTCTCTTTCCATTTTCACACTATATTTTGCCCTATTTTTATTTTCATTTATACAACTTTTAATACAAAAACACAATAACTTCCAAATACATTTCATTTTCAACCCTACATAATTATTTTATTTTAGACAAAATACCCAAACAACATTCCATTTTCAAACCTAAACTTATAACTAACTTTTCATTTTGTAAATTTGACTGAAAATATAAAATGACTTTGAAAACATAGCCAAAAGGGATCTAAGGATGTTTAATTGAAACGACAATAGACATTTTTGTCCACGTAGTAAAAAAAGAACTTTTGGAAGTTGGGATGTTTAAAGGAGAGAAAAATTATGGACAATAAAAGTAAGATTATAAAAACTTATAGTGAAATTTTATATTTGTTTTTCTTGTAATAATTTTATGTATTGATTAAGAATGATTCATTACAAATCAGTAAATGCATTGAAAGAATTTAAGTTACATTATGGTAAACAGTGTGATAAAATTTGTCTAAACAAAAAAAAAAAAAAAAAAGTATAATATATTCAACCCAAGTATTTTCAAAAAAAAATATAAAAATTACTGAGGACACTTAAGCTGCTCAGTTCATTACTCAACTTGAGCTGCTCTTCTCAACTGCTCTAGAAAATTACTCATCTCTGCGTGCAGTGCATTCTGGGGAGCCCACTGGTGCGTTTAGTTGAATTTAAGGGTCTTAGTAGACTCTGAGTCAAGGCCGTCTTTGTGGAATACAACATTTAATTTGATAAAGAATGACTCTATCATATGTGGAGTATATGTATGGAGTCAAGTCAAGCGGTGCAGAGGGGCCTGGTTTTGGAGGAATGCTACTGTAAATACGTATGTACTAGTCTTTATACGTAACCAATGCAACAAGCTTTTCTCAAATTTTAAAGACAATCCCAGAAAAGAAATTTCTATGGTTTTCATCGCAGCACAGTCAAGTCTTTTAATCACCATTAAGAAAAGAAATTAAAGGAAAAAGATGGGAAAAAATAAAATTTTAGTCCTCTAACTAGGCTCTGTTGCGAAAAAAAGGACATTAATAATTTTCGTTTTCTGATTTAGTCCACTCCAGCAACCTATATATACTTTATGCCATAACAAAGCCATGATAAAAAGAGGGACAACATAAATTCTGTAGGAGACGCGGAAAAGGATACCAAATATATATATATATATATATAAATATATATGGATCAATATTCTAACAGTTGCAGCTGCTGCAAGCTAAAAGCTTAAATTTCCACTGTAAGTTAACATTTCAAGATATTATTTGAGAGGAAACAAAATTATATGAACATTTGTCATATATATTCAGAACATAATATTTTGAGGATGGATAAACTTTGTTGAATTAAAAGCTACGTTTTTGTAATATGTATACTGAATGTACAAATGCTGTAAGAGATGGATTCTGAAATACTAGAGGCTTTCTCTTTTATTACCGAGTGACTATGTTTTATGAGACCAACAAAACGTTAAAAAAGGTCCCACTATCAGCATCATGACTTAGTGCTCCCCTTTCTTGTTTGTCTATGTATTCATTTTTCAACAAAGATCTTGACCGGAGTTGATTTAGAGTCTAGTCTACAAATTAAAGAGCCTTATATTCCACTAGGCATGTCAGACGGCTGCCTAGAATGCATGAAGAGATGAATAATTTCTTGAGCAATCAGAAGTCATTGTTTTTTGAGCAGTTGAAAAGGGCTCAAGATGAGATCAATGCCTAATTTTCCAATGACTTTTGTGTTAGAAAAAATAATAAAGAATCTGAAAAATAATATGTGGAGTTTGACATGAATATAATTTTTTTTTAAAGTGATTATTGTCCTCACTATAAAATTTGCTATTAATTTAAATCACAATTCATTTTTAGAAGACAATAATACAATCCTGAAATCTACAGATCAATTTTGAAGATTTCTAAGTATGTGAGAATTTTAAGAAAAATTGGACAAAGCTATATTTTTTGTATTTAAAAGCAAAAGGCAGTCTTTTTTAACTTGCAGCAAAACACACATACTACTTTTCCACAAATGGACGCTATTGTCAACATTTTGCACTCATTAGAGTCAAAAGCCTTCCCCACACCAATTGAAATATCACAAAAAAAGATGGATTGTTTAAGACGGCATGACTGTATAACACAGAGTCAAGTCAAGAGGGGTGCAATAGCTACCCATGCATTCATTTGATCAGAAGAGTTCTCAATTATCAATATATATTTGTAGGAATATTACTACTACAAATACTAGTCTTTATATGAGACCAATCCACCACCACTTTTCTCAAACATTAAAGAGAATTCCAGAAAGCTATAAGCTTTGAAACCATTTTTTATATTTTTTGCCTTAAGTTCTTTTCATCTCCTGGATCATTGATATTCAAAAGGGAAAAAAAAATGATGATGAATTATAAAGGATTAGTTATTATATTACTGCTATTGTTGTCATTTTGCCTGCAGCACAATTCTGTATTTGGAGCATTGAAGTGCATAGCAAAGGAGAGAGAAGCTCTTCTCAGGGTCAAGGAAGGCCTTATAGATGACTATGGCATTCTCTCATCATGGGGAAGTGAACACAACAAAAAGGA
Source organism: Jacaranda mimosifolia (assembly GCA_018894105.1). Classification (NCBI taxonomy): domain Eukaryota; kingdom Viridiplantae; phylum Streptophyta; class Magnoliopsida; order Lamiales; family Bignoniaceae; genus Jacaranda; species Jacaranda mimosifolia. The sequence goes on along the minus strand of CM032125.1, from coordinate 35,552,420 downwards.
ATGCTGCCAATGGGAGGGTGTAGAATGTAGCGATGAGACTGGTCATGTAATTCGTCTCCAACTTAATCTATTGAGAGGTAAGATTAGTAGTGCATTGATGGAGTTGAATTATTTGAATGATTTGGATCTAAGTGGCACTGATTTTGGATATGATGAAATTCCAGAATTCATTGGTTCCCTGAAGAACTTAGAACACTTGAATTTTGAGTTTTGTAACTTTTCTGGTGTTGTTCCTTATCAGATGGGGAATCTTACCAAACTGAGGACACTTAATCTCGGGGATAATGAACTGGCATTTGAGAATCTCGACTGGCTTTCTAATCTCTCTTCATTATCCCTACTTGATTTGAGAGGTTCTTACTTGAGAGGTACTAATTTGCTACAAGATACATTGAAGCTTCCATCTCTCACGGAATTGAACTTGCATCACTGTCAGCTTCCCGCATATTTCTTTATTAATTCTCCTTCTGCATCTCTTTCTATTCTTGATCTATCTGAAAGTGGGCTCACTCCTTCCTCATATCGTTGGTTGTTCAACATAAGTACAAGTCTTCGTAGCATAGACCTGTCCCACAATAACTTTCTTGGTGCCCTTCCTGATAGATTTGAAAGATATACTTATCTTCAGTATCTTGATTTGTCACGAAATGGGCTAACGGGTGGAATTCCAAAATCCTTGGGGAATTTAAGTCATTTGAAAACATTAAATCTATCAGGGAACCACTTATCAGAACCCCTCCCCAATTTGTTTTACAAGTTATCTGTGGGAGGAAAGGACTCAATAGAGATTTTGCAGTTGGAAGAAAATAAAATCTATGGCTCATTGCCTGATTTTACCCAATTTTCATCCTTAAGGATTTTGAATTTGTTTGACAATCAATTGAATGGGTCCTTTCCTGATAGCTTTGGGCAGCTTTCTAGGCTTGAATATTTGGATTTGTCTGTCAATCAAATCGAAGGATCAATACCGGACTTGAGAGCAGTTGTTTCATTAAAAGTATTAAGCCTTGGCCGCAATAAACTTGCATCGCTACCTGCAAGTCTCTGGCAACTTTCCATGCTTAAGATTTTGGATGTTTCTTACAATTCCTTACAAGGAACAATCTCTAATGCACACCTCTCGAAACTCCAAAACTTGAAACACCTGGATTTGTCCTTTAATTCATTGGTCTTAAATTTCGCTATTGATTGGATTCCTCCTTTTCACTTAGATGTTATTTTACTAGCATCTTGCAACATCGGCACTCGCTTCCCCTCATGGCTTCGAACTCAGACTAAGTTTTCTAAACTTGATCTCTCTTGTGCTGGTATATCAGATGAAGCGCCTAATTGGTTCTGGGATCTATCTCAAAGAATATCTTATTTAAACCTCTCCCATAACCAGATTAGGGGTAGGATTCCTGATTTGTCATCAAACTTCATTGGTTCTCCTATACTGGATATCAATTTTAATAATTTCTCAGGTCATCTGCCATTGTTCCATCCCAATTTCTGGATATTGCAACTCTCCAACAATAAATTTCTAGGATCAATTTCATCAATATGCACAAATGCTCCCTATCATTGGCTGGAGGTACTTGACCTCTCAAATAATCAGTTTTCTGGAGAGCTTCCCAACTGTTGGGAGAACATGACAGAATTAATCATTCTCAATTTGGCTAACAATAAATTTTCTGGCAATATTCCACACAGTTTAGGCTCTCTCAGTAATCTCGCTACATTGCACTTGCGTGATAACAATTTCTCCAGGGAATTGCCTTCTGCTTTGAAGAATTGCCAAGACTTGGTAATGATTGATGTTGGAGGAAACAAGCTATCAGGAAATATCCCAACATGGATAGGAACACACCTTAAGTATTTGGAAGTTCTCAGCCTTAGGCACAATAATTTCAGTGGAAGTATCCCTCTAGAAATATGCTATCTCACTGAGATTGAAATCTTGGACCTCTCAAGAAACTCAATATCCGGAAAAATTCCTCCATGCTTCAAAAATTTCACTTCTTTGGTTCAAAAGGATAGAACAACTAGAAGTGCTATTAATTTATTTACTTCTAGTGCTTTTTATAGTGTTGAGTTCATTGACTATGCATTGGTACAATGGAAAGGACAGGAGTCTGAATATCGAAAAATATTGGGACTTCTCAGACTTATTGATCTTTCGAGCAATAGGTTCATTGGAAACATCCCTCACGAGTTCTCCGAGATGAGAGCATTAATTTCTTTAAATCTGTCAAGAAATTATTTGAGTGGAGGCATAATTTCAGACATTGGTCAAATGGAAATGTTAGAATGTCTTGATTTGTCAATAAACCAATTCTCCGGTGAGATTCCCCTTGGCCTTGCAGAATTGCATCATTTGGATGTTCTAAACTTGTCAAACAACAATTTCTCCGGTAAAATTCCAATAGGCACTCAATTACAGAGCTTTAATGCATCTGCATATGCTGGGAATAGGGAACTTTGTGGCCGCCCTCTAACAAGATGCCCCAAAGATGGTTCTAATCCACCCATAGCTGCCATTGCAAAGCCAGAGATTGTTGATGAGGAAAATGATGGCTTTATAACCCATGAGTTTTACATATCCGTGGTCTTAGGTTTTATTGTTGGATTCTGGGGAATTATTGGTACTTTGGTAGTCCAGAACTCTTGGAGACATGCCTATTTTGATTCCTTTAATAGGATTAGAGATTGGTTATATGTGACTACAAGTATATATACGACAAGACTCAGAGGCAGATTAAGGGCCAATGTGAGTATATCTAATTCAATTATTTGAAATCCTTTTGTTTTAATTGCAAGGGAGATTTGTCTCTTTGCATCATTGAAATTCACAAAACTTAGAAGAACTAATGTTGTCAATTATTTGGTTTTTTTTTTCTTCTTAAACAGTAGTTTGAATGTCTAAATGAAGGGACTTCTGCCACTTGTGCTACTCCTTTGGTAAGAAATTTGGTCCCTCTTGCATTTTCTAAGCTCAAAAGTCTAAGTTATTCTATTTATAATTTGGAGGCAGGTATGCAACTAAGGATGTCTTCTTATAACGCTCCATGAGTAGAAGAAATTTGTTCAGCATTTCACAACTGAGAGTTGTTCCATCTATCGATAAAAGTGCAATTGAGGATGTCTTCTTCTAGGGTTCCATGAGTAGAAGGAATTTGTTCAGCACTTCAGAATTGAGAGTTGTTCCATCTATCAATGAAAGTACAATGCTCAGCCATGCAAAGTTGTTTCGACATATCATTACTGTTGTTGTTCTTTTCTCTATCTTAAGTATGTAAAACGTTCAATCGTTCATACATACAAATAATAGGATTATATAATTTAATTGTCTCACAACTGAAACACTAGTTATGTATTATCAATCCATGCATAGTTTTAGAGCCCCAACACTTTTTAAATTTTTACTGGAACCACCTTTATAGGCACTAAATTTGATACTGACATATATACAAAGGCATTTAAATATATTTATGAATTAATGTGCCTAAGTTGAACTCAATCAAATTTTATTCTCACAAGATATATTGATAGCATAATAATCGTAAACAAAAATTTTATGGCTCGTTTGGTTTTATTTCCAAAGGCCATTTCCATTTTTCAGTCATTTCTAAAAGTTGAAAAGTTAATTATTTAATGTGATGTGGAAATGAAAATGTATTTAGATGAAATGTTGAAAAATAATGATTATAATGGGTTGTAGGTTGAAAAGTAGGTTAATTCATATTTTTTATGTTCAAAAAGATTTATTTTTTAAAATATATGTATATTTTATTAATTTAAAAATAGGGGTAACTTTATCTCAAATAAATTTGAATTTGATTGATGTGTAATAGAATAATAGAATATGTTTAAAAATGAATTTTGGGAAGAAAATATATACTTTTTCTGTTAAAAGTTGTGATAAAGTGTTTGTTTTCAATTTTCATTCTCACAAAAAAATGAAAAAAGGGCTTGAAAATGAAACCAAACGGGCTGTTAGCAGTTAGAAAGAATATCAAACAAGAGGCCAACAAATTGCATAAATTGCGTTGGTTTCCACAATTATGTTTTATAAATCAACTTTTCAACATCATCTCCTTTCACAAGGGTCTTTAAAAACTACATTATATTAGACAAAGGTTGATTATACAAAATAGTTTGCATAGAATTACAACCCCATCCCACCACCTCTCAAACAATTAGATCCCCAAAAACAAAGCAGCCCTTGCCCTCTACAACCACTCTTACCCCCTGCCCACCCAATAAATAAAGAAAAAGAAAAAGAAAAAGAAAAAGAAAAAGAAAAAAGAAAAGTTAAATAAAATAAAAACAATATACAGAAGTAACAGAAAAACTAGTGACCATCATATTGATGTGACCTTGACAGAGTGATCAACTAATCCTATCAAGAAGATGGGCAATGTTGGATGCCAATCTACCATTGTGATTGATCCACCATGAGAAAGAGTTCTCATGCCACTCATCTAACCACGGACCTGTCCACAATAAAGTAAGAAAAAAGAAAATGACCATTGTAAAAAGCTGATTTTTCATCTTTTCAAGTGCTCAATCATTGAGATAATGTGAAGATGCTCACAAGAAAAGAAAATCAGGCCATTTTGGTTACCTAGTATATTGGTGTTGTTGTTGAACTAGATGTCAGTAGAAGCCTCCTCCCTTCAGCATCTAAAGCCATTTCATGTCTCTAGTGAGATGAATTCTTAGGCTTGAAAAAGCTGGATTTGACAATTAACTAACTCATTATCAAAGTTCTTAATTTGTACTAATCATTACAAAACATTTAATACCATTTCTAGATTAATAAATTAGACCCTATCTAGCACGTTTCAATATATAATTCGAAATAGATAGGTCGCGTGTGGTGATATAGCTAGTTTTGTGGCGAGAAGAATTAGGGAAATATACCCTTCTTGAGGATGGATGGTAAGTTTAGGCAAAGATCTGGTGGTTTTGATGGCTATAGTGGTTATTGCAAATAAAGACATGGCAATTCTTCCAATGTAAATTGAATTTTTCTCATTTTTGTCATTGACCACATAAAGAAGATAATTTCAGATATAAACTACAAGGCAAAATATCCATCTTTATGCTGTGGAAGCATAAACAGGCATTGGATAAATGAAAATTGGAGTTGCCAAATGAAGGGGAAAAAAAAAAAGAATTCTCATGTCAAAGAGTCTGTGCAAGTAGTTCTAACTTTAAATCTACGAAAGAAAATGGATATAACTATGCCACATAACAACTAGCTTCAAACCTGCTGCAATTTATTGCCCAAAGAATTTTGTCTTGATTGTGCAAGTTCCATTCAAAAATCTAAAATTCATGATAAAGTAGTTTCAAGTGATAAAAGCTAACTACTCAAATTAAAAATTTATGCAACTGCAAAGGATAACCAAGAGTTGTCGAAGATACTTGCATTTCCATCAGTTCCCAAGCTAAAAATGCTGGTCTCATTGGGCCCAAAATGAATGGAGCTAATTGCAGAATCATGAGCAGGCCATCCAGTAACTTGCTGGCCAGCAGACATGTCTTTCCCCAGTTAAGGCGTGTCTGTATTTGCTATTTGGTATAAATATTCATGCCATAACAAAACCATGATAAAAAAAGAGACAAAATAATTCTTTAGAAGACAAGGAAAAGGTTACCAAACATATGAATCATTCCATCAGTTGCAGCAGCTGCTAAAAGCATTCCATTGTAATTGAAACTCATCGAGGTTGCTGCTGGTGGATCTTTACCAAGAGGAAGGACTGTCTTCAAAAAAATTGCAAAGAAGTGAGCACTCATGAAAATCTTTGTTTCAAAGGCACAGAGAACAGATCTAGATTCAATTACATATTTATCAGACAGACAATTACATACCATAGCCTTCCCTGTCCTCATGTTCCATACAGCCAATTGAGCAAATCCCAAGTTATCAAAAGATTCAGTACCTTGCCTGTTAAGAAACTATCATAGAATCAGATATCCGTGGTGCAAACAGAAAAAAGAAGCTAGGTGGTGGAAAACTACCTCGTGGATGCTGCTGCAGAAACAAAAATAGGCTCCAGGGGGCTGCATTTCAGGTCCAAAATTCTGAAATGAAACACAAAACCAATGATGACACTGAAAGTGAGACTCGGGCTGCAAAAACATGCTTCTGGTGATGATTCTTAGAAAAGGTAAAAGCAAAAGGGAAAGGATAATGGACAGCAGATGGGAATAGAAGAATATACAAATGAGAATGAAGAGCACCTGGGGTACGCTTCTGTTGAGTTGAGAACACATACAACTCGCTTAGCATCTACATTCCATGCTTCAATGCCTCCATCGGAAGTGCCTATCAGTAGCTTTAGTCAACCAGACAATCAATAAAGCATCAAATGCCCAGTCTTCTTTACTCTACAGCACATTGCAACAGACAATTATCAATTGCAAATATAAACATGTAGTCATGAAACTCAGCAACATACCAAACGATCAGATTTGCAGTCCTACTCAAGTGACATGATCTCAGCTCCGCAATAGATGGTTGCATTTCTAGGTGTTGGTCCTGCTGAATCGTAGGTCCATATCCTTCACCATAGAATGAAATTAGTATTTAGTTAAGAGAACAAAGCTGCAAGTGTGTTCACTAGTAGGCAAATAGTTTATCAAATGCTAATCTTGGAGATGGACAGATAATTCTGAAGAAACTTAACCTTCAGTTTGTCTAGCATGCTCAATGATTTCATCAGGGTATGGATCATAGCCTGAGGAAAAACTATCAAAGCAAGCCGTGTAATGATGTTACAGAGCAAATAACAAAACCAATGATCTGCCTGTGAAAACATTTTTGGTATTCTTTATCCTAACTTTTGAGTTCTATAAGATTTCATTGGTTTTATCAGAGGTCTGTGCATCTTCTGCAAAAGGTGTAATGAGTTACAATATATACCTGACTGTGCCGTCAATTGAAGCAGTAGCAATATTGTCGCCAGATGCAGAAAAGCGGCTACAGTTGATTGGACTTGTATGGCCCAAGAATGAATCCTGGAAAAGAAGGATATGAGGAACACAAGTTTCAAAAAAGATGGAAAAGAAATAAAGCTCAAAGACGAAGAAAAGGCGCATAAAGATGTAAGAATTTCAACTAGAAAAGAAACATGAAAACTAAGTGTGATCTCTTTCAAAAGAATTCACCTGGAATACCGCTTTCACTTCCACAAAATTTTCTTCTCCCTGCAAATCACATCCACTGCCTATCATGGAAAAATTTATATAACATCAGCATGGAGGTTGAAACCTGCAACAGCATCTTTATCTAAGCACCCATATACAATTCATAGCCTGCTCCACACCAGCCCATTAAAAAGATGGTTTGTTAAATAAAATCATAGTTTGTTCACAACAGCGTAAAGTGCTGTGCCTTCAATAGCTTATCTTGTCAAGTAGGACAGAAGCTCACAATACTCTCTTAACCTGCTTCGTTTGGGTAAATGAACCATAGACTCTAGCAGCAACTTACCAACTACAGGGTCATCAACAAAAACTCAAGTATCACTGCTTCTACTCTCATCAGCATGATTATTAATTTTAGCTCTTGAAACACAAGACTCCACTACTTGAGCATCGTCCCTAATCTGAAATGACTCTCTTTCTTCCAACTGTGGTTTAGAATTCACTTGAGCTTCAAAGGACATTCTAGATGGAACAGTAGTTCCTTCTGCACCACTAAAATGGAAAATAACTACAACTCGTGATATGATATATATATATATATAAATGTATTTCAGCAGGAATAGGAAGATCACCTCCTTGAGAGACACAATAGTGCCTCTTTTTCCTCCAACAATGTCTGAACTTTTGATAACTTGAGACTAAGTTGCCTAGCCTCTTTCTTGAGACGGTTGAACGGTTCACACTATCCCTTTCAGAACTGATCTTCAATAAGGCAGGGGTGCGTAGATAAGCTAAGGAAAAAAATCAAATCCTGCATTTGGGCTATGCAATTATCAAGGAGAGAAGTTGAGCCTTCCACCAGTTTTAGCAAGTTATTAGTTGGAAACAGTATAGAATTTTCATTTCCATTCACTTCAGCATTCAATTCAGTGCATTTTGAAGAACCAGGAGAAAGCTGTCTTACAACATAGAAACAATTAGGTATGCTCAATAAACTAAAATGTTCCAAAAGATTTGCTTTTTGCAAATCCTTATTTGAATTAATTCATTATAATCAAAACTCTTAAATTGGTTGGATCCTCAATTTGGAAACTCATCTCAACTGAAAAAAGAATTGTCCCAATTCCATAATCATTTTTTTATATGCTTGTAGAAATCCATTTTTTGGCACTCCTCCAAGCCGGACCACACATACAGCATAACATACATAAAGACGTAACTAATAAGATAAGGAGATATTCAGTTTCCTAAATTACATTTCTTCGTTGCTCAATTCATCTTCCATTTAAATGTAGAAGTATAGGAATGCACTATGCATATCAAGGTATTAGAGAAAAAGATAGAAAGAAACCCTCATTACAAACAAAATAGTTGAAGTGTTAAAACTGAGAAAATGTCTTCAAAATCATTGTACCATAAACAATAACCAGACACATTAGTCCTGTTTGATTCCATGGACAAATTTCCATGGAATGGCGCATCTAAAAGAAAGTGCTGCAAATAAGGTATCCTTTCCTTTTCATTGATTTCCTGTTTTGCAGTGCAGATTATGTTGGCATTGAGCATGCTCTAGGAGCTAGAAACACAAAAGTACTATTACCCTAAATCAAGGAAAAATGAGTCGTTTCTCTAATTCATTAATCAAATATTGAAACAAAATAATAATAACAATAAAAATAAAGTCCAACAGGAAACAACTTTGGGAAGCTGACGGAACCACTCCTCAGAAAAGTATACGCGCAACTGCGGATCCCAATGCGGATTCTGCAAGTACGGAATTGCTGCAAGGAATAAAATCAATAAAATCAGCCAGCCCAAAAATCACATTTATTTTAAAAATGAGTAACAAAATGAACTAACCAAACCAGGAACTCCAATTATCATCTCTTCGCAGCAAATCACTGCCAAAAACTCCAACGTTTTGTCTTTCCTTCCACATTTGAGCGCATTAACAATGTAATAACGCAGAATTGATTAGTCCAATTTCGATATAACAAATATCAGATTTGAATCGGAATAAGAAAAGCAGTTTTTGAAAAGCTGAGTAGATCGACCAACTTATCGGCCTCGAACTTGGGCATATAAACAGATAAAATTAGGTCTAAAATCTTGTCGACTTGAAATCCCTTGCCAATATCAGTTGCTAGCTCTTTCTCGAAGGCCTGGAAGGTGTTGGTGAATCCTCTGAAGACGAGAAATTCCCTCACGAGTTCCTCTGCGAATTTCATCTTCTCCATTCTTTTCCTGAGCTGCAGACATCGAAGATTCGATTGAAAATTAAATTTGCATAAGTGAAGATCTCGAAAGCAACCTTGGCGCACTCACTATTGATGCCAATTACTAATTATTGATTTTCTTTTTCTTTTTCTTTTCCCCTTTCTTGTTCGATGATTCTATTCCCCTCATTTTATGATAATGAGATTAATATCACCCATTGGTGCGCGCGCACGCACATAAAAAATTTGTTATTATTTGAACTCTAATACATATAAAATATGAGAACAATAACAATAATTGAATTGAATATAAACATTATATTTGTATATATAATTTTTTTTTATTTATATACATACATAAAAATAGTTCGTTAAATTCAACTTTCAATCTTACACTTTATATGTAAGATTAGTACTATTGAACTAAAGGCTGATCAATATTATATATACCAGCAATTAATGCACACTTAATGCATACACATTCAATAAAAGTGAAAAGTAATTGTACTATGATAATGTAATTTTAAAATACAAGTGGCTTAAAAATAATTGTTATAATAAAGAAAACAAATCAATCAATTAATACCAAAGAAATACTCATTTATGTAGTTTTGATTTAAAAAAAAAACTGTAGATACAAAAAATAGTTTAAATGGTTGAAATTATACCGATGAAAAGTTGAAAATATGGAAAAAAAAAAAAAAATTTACAGAAAAATAAAAATATGTATATATATAACCTTCATAAGACTGTTATGTAGTAGCAGTAAGGCTAGTTCTAGTTTAGTAGTTATTTTATGTACACATAAGACTTTTAAAAAAAGAAAAGAGGGTATTTTAAGAATAATACTTAAAAACACGCCAAGAAGGAGTTGGCCCTTTGTAAATAATATATATATATATATATAACACTAGAAAAAGAAAATAATACTAGAAAAAGAAAATAGTACTATTAACTTTTTGGATGAAATACCCTTAAATTTATAAGATGTTCTATTCAACTTAGAAATTAAGAGGGTGTTTGCTTAAATTTACTCAAAAAATCTTATAAGCTCTCATACAATATAAAGAGAGTTTATAAGATTTTAATTCTTATGTTAAATATAAATATTTAAAATGCTTGGATAAAATGAGATGTTGAAACTCACAGTATATTAGCAATTACAGTTAGTATGATTAAAAGTAAAGAAGTTTGTTAAGATTTTAAAAATAAATCATGAACACCTTACTTTTTTAAAAAAGAACTTATAAGTTTCTCGATTATTTTGAAAGTTTATAATTTTTTTTTAAAAATATATGTATCAAGCACTTTATAATATGTTATAAGTTTTAAAATATTTTATAAGATGTAAGATGTTGTTTATTTGAATTGACAAGTGATACTGAACCTACATTCACTCTTAATTTCTCATTTGTTTGGTTTTTTGTGGGTCATGACATCTTTACAATCAAACATGATATCATGGAGTCTGGTGGGTTATAATTAAGCCTTTGTGCACTGAATTCTTTTTCAAATTTTTAAGTGCTCCTTTGGTTTTGTTTTCATTTTCCTTTTTCATTTTTTCAAAAAAAAAAAAAATAGAAAGTTATAAACTTCTTCATCGTTTTTACAATATTTTGATTCTTAGAATATTTTTTGAAATACACTTTTTCACTCTCTCTCCATTTTCACACCCTATATATCCTACTCTCATTGCAAGATTTTTAATACAAAAACACAACAACATTCAAATAGATTTCATTTTCAACCATACATAATCATTTCATTTTAAACAAAACATCAAACAATATTTTTATTTTTAAAACTAAACTCATAACTAACTTTTTATTTTTCGAATTTGATAGAAAATAAAAAATGACTTTAAAAACATATTCAAACGGACTCTCAGAATGCTTAATTGAAATGGCAAAAGACATTTTTGTCCATGTACTAAAAATTTTTTTGGAAGTTGGAATGCTTCAAGGAGAGAAAAATTATAGACAATAAAAATAAGATATATAAAAACTTATATTAAAATTTTGTATTTGTTTTTTCTTGTAATAATTTTATGTATTATTTAAAAATAATTCATTATAAATCAGTAAATGTATTAAAAGAATTTAAGTTAGACTCTGGTAAACACTAAACAGTGTGATAAATTTTGTTTAAACAAAAAAAATTGTATAATATATTCAACGCAAGAATTTAAAAAAAAAAAATTTAAAGTATTATTTTCCAGATATTTTTCTAGAAAAGTTTTCAAACCAAAAGGAATTAGTTGCAATTTTGCATGTCAAATTATCGATATGATGACTTTATGAAAATTAATTTTCCAATTCTACACGGAAAGATTATCCAATTTGAAAACAGTTGGCAGGACACCAGAATCACAAATTTGAGCGCCACCAAAACTGTGATAATCAGTGGAATTTCAGCTAGAACAGCCAAAGCACATCTGCCTTCAACATCTAATTTTTATCTTCTTCCACCGATTCACATTATCTAATGAATTCTGGTACTGCAATCTGCGAATAAACTCTTTGCTGCTCCGTGCAATTCACGTCGGCGAAATAATGAATGGCGTAGGATTTCCTCGCTGCCTCACTCAAGGCGACAAAGAAAGTCGCGGCGACGATTGGAAATAGCGTGAAAAGCAGTCGCCAGTTTTTTATATCTAACTGCTGAGGAGTTTTGGAAAATTGACAGGAAAATTTACGGTTTGGAAACAGAGGTATGAGATTCTAATACATCCAATTATTTACGGTTGGGGAAGATGAACGGTTGCTTACATGATTTATACTCCAACAATATAAATTTAAGGGAAGCAACCGGCTAAGTTACCTAATTTTTCGTGGTATTCTTCGTTGATGGCATGTTTGAGTTTGTTTACGAGCGGATGGTGAAGCTGGAATGGTTGTTGCATCGTTGTATTGATGTCGCAGGTTCGCAGGTTTGAATCATTTAAATAATGCCTCTTCTCAACTATTTTTGTTTCTTTGACACAGCTTTTGGAAAATTGATTTATGAAGAATTATATCACAGTATAGCAAAGTATACCTGAAATATAAATAAAAAAAAAAAGGTATACCTGAAATATAAATGCCGAGCATATTTTTCCTAGACACAGCAGGGATCAAATTCCATGGTTTTCATCACAGTATGGTCAAGTCCTTTAATCATTATTAAAAATAGAAATTAAAGGAAGAGACATTAAACAACTCTGGTGACTGAACTCAGAAGTCCTGTCCACTAAGGCCTCCTCTCCTGTTTCGGATTATGGCATTAAGAAAGACCGTACGCTCAATTTCCTCAAAATATTTTTTTTTTATTGATTTAAAAAATGAAAATGTGTGCATAAAAAGATTTAAAATTCTTTATTTATGGTAATTTAATACGTTAAGGGTTTAATGAAAAATTCATTTAAAGGAAAGCTCAACTTAGCGACCCCAAAGTTTATAAAAAGTCATTTGAGGGCCTGGAGCCCCAATAAACAAAAATCTTGTGAAATTAGTTGCAGGCTCGCAGCCACTATTTAGCATATAGCTACACTTCAAAGTACTGCACATGTAGCAAATTACATGTACTTTGTTCTATTGTCAACTATTAGGAAAAAGAAATAATGTTATGATTTTACATTTTAAATCCAATGATTTATATTAAACACTAATTACATTCCTCACATGAGATATGTATAATAATTAAGTTTGTATGATAAAATACTGTAAGTAAAATATAACACAAGCATAAAAAAGTTATTTTATAAATTCATTTTTTAAATAATTACAAAATCCGTTGAAGTTAAAAAATGAATTTAAGAGCTTTACAGGCTTTTAAACATTTTGAAGAATGTATCAACCTATTTTTTAAATATAAAGTATAATAATTCTCACAATAAGCATAAACTCAATGTTTGTGAGCTTATATTGAAAGCTTATATTACTTAAGCCCAAAAAATATTAAAAAAAAAAAAAAGTTTCAGTTAAGAAAAACTAATTGAGAGATCTTTAATTAACTTAAAATTCCATGCATGTTATATTCTTATGCAAGCCAGTTAGTAATGGCAAATGAGTGGGTTGGGTTTGTTATGAATTGGGTTCAAAATGAGTTTATATTTATGAGTTGTGTTGAAAACGGGTTGGGTCGAGTTTGGGAGGATTTGCTAAATACATTGTTATATTATTTTATTAAACTATAATCTTTTTATCTTTATTTGACATATGTTAATTGATTATTATTAAATCATTGTTAATCACATTAAATTAAAACAAATTATATAAACATATAATTTACTTATTATTTTATAATATTTATGTTTTTTCTTTTAATACAAAATAACAATCTTGCTCAATGAATAAAACATAATTATATAAAATATTTTAAATTTTTAGTACAAAATGTTTACATTGTACCCAACAAAATATTTACGCTACTACTCATATTTGTTGATAAGGAAGATGACAACTATATAACCCATGAATTTTACATCTCTATAGTCTTGGGTTTCATTGTTGGATTCTGGGGAGATGTTGGTACCTTGGTAGTCAAGAACACATGGAGAAATGCCTATTTTAATTTCTTTAACAGGATTAAAGATTGGTTGTATATAACAACAAATATATATGGGGCGAGACTTAGAGGCGGCTTAAGGGGCAATGTGAGTATATCTATTCTATTATTTGACATATCCCTTTGTTTTAGTTGCAATAGGGGTTTATCTTTTTGCATCATTTGAATTCACATAAGAACTAAAACTCTCAATTATTTGTCTTTTTTTTTTCTTTCTCTCTTCCAACGATAGTTTGAATGTTTAATTTGGAAGGACTTTTGCCACTTGTATTACTCTTTTGGTGAGAAATTTACTCCCCCTTGTATTTCCTAAGCTTCTTGGTTATTCCATTCATAATCTGCAATAGGTACACAATTGAGGATATCTTATTTTAGTACTCCATGAGTAGAAGGAATTTGTTCAATATTTCAAAACCAGAGAGTTATTTCATCTACAAACAAAAATGCAGTGCTAGACCATATGAAATTCTCTTTCTTGTTTAAACATATCATTATTACTTTTAGAGCTCTCTTTTCCTTAAGTCATTTAAGTATAGAAAGCATTCAATTTCATACATTCAAATAATAAGATTATATTGTCTATTTTCCTCACATATTAACCACTAGGTCTCCAGCATTACCAATCTAATTACAGTTATATAGTTTTCGCTCTTTTTCCACTTTTAACATTACCCTCTTTTATAGACACTAGTTTTGTTATTGATACATGGAGCATAGTTACCTAATGCTCCCTTCTACCTAAAGTACTGTGAATTGGTACTTGCGTACCAATTCGTGGTACTTTTACGGATTGGTACTCTATGATACTTAAATTGGTGCTTTAAAATATACAATTTGGATTATTGAAAGTTAAAACAAAAAAGGAAGTATAAAAAATTTTAATTGAAGTTTATTAGCAAAGATGAAATATGAATCATTGAATGCTTATTATTGTGAAAATCCAAAGATAATTGAAGAACTTCAAGAGAATAAGAAGGCTACCAAAGAAAGTAACAAGAAACGAAAAGGGAAAGAAGAATTGAGAGTTTGAAAGTTTAGTGTTTGTCCTTTTGCTATTATGTGTTATTAGAGAAAATTTGGTTGTGTTTGCAATGTTTCTTAAGTATCTTTGAATTAATTTCAACTTTTACATTTTTATAATTTTGGCATTGACATAAAATATATGTGGATGGCTCTATTTAAATTTTAGATAAATTTTTATTTGATTTTCTAACTTTTTTGAAAATTTTACATTGAGAGCTTACCAAATAAACTATATAAGCATACCGCGTACCGACTAAGCCTATCCCCAGCCTAAGATATTTTTAACAAATTTACCGCGTACCCATACCTGTACCACGTACCATAAAGTACCGCAAATTCAGTAACTATGATATAGAGACACTGAAACATATTTTAGCATCTACATTCCATGCTTTCATGCCTCAATCAGAAGTGCCTATCAGTAGCTTTAGTCAAATCGACAATTAAAAAAGCATACAATTCCCAGTCATCTTTACTCTTGAGAACATTACGAAAAACAATTATCAATTCCAAATATAAACATGTAATCATGAAACTCAGCAACATACCAAACGATCAGATTTGCAGTCCCACTCGAGAGACATGATCTCAGCTCCACAATAGATGGTTGCATTTCTAGATGTTGGTGCTGCTGAATCATAGGTCCATATCCTTCACCATAGCATAACATTAGTAAAAAGAAAAAGGCCGCAAGAGTGTTGAGTAGTTGACGAAAAATTTATCAAATGCTAATCTTGGAATTTGTACATAGAGATAATTCTGACAAAAGTTAAACCTAGGTTTGTGCAAATAACAATGGTCTGCCTACGAAACCATTTTTGGATTATTTATCCTAAATTTGAGTTCTACAAAAATTTAACTGGTTTTATGAGATGTCTGTGCATCTTCAACAAAGGGTGTGATGAATTACAGTATATACCTCTCTGTGCCATCAATTGAAGCACTAGCAATATTGTCGCCAGATGCAGAAAAGCGGCTACAACTGATTGGACTTGTATGGCCCAAGAATGAATCCTGGAAAAGAAGGAAATGAGAAACATGAGTTTCGAAAAAGATGGAAAAGAAATAAACCTCAAAGACAAACAGAAGGCGCATAAAGAGGTAGGAAACTAGAAAACAACCATGAAAACCAGGTGCTCTTTCAAAAGAATTCAACTGGTATACTGCTTTCGCTTCTGCAAAATTTTCTTCGCCCTGCAAATCACATCCACTTCCTGTCATGGAAAAATTTATATAACATCAGCATGCAGGTTGAAACCTGCACGGGCATCTTTATCTGAATACCCATGTTGAATTCGTAGCCTGCTCCATACCAGCCCATTCAAAAGATGGTAAATAAATCATAGTTTGTTCACAACAGCATAAAGTGTTGTGGCTTCAATAGCTTATCTTATCAACTAGGACGGAAACACACATTATTCTCTTAACCTGCTCCGTCTGGGTAAAAGAACCACAAACTCTAGCAGCAACTTACCAACTACAGAGTGATCTATAAAAACCACAACTTCAGCATTGTCCCTATTATGAAATGACTCTCCTTTCAGCTGTGGTGTAGAGTTCACAGGAGTTTCATAGGACT
The DNA here is from genome assembly GCA_018894105.1 of Jacaranda mimosifolia. Taxonomy (NCBI): domain Eukaryota; kingdom Viridiplantae; phylum Streptophyta; class Magnoliopsida; order Lamiales; family Bignoniaceae; genus Jacaranda; species Jacaranda mimosifolia. The sequence goes on along the minus strand of CM032125.1, from coordinate 35,535,917 downwards.
TTCTAGACGGAACAGTAGCTTTTTCAGCATCACTAAGATGGGAAAAAGAAAAAACTGCACTTAGTGAGTGAGTGATTATATCATTTCCTTTTCACCTGATATATAAATGAATTTCAGCACGAATAGCAAGATCATCTCCTTGACAGGCACAATAGTGCCTCTTTTTCTTCCAACAATGTCTGAGCTTGTGATAACTTGAGAATAAGCTGCTTAACCTCTTTCTTACGATGGTTCACAGTATCCCTTTCAGAACTGATCATCAATAAGGCGGGTGTACGTAGATAAGCTAAGGAAAAAATCAAGTCCCACCTCGGTTTAATGAAAATATCAACAAGAGAGTTGAACCTTCCGCCACTGGCAAGTCATTAGTTGAAAAATATAAAATCTGCACCTCCATACATTTTGCCTTGTTCAATTTCAAATTCCTAATTGCAAAGAGCCAGTAGGAAGTTGTCTTACAACATAGAGACAATTATGTATCCTCAATAAACTAAAATGTTACGAACGATTTGCCATTTACAAATCTTTAATCTATTTAGTTCATTCAAATGGAAACTCTCACAAATCACAAATTATTTGGATCCTCAATTGTGACACTCATCTAAACTCAAAAAAGCATTGGCGGCACTCCTCCAGTTCCAGACACACTAAACATACACAAAGACATAAGTAAATCAGATAAGGTGATATTCAATTTCCTAAATAATTACATTACTTCATTTATTCATCTTCCATGTAAATGTTAAAGTACAGGGATGCACTAGCATCTCTAGGCATTAGAGAAAAAGATGGAAGAGAAACCTTCATGACAGACGAAATAGTCGAAGTGTTAAAACTGAAAAAATCTCTTTAAAATCCTTGCATCGCCATAACAATAACCAGACAAATCAGTTCTGTTTGATTTCATGGACAAATTTCCATGGAATCTGCATCTAAAAGAAAGTGTTGCAAGTAGGGTGTCCTTTTCTTTTTATTTATTTACAATTTTATAGAGTGGATTATGCTGCGTTAGCATTGAACTAGAAACACAGAAGTAAATTAAGTAATATCGCTCCAAATCAAGGAAAAACGAGTTGCTTCACTAGTTAATCAAATAGTAGTAATAACAACAGCAAAATGAAGTCCAACAACTTGAGGAAACTTACATGTTAAAGTCATGAAGTGCAAGAAAAACAATAACTGCAATCAATCTGAAGGATATGAGCACTGTCAAGAATCTCACTCAAGAAATTCCTAATAGAAAGGTGTAGAGCACCGAACCACTCCTCAGAAAAGTACACGCCAAAACTGCCGATCCAAATGCGGATTCTGCAAAAACGGAATTGCTGCAAAGAACAAAATTAATAAAATCAGCCCCCGAAGAAAAAATTTATTATAAAAATGCCAACTGTCATCATCTCTTTGCAGCAAATCATTGCCAAAAACGCCAAAAAAATTCCAACACTTTGTCTTTCCTTCCACATTTCAGCGCAATAACAATGTAATAACGCAGAATTGACTGGTCCAATCAGATTTGCATCGGCATAGGAATAGCAGTTTTTTGAAAAAGTTGAGCAGGTCGACCAACTTATCGGCCTTGAATGTGGGATATAAACAGAGAAATTCCCTCACGAGTTCCTCTGCGAATTTCATCTCCTCCATTTTTATTCTAAGCTGCCGATTTAGAAAATTCAATTGGAAATTGAATTTATCGCACAAGTAAAGTTGATCTCGAAATCAAGCTTAGAATCACTCACGAATGATACTAATTGCTGATTATTGATTTCAGGTGACAGTCCTTCAGAAAGTGCACATATATGAATATGCTGATGAACCTTTCAGTGTAGAGGATGCATCTACGATATTACCGTCCCTATAAATTTTTCTATATGTACTTTCAGTTATTATTCATCTTGTTTTGCAGCACTAGTTCTTGATATCCATGTCCCTTATATTTCTCTTCCATACTGTTGTTATTCACCATCCCTGCAAAGCATGTTTTGAAGTACCAATTCTAACATATATAAAGGATGCTCTCCATGCTGTTCACTTTTGGTCATGAAAATTTACAATTACCATTTATTTTTTACTATTGTAAACTTGAATCCCTTAAATTTGTTCTATTAGAAAACATTTGTTCGGACAAGGAGGTTTGGCATAGTAATTGTAACCTTTTTTTTTTAATTGAAAATTTCTTTTCTGAGTGCTTGTATTTTTTTAATTGAAAATTTTATTTTTAAATTTATTCACAGCTAATGGCGGTCTTGAAGGGTCTGTTCCCAAGTTAGACTTGGATAAGAAATATATGGATGTGAATTAAAATTTATATTTAGTGGATATCGAAAGTGGATGAATATTCAAATTCTTTTCCCTATTTCTCAAGTTGTTTCAATGTTCTTTCTTTTTGTTTTATAGTTTGTTACTTTTTTTTTTTAAAAAAAAAAAGGCCCACCTTTATTAAATGCAAAATGGAATCATCCATCGTCCAAAATGTGAAAATTTGAGGACTAACACGGAATTTCATAAAATAGCTTTCAACAATCTATTGAATCAAACAAGGATGAAAAATTTTGGTTACAATAATTTTAATCCCATCATCTCATTTTAAACAATATATTAATTTGTTCAAATATCCCCAAATTCTATCGGGCCAAATTAGGCATGATTATTTGTCACTCGTATTAAATGCAATGCTAAGCTATTATTTGTATTTTGACAAAAATGAAAGTTTCCATATATAGCTTATTCAGGCAACAAGCATTTCATGTATGTATATATATATATTTGATACACGGAAGCTTGGAACCTTATAACTATGGTTGTCAACTTTGTGATTGATCATTTTATACTTTTGAGTTTTGAGGTCATCCTAGGGCCATCTTGACAAAATTTGAGGCCTACGCCGAAATTTGAAGATAAACATTTAATATATTTAATAGAAAATTAATTATTAATATACAAATCTTTCTAGTAAGCATTTCGTATTTTATGGGCAAAAAAGAAATTCCATACAAAATATTACTATCTAAATTGTTTTTTTTTTTTTTTTTTGACTTTTTGGGGATGTAAAATTATTAATTATATTTTTATGATAAATTTTTTCTAACAATTTCTATCTAATTGATCATAGCATAACTAACTAAATTCAATCTTTTTTGAGACATTATTGACTACGGATGAAATTTTTATTAATTTCAATTTTAAAAGACTAGGGATCTTTCTATTTTTGAACAACACTATTTTTTTTCCCTTCTTCTCCTTTTGGTTGTTAAAAAATAAGAAAACATAAAACTAATAATAAATAATGCAATAAAAATTAAAAAAAAAATCTATCAAGTAATACCTTGATGTATTGTGAAAGGGAATTAAACTTAATGTTACGTAGTTATCAATATTAGAAAGTTATTTAGTGATGAGTACTAGGAAAGAAGGAAGCAGGTATGATTTTGATAAGAAAAATAGTAAGAAATTAAAAAAATAGAGAAGATATGAGAACAAAAAATAATAAAATTTAAATTTATATCTTTTATGATTAATTATAATCAATTAATTAATTTTTGTAACTTTACATACTTTTTAAATTAAAGGTTTTATACTTTTTCTTAGGCCTATTTTTTTTAAGAAAATATATTTATAAGGCTTCTAAATTAAAAGTCAATTTTTTTTGGCCTAAAATGTAAAATAGAAAAAATAAGGTTTTATATTTTTCTTTCTTAGGCTTAAAATATAAAAGAGGAAATACACACACACACACACACACAAACACAGAGGAGCCCTTCAAATTTTGGAGGTCTAAAATGGATTTTTTTTTTTTGGCTAAAGATAGAGCAACCATGGCCATATATGTCTTCATTGGCTTATGTTTGTTGTATTGTGTTGAAACTTGAATGTGGATTACTTCATATTTTATCCACAAATTTTGGTCCTACCAATTCTCACTATGCTTACAACTCAATCAGTGCTATTGAAAATGACACTACAATTAATGTTAACCATTCTACTTATTTGGAATCATAAACTGAAACAAAGACGTTGACTCACTCAGAGTCTAGTCTGCTAAAGAGCCTTATATTCCATTGGACCCATTAGGCTAGTTGCTATCCGAATGCATGCGGAGAGGAATAATTTTTCTGAAGCAATGAGAAGCCACTGTTTTTTGCAACTGAAAAGGACTTAAGGTAACAACAATGCCTAGTTTTTCAATGACTTTTGTACTCATTGGACACAAAAGTCCTACCCACACACGTTGAAATTTCACAAACCAAGATGGATTGAGAGAAGAGGTTAGCAATTATGGAGTTATCTCTATGCTTGTGAAAGATACCACAATTAAGATGGCATGACTATATAGCATAGAGTCAAATCAAGTGGGGTGTAGTGACAAGCACATAATTGAGAATGCCTTCCTATGATATTTTAGAGTTAAGAATCATTTCATCTACAAACAAAAGTATAGTGCTTGGCCATATGTTATATGTTATTGTGTAAAATACATACAATACTTTTCACTTTTTTATATGTTACTATAACATTTATTATTTTTAACGTAGAATTTTTAGAATAAGTAAAAGCAAAAAAAATTGAAATAAAATAATAGAAGGAAAAAAGAAAAATAAATAAATATAAAAAAAGTACATCAGAGAGAAGGAAGAAAAGAAAAGAAACTATATTTATTATTGCTAAACTCATTAAATAATCATATGTTAATATCTAAAGAATGGTACCATATGCACACATACTGTTCTCGATTTTTCATTTGCAATGTATCTTTTTCATTTTCTTTTGTGCATGCTTCCCTCCTTTACCTTTAATTAGATCTATTACGTTAATTGTAATAATAAAAATTTTAGAAAACATTTACCTTAAAAAATTAGTTTAAAGTGTGTTTAATTGTAATTTTTTCAAATATACCCATGTATATATTTTTGGAGTTTATAAAATATGAACACAAATTTTAAAAATAAATCATCAGTGCTCATATATATAAAATAAGGTCAAATAGCTTATGAGACATTTTAAAATAAATTTTATAATATACAAAACTCATTTGATATATTAATATAGTAAACGTAAAATAATACAAGTGTAAAAGAGTTGTTTCAAAATATTATATGATTACTTGATTGAACAACTTTATAAGATGTTTTTAAGAAAATAAGATGTGAGATGGATTTTGTAAACAATGTATAAGTTTGAAGTATATTATTTTCTAAGCTTATAAAAGATATTGAGAGCTTATAACTTTGGTTGAATATTCAAAAAACTAAAAAATAAAAAATGAAAAAAGAAAACTGTGGCTCTGTGATTGTGTCTATCTACTTTTTAAATATAGAGGATAATTATTCTCACAATAAGCACATTACTCACTTTTTATAAGCTTATATCGATACACTATAAATAATATTATGTGGTATTGAAAGCTTTATTATCTTTCATCATACCTAGCAATCCCACCACACACACACACACACACGAGAGAGAGAGAGAGAGAGAGAGAGAAACTATTTTGCTAACTATCTGAAAATAAAAATGCATGCAATTTGGTAATAGTTTACTTGTAGACACAAAATTTAATTTATTAGAAATTCATTGTCTAAAGAATATTTGAAAAGTTTTCAAGCAAGAAAAACAAGGAAATTTTTTAATTAACTTAAAATTCAGTTTCATATTCTTATGCAAGGCAACTGATATTTAATATCGCATAATGTTATATTATACAAGTCACTTCTTGGCGTATGAATTGTCTCTAAGATATATTTATACTTTTAAAAATTAATTTTTCTACGTTTCTCTCTAATTAATTAATGTCAATAACATTGTTAACTAATTGTCCTATTAAATCTATATAATTAAAAAGTTGTATTTTTATAATTTAACTATTATTCTATACTTGTACTACACCTTAAATAAGGACATATTGGTCACGCAAAATAAAAAAATAAAATATATTCATTTTTATCTTTATATCCTTTTTGGATTGCTGAAAAAAGAGTGGTTTCTCATTGCTAATCAAGAAAATTACTCAATCTCTGCGTGCCCTCTAGGAGAATCCCTCTAGTGGGTTTAGTAGTTGAATCTCTAAGGATCTTAAATTAGTAGACCTTTCCAAGTTAGTCTTTGTGGAAGTGCATGTTTTGGAAAATCAAAACGTTAAAAAAGGTTCCAACTTATATCCCACTCTTGTTCATCTGTTCATTTTTTCACAAAAACCTTGACTCACCCAAAGTCTAGTATGCCACAGAGCCTTATATTCCACTGGACCTACTAGGCGGCTTCTCGCAACGCACACAGAGGTGAAGAATAATTTCTTGAGCAATGCAAAGTCACTGGTTTTTTAGCAATTGAAAAGCGCTCAAGGTAATTACATCCATACTTAGTTTTTCAATCACTTTTGTGTTAGGAAAAATAATACAGAATTTGGCAAATAATATGTGTGTGTTTGGCCATCTGAGTTCACTCTTTTGTTTCAATTTACTGGTAAGAAATACATGATAAACAAGCGGTGAACTATTTAGTTTTACATTATTTTGTTTGAAAATATTTTTTAAGAAGAAATTATGAAGTAATATCAATATGTATGACATAATAATTTATTATTAATTTGAGAATCTGTTATTCTTTGTGACTAATAATTGGAAATCACAAAAGAAATGAAAATTTTAGAAGCAGCTGATATTTTTCTCATATCTTAAAATTAGTGATTGTAGCACATCGTTACTGTGTGTAAAAAATTTTATTCTATGTATTTTCGTATAGCTGGCCACCATCTCTAAAGCACAATATTTTCAGTTATCATTCATCTTCTTTTGCAGCATTAGTTCTTAAAATCCATGTCCTTTATAATCATTCCTTGGCTAAATATATTTACAGCGTGTTTGATATGCTGTTGGATATATATATGATATAATATAATATAATATAATATTAATGTCAACTAAACTTGGCAAGAATTCAATTTGTTTATATATTGAAAAAGGCACCCTTTATGAAGCATTGCAATGTTTCCGATGTGATTGCAACTAGAAAAATTGTATTCTTTCTTCGGTCCAAATAACGCAACTTCTAATCAATCTCGTATATCTCAACCTTTCAAAAATAATTAAATCTTTCATCAAAGTGCAAAGTGCCTTTTAATTTAAATATTAAATATACTATTTTATCTTCCATCCCATTTTTTGGTTCAACTGTCATTGAACTTGTGGTTGTGTAATTACTTATCGAAATATCACAAAGTAAGATGGATTAAGACAAAAATTTAGCAATTATGGAGATATCTCTATTGTTGTAGAAGACAACACATTTAAGACCACATGACTACATAGCATAGAGACAAGTCAAGTGGGATGCAATAGCCCTACATTCATCCAAGTTGAAGCTGGACTATCTATGGAGGAATGCAACTATAAATACTAGTCTTTATATGTAACCAATACACCACCACTTTTCTCAAGCTTTAAAGAGAATCCCAGAAAGCTATCACCTCTGAAACCATATTTTATATATTTTGCCTTGAGTTCTTTTTATCTCCTAGATCATTGATACCCCAAAACAAAAAATGACCAATTATAAGGGATTAATTATTATGTTACCGCTATTGTTTTCTGTCTTTGTTTCACATTGCCTGCAGAACAATTCTGTATTTGGTAGAGGAGAATTAAGGTGCATATCAGAGGAGAGAGAAGCTCTTCTCAGGTTCAAGGAAGGCCTTATAGATGACTATGGCATTCTCTCATCGTGGGGAAGTGAAGATGACAAAAGGGAATGCTGCCAATGGTGGGGTGTAAAATGTAGCAACGAGACAGGTCATGTAATTGGTCTCCAAATTAATAGCAGAGGCATACCCACCTATGCTCGATTGAGAGGTAAGATTAGTAGTGCTCTGCTTGAGTTGAATTATTTGAATGATTTGGACCTGAGTTGGAATGATTTTGGATATGATGAAATTCCAGAATTCATTGGTTCCTTGAAGAACTTACAACACCTGAATTTGATGGCTTCTAACTTTTTTGGTGTTGTTCCTTATCAGTTGGGGAATCTTACCAAATTGAGGACACTTAATCTTGGGTTTAATGAACTAGCGTTTGAGAACCTCAACTGGCTTTCTCATCTCTTTTCGTTGTACCTACTTGATTTGAGTGGTTCTTACTTGAGAAGTACCAATTTGCTACAAGATATATTGAAGCTTCCTTCTCTGACAGAATTGAACTTGGGTGGCTGTCAGATTCCCACATATTTCTTTGTTAATTCTCCTTCTACAACTCTTTCTATTCTTGATCTATCTAGTACAGGGCTCACTTCTTCCTCATATCGTTGGTTATTCAACATAAGTACAAGTATCCGTAGCATAGAACTGACTGGTAATAACTTAATTGGTGCCATTCCTAATGGCTTTGAAAGATTTACTTTTCTTGAGTATCTTGATCTGTCATGGAATGGGCTAACAGGTGGAATTCCAAAATCCTTAGGGAATTTAAGTCATTTGCAAACATTAGGTCTATTGCAAAACAACCTATCGGAACCCCTCCCCGAATTGTTTTACAAGTTGTCTGTGGGAGCAAAGGACACACTAGAGATTTTGGGATTGGCTGGAAATAAAATCTATGGCTCATTGCCTGATTTTACCCAATTTTCATCCTTAAGGGGCTTGGATTTGTATGACAATCAATTGAATGGGTCTTTTCCAAAAAGCTTTGGACAGTTTTCTAGGCTTGAATATTTGGATTTATCTGGCAATCAAATCACAGGATTATTGCCAGACTTGAGAGCACTTGTTTCATTAAAAGAATTACGCCTTAGCGGCAATAAACTTGCCTCGCTACCTGCAAGTCTTTGGCAACTTTCCATGCTTGAGAGTTTAGATGTTTCTTTCAATTCCTTACAAGGAACAATTTCTGATGCTCACCTCTCGAAACTCCAAAACTTGAAACAACTGGATTTGTCCTTCAATTCATTGGTCTTGAATTTCACTGCTGATTGGATTCCTCCTTTCCAATTAGATGTTATAAAATTAGAATCTTGCAACATGGGCACTCAATTCCCCGCATGGCTTCGAACTCAAACTAATATTCGTGTGCTTGATCTCTCCTATGCTGGTATATCAGATGAAGTGCCTAAATGGTTCTGGGATTTGTCTCAAAGAATATATCATTTAAACATCTCTCACAACCATATTAGTGGTAGGATTCCTGATTTGTCATCAAAATTCTTTACTTATCCCACAATAGATATTAGTTCTAATAGTTTCTCAGGTTATCTGCCATTGTTTCCTCCCAATTCCCAGGTATTGCAACTCTCTAAAAATAAGTTTCTGGGATCAATTTCATCAATATGCAAAAATGCTCCCTATCATTGGTTGGGCATACTTGACCTCTCAAATAATCAGTTTTCTGGAGAACTTCCCAACTGTTGGGAGAACATGACACTCTTAAAGATTCTCAATTTGGCTAGCAATAAATTTTATGGCAATGTGCCACACAGTTTAAGCTCTCTCAATAATCTCGCTACGTTGCACTTGCATGATAATAATTGCTCTGGGGAGTTGCCTCCTGCTTTGAAGAATTGCCAAAATTTGGAAATGATTGCTGTTGGGGGAAACAAGCTGTCAGGAAACATCCCAACATGGATAGGAACACACCTTAAAAATTTGAGAGTTCTCAGCCTTGGGCACAATAATTTCTATGGCAGCATCCCTCTCGAAATCTGCTTTCTCACTAAGATTCAAATATTAGACCTCTCTAGGAACTCTTTATCCGGAAGAATTCCTCCATGCTTCAAAAATTTTACTTCTTTGGTTCAGAAGAATAAAACAACTGAAAGTTCTATTTTTATATTTGAGACTCTTCCTTATGGATCTCATTATGATTCAAGTGATTTCATGGACAATGCATTGGTACAATGGAAAGGAAAGGAGTCTGAATACAGAAAAACATTGGGACTTCTCAAACTCATTGATCTTTCGAGCAATAGATTAATTGGAAATGTCCCTCATGAGTTCTCCGAGATGAGAGCATTAATTTCCTTGAACCTATCAAGAAATTACTTGAGTGGAAACATAATTTCAGACATTGGTCAGATGGAGATGTTAGAAAGTCTTGATTTGTCAGGAAACCAGTTCTCCGGCAAAATTCCTATTGGCCTTGCAGAATTGCATTTTTTAGCTGTTCTAAACTTGTCAAACAATAGGTTGTCTGGCAAAATTCCAGAAAGTGCTCAACTACAAGGCTTTAATGCATCGGTGTATGCTGGGAATAGTAAACTTTGCGGCCGCCCTCTAACAAGATGTCCTGGAGATGATCTTAATCCACCCATAACTGACAATCCAAAGCGAAATAATGTTGATAAGGAAGTTGACAACTTTATAACCCATGAATTTTACATATCTATAGTCTTGGGTTTCATTGTTGGATTTTGGGGAGTTGTTGGTACTTTGGTAGTCAAGAACACATGGAGAAATGCCTATTTTAATTCCTTTAATAGGATTAAAGATCGGCTGTATGTGACAACAAATATATTTGCGACGAGACTCAGAGGCGGCTTCAGGACCAATGTGAGTATATCTAATTCTATTATTTGACATACCTTTTTGCTTTTGTTGCAATTGGGATTTGCCTTTTTGCATAATTTGAATTACATAAGAACTAAACTTCCCAATTATTTGGTTCTTTCTGCTTTAACAATGGTTTGAATGTTCAACTTGGAGAGACTTCTGCCACTTGTATTACTCTCTTGGTAAGAAATTTACTTCCACTTGTATTTCCTAAGCTTCTTAGTTATTCTATTCATAATTTGTGGCAGGTACGCAACTAAGGGTGTCTTCTTCTAGTGCTCCATGAGTAGAGGGAATTTGTTTAGCATTTCAGAACCAAAGAGTTGTTTCATCTACGAACAAAAGTGCAGTGCTAGACCATATGAAGTTTTCTTTTCTGTTTAAACATATCATTACTATTTTTAGACCTCTCTTTTCCTTATGTCATTTAATTATGTAAAGCGTTCAATTTCATATATGCAAATAATAAGATAATATAATCCAATTTTCTCACGGATTAAGTATTTTTGGTTTCCAGAATTACCAATCCAATTATAGTTATAGAGTTTACGTTGTTTTCCATTTTTGACATAACCCACTTTTATACACACTAGTTTTGTTACTAATATATGGAGACATTGAAACATACTTGTTAGCTTGGTAAGCCTAAGAGGGTGTGGTGTTTAGGTGAGCATAAAGCTTCTAAAAACATCTTATAAGATGTAGAGCTTATAAGATGCTAAAAAATTCTTGGTAATTTTTTTTTTAAAAAAAAAAAAGAGCTTATAAGCTCCAAGAATAAGATGTTAGGAACTAAGCTTTTTTTTAAAAAGTAAAGAGTTCATAATTTATTTTGAAGATCTTAACAAGCTCTCTTAATTTTAATCATATTAATTACAAAATTGACATTACTAACATCTTATAAGCTTCAAAATTTTATTTTATCCAAACAGTTTAAGAACTTTTTTTTTTCTCAAAAAAAAAAATCTAGCATCTTGTAAACTCAAAAAGCATCTTATAAAATATAAGAACTTATAAGACCTTTTAAATAAGTTTAGTCAAACACCCTCTAAGTTTAACTTAGGTAGAGTTTATGCTCAAAAGATGTGTTGATGGCATAATGATTGTAAACAAGAATTGTAGAAGTTAATTCGAAAGAATGTCAGACATCATCTCCCTCCACCGAAGGCCAACAAATTACATAGATTATTTTGTTTCCACATATACATTTTATGAATTAACTTATGAACACTATCTCCCTTCACCAGGGTCTCTAAAAAGACAATGTACCTAAATTATATTACATAAAGACTGATTGTACAAAACAGTTATACATAGAATTACAACCCCATCTCACCATCTCCTGAACCACTAGATCCCCAAAAACGATGCAGCCCCTTGCCCTCTCCAACCCCTCAACCCCCAGAAAAAAGTGCAATAAAATAAAAACAAGTAAGACCAAATACAAAAGTAACAAAAAACAAGAGACCATCATAATATTGATGTGACTTTGACAAAGTGATCAGCCAACCCTGTCAAGAAGATAGGCAATGTTAGAGGCCAATCTATTGTTGTGATCAGTCCACTATGAGGAAGAGTTCTCATGCCACTCATCTGACCGTGAACCTATCGCAACAAAAGCAAGAAAAACTACATGATTAACTAATACACGGGTAGTATATGATGTCATATGTTCCTCCAAATGATGGTAAAAAAGCTGGGTTTTCGTCTTTTCAAGTGCTCAACATCATTGATATGAAGTGATATACTCACTCGCAAGAAAAGAACAAACTCAGGAAACGTAGAGAATACTATTTTAGTAAATGGGTATATTGGTGTTGTTATTGAACTAGATGTCACTAGAAGCCTCCTCCCTTCAGCATCCAAAGCCATTTCATATCTCCGATGAGATGAATTCTCAGGGTCGCAAAACCTGGATGATCAGACAATTAAATCATTACCAAAATTCTTGTACTAATCGTTACAAGGCATTCAATACCCTTCTGAGAACAAACTGCCACTAAAAAAAAATATAATATTAGTAACAAAATAATAAGTGACAAAGCAAAAGTTGTTACTAATAACATGCATTGAGTGACAATACCTTTTATCTCATCATTAATAATGATTTTTAAGTACAAGAATTTTTATCATGTCACAACATGACTTACTAGTGACAAAAATTAATGTTTTAAGTTCACCATTAACAATTAGTGACACTCCTATGGTGACAACTTAGTGACAATAAAAATTGTCACTATTATTTGTGACAAAATTTTCATTGTCACCATAGTGGTGTCATTAATTGTTTATGGGGACAACTTTAACACTATTTTTGAGTAAAATTATAATTTTGGTCCTTGAACATAGTCAATTATTTGCTTCTCATCCCTAAATAATCTCGGGTTATACTTTTGGACTTGGTCCTCAAACTATCATTTTTTTAACAATTTTCGTCCTTGCCATTACTTCAGGTGTCAAAACTAATGGAAATTGGTCACGTGCATGGCACATGACTGGGAAAATTATAATTTTGGTCCTTGAACAAAGTCACTTATTCACTTTTCGTCCCTAAATAATTTTGAGTTATATTTTTGGTTCTCAAACTGTCATTTTTTTTAACGAATTCCATCATTGCCATTACTTGTGACGTTAAAGCTAATAGAAAGTTGGTCATGTGACACTCACATTTCTTCCCAAGCTTGGAATTTTGATCTTTGATCCTCCATTTCTACCACAGAGACACGTTTTCAACACACATTGTCTCTCTCTTATTCATCTTTATTGTTTACTTAAGTAAAAGTAATTTTCGTACCCATTTGCAAGAGTTGGTTTTCAGCTCATTATCAGCTCATAGCCTTCTCTCTATCACTCTCTTTTTTAATTATTCTTGAATTAATCTTTTTCTACAATAACTTACTAGTCAGTCTCGATATTTCAAGCTTTTCAATCTCCAATCAGTTGTTGGCATGTTATAACAAGTTATCGGAAGATGGCAAAGAAGTAAGCAAGTGAAGTTGAAATAACCCTAAGAAATATGTTGTTTTTCCCTGCAAGAGTGGTCATGTGCATGTCACATGGCCATTTTCTGTCAGCTTTAATGGCACAAGTGACAGCAAGGATGGAACATTTAAAAAATAGCAGTTTAAGGACCAAAAATGTAACTCGAAATTATTTAGGGACGAAAAGCGAATAAGTGACTATGTTCAAGGACCAAAATTATAATTTTTCTAGTTCTGTGGCATGCACGTGACCAATTTTCATTAGTTTTGACACCTGAAGTAGTGGTAAGGATGAAAATTGTTAAAAAAATGATAGTTTGAGGACCAAAAGTGTAACTCGAGATTATTTAGGGACAAAAAACGAATAAGTGGTTATGTTTGAGGACTAAAATTATAATTTTTCCCTATTTTTGTCACTATTTAGTTTGTAAAAATCATTAAAGTGACAAAATTAAATTTTTTGTCACATAATATATGTAATTAGTGACAACTTTTGCATTATCACTTACTATTTTATCACTAATTTATATTTTTCTTGTAGTGTGCACCCTATCTAGCACGTTTTAGTATATATCAAAAAATATAGGTTGCTTGTAGTGGTGATATAGCTAGTTTGGTGAGAAGAATTAGGGAAATGTATCCAGAAGGGACGTCTCTTGTGGATGGACAGTAAGAACACGCAAGGATTTGGTGTTTTTGATGGCTATGGTGGTTATTGCAAATATGGTAGTTCTCCCAATGTGAATTCAATTTTTCTCGTTTTTGTCACTAACCACATTGAGAAGAAAACTTCATATACAAACCATGGGGCGAAATATCCATCTATATGTTGTGGAAGCATAAATAGGCATTGGATAATCAGTTCAAAGAAAGTGTTGCAAGTAGGGTATCCTTTTAAACAATGGTAGTCAAAATTTTAATGTAGTCCCATATTATTCTTGTTTATAAATCTTAATTAATTGAAATTACCGAATTATTTAAGAAATAATTAAATCTTATTTATTAGAATTAATTTTTGTTTTAATCAAAACTGATAAAAAAAAGAAAGAAATAACAAACTAGTAACTAATTAATTCATTCGAATGGAAACTCTCACAAATCATAAGTTGTTTGCATCCTCAATTGTGACACTAATCTCAACTCAAAAAAGCATTGGTGGCACTCCTCCAGTGGAGGATTTACAGCCACATATGTGGGGTCAATTGACCCCACTTGCTTATATATATATGTATATATATTAATATAGAAATGATGGATATATAGTATTTTGACCCCACTTAATATCAAAATGACCCCAGCACAGTTGGTCGATGGTTGGTGAAATTTTCGTGCCTTTTCTGATTGCCACTGCAAGTGTAGAGAGAGCTTTCTCGGCGATAAAATTTATCAAAACTAATTTGCGGAACCAACTGAATAATGACTTCCTTAATGATTGTTTGATAACTTATAAAGAAATAGAAGTATTTATGAGTATTTCAAATACTCATTTAAATTTATTTATGTTTTTAAATTTTATTTTTATTAAATATTAATTATTTTAAATTTATTTTTTATTAATATTTCGACCCCACTTACCTAAGTTCCTGCATATGCCACTGCACTCCTCCAGTCCCAGCCACGCTTAACATACACAAAGACGCAAGCAAATAAGATAAGGTGATATACAGTTTCCTAAATTACATTACTTCATTTTTCAATTCATCTTCTACGTAAATGTTAAAGTACAGGGATGCACCAGCATCTCTAGGTATAAGAGCAAAAGATGGAGAAGAAACCCTCACAACAGAAGAAATAGTTGAATTGTTAAAACTGAAAAAATCCCTTTAAAATCCTTTCACCATAACAATAACCAGACAAATCAGTTCTATTTGATTCCATGGACAAATTTCCATGGAATCTGCATTGATCTAAAAGAAAGTGTTGCAAGTTGGGTATCCTTTCCTTTTTATTTATTTGCAATTTTGCAGGGCTTATGTTGCATTAGCATGCTCTAGGAGCTAGAAAAAGTAAAGTAATATTACTCCAAATCAAGGAAAAATTAGTTGCTTCACTAGTTAATGAAATAATAGTAATAACAACAAAAAGAATGAAGTCCAACAACTTGAGGAAACTGACAAGTAGAAATCATGAAGTGCAAGAAAAACAATAACTGTAACCAATCTGAAGGATATGAGCGCCATTAAGAATCTCACTCAAGAAATTCCTAATAGAAAGGTGTAGAGCACGGAACCACCCTTCAGAAAAATACACGCAAAACTGCGGATCCAATTGTGGATTCTGCAAATACGGAATTGCTGCAAGGAATAAAAATAATAAAATCAGCCCCCAAAGAACAAATTTATTATAAAAATGAGTAATAAAATGAACTAACCAATCGGTGAAATAAATAAGTTGCGGTTTCTATATATAGTATTGGGCCATCCTTACCTCTTGAGCTAGCTTTTGGAGTTGAGTTAGGCCTAAGGTCCATTCTTTAATATAGTATCGGAGTCATCCATTCCTGATGTTGGGTTACTCAGTGTTGTTGGGCCACCAATTTCATGTTATTTTACGCTTCAAATGTTCATTCTTGAGCGTACGCGGGGTGTGTTAGTGTCTCACATCGATGAAATAAATAAATTATAGTCTCTATATATGATTTTGGGAAATCCTGACCTCTTGAGCAAGCTTTAATTTGGGGTTGAGTAAAGCTCAAGGTCCATTCTTTAACAACTACCTGTATAAAATTTTCTATATGTATTTTCAGTTATCATTCCTCTTCTTTTGCAGCACTAGTTCTTGATATCCATGTCCTTTATATTTTTTATTTCATATGTTAGTTGATCACTATCCCTGCAAAGCATGATTTGCTGTACCATTTCCAATATATATGAAGGATGCACCAGTTATATGCATGTTTTGCTGTATTAGCATGATATATGAGTGTTGCAAACATAGAAATCTTTAGTCAGCATTGTTGCAGGAGCTCATTTTGTGTTGTATATTATGTTCAGTACTTTAATCCACTAAATGAGAGTACTTTTACAGGTATCCAAGATTACATATAGATTGTCTAACAGTTGTTTTCTTGTATTTACAGCGTGTTTGACATGGTCTTGGATAGATATAATGGAAGGGATAATTTCAATTTGCGTCCCCCGGTTCAAGTCGTTTCACGTTGCATAGCCAACTCTTCTTAATTTTATCCAATCCTACCCCCACTGTCAATTAGTCCGTTAACTTCCAACGGCTGTGAATTGGAGGAAACATAAGCTCGTTATTTTATCAGAGTTGTCATTCTCTCTCCAGAATCCACTTTCTATCCTTTCAAGCAACAATAGAAAGGTAGAAAAGGACTCCTCTTTTTTTATTTTTGCTCTCAAATTGTTCTTCTTCTTCTTTTTCTTCTTCTTCTTCAAGTAGGTCTATGAATGAAGATGTGCTAAAGAAGCATGTTTACCATGGCTATACAATAGAACTATTCACATTAAGTCCTCATATATCCCAATAAGATTGATATATAAAGGAGGGATGTAAATCTATCTGGCCCCACCATGCTATTTGGATCAATGTTAACTGCTGTCTGTTTCATGACTGCTTCCCACGTGGGAGCTTGGCAGAGAAAATGGCCATCTTCATTGATCACCAATAGTGGGATCATGTGCAAGTTATCAGCCTATCGAGTGTTTCTAGGTGCTAGAACTATGTCAAAATATTGGATGCCACCAGCCTTGACTTCACTTGGGTCTTAAATTAGAGGATGAATTCTGCTTTTTTGCCTTCTTTTCAAACCATTGTTTAGAAAATTTTAAGTTTCTTTCTCTGTACGTAAGCCACCTAATGACCACCTTTTGTTTCTAATAAGCTTCTTCATTAGGTAAGGCATCAGGCATGAGCAAGGTTAGCCATGGATTTGTTAAGTGCATAAAGATTGGCATCGCATGGATTGGAGTAAAACTTGTGCTGGCAGTTACCTACAACAGCTTCTGCTTGTTCCAGCTTGGTGTGACTGAAATGATCAAGCCATCAATTTAGATATAAGAAACTAATCCAATCATTTCCATGTATGGGCTTATTGGTATAGGTGTAGTTGCAACACACAAAGCCCGCTTTTGAAAGGCTACAATCACCATTATGTCTGGGAAGCCATCCATGATGTGCAGCCTGTGTTGTTAGTTGCCCTGAGCCTCATTCGAGTGTAGGGTAGTGTTGAAATCCCATCAAGTATCGAAGGCTAATCATGAGGC
Organism: Jacaranda mimosifolia; assembly: GCA_018894105.1. Lineage (NCBI taxonomy): Eukaryota > Viridiplantae > Streptophyta > Magnoliopsida > Lamiales > Bignoniaceae > Jacaranda > Jacaranda mimosifolia. Next base: position 35,518,185 of record CM032125.1, on the reverse strand, counting down.
ATAATGGATAGATATTATCCCATAAAATCCATTTCTTATTTTAGTGTAGCAACCATATATAAAAGAGCAAAAAAATCAAAAACTTTGAGGATGTAGTGGCCACTTGAAAGTGAATTAGTTGCTCCTTATCCAAGAGCACCTTTGGCACCAGCTCTTCTGCAAAGATGCAATAAATCTTATTAAAGAAATTCGCAAAGATAACATTCATCCAAATTTATGAAAGCTGCATCAAGTTGCATAAATGGTTCGATAATATGAGGCTTTTGCTCCAAATAAAGTTGGTGGAGCATCCTTTGTGTGATAAAGGGCTACTAATCACTCTTACATTCTAAATCATAATTTCCATATTTATGGAAGTTGTAGCATGGATGAGGAAAGACATTTTGTGAGGCTTCTGATCATGATTTTATGTGCACATGTGGCCATAATAGAGCGAACCACCAACAACATCGAGACATAGTTCCAACTTCAACAACCTCCAGATAAAGGTTGGTGATGACTCAAAAGCAAATGATGCAGATTGCCATGCAGATTTATATTCACGCAAGCTAAACCTAGAATCTTCTTGGTCGGGACACATAGTATCTTGCGTGTTATTCAAATAGAGAATGTCCATCTGTGTGATTTCATCATTTATGTCACGAGCCAAACTCTTACTCTTGGGAGATGTCAATGAAAGATTAAGAGAGGGGTTGCATTCTCCATCCTCAAGCATTGTATCGTCCATCCGTCAAAGAAAAGATGGCATTTTTAGTAATCCCATTATTGGTTGACAGCTATAATAAGCTTGCTCTTTTTGTGTAGCTTCATTGAAAAACCTACTTGAAGAAGAAGAAGAACTCATTCAAAGAAAAGAAAAGCCCTTATTTTTGCTGCTTGGAGAGGAGAGAGAGTGGATTTAGAGAAAGAGAGATTGAATTTGGTCTAAAAGGTTGCCATGTTTCTCTCCAATTCTCAGCCGTTAATATTTGATGACCCAATTGACAACAGGACAAGATTGGATGAAATTAAGAAATGTTGGTGATGCAATGTGAAACAACTTGAACCAGGGGGACGCAAATTGAATTAGTGACAAATTTGAGGGATGAAAATTGAAATTATCCCTATAATGGAATATTAATTATTGTGAACAAAATATCAAGCAAAATTCTTTTGAAATTTTTTATTGAACATACGTTAGGTAAAATGTGTAAGATGAAAAAATGATCCATTTCTTGTTTAAACCCAAGCTATAAACCATCAACTGGGAAAGAATTTTGTACTATGATGCCATGTTGTTCTCTTCTGGTGATGGAGATTCGTAATTAGTATTTGTATTTTCTATTATCTCTTAAATTTGTGTCACGCCCCCGATCCAAGATGCAACATGGCTATGCTCCCAAACCCGAAGCATTCAGAAATATCAAGTCTCAAAATTCAGAACACATACTAAAATTCATGAAATATTATTGAAAAATCCCAAAAACCATCACAATCAAGAATAACTCAAGTACTTGTCTTTGAAACTAAACCTAACTATCAGAAATTCTAAAAACAAAATCCTCTTAACAATCAACTAGGATTTAAAACAAAGAACAAGAATGACCTAAAGCTGAAAATATAAGTCTCTCATCACATCCCAAAATTGCTCGTCTTCCTCATCCTAAACTAAATTCTCTGCAAAATAGTAAATCAATATCTTATAAGCGACACTTAAAGCACAACAAATAAATTGTCATGCCCCAGGGTCCATGAGCCCATTAGATGTAAGAATTGCCTCCAAACCCATCAAATGCACCCTAAAATTAGGCTATGATCAACTTGTCCAAAAAAAATATCCAATGGATGCATATGAGTTCTAGCCAAAGCTTATCTAGTACTCATTCTTTCAGTTTTTAGTCCACATGGAATGGGTTATTACAATAACTCCTCCTTCGGACCACTAGATCCCTGTCGCGGTGTGATACAAATCTAAGATCAGTCACCAAGTGTTGAGACTCTAGAGGTGGCTCCTGTGGGTTGAAGAGGTGCCTACCACATGTGTAGCATTTTATCCTGCAGGTTTAAGAGATAGCTCCCACACACATAGCACTTTGTCCCGCATAGCACTTAGCTCCCAATATTTCAGCTGGTGATTGGCTTTGATACCATTTGTCACACCTCGAGCCCACAAGCCTGATGAACACGAGAATTGCCTCCAAACCCACTTAGTACATCCTGAAATTGAGTTATGATCAGCTTGCCCAAAGGAATACCCAATAGATTCACATGAATTATTTAGCCAAAGTATATATAGTACTCACTCTTTCAACTTTTAGTCCATGTAGGATAAGTATATATTTTGAGAAAAATATAGTCAGAAGCCAACTTCATTGGTAGGGGATACCCAAGTCTCATAGCAGTATTTAATTGTTATTTCTCTAGGCCGCGTTTGATATAGCCTATTAGATATCATTAACTCTTTCAATCTCTATCAATACCATGTTTGATATATGAAATTATAATGACGGGTAGAGCCGAGATTGGCCCAGTCCTCACTATTAATCTAGTTAGCGCTAATTGTCATCTCTAGGTTGGGGCAAATATACTAATCTTATCATGTGAATTAAAATAAAAAATGATGGAGTCATCTATCGTTCAAAATTTAAATGATGTACATAATTGAGGGCGAACACAAAATTTGACAAAATAGGATTGAATAATTTTTTTTTCTTTAAAATACTGCCTGTGCCGAGGGGGTTGGCATGGACCCCTACCATGTATATTAATATCAAAATATTGGTACATTTTACATGATTTACATTTGAAAAGTTGTAAACAAGGAGTACTACTCCCTTACAGATTTTCCTACTTTGAAAGCAAGAAATAGTGGAGTACGTACTCCCTTTACATCGATCCTGCTCTAGAAAATCCGAAATCCGTAAATGGGGAGTACTTATGGTTACTATAATCCATTGAATCAAACAAAGGTAAAAGATTATAGTTGCTATAGTCTCAACCTTATTCTCTATATTAATTCATTATTTTTATTTTGACAGAAGTGTGAGTTTCCGTATACATCTTACTCTAGCAACACTTATTTCATAAATATATATATATTTGTTAATATATTAAAGTTTGGAGCATTATTATGGTTGTCGACTTTTTGAATGATCATTTTATACTCCTAAGTTTTGAGGCTGTACCAGATGTCTTAAGAAAATTTGAGGCCTAGGGTGAAATATGAAAATAAGGCCTTAACATAGATACTAAAAAGTTAAATTTTTAGTATGCACATCTTTATAGTAAGCATTGTGTATTTTATAGACAAAAGGGAAATCCCATACAAAATATTACTATCTAATTGTATTTTCCACATTTTTAGGATAATTATACTTTTATAATAAATTTTTTCTAATATTTCCTGTCTGATTGATAGCATAACTAACTCATTCAATTTTTCTTGAGACATTATTGAGCTTAGTTAAGATTCTATTGGTTTCAACTTTGAATGGTAGAGTGACTAGGGATCTTACTATTTGAGAACAAAAGTGTTTTTTTTTTTTTTCTTATCTTTTTTCCTTTTTGGTTGTTTAAAAAGAAGAGAAAATAAACCTCACAATAAATAATAAATAAAAATAAAAAAATAAGAAATAAAACCTTGATTCATAATGAAAGAGAATTAAACTTAAAGTTATTTGGTTATCAATATTAAAATGTTATTTAGTGATTAGTGTTGAAAAAAAATTATTTAGTGATAAGTATTGGGAAAGAATTAAGGAAGTAGATATGTATAGTTTTGATGAATTGCAATAATCTAAAAAGATAGAAAAGATAGGAGAATCAAAAGTAACAATATTTAAATTTATATTTTTTATGATTAATTATAACCAATTAATTAATTATTGTAACTTTAAATAATTCATAAACTAAAGGCTATGTACTTTTTCTTAGGTCTAATTTTTTTAAGAATTGTGCGGACTCGTATTCCATTCTAGTTTGAAAATTTCATTTCCAGTATGCTGTTAATCTTATAAATGTGATTATTTCCGTAAGCAACATATTTCCAAATTTAAACCTTGCAGACCCCTGGAATTTGCTTCAAGTTGTTGTCACTTAATATGTCTTGAGTTTTTCAGTTTTATGCTCAACCTGCAAGATGTTCATTATTCAGAAACTTGAATATGGATTATTCTTATAATACTATGCTCATAAAACTATTCTTTTCCAGTGATGAATTTGTGCAATCCAATCTTGAAATTGGCACTGCAATTTTTAACCATTCTACTGATTCAGAAACTGGAACAACTGCAATGAACAATCTAAATGAGTCCAATCCCAAGCCTTTCGAGAAAGCTGAGAATTCCCGGCATCCAATCTTTGATGATGGTCTTGTCGACAAGTTGGTTAAATTTTGATGAAAACACAGGAAAATAGCGCTTCAAGAAGGCAGCTGAGAATGGTAATAGATTTGTTAATGCTGAATTGAACATTTGTTATAAATGCTTCATTTTTGTTAATGTTAAAATGCCGAAATATAGAGGCTCTCTCTTTCACTACCAAGTGACTTTGTGTTATGAGATTGACAACACGTTAGAAAAAGTTCCAACTATCAACATCATGACTTAGTGGCTGGTGCTCTCCAGTCTTGTTCGTCTGTTCGTTTTTCCACAAAAACCTTGACTTAGAGTCTAGTTTCCTAAAGAAACTTAAATGCTACAGGACCCGCCATGTGGCTACCCAGAATGCCCGCGGAGTTGAATCATTTCTTGGGCAGTGAGAAGTCACTGTTTTTTGAGCAGTTGAAAAGGGCTCAAGATAAAATCAATGTTAGGTTTTCCAGTGACTTCTGTGCTAGAAAAAATATGACAGAATCTGAAAAAGATACGTTCCTTAAAGTGATTATTGCTATCGGGTTAAATAACAATTCACTTTTACAATGCAACAATATCATTGTGAAATCTACATATATCAATTTTGAATATTCTTAAGTATATGAGAATTTTAAGAAAAATCAGAGGAAGCTATATTTTTTGTATGTAAAAACTTGGCAGAATTCACTTTTTTATATAAAACAAAAGGCACCCTTTATGAAGCACTGCAATGTTTCAAAATATGATTGTTACTAGAAAATTTGTGTTTTTCGTCCAAATAATGCAACGTTTAATCAATCCCGTAAATCACAACCTTCCAAAAACAATGAAGTTTTCTGTCAAAGAGCAATGTGCCTTTTAATTTAAATATTTCCCACACCAATTGAAATGTCACAAACTAAAAGTAAGATGGATTGAGACAAAAATTGGCAATTATGTAACTGTCTCTGTTATTGCGAACGCTACGGCATTTATTTAAGAAGGCATGACTATATAGCATAGGGTCAAGTCAAGTGGGGTACAATAGTGCTGAATTCGTCCAAGTTGAACTGGGAATATATTGGTAGGAATGTTCCTATAAATATGGAACCTATGCATCACCACTTTCTCAAGATTTAAAGGGAATTCCAGAAAGCTATATCCTTTGAAACTATATTTTATATTTTTCACCTTGAGTTCTTTTTATATCCTGGATCATTGATACTCGAAAAAAAAATGATCAATTACAAAGGATTAATTATTATGTTACTGCTATTGTTGTTTGTTTTTGTTTCAGATTGCCTGCAGTATGATTTTGTATTTGGTAGAGAAGAATTGAGGTGCATACCAAAGGAGAGAGAAGCTCTTCTCGGGGTCAAGGAAGGCCTTATAGATGACGATGGCGTTCTCTCGTCGTGGGGAAGTGAAGATGACAAGAAGGAATGCTGCCAATGGAATGGTGTAACGTGTAGCAATGAGACAGGTCATGTAATTGGTCTCCAACTTAATGGATTGAGAGGTAAGATTAGTAGTGCCCTGCTTGAGTTGAAATGTTTGAATGATTTGGACCTGAGTTGGAATGATTTTGGACATGATGAAATTCCAGAATTCATTGGTTCCTTGAAGAATTTACAACACCTGGGTTTTAAGTTCTGTAATTTCTCTGGGGTTGTTCCTCATCAGCTGGGGAATCTTACCAACCTTAGGACACTTAATCTCGGGGGTAATGAACTCACATTCGCAAACCTCAACTGGCTTTCTCATCTCTCTTTACTTTCCCTTCTTGATTTGAGCCATTCCAACTTGATTGGTATTAATTTGCTACAAGAGATATTGAAGCTTCCTTCTCTGACCGAATTGTACTTGAGTTTTTGTCGGATTCCCACATATTTCTTTGTTAAATCTCCTTCTACATCTCTTTCTATTCTTGATCTATCTTGGAATGGGCTCAATTCTTCTGCATATCGTTGGTTGTTCAACATAAGCACAAGTCTTAGTAGCATAGACCTATCTCATAATGACTTACTTAGCACCATTCCTGATGATGGCTTTCAAAGATTTACTTTTCTTGAGTATCTTGATCTGTCATGGAATTGGCTGACAGGTGGGATTCCAAAATCCTTGGGGAATTTAAGTCATTTGCAAACATTAAGTCTATCATGCAATAGCTTATCAGAACCCCTCCCCAATTTATTTTACAAGTTATCTGTGGGCTTAAAGGATTCATTAGAGATTTTGCAGTTGGATAGAAATAAAATTTATGGATCATTACCTGATTTTACCCAATTTTCATCCTTAAGGATGTTGGATTTATATGAAAATCAATTGAATGGGACTTTTCCAAACAGCTTTGGACAGCTGTCTAGGCTTGAACATTTGGATTTGTCTGCCAATCAAATCACAGGATCAGTACCAGACTTGAGAGCACTTGTTTCGTTGAAAGAATTATATCTCTCATGCAATAAACTTGCATCGCTACCTGCAAGTCTTGGGCAACTCTCCATGCTTGAGATTTTGTATGTTTCTTTCAATTCCTTACAAGGAACAATCTATGATGCTCACCTCTCGAAACTCCAAAACTTGAAAGACCTAGATTTGTCCTTCAATTCATTGGTCTTGAATTTCGCTGCCGATTGGATTCCTCCTTTTCAGTTGGATTCTATAAGATTAGCATCTTGCAACATGGGCACTCAATTCCCCGCATGGCTTCGAACTCAGACTACTTTTATTTTGCTTGATCTCTCTTATGCTGGTATATCAGATGAAGCGCCTAAATGGTTGTGGGATTTGTCTCCAAAAATATCTTATTTAAACCTCTCTCATAACCAGATTAGTGGTAGGATTCCTGATTTGTCATCAAACTTTGTTGGTTCTCCTATAATAGATATTAGTTTTAATAATTTCTCAGGTTATTTGCCATTGTTTTCTCCCAATTCCCAGATATTGCAACTCTCGAACAATAAGTTTATGGGATCAATTTCATCAATATGCACAAATGCTCCCTATCATTGGCTGGGCGTACTTGACCTCTCAAATAATCAGTTTTCTGGAGGGTTTCCCAATTGTTGGGAGAACATGACAAGCTTAAAGATTCTCAATTTTGCTAGCAATAAATTTTACGGCAATGTGCCACATAGTTTAGGCTCTCTAAGTCAGCTCAATACACTGCACATGCGTAATAATAATTTCTCCGGGAAGTTGCCTTCCGCTTTGAAGAATTGCCAATATTTGAGAATGATTGACATTGGAGGAAACAAGCTATCAGGAAACATCCCATCATGGATAGGAACACACCTTGAAATTTTGCAAGTTCTTAGCCTTCGGCACAATAATTTCTATGGAAGCATCCCTCCAGAAATCTGCTATCTCACTGAGATTCAAATCTTGGACTTCTCTAAGAACTCTTTGTCTGGAAGAATTCCTCCATGCTTCAACAATTTCACTTCTTTGGTTCAGAAGAATAGAACAACTAGAAGTACAATTGCCGTGTTTGGAATTCATGCTTATAATCCTTATTATCCTATTGAGTTCATTGATTATGCATTGGTACAATGGAAAAGACAGGAATCAGAATATAGAAAAATATTGGGACTTCTTAGACTTATTGATCTTTCGAGCAATAGATTAGTTGGAAACATCCCTCAAGAGTTCTCCAAGATGAGAGCAATAATTTCTTTGAACCTATCAAGAAATTATTTGAGTGGAGGCATAATTTCTGACATTGGTCAGATGGAGATGCTAGAATGTCTTGATTTGTCAAGAAACCAGTTCTCTGGTGAGATTCCCATTGGCCTAGCAGAATTGCATTTTTTAGCTGTTCTGGACTTGTCAAACAACAATTTATCGGGTAAAATTCCAGAAAGTGCTCAACTGCAAGGCTTTAATGTGTCTGCGTATGCTGGGAATAGTGAACTTTGCGGCCACCCTCTAACGAGATGCCCTGGAGATGGTCCTAATCCACCAATAACTGATACCGCAAAGCAAGAGAATGCTGATGAGGAAGATGATGGTTTTATAACCCATGAGTTTTATATGTCTGTGGTCTTGGGTTTCATCGTTGGATTTTGGGGAGTTGTTGGTACTTTGGTACTCAAGAACTCATGGAGAAATCGCTACTTTAATTTCTTTAACAGGATTGGAGATTGGTTCTATGTGACAACAAATATTTATGCGGCGAGACTCAGAGGCAGCTCAAGGACCAATGTGAGTGTATATAATTTTATTTTAGCATGGGAAGGTGGATTTTTTTTTTCTTTTTTCTTTTTTTTTTTTTTGCATCATTTGAATTCATATAAGAACTAACTTGTTAATTATTTGGTTTTTTCTTGTTTAACAATATTTTGAATGTCCAAATTGGAAGGACATTTGTCACTTATATTATTTTGTCTTGGTGAGAAATCTGTTCTCTCTTATGCCCGCAAATCTAAAACTCTTAGTTATTCTATTTATAATTTGGTGGCAGGCACATAATTGAGGATGTTTTCTTATGGTGATCCAAGAGTAGAAAGAATCTGTTCAGCATTTCAAATTCAAGAGTTATTTCATCTACAAACAGGAGTACAATGCTCAGCAATATAAAGTTCTCTTTTCTGTTTAAAATCATCATTACTATTTTCAAATCTCTCTTTCCTCAAGTCATTCATGCAAAGAATAAGATTATGTAATATAATTATAGCATAAATCAAGCATTATCTCTCAAATATTACAAAACCCAAATATAGTTTGCGCTCTTTTTCCAATTTTCACATAACTCATTTTGCGCACATTAGTTTTGTTACTGACATGTGAAGGCATATAAACATATATGTGAGCTCAGTGAGACCATCATCATAATATTAGCGCAACCTTGATAGAATGATCAGCCAACCCTGTCAAGAAGATGGGCAATGTTGGATGGCAACTACTGTTGTGATCGATCCACCATGAGAAAGTTCTCATGACGCTCGTCTGACCACGAACCTGTCCATAATAAAAGTAAGAAAAACAACAGGATTAACTAATACAACACTGGTATATATATGATGTCATATGAGCTTCTGAATGAAGGTAAAAGGCTGGTTTTTCGTCTTTGAGAAGATAATTTCACATACAAACTATGGCCCAAATATCCATCTTTACGTTGTGGAAGTATAAACAGGCATCACATAATTCGAATTCCAAATCAAGAAAAATAAAATTCTCATAGCAAAGAGTCTGTCCGCGTATGCAAGCTTGTGTGCAAGTAGTTCCTGACGTTAAACCCGCAGAAGATAGATATGACTATGCCGCACAACAGCTAGCTTCATACCTGCCACAATTTCTTGACCATAGATTTTTCCCTTGATTGTCCAAGCTCCATTCGAAAATCTGGGCACTCGGAATTACAGGTTAGATTCCCAAATCCAGTACGTTACAAAATACACACATTGCTCTAAGGCAACTATATGTTAAATACATCTAAAATTCATGATGAACTAGTTTCAAATGATGAAAGCTAACTACGCAAATGCATCATTTATGGAATTGCAAAGGATAACCAAGAGTCGTCAAAGACACTTGCATTTCCATCGGTTCCCAAGCTAAAAATACTGGTCTCATCCGGTTCAAAACGAATCGTGCTAATTGCAGAATCTTGAGCAGGCCATCCAGTAACTTGCTGGCCAGAAGACATGTCTTTAATTCCCCAGATACGGTGTATGTATTTTCTATTTGCTATTTGCTATTAATATTTATGCCACAAAAAGTCATGATTAAAAAAGAAACAGCATAATTCTGTAGAAGACAAAAAAGTTTATGAAATGCTAATCTTGGAATTGGAGACCGAGATAATTCTGACAAAACTTAAGCTTGGAAGGTTTAGCATGCTTGAAGATTTCATCATGGTACGGATCATAGCCTGAGGAACAGCCGTCAAAGCAAGCCGTATAATGATGGTGCGCAAAGCATATAACAAAACCAATAGTCTGCCTGAAATCATTTTTGGATTCTTTATCCTGAATCTTGAGTTCTACAAGATTTAACTAACTGGTTTTGTGAGAGGTCTGTGCATCTTCTTCAAAGGGTGTGATGAGTTACAATATAAACCTGACTGTGCCATCAATTGAAGCACTAGCAATATTGTCTTCACATGCAGAAAATAGGCAAAGGTTGGCCCAAGAACGAATCCTGGAAAAGAAGGATATGATGAACGTAAGTTTCGGAAAAAGATGGAAAAGAAATAAAGCTCAAAGACAAAGAAAAATTGCATAAAGAGGTGAAAATTTTAACTAGAAAAGAAGCATGAAACCTAAGTTTGATCTCTTTCAAAAGAATTCACCTAGAGTATTGCTTTCACTACCGGAAAATTTTCTTCACCCTGCAAATCACAGCCACTTCTGTCATGGGAAAATTTATATGACATCCGCATGGAGTTTGAAACCAGAGAGAATATCTTTATCTAAGCAACTATGTAAAATTCATAGCCTGCTTCATACCAGCCCATTCAAAAAATGGTTTCTTGGCATAAAGTGTTGTGGCTTCAGTAGCTTATCTTATCAACTAGGACAAAAATCCATAATACTCTGTTAACCTGCTCCATCTGGGTAAAAGAACCAGAAACTCTAGCAGCAGCTTACCAACTACAGGGTTATCTACAAAAACTTGAGTATCAGTGCTTCTACTCTCGCCAGCATGGTTATTAATATTAGCTCTTGCAACAGAAGACTCCACAACTTGAGCATTGTCCTTAATCTGAAATCGCTCTCTTTCTTCCAGCTGTGGGGTAGAGTGATTATATCATTTAGTTTAATCAATTCATTCGTTGAAAACTGTCACAAATATTAAATTATTTGGATCCTCAATTGTGACACTCATCTCAACTCAAGTGAACATTGTCCGGATTATCAATAATCAATTTTTTCTATACTTGCAGAAATCCATTTTATAAACAGAGAGAATTAGGTCTAAAATCTTGTTGACTTGAAAGCCTGGAGAGTGTTGGTGAATACTCTGAACAGGAAAAATTCCCTCTCATGAGTTCCTCTGTGAATTTCATCTTCTCCATTCTTTTTTCTCTAAGCTCCCGACTTAGAAAATTCAAATGGTAATTAATTAAATTTGTCGCATAAGTGAAGTTGATCTCGAAATCAACCTTGGATCACTCACTATGATGCTAATACTAATTATTGATTTCAGCTGATATTTCTTCAGAAGGTGTAGATATATGAATCTAATGATGAAACATTGTTATATCTCTGAGAAACCGGTAACGTCAAATTACAGCACTCCTTGCAGTGTAAAGGGTGCATCTACGATATTATATTTACTGCCCGTATAAATTTTTCTCTATGTATTTTCAGTGACCATTCATCTTCTTTTGCAGCACTAGTTCTTGATATCCATGTCTTTATATTACTACTTCATACGTTTGTTGATCACCGTCCCTGCAAAGCATGTTTTGCAGTACCATTTCGAACATATAGAAAGGATGCTCTCCATGTTGTTCACTTTTGGTGATGAAGATTTACAATTAGTATTTTTTTTTATTTTTTTATTTTAAACTTGATTGTTCCATTAGAAATCATTTGCTCCAACAAGAAGTTCTACACTGCGTGCTAGCACCAATTAGGAATTGAGAACGAGTTATATATTACCATTAGAGGCTTGTAATTTTTTTTTTTTTTCAAAATGTGTATATATATATATATATATTTACAGCTAATGGCTATCTTGAAGGGTCTGTCTCAAGTTTAGACTTGGATGAGAAATGCATTGATGTGAATGAAAATTTAAACTTAGTGGAAAATGAATGAATACTCAAATTCTTTTTCCCTATATATTTCTCAAGTTCTTTCCCAAGTTTTTCAGTTTTCTGTTCAACCTACAAAATGTTCATTATTTTGAAACTTGAATGTGGATTACTTCATGTTTCACTGCAAACTTTTGTCCTATAAATTCCCACTGTGCTTACAATAGTACTCTTCTTTTCCAGGGACAAATTTCTGCAATCCATTCAAATGAGTGTTGTTGAAAATGATACTATAATTAATATTAATCACGCTACAAAAAAATATAATATTAGTGACAAAATAATAAATGACAACGTAAAAGTTGTTGCTAATAATATGTAATAAGTGACAATAACTTTTATCTTGTCATTAGTAATAAATTTTAAGTGACAATAACTTTTATCTTGTCACAATATGACTCAGTAGCGACAAATTGATGTTTTAAGTTGTCACAATTAACAATTAGTGACACCTCTATAGTGACAACTTAGTGACAATAAAAATTGTCATTATAATTTATGACAAAATTTTCATTGTTTCCATAGGTGTGTCAAGTATTGTCTATAGTAACAACTTAAATATTATTCTTATTACTATTTAGTTTGTAAGAATCATTAAAGTGACAAAACTACATCTTTTGTCACTTAATATACATAATTAGTGATAACTTTTCTATTGTCACTTACTCTTTTGTCACTAATTTTTCTTTTTCTTGTAGTGCCATTCTACCTACTCAGAACCAAAAACTGGAAAAAAGACCTTCACTTATTCAAAGTCTAGTCTGCTAAGAGCCTTCTATCCCACTGGGTCCGGTGAGGCTGCCGCCCAGAATGCATACACAGAGGAATAATTTTCTGAAGCAATGAATCAATTAACTCATTACCAAAGTTCTTAATTTATACTAATCGTTACAGGACATTTAATACCATTTCTAGATTAATAAATTGAACCCTATCTAGCACATTTCAATAGATAATTCAAAATAGAAAAGTCACTCGTGGTGATACAACTAGTTTTGGGACGAGAAGAATTAGGGAAATATAACCCTTCTCGAGGATGGATGGTAAGAGTAGGCAAAGATTTGATGGTTTTGATGGCTCTGGTAGTTACTGCAAATAAAGACGGGCAATTCTTCCCATGTAAATTCAATTTTTCTCATTTTTGTCATTGACCACATAAAGAAGATAATTTCATATATAAACTGCGGGGCCAAATATCCATCTTTATGTTGTGGAAGCATAAACAGGCATCAGATAAATGGAAATTAGAGTTGCCAAATGAAGAAAAAAAAATTCATGTCAAAGAGTCTATGCCACATAAAAGCTAGCTCCATACCTGCTAAAATTTCTTGACCGAATAATTTGGCCTTGACTGTGCAAGCTGCATTCAAAAATCTAAAATTGATGATAAAATAGTTAATTTCAAATGATAAAAGCTAACTAATCAAATTCAAAATTTATGCAACTGCAAAGGATAACCAAGAGTTGTCAAAGATACTTGCATTTCCATCAGTTCCCAAGCTAAAAATGCTGGTCTCATCGGGCCCAAAACGAATGGAGTTAATTGCAGAATCATGAGCACGCCATCCAGTAACTTGCTGGCCAGCAGACACGTCCTTCCCCAGTTAGGGTGTGTATGTATTTGCTATTTGGCAGAAATATTCATGCCATAACAAAACCATGAAAAAAAAAAAAAAAAAAAAAAAAAAGAGACAAAATAATACTGTAGAAGACGAGGAAAAGGATACCAAACATATGAATCATTCCATCAAGGGCAGTAGCTGCTAAAAGCTTTCCATTGTGATTGAAACTCAGCGAGGTTACTGCTGGTGGATCTTCACCAAGAGGAAGGACCGTCTTCAAAAAAGTAGAAAAGAAGTGAGGATTCGTGAAACTCTTTGTTTCAAAGGCACAGAGAATAGATCTAGATTCATATACATATTTATCAGACAGACAGCTATGTATCATAGCCTTCCATCCACATGTTCCATACCGCCAATGGAGCAAATCCCAAGTTATCAAAAGAGTCAGTACTTTGACTGTTAAGAAACTATCATAGAATCACATATCCATAGTGCAAAGGACAAAAAGAAGCTAGAAGGTGGAAAAGTACCCCGTGGATGCTGCTGCAGAAACAAAAATGGGCTCCACGGGGCTGCATTTCAGGTCCAAATTTCTGAATTGACAGAAACACAAAGCCAACAATGACATTGAAAGTGAGACTCGGGCTGCAAAAACATGCTTCTAGTGATGATTCGTAGAAAAGATAAAAGCAAAAAGGAAACGAGAATGGACAGCAGATGGGCATAGAAGAATATACAAATGAGAATGAAGAGCACCTGGGGTATGCTTCTGTTGAGATGAAATCACATACAACTCGCTTAGCATCTACATTCCATGCTCTAATGCCTCCATCGGAAGTGCCTATCAGTAGCTTTAGTCAAACAGGCAATCAATAAAGCATCATGAAGTATAAAAGCATTATATTTTTGTATTAATACAACATACATATCTAACTTTAATTTAGGATCTAAAACACTCGAAATAATTGCTATGTAGGGTATTTTTTCATAATACTTAAGAAAAGTCTTTTCCATTGCACAAATTACTTCACTTAAATGTTCATCATATCTATGATTATCAAATAATTAAGCAATTTCATATAGTGTATATAATAACAAGTTAGATGTTGGATAAAAATGATCGGATATAATTTTGATTTTATCATTAAATGTTTGAAGAAGTGGAGCAAGAACTTCCACAATATCCCAATCTACATCATGCAAAAATGGTTCACCATAATCATCAAACATTTCTTTATTACAAAATTCACCAATTATTTGACGATAAAGCATTGCCTCACTAAGCATTCTACATGTAGAGTTCCACCTATATTGAGTATCTAAGTAAGGAAATATTGTCCTATGGTCTTGACAAAATCTTTTATATTCTTGTATTCTAATTGATGAAGTCATAATATGTGTTAAAACACTTCTAATTTTACCTACCGAAAAATTCATTTTTTCTAAACCATCTTTGCAACAAAAATGAATAATATGACAAATTAAAAATATCTAACATGGAAAAAAAATACCATTTTTTAAATGTCTATTAATTTAACTAATTCCCTTACGGTAGATGTATTATTAGATGCATTATCAAAAAATATAGACATAACTTTATCCATTAATTTTCATCCCCTAAGTCAATCTCTAATTGTTTCATAAATATGAATACCAGTACGGGGATGATCAAGTTGTTGAAATTCAATTATTCTTTTTTGCATGCATCGATTATCATCAATCCAATGAGTCGTAACATATAAAGGATGCAAATTGCCTCTACCTAACAACATATCGAATGTAAAAGAAACTCTACATTTCAAATTATCAAAAATTTTAATTAAATTTAAAATTTCCACTAAATATTATTTATACCCATCATCATAGCAAGTGTTACGTGAAATGGGTTTACAAGCCAGTTGTAAATACATTTGATTATATCTAGTTACTAATTCATTTTTGGCATAAGTAAAAAGTAACTCATTTTGTACAACTAATCTAGATAAGCATATTCTTATATTTTCTTGACCTATATCTCCAACTTTGTAGCTCGCCTGATTCATTTTAATAAGTTGTGATTGACCCTGTATCCCCACACCCTCTTCATTTCAACCCGAATGATGAGTGTCTAAATGTCTTTTAATTGTACTCAGTCCACCTCCTTTTTTATTATATAAATTGCACGACAAATTTTATAATGCACCAAACCAGGTGGGCTAATAGCTATACATTTCCATACATTACTAGTGAATCTTCTGTTTTTATTCCCATGTGCATCATTATGTGTGTCACTATCATTGGGTGCTTGTGTTTCATCATCATCATGTAGGGGGTTTTCTTCATCTATTCTATTAGTAGTGCGATGACATTGTTCATGTGATTCAGTATTATGCAAAGATGCAGATGTTTGTGCAATAAAAGTATATGCTTCGTATTTAAATTACATTCCATATGATATTGTGTCGTAGAACTAGAAGAAGAGGGAGGGGTAATAGTAGGTCTTAGGGGCGGGTCTACAAATCGATGACTAGTACTCTGCCTCGCGGGTTGTGTGGAGGGACGAATTGAGAGGTCATTTAAAGGAGAATGTTGGTCAACCCTCAGAGGGGCCCCAAAGCGGCTACTAGTTTTTTTATTTTTAGAACTACTAGCAAGATTCAAAATTTTCTTCATTTTTATAATTAAATTATTAAAAAAGGATAGATGTTACCGTAAAAGACTTAATAATAATTAAAAAGTCACAATTTGATACACTACCATTCTCAGCTCCATGAAGTAGCAAATTAATAAACCTCTATTCAAAGCTCCACCAAATAAATTTAATAATATATACAAAATGAATAAAAGATATAATTTATTTCTTATTCTATAATTTCTCAATTTCTCTCTAATCTAATAATTTATAACTGCTATTTATAGCCATTTTTGATTTATTTAGAGAGAGAGAGAGAGAGAGAGAGAGAGAGAGAGAGGGAGGGAGGGAGGGAGAAGCAAATTGCTGCCAGCTACTAAATTGATCATTGGCCAATGGCCAACGATCAATTTATTGAAAGTTACTTGGAAAAATTTTCTTTGAGATCTCAATTACTTAAGTTTGATTGTTAAGACAATTGTTTAGAGCTTTCTTATATCGTGATGATTTGTTTTGAAATTTGTTTAATAAATAGTGGGAATTCAGCAAGTTCTATTGGATCTACAGCTTAGTGTCTCTGAGTCTTTGGGCTTAGGAGTACTGCTGTGTTATGTCTTCAATTTGGTGCATGATAGAAGTGGTATCAGAGTAATGGACTATGATTCTAGATATAAATAGGCACATAATATTTTTGGGTAAACAAGAGTAGTGTTTAGATTTAGGATCTTAAAAATAAATGAATAAATAAATAGATAGTTTGAGGATTTTGGATGATTTTGGGTCAGTTATTTTCCTGTAATATGATGGATAATTAGTTTGGGGTGTTTAGGTTAAATTATTTAGATTTGTGCAGAGGATTAGTAAGTTGATCATTCAATGCCCACGATTCCATGAGCCATTACCAAAAACCTGTTGCCCTTTCCTGCAAAATTGTCCCCAGCATCACAACACCTCCCCCCCCCCCCCCCAACAACAAAAAAATGGGGTATTCTTTTGTTTCACCTTGGATTATGATGTAATCAGACACCCAAGGCCTCGGCCTGAAAACCCCATATATGTATATATATATATATGTATACTTTTAGGAAACAATAAAATATTTTTGAATACTTGCACAAGATATAGTACTTTTTTGTCGAAATAAATAATAAAAATGATCTACGCTTTGAATAATCGAGAAACTGTAGGTAGGAACGAGTTTCGTAACTTTGCTATGGGGTTACAGAGCAAAAGATTTCTGAAACCACTTAACGGCGTTGTAGTTAAGATTTTTGAAGCCCTTAACTGCGCTATAGTTAAAATTTATGAAGCCACTTAATGGTATTGTAGTTAAGAATTCTAAAGCCCTTTGATGGCGTTGTAGTTAAGATCTTGGCCAAGATAACTGATTAGAATCTTGAAAGTTCATGAGCATGGTGAATTAATGAATTGAAAAATTCTGATAAGTTAGGTAACTTCTGTTCTGAAATACTCCGAAGTATGTCCTGAAATTCTAATAAGATATTTCTTGAATTTTTGCACACTAATTGTTATATTTTTGAAAACGAATACTTTTACATTAATTGTTATATTTTTGCAAAGTGAATATTTTTGTTTTCAATGATTTTTCATGATATTTATGCTTGCTCAAATCCAATAGAATGAGAAAGGAGATTTATTTACTGGGCAAAGTGTTGCTCATAAGATATCAATTCACCATTTTGCAGATAACTTAGTTCAACAAGGAAGATGAGCAGTTTTGGGAATTTGATAAGAGATTGGCACTTCATAATAGGTTATTTGAGGTTTAAGAATCCTAGTTAGCTATTGGGAAAAATTTTCTTTGAGATCTCAATTACTTAAGTTTGATCGTTAAGACAATTGTTTAGAGCTTTCCTTTATTGTGATGATTTGTTTTGAAATTTGTTTGATAAAATTAGTGGGAATCCAGCAAGCTCTATTAGATCTAAGGCTTAGTATCTCTGAGCCTTTGGGCTTCGAGGTACTGCCGTGTTATGTCATGAATTTGAGGCGTGACACTGATCTTCAAACAGGCAGGGGTACTACATAAGCTAAGGAAAAAATCAAATCCCACCTTGGTTCTATGAAAATATCAACAAGGGAATTGAGCCTTCCACCAGTGGCAAGTCATTAGCTAAAAAATATAAAATCTGAACCTCCATACACTTTGCCTTGTTCAGTTTCAAATTTCTAATTGCAAAGAAACGGTAGGAAAGTTGTCTTACTGTTGGGTGTAAATATTTGATTTGAGAGAGATTGTTAAATTGGAGGAAGAAATTTGATATAACATTGCAATATTACAATATTTTACAAAGTTCATGCAATAAAACTTTGGAAATATATTTTTGCTGTAGTTTCTACTCTAATATTTTCCTCTCAATACACAAACAAACATCTCTCTTTTCTGTTCCATTCTACAAGTACATACTGCACACATATAGATAGACACTATATTTTTCTACACATTTCTATATCCTTCTCTTGGTAAAAGAAGCAAAATTATACTTTTCTTCTCTAACTTTGCAACTTCACCTCTTTTAACTTTTCTTGAATCTTCATTTTCCTTTTCCTTTTCCTTTTTCTTTTTCTTTTTTAATTTTGAATTACAAATTGCTTTTCTAACACTCCCTCTCAATTTGTAATTCAAACTTTTTTGCGAAGCTTCATCATACGCCTGCAGTTCAGATGTAAAATATGCTACATCACATGATTCACAAATTTCCCATAGGCTTCGTAACTTTTTAATTAGGCTTTCAAATTTTGCATATAATCCACCAAATAAATTTGATGAGCTGGAACCTGGACTGGAGCTTGAATCTTCACTTCCACTAGTGCTTGGTTGGTCATCTTGTTTTGAAGTACCAACTGGGTTAGGCAAATAGATAATCTTCGTTTTCACATTGTCATTTTCTTCCCAATTTCATGCCTTTTTTCATCAAAGATAACATCACGGGAGATAATGAGTTTGTTTGTCTTTGAATCGAATAGCCAATATCCCTTGGATTTGTCACTATAATCGATAAAGATAAGTTTTTCTCCTTTATCATCAAACGTCTCTCTTTGCTGAGAAGGAACGTGTGAGTAAGCAATACATCCAAAGACTTTGAGATGATTTACTTGTGGCTTTCTTCGATGCCATGCTTCATACGGAGTCTTGTTTGGAACTGTTTTAGCTAGCTATCGGTTCAAAATATAGACAGTTATATTTACTGCTTCTCCCTCCTTTGCCAGATATCATGCTTCGTGCCATTTCAACAATTGTGCGATTCTTTCACTTAGCAACTCCATTTTGTTGAGGACTATACCGAACTGTTAATTGTTGGTGGATTTCTTTCTCTTTGCAATAGTTCAAGAAGGATTCTCCAATAAATTCATCTCCTCAATCTATTATAAGAGTTTCTATTTTTCTGCCGCTTTAATCCTAAACATGTGCTTTAAATTCCAGAAATTTAGGAAATGCATCTGCCTTCTACTTTAAAATATAGACACACATCATTATAGAGTAGTCATCAATAAATAAAAGGAAGTACCTATTATTGTTCAGAGATGGGGTCTGTGTTGGTCCACACATATTAGCATATGCCAATTCAAGAGGAGCTTTAGCTCTTTATGATATCTTTCAAAATGGTAGATGATGCATTTTTCCAAAGATGCATCCTTCACAGGTCTTATCTCGATCTAGAATATTTGGAAGGCCAACTACCATATTTTTCTTTTTCAATAAGTTAAGCCTTTATAGCTCAAGTGCCCATAGAGTAGATGCGAAAGGTTGCAATCTTCATCTGTTGAACTTTGAAGCACCACTTTCTCATTCAAAGGCAAATTAAGAGGAAAAACTTTATTGAAACTCATCTTAATTTTAGCCTTCATGAGATTATTTTGCTTGTTAATAATGACACAATTGTCATTATTGAACTCCACTTTGTAACCTTTCTCCAACAACTAACCAACACTTAACAAATTTTGTGCTAAATTGGGAATATAAAAAATATCCTTAATGATATTAATTTTACCTTATTTCGTTCAGACCTCAATTGCTCCTTTTCCCATAATTTTGCGGGTTTTCCATCTTCCAATATCACTTTTGATGAATAAGACTCATCGAGGTTCACGAATATTTTCTTATTTTCGCACATGTGATTGTTGCATCCACTATCTACATACCAAATAGTCTCAAATTGTTGTTAAGAATTCTGAAAAGAATAAAATACATGATCAACTTCCGTGAAGTTGGCTCTTTTTTATTCTCCATCATCTTTATACCAACAATTTCTATGGGAATGATCTACATTTCTGCATTTCTTGCATTTGTAGGGCCAATCTTTGGTGTCATGATCACTTTTTCTGCAAATTCAATAATAAAAAATTGAATTTTGACTAGAATTTCTCTGATCAAAATTAGTCCTTCCTCATCCTTGATTTTTAGGGTTTTTCTTTATGTTGAACCTTTTTGCTTGAGGTCATTTTTCTGCTTTTTTTTTTTTTTTTTTTTTGTTGCTATGAAATATTGGCCTCTACCTTAAGGGCTTGTTCCAAGCTTTGGTTTGAAAAGCCGCTCATCCTTTTTTCATTGGCTTCTAGTGATTCCATGAGTTCATCCAAAGATAATTTTGGCAAATCTTTGGATTCTTCAATCACGACGACTATATGCTCGAACCTTGCTGGTAAACTTTGTAGCACTTTTTCTATGATTTTTTGATCCTCAATAGTATCACCATATCTTTTAATTTGATTTACTATGGTAGAAACTCTAGAAAAGAATTTTTGCACATTTTTGGTCTCTTTCATCGCTAGGTTATCAAAATCCACCACAAATTTTGTAACTTTATGGAGATAACCTTTTCATATCCTCCAAATTGATTTTTCAAAATTTGTCGTGCATCTTTTGATGTTTTTACTCCCATAATGTGCAGAAGGATAGATCTACTTACCCCCTGGTGCATAAAGGACAATGCTCTTGCATCTGTGGTCTTGTTCTCTTTATGCTCTTTTTTCTTTGCTGATGTTAATGTTGCTTCTTCCTTTGGCGTACATGTTTCATACCCCTCTTCAACAATATCCTAAAGTTCATTGGACACGGACGAAGTCCTTATTAGAACACTCCGTAATTCATAATCTGGTCCAACAAAGATTGGACACCTTGTTGGGAATATGTGAAAACAAGCTTGTTGCTGTTGCTTGAAGCCATTTTTTTGTATGAAAGGGTTTATTAGGTCAAGGGGTGGCTCCGATTCCAAAAATATGTTTGGTGTAAATATATGATTTGAGAGAGATTGATAAATTAGAGGAAGAAATTTGATATAAATCTGCAATATTACAATGTTTTTACAAAGTTCATACAATAAAACTTTGAAAATATATTTTTGCCCTAGGTTTCTACTCTAACATTTTCCTCTCAATACACACACATACATCTCTCTCTTCAATTCTATTCTACAAGTACATACTACACATATATATATAGACACCATATTTTTCTACACATTTCTATATCCTTCTCTTGGTAAAAGAAGCAAAATTGTATTTTTCTTCTCTAACCTTATCTCTTGATATGGGAAATGGAATCAAACTTTGCAACTTCACCTCCTTTGACTTTTCTTGAATCTTCCTTTGACTTCTTGACCATTCTTGAATCTTCATTTTCCTTTTTCTTTTTTAATTTTGAATTACAAATTGCTTTTCTAACACTAACAACATAGGGACAATTTTGTATCCTCAATAAACTAAAATGTTACAAAAGATTTGCCATATACAAATCTTCATTCTAATTAATTCATTCCAATGGTGACACTCATCTCAACTCAAAAAGGTATTGGTGGCACTCCTTCAGTCCCAGCCACACTTAACACAAACACAAGACATAAGCAAATATGATAAGGTGATATTCAGTCTCCTAAATTACATTTCTTCATTTTTCAATTCATCTTCTATGTAAATGATAAAGTACAGGGATGTACTATCATCTCTATGTATTAGAGAAACAGATGGAGAAGAAACCCTCACGAAAATCGAAAAATCTCTACAAAATCCTTGCACCATAACAATAACTAGACAAATTAGTTATGTTTGATTCCATAGACAAATTTCCATGGAATCTGCATCTAACAGAAAGTGTTGCAAATAGGGAATCCTTTTCTTTTTATTTTTTAAAAATTTTGCAGGGGTTATGTAGCATTAGCATTTTTCAGTTATCATTCACCTTGTTTTGCGGCACTAGCTCTTGATATCCATGTCCTTTATGTTTTTTATTTCATATGTTTGTTGATCGGCATCCCTGCAAAGCCCGAATTGCTGTACCATTTCCAACATATATGAAGGATGCATCAGATAAATATAATGGAATATTTTTGTGAACTAAATATCATGGAGAAATTCTTCTAAAATTTTTGACTGCACATATGTCAGGTAAAATGTATAAGCTGAAAAAAATGTCCCATTCTTGTTTAAACCCAAGCTAAAAACCATCAATTTGGAAACAATTTTGTACTCTGATACCATGTTGCTCCCTTTTGGTGATGGAGATTCACAATTAGTATTTATTTTTTCTATTCTAAAACTTGAATATCTTAAATTTGTGTCGCGCCTCCTATTTGGAACATGACATGGTGATGCTTCCAAGCCTAAAAGACTCAAAAACAACAAGTCTCAAAATTCAGAACACATAATAAAATTCATAAACTCAAATACTTTTCTTTGTTAAACCTAACTATCAGATATATATATATATTTAATATACTAAAGTTTGGAACATTATTATGGTTGTCGACTTTGTGAATGATCATTTTATACTCCAAAGTCTTGAGGTCATACCAGGGATGTTTTAAGAAAATTTGATGTCTAAGGGGAAATATGAAAATAGGGCCTTTAATATAGTTAAAAAAAATTAAAATTTTAGTATACACATCTTTATAGTAAGCATTGTGTGGTTTTATAGACAAAAAAAAGAGATCTCATATAAAATATTACTATCTAATTGTATTTTCTGGATTTTTAGGATACAAAATTATTAATTATACTTTTATAATCAATTTTTTTAAATATTTCCTGTCTAATTGATAGCTTGGCTAACTCATTCAATTTTTCTTGAGACACTATTGAGCTTAGGTAAGATTCTATTGGTTTCAACTTTGAACGGTAGAGCCACTAGCGATCTTACTATTTTAGAACACAATTTTATTTTATTTTTTTACCTTTTTTTCTTTTCATTTTTGGTTGTTAAAAAAGAAGAGAATTAAAGTTTTCTTTTCATTTTGTTTTTTACCATTTGGTTTTCTGACAATAAATAGTAAAATAAAAATAAAAAATTTAAGAAATAAAACCTTGATCTATAATGAAAGAGAATTAAAGTTAAAGTTCTTTGGTTATCAATATTAGAACGTTATTTAGTGATTAGTGTTGAAAAAACAAAAATTATTTAGTGATAACTGATAAGTGTTGGGAAAGAATAAAGGAAGTAGATATATATATGGTTTTGATAAGAGAAAATAGGAGAATCAAAAGTAACAATATTTAAATTTATATTTTTTATGATTAATTAAACCAATTAATTAATTATTGTAACTTAAATAATTCATAAACTAAAGGCTATATACTTTTTCTTAGGTCTAATTTTTTTAAGAATTGTGCGAACTTGTATTCCATTCTGGTTTGAAAAATTCTTTTCCAGTATGCTGTTAATCTTATAAATGTGATTATTTCCGTAAGCAACATTTTTCCAAATTTAAACCTTGCAGACACCTGGAATTATTTCAAGTTGTTGTCACTTAATATGTCTAGAGTTTTTCAGTTTTATGCTCAACCTGCAAGATGTTCATTATTCAGAAACTTGGATATGGATTATTCTTATAATACTATGCTCATAAAACTATTCTTTTTCAGTGATGAATTTGTGCAATCCAATCCTGAAATTGGCACTGCAGCTGTTAACCATTCTACTGATTCAGAAACTGGAACAACTGCAATGAACAATCTAAATGAGTCCAATCCCAAGCCTTTCGAGAAAGCTGAGAATTCCCAGCATCCAATCTTTGATGATGGTCTTGTCGACAAGTAGGTTAAATTTTGATGAAAACACAGGAAAATAGCGCTTCAAGAAGGCAGCTGAGAATGGTTATAGATTTGTTAATGCTTAATTGAACACTTGTTATAAATGCTGCATTTTTGTTAATGTTAAAATGCCGAAATATAGAGGCTCTCTCTTTTACTACCAAGTGACTTTGTGTTATGAGATTGACAACACGTTAGAAAAGGTTCCAATTATCAACATCTTGACTTTGTGGCTGGTACTCTCCAGTCTTGTTCGTCTGTTCATTTTTCCACAAAGACGTTGACTTAGAGTCTAGCCTCTTAAAGAAGCTTAAATGCTACAGGACCCGCCAGGAGGCTATCCAAAATGTCCACGGAGTTGAAAAATAATTTCTTGGGCAGTGAGACGTCACTGTTTTTTGAGCAGTTGAAAAAGACTCAAGATAAGATCAATGTTAGGTTTTCCAATGACTTCTGTGCTAGAAAAAATATGGCAGAATCTGAAAAATATACGTTTCTTAAAGTGATTATTGCTATCGGGTCAAATGATAATTCACGTTTAGAATACAACAATATCATTTCGAAATCAACAGATATCAATTTTGAATATTTTTAAGTATATGAGAATTTTAAGAAAAATCCGAGGAAGCTATATTTTTTGTATGTAAAAACTTGGCAGAATTCACTTTTTTATCTAAAACAAAAGGCACCCTTTAGGTGGTGTGCTGTCGCTTATAAAATATAGAGACGAGGGGATTCTTTTCCAATATGGGATAAAACATACATACTACTTTCCCACATATACAAGCTATTATCAATATCAATATTTTGCACTCATTCTACACAAAAGTCTTTCCCACACCAATTGAAATATCACAAACTAAAAGCAAGATGGATTGAGACAACAAGATTGGCAATTGTGTAGCTGTCTATGCTATTGTGGACACTACAGCATTTATTTAAGAAGGCGTGACTATATGGCATAGAGTCAAGTCAAGTAGGGTACAATAGCGCTGAATTCGTCCAAGTTGAAGTCGGAATGTTCCTATAAATATGGAACCTACGCATCACCACTTTCTCAAGGTTTAAAGAGAATTCCAGACAGCTATACCTTTGAAACTATATTTTATATTTTTCACCTTGAGTTCTTTTTATATCCTAGATAATTGATACTCGAAAAAAGATGATCAATTACAAAGGATTAATTATTATGTTACTGCTATTGTTGTTTGTTTTTGTTTCAGATTGCCTGCAGTATGATTTTGTATTTGGTAGAGGAGAATTGAGGTGCATACCAAAGGAGAGAGAAGCTCTTCTCAGGGTCAAGGAAGGCCTTATAGATGACTATGGCATTCTCTCGTCATGGGGAAGTGAAGATGACAAGAAGGAATGCTGCCAATGGGATGGTGTAAAGTGTAGCAATGAGACAGGTCATGTAATTGGTCTCCAACTTAATCGATTGAGAGGTAAGATTAGTAGTGCCCTGCTTGAGTTGAAATGTTTGAATGATTTGGACCTGAGTTGGAATGATTTTGGACATGATGAAATTCCAGAATTCATTGGTTCCTTGAAGAATTTACAACACCTGGGTTTTAAGTTCTGTAATTTTTCTGGGGTTGTTCCTCATCAGCTGGGGAATCTTACCAACCTTAGGACGCTTAATCTCGGGGGTAACGAACTCACATTCGTAAACCTTGACTGGCTTTCTCATCTCTCTTTACTTTCCCTTCTTGATTTGAGTCATTCCTACTTGATTGGTACTAATTTGCTACAAGAGATATTGAAGCTTCCTTCTCTGACAGAATTGTACTTGAGTTTTTGTCGGATTCCCACATATTTCTTTGTTAAATCTCCTTCTACATCTCTTTCTATTCTTGATCTATCCTGGAATGGGCTGACCTCTTCTGCATATCGTTGGTTGTTCAACATAAGCACAAGTCTCCGTAGCATAGACCTGTCTCATAATGACTTACTTGGCACAATTCCTGATGATGGCTTTGAAAGATTTCCTTTTCTTGAGTGTCTTGATCTGTCATGGAATTGGCTGACAGGTGGGATTCCAAAATCCTTGGGGAATTTAAGTCATTTGCAAACAGTAAATCTATCACGCAATAGCTTATCAGAACCCCTCCCCAATTTATTTTACAAGTTATCTGTGGGAGCGAAGGATTCATTAGAGATTTTGCAGTTGGATAGAAATAAAATTTATGGATCATTGCCTGATTTTACCCAATTTTCATCCTTAAGGATTTTGAAGTTATATGAAAATCAATTGAATGGATCCTTTCCTGATAGCTTTGGACAGCTTTCTAGGCTTGAATATTTGGATTTGTCTGCCAATCATATCACAGGATCAGTACCAGACTTGAGAGCACTTGTTTCATTGAAAGAATTATATCTCATAGGCAATAAACTTGCATCGCTACCTGCAAGTCTTGGGCAACTCTCCATGCTTGAGGTTTTGTATGTTTCTTCCAATTCCTTACGAGGAACAATCTCTGATGCTCACCTCTCAAAACTACAAAACTTGAAAGACTTGGATTTGTCTTTCAATTCATTGGTCTTGAATTTCACTGCCGATTGGATTCCTCCTTTTCAGTTGGATGTTATAAGACTAGCATCTTGCAACATGGGCAATCTGTTCCCCGCATGGCTTAGAACTCAAACTAATTTTCTTGTGCTTGATCTCTCTTCTGCTGGTGTATCAGATGAAGCGCCTAAGTGGTTGTGGGATTTGTCTCCAAGAATATGTTCTTTAAACCTCTCCCATAACCAGATTAGTGGTAGGATTCCTGATTTGTCATCAACCTTCGTTGGTTCTCCTATAATAGATATTAGTTTTAATAATTTCTCAGGTTATCTACCATTGTTTTCTCCTAATTCCCAAACATTGCAACTCTCCAACAATAAGTTTCTAGGATCAATTTCATCAATATGCAAAAAAGCTCCCTATCATTGGTTGGGCATACTTGACCTCTCAAATAATCAGTTTTCTGGAGAGCTTCCCAACTGTTGGGAGAACATGACAAGCTTAAAGATTCTCAATTTGGCTAGCAATAAATTTTATGGCAATGTGCCACACAGTTTAGGCTCTCTTAGTAACCTTTGTACGTTGCATTTACGTGATAATAATTTCTCTGGGGAGTTGCCTTCTACTTTGAAGAATTGCCAGCATTTGAAAATGATTGACGTTGGAGGAAATAAGCTATCAGGAAACATCCCAGCCTGGATAGGAACACACCTTGAAAATTTGATAGTTCTCAGCCTTCGGCACAATTATTTCTATGGAAGCATCCCTCCAGAAATCTGCTATCTAACAGATATTCAAATCTTGGACCTCTCTAGGAACTCTCTATCCGAAAGAATTCCACCATGCTTCAACAATATCACTTCCCTGGTGCAAAACAATAAAACAACTGAAAGTACTATTAATTTACTTGGAATTCCTAGTGATAATCCTTATGATTTTGTTGAGATCATTGACCATGCATTGGTAAAATGGAAAGGACAGGAGTCTAAATATGAAAAAACACTAGGACTACTTAGACTCATTGATCTTTCGAGCAACAGGTTCGTTGGAAAGGTTCCGCATGAGTTCTCCGATATGAGAGCATTAATTTCTTTGAACCTGTCAAGAAATTATTTGAGTGGAGGCATAATTTCAGATATCGATCAAATGGAGATGCTAGAATGTCTTGATTTGTCAATAAACCAGTTTTCCGGTCAGATTCCCCTTGGCCTTGCAGAATTGTATTTTTTAGCTGTTTTGGACTTGTCAAACAACAATCTATCTGGTAAAATTCCAGAAGGTGCTCAACTGCAAGGATTTAATGCTTCTGTGTTTGCTGGGAATAGTGAACTTTGTGGCCGCCCTCTACCAAGATGTCCTGGAGATGGTCCTAATCCACCAATAACTGATACAGCAAAGCGAGAGAATGCTGATGAGGAAGATGATGGCTTTATAACCCATAAGTTTTACATGCCTGTGGTCTTGGGTTTCATTGTTGGATTTTGGGGAGTTATTGGTACTTTGGTATTCAAGGACTTGTGAAGAGATACCTATTTTAATTTCTTCAATAAGATTAGATATTGGTTGTACAAGACAACAAATATATATGCAACAGAATTAAGAGGCAGCTTAAAGACCAATGTGAGTATATCTAATTCAATTATTCGACATCCTTTTATTTTAGTTACAAGGGGATTTGTCTTTTTGCATCATTGAAATTCAAGGAAGGACTAAACTTTTCAATTATTTGATTTTTTCTTCTTAAACAGTAGTTTGAATGTCTAAATTGGAGGGACTTCTACCGCTTATATTGCTCTCTTGGTAAGAAATTTACTCCCTGTTGCATTTTCTAAGCTCAAAAGTCTTAGTTATTCTATTTATAATTTGATGGCAAGTATGCAATTAAGGATGTCCTCTTACAGCGCTCCATGAGTAGAAGGAATTTGTTCAACATTTCACAACTAAAAGTTGTTCCATCTGCCGATAAAAATGCAATGGAGGACGTCTTCTTCTAGCGCTCCATGAGTAGAAAGAATTTGTTCAGCATTTCATAGTTGAGAGTTGTTCCATCTAGCAATAAAAGTGCAATGCTCGGCCATATCATGTTCTCTGTTGTGTTTCAACATATCATTATTGTTATTGTTCTTGTTCTTTTCTCTTTCTTAAGCATGTAAAGCATTCAATCGTTCTTGCATAGTTATATAATAAGATTGTATAATTTAATACATACAAATAATAAGATTATATAATTTAATCATATCACAAATGAAGCACTAGTTATGTACTATCAATCCATTCATAGTTACAGAGTCTCAGCTCTTTTTAAATTTTTATTGGAACCACCTTTATAGATACTAAATTTGATACTGACATACATACAAAGGCATTTAAACATATTTGTGAACTAGTGCGCCTAAGTTGAACTCAAGCAGATTTTATTTTCACAAGATATATTGATAGCTAGCATAACGATCGTAAACAGAATTTTAATAGTTAGAAAGAATATCAAACAAAAGGCCAACAAATTAAATAGATTGCGTTGGTTTCCACAATTACGTTTTATGAATCAATTTTCAACATCATCTCCTTTCACAAAGATCTTTAAAAACTACATTATATTATGCAAAGGGTGGATTATACAAAATAGTTTGCATAGAATTACAACCCCATCCCACCACCTCCCAGACCACTGGATCCCCAAAAACAAAGCGGCCCTTGCCCTCTTCAACCACTCCCCCCCCCCCCCCCCCAACCACCACCACCAGCGCCCCCCCTCCCAAGAGAGAGAGAGAGAGAGAGAGAGAGGGAGGGAGAGAGAGAGAGGGAGGGAGAGAGAACTGAAATAAAATAAAAACAAGAGACCATCATTCTATTGATGTGACCTTGACAGAGTGATTAGCAAACCCTATCAAGAAGATGGGCAATGTTGGATGCCAATCTACTATTGTGATCGATCCACCATGAGAAAGAGTTCTCATTGCACTCATCTGACTGCAAACCTGTCCAAAATAAAGTAAGAAAAAAGAAAACAATCATTGTGAAAAACTAGCTTTTCATCTTTTCAATTGCTCAATCATTGAGAAAGATAAAGATGCTCATAAGAAAAGAAAATCAGGCAGTTTTGGTTACCTGGTCTATTGGTGCTGTTGTTGAACTAGATGTCAGTAGAAGTATCCTCCCTTCAGCATCTAAAGCCATTCCGTGTCTCTAATGAGATGAATTCTTAGGCTTGCAAAACCTAGATTACACAATCAATTAACTCAAGTTCTTAATATATACTAATCGTTACAGGACATTTAATACCATTTCTAGATTAATAAATTGAACCCTATCTAGCACATTTCAATAGATAATTCAAAATAGAAAGGTCGCTTGTGGTGATACAACTAGTTTTGGGACGAGAAGAATTAGGGAAATATAACACTTCTCAAGGATGGATGGTAAGAGTAGGCAAAGATTTGGTGGTTTTGATGGCTTCAGTAGTTACTGCAAATAAAGACGTGGCAATTCTTCCTATTTAAATTCAATTTTTCTCATTTTTGTCATTGACCACATAAAGAAGATAATTACATATATAAACTTCGGGGCCAAATATCCATCTTTATGCTGTGGAAGCATAAACAGGCATCAGATAAATGGAAATTAGAGTTGCCAAATGAAGAGAAAAAAAAATTCATGTCAAAGAGTCTATGCCACGTAACAGCCAGCTCCATACCTGCTACAATTTCTTGACCGAATAATTTGGCCTTGATTGTGCAAGCTGCATTCAAAAATCTAAAATTCATGATAAAATAGTTAATTTCAAATGATAAAAGCTAACTAATCAAATTCAAAATTTATGCAACTGCAAAGGATAACCAAGAGTTGTCAAAGACACTTGCATTTCCATCAGTTCCCAAGCTAAAAATGCTGGTCTCATCGGGCCCAAAACGAATGGAACTAATTGCAGAATCATGAGCAGGCCATCCAGTAACTTGCTGGCCAGCAGACACGTCTTTCCCCAGTTAAGGTGTATGTATTTGCTATTTGGCAGAAATATTCATGCCATGACAAAACCATGACAAAAAAAGAGACAAAATAATTCTGTAAAAGACAAGGAAAAGGATACCGAACATATGAATCATTCCATCAGTGGCAGTAGCTGCTAAAACCTTTCCATTGTGATTGAAACTCAGCGAGGTTACTGCTGGTGGATCTTCACCAAGAGGCAGGACCGTCTTCAAAAAAGTAGAAAAAAGTGAGTATTCGTGAAACTCTTTGTTTCAAAAGCACAGAGAACAGATCTAGATTCACATACATATTTATCAGACACAAAATTACGTACCCTGACCTTCCATCCTCATGTTCCTTACCGCCAATGGAGCAAATCCCAAGTTATCAAAAGTCTCAACACCTTGCCTGTTAAGAAACTATCATAGAATCATATATCCATGGTGCAAAGTGGAAAAAGAAGCTAGAAGGTGGAAAACTACCTCGTGGATGCTGCTGCAGAAACAAAAATAGGCTCCACGGGGCTGTATTTCTGGTCCAAATTTCTGAATTGACAGAAACACAAAACCAACAATGACACTGAAAATGAGACTCGGGCTGCAAAAACATGCTTCTAGTAATGATTCTTAGAAAAGATAAAAGCAAAAAGGAAAGGATAATGGACAGCAGATGGGCATAGAAGAATACACAAACGAGAATGAAAAGCACCTGGGGTATGCTTCTGTTGAGATGAAATCACATACATGATCCAACTCGCGTAGCATCTACATTCCATGCTCCCAGCTCCGCAATAGATGATTGCATTTCTAGATGTTGATCCTGCTGAATCGTAGGTTCATTTCCTTCACCACAGCATGAAATTAGTATTTAGATAAGAGAATAAAGCTGAAAGAGTGTTCAATAGTAGGCAAAAAAGTTAATCAAATGCTAATCTTGGAAATGAACACGGAGATAATTCTGAAGAAACTTCAGCTTCAGTTTGTCTAGCATGCTCGATGATTTTGTCAAGGTATGTATCATAGCCTGAGAAACAACTATCAAAGCAGGCCGTGTAATGATGTTGCAGAGTAAATAGAAAAACCAATGATCTGCCTGTGAAAACATTTTTGGCATATATTCTTTATCCTGAATTTTGAGTTCTACAAGATTTCATTGGTTTTATGAGAGGTCTGTGCATCTTCTGCAAAGAGCGTAATGAGTTACAATATATACCTGACTGTGCCATCAATTGAAGCTCTAGCAATATTGTCGCCCGATGCAGAATAGCGGCTTGTATGGCCCAAGAATGAATAGTGGAAAAGAAGGATATGAGGAACACAAGTTTCGAAAAAGATGGAAAAGAAATAAAGCTCAAAGACAAAGAAAAGGCTCATAAAGAGGTAGGAATTTTAACTAGAAAAGAAGCATGAAAACTAAGTGTGATCTTCAAGGTGTCAAATGAGCCGGGCCAAGCCAACTCAACTCATTTAACAAACAGTTAATTGCGGTCCTGTGCTGAGCTGGGCCATTCACGGTTCGGACCGTGACGGGATGAAAATTAAAAAGTTCGGCATGGCTCAAAACCAACCCACTATATAGGCGAGCCGATTTATATATGAGCCGAGCTAGGCGGTCCGACTCGAAAGCTGGCTCGCAGGTTGGCCTACGATTTTTTTTTTTTTAAATGAATTTAAAATTTTAAAGTTTTTATATTTATGTGATTATTAATGTCCTTTCCAACACTTATACTTTTTTAAAAGATTTAATAATTTATACTTATGTGATTTTTATTATTTTACAACACTTAAATTTTTATAAAAACTTAGCAATTTATACTTATAATAATTCTTTTATCAATTACATTTTTCCAAAAATACCACCAAATAAGGTGGTGAGGGGTTTGGCATGGACCCCTCTACCCGGCATTAATTTAGAAAAAATAATTACATAAAGGTGAATTTGACCTAAATGAAAGTACATAATAATAACTAAAAAATAAAAATAAACTACTTTGTAATATCTAAACATCTAAATATGTCCAATGATAAATCGGTCATTCACTCAAGTGATCTAAATTGCTCTCAGATTGTGATGTGATGGTGGATACTATTTCAAGCCATTC
This sequence comes from Jacaranda mimosifolia, assembly GCA_018894105.1. Lineage (NCBI taxonomy): Eukaryota > Viridiplantae > Streptophyta > Magnoliopsida > Lamiales > Bignoniaceae > Jacaranda > Jacaranda mimosifolia. Next base: position 35,485,312 of record CM032125.1, on the reverse strand, counting down.
TTCATCGTATTCTTCAAATTGAGGCAACATGGTCTTCACCTTTTCTCAAATTTTTGTTTCTGTACTCTTGGTTTAGCCAATTCTTCCAAAGAATACAAAACTTGATGGAATCGAATTTTTTACCGCGATCTTATATCGATCAATGTGCGCTTGCCCGCACTCAAGGCACTCTCGGATGCCACCATCGACATTTGAGGTGCAAGTACGTCTTGAGCAATGCATGAAAGAATTAGATACACTTTAGCATTATTCTTCCACTACTCTAACACGTTGAATCCTTCATAGTCTTCTTCACATACATTTTGTAAATGTAGCGATATCTCCGCCCTACTTTCGGGTCTTGAGCTTGATGGTCCTTCATTCATCAAATTATCTAAAGATGCAAACATTCCTTTTTTGCTAGTAAATGGCAATTGCGTTCCTACATGCATTTGTCCTATCCCACAATTTTGACTATAAACACTATACAAATTTTTCAAAATATCTAAAATTCTTGTTTTTTCTTTTTCATAGTTAAAATACTCATGAAGTATGAAATCATTTTTGCATTGATACAACATACTTATCTAACTTTAATCTAGGATCTAAAACATTTGAAATAATTGCTATGTATGGTATTTTTTCATAATACTTAAGAAAAAAAATTTCCATTGCACAAATTACTTCACTTAAATGTTCATTATATCTATGATTATCAAACAATTAAGCAATTTCATATAGTTTATATAATAACAAGTTAGATGTTGGATAAAAATGATCGGACATAATTTTGATTTTATCATTAAATGTTTGAAGAAGTAGAGCACGAACTTCCACAATATCCCAATCCGCATCATGCAAAAATGGTTCACCATAATCATCAAACATTTCTTTATTACAAAATTCACTAATTATTTGACGATAAGGCATTCCCTCACTAAGCATTCTATATGTAGAGTTTCACCTATGTTGAGTATCTAAGTAAGGAATTACAAATCTTGTCCTACGGTCTTGACAAAAATTTTTATATTCTTTTGTTCTAACTAATGAAGCCATAATATGTGTTAAAGCACTTATAATTTTACCTACCGAAAAATTCATTTTTTCTAAACCATCTTTACAACATAAATAAATAATATGACAAATTAAAAACATCTAACATGGAAAAAATACCATTTTTTAAAGGGTCTATTAATTTAACTAATTCCCTTACGGCAAATGTATTATTAGATGCATTATCAAAAGACATATAAATAACTTTATCCATTAATTTTCAACCCCGAAAGCAATCTCTAATTACTTCATAAATATGAATACCTGTATGTGGATGATCAAGTTGTTAAAATTCAATGATTCCAATGAGCCATAATACATAAATAATGCAAATTGCCTCTACCTAACCACATATCGAATGTAAAAGAAACTCCATATTTTAAATTATCAAAAAATTTAATTAAATTTAAATTTTCCACTAAATATTATTTATACCCGTCATCATAGCAAGTGTTACATAAAATGGGTTTATAAGCCAGTTGTAAATACATTTGATTATATCTAGTTACTAAATCATTTTCGGCATAAGTAAAAGGTAACTCATTTTGTACAACTAATCTAGATAGGTCTATTCTCATATTTTCTTGACTATATCTCCAACTTTGTAGCTCGCCCGATTCATTTCAATAAAGTTGTGATTGATCCTCTACCCCCGCATCCTCTTCATTCTAACCCAGATGATTTGTGTCTAAATATCTTTTAATTGTACTCGTTCCACCTCCTTTTTTATGTTTATAAATTGTACGACAAATTTTACAATGCACCAAACTGGGTGGGCCAATAGCTATACATTTCCATAGATCACTAGTTAATCTTCTTTTTTAATTCCCATGTTTATCATTATGTGTGCCACTACCATCGGGTGCTTGTGTTTCATCATCATCATGTAGGGGTTTTCTTCATCTGTTCTATTGGTAGTGGGATGATATTGTTCTTGTGATTCGGTATTATGCAAAGATGCAGGTGTTTGTGCAATAAAATTATATTCTTCCGTATTTAAATTACATTTCATATGACATCGGGCCGTAGAACTAGAAAAACAGGGATGGGTAGTAGTAGGTCTTAGGGACGGGTCTATAAATTGATGACTAGTACTACGCCTAGCCGGTTGAGTGGAGGGACAAATTGAGGGGTCATTTAAAGAAGAATGTTGGTCTACACTCAGAGGGGCCATAGAGCGACTAATAAATTTTTTTTTTTTTTGGAACTACTAGCAAGATTCAAAATTTTCTTCATTTTTATAATTAACTAAATATAAACAATTAACAATTAAAATTCACAAAGATTAACACACAAATTAGATTGTAAAAAAATTATAGATGTTACCGTAAAAGACGTAATAACAACTAAGAAGTCACAATTTGATACACCACCATTCACGGATCCACGAAGTAGCAAATTGATAAACCTCTATTCAAAGCTCCACCAAATAAATTTTAAAATATTTATGAAATCAATAAAAGATATAATTTATTTATAAATTACTAGATTAGAGAGAAATTGAGAAATTGTAGAAGAAGAAATAAAATATTAGAATATTTGAGGTTTCAGAGATTTGGGAGAAATTGAGAGATTTGATAAGAAATATTTTTATTACAAATGACCACTATTTATAGTGGTCATTTATTTAAAAAAAAAATAAGGGGGTGGGTAGGGGAGAGAGAGAGAGAGAGAGAGAGAGAGAGAGAGAGAGAGAGAGAGAAGCAAATTGTTGCTAGCTGCTAAATTGACCGTTGGCCAATGGCTAGTTGTAATGGCTACTTTCCCCTTTTTTTTAAATTTATAATTTTTATAAATTTGTAATTTATAATTTAAAAATTAAAATTTCTTAATTATTGATTTATACATTTATAAACTAACAAATTATAAATTATACATTCTTAATTTTAAATTATAAATTTATAATTTTTTTAAAATTAATAATTTTAATTTTTTAATTTTAAAATTATAAATTAATCATTTATAATTTTAAAATTATAAATTCTTAAATTTTTAAAAATTATAATTTATAATTTAAATTAAAAAATGTTGCGGGCTAGCCTGCGAACTGGGCTAGTTCATGGTCCTTCATGGTCTGCAGGCCAAGCCGGTCCTAGATTGCAAAATTTCAGCTCAACATGGGTTTTCAAGTGAGCCGGTCCAACCTAACCCATATTAAAAAATTAAATGAGCCGAGTTGGGCTGATTTTGTGCGGACTGGTCCAGCCCAGCCCATTTTGACACCTCTATGTGATCTCTTTCAAAAGAATTCACCTGGAATACTGCTTTCACTTCTGCAAAATTTTCTTCGCCCTGCAAATCACAGCCACTTCCTGTCATGGAAAATTTATAGAACATCAGCATGGAGGTTGAAACCTGCAAGGCGTCCTTATCTAAGCACCTTTGTCCAACTCATATATAGCCTGCTCCATATCAGTCCATTCAAAAGATGGTTTGTTAAATAAAATCATAGTTTGTTCACAACAGCATAAAGTGTAGTGCCTTCAGTAGCTTATCTTATCAACTAGGACAGAAGCTCACAATACTCTTTTGGCCTGCTTCATTTGGGTAAATGAACCAGGGAACTCTAGCAGCAACTTACCAACTAGAGGGTCATCTACAAAAACTCGATATCCATATGTACTTTCAGTTATCATTCATCTTGTTTTGCAGCACTAGTTCTTGATATCCATGTCTTTATATTTCTACTTCATACATTTGTTGATCACCATCCTAGCAAAGCATGTTTTGCAGTACCAGTTCTAACATATATAAAGGATGCTCTCCATGTTGTTCACTTTTGGTGATGAAGATTTACAATTACTATTAATTTTTTTTCGATTGTAAACTTGAATTCCCTAAACTTGTTCCATTAGAAATCATTTGCTCCAACAAGAAGTTTTACACTGCGTGCTAGCACCAATTAGGAATTGAGAACGAGTTATGTATTACCTTTAGAGGCTTGTAATTTCTTTTTTCAAATATATATATATATATATATGTACACACACAGCTAATGGCTATCTTGAAGGATCTGTCTCCAATTTAGACTTGGATAAGAAATGCATTGATGTGAATGAAAATTTAAACTTAGTGGAAAATGGATGAATATTCAAATTCTTTTTCCCTATATATTTCTCAAGTTCTTTCCCAAATTTTTCAGTTTTCTGTTCAACCTGCAAAATGTTCATTATTTTGAAACTTGAATGCGGATTACTTCATGTTTCACCACAAACTTTTGTCCTACAAATTCCCACTACGCTTACAATAGTGCTCTTCTTTTCTAGGGACAAATTTGTGCAATCCAGTCAGATGAGTGTTGTTGAAAATGACACTACAATTAATATTAACCATTCTACCTACTCAGAACCAAAAACTGAAAAAAAGACCTTGACTTACTCAAAAGTCTAGTCTGCTAGGAGCCTTCTATCCCACTGGGTCCGGTTAGGCAGCCGCCCAGAATGCACACAAAGTGGAATAATTTTCTGAAGCAATGAAAAGTCACTGGAATTCACTGTTTTCCAATGACTTTTGCACTCATCAGCCACAAAAGTCTTTCCCACACCCATTGAAATTTCACAAACTAAGATTGAGACAAAAAATTGGCAATTATGGAGCTGTCCCTGTTCTTGTGGAAGACAGCTCCATAATTGAGATGGGATGATTACATAGCTAGAGTCAAGTCAAGTGATAACTACCCCCTCTATAAGATTTGCTATCAGGTTAAATAATTCACTTCCAGAATACAATAATACCATTCTGAAATCTACGTATCACTTCGAAGATTTTTAAGTGTCTATGAGAATTTCAAGAAAAATCTGAGAAACCTATATTTTTTGTATGCATAAACTGGGCAGAATTCGCTTTGTTTATAGTTTACAAGGCATTGCAATGTTTCAAATATGATTGTAACTCCAAAAATTCCCTTTTTTCTTCCAAATAATGCAACTTTTAATCCTGTAAATGAAATAATTAATTTTTTTTGTTGAAGTAGGAGGTGAATTTTAATCTAAATATTAAATGCACTATTTTATCTTCCCTTCCAATTTTTCAATTCAATATTAAACTTACAGTTTTGTTATCGCTTACAAAGTGCGAAGAAGAGGGACTCTTTTTTAATATGCGACAACACACACATACTACTTTCCCCCACGTACAAGATATTATTATCACTTTGCACTTGTTCGACATACGCGTCTTTCCCACACCAATTGAAATATCACAAATTAAGAGGGATTGAGACAAAAAATTGGCAATTATGCGTAAAGCAATCTTAGTTATTGTGGAAGAAACCACGGCATGATTATATAGCATGGAGTCAAGGCAAGTGGGGTGCAATACCCCTGCATTCTTCCGAGCTGAAGCAGGAATGTATTCCTATAAATAATAGCCTTTATCTGTAACCAATGCACCACCACTTTTCTCAAACTTTAAAGAGAATCCCAGAAAGCTACAACCTTTGAAACAATATTTTATATTTTTGCCTTGAGTTCTTTTTACCTTCTGGATCATTGATACTCCAAAAAAAAAAAGGGAAAAAAATGATCAATTATAAAGGATCAATTATTATGTTACTGCTTCTGTTGTTTTTCCTTGTTTCAGATTGCGTGCAGTATGATTCTGTATTTGGTAGAGGAGAATTGAAGTGCATACCAAATGAGAGAGAAGCGCTTCTTAGGTTCAAGGAAGGCCTTATAGATGCATATGGCATTCTCTCGTCATGGGGAAGTGAAGATGCCAAAAAGGATTGCTGCCGATGGGAGGGTGTACAATGTAGCAACGAGACTGGTCATGTAATCGGTCTCCAACTTAGTGGTGATTTCGTCCAAAATATTCGATTGAGAGGTAATATTAGTAGTTCCCTGATTGAGTTGAATTATTTGAATGATCTGGACCTGAGTCGGAATGATTTTGGACATGATGAAATTCCAGAGTTCATTGGTTCCCTAAAAAACTTACAACACCTGAATTTTGAGGGTTCTAACTTTTCTGGGGCTGTTCCTCATCGGCTAGGAAATCTTACCAACCTAAGAACACTTAATCTCAGGAGGAATGAACTAGTGTTTGTGAACCTTGACTGGCTTTCTCATCTCCATTCATTGTCCCTACTTGATTTGAGCAATTCTTACTTGAGAGGTACCAATTTTCTGCAAGATATATTGAAGCTTCCTTCTCTGACAGAATTGTACTTGAGTTACTGTCAGATTCCAGCATATTTCTTTGTTAATTCCCCTTCTACATCTCTTTCTATTCTTGATCTATCCTCTGCCGGGCTCACTTCTTCCGCATATCGTTGGTTTTTCAACATAAGTACAAGTCTCCGCAGCATAGATTTGTCTTACAATAACTTTCTTGCCATTTCTGATGGCTTTGAAAGATTTATTTTTCTTGAGCATCTTGATCTGTCATTCAATGGGCTAACAGGTGGAGTTCCAAAATTCTTGGGGAATTTTAGTCATTTGGAAACATTAGATCTGGCAGGGAACCACTTATCAGAACCCCTCCCCAATTTGTTTTACAAGTTATCTGTGGGAGCAAAGAATTCATTAGAGGTTTTGCGGTTGGAAGGAAATAAAATCTATGGCTCATTGCCTGATTTTACCCTGTTTTCATCCCTAAGGATTTTGATGTTATATGACAATCAATTGAACGGGTCTTTTCCAAGCAGCTTTGTACAGTTTTCTAGGCTTGAAAATTTGGATTTGTCTGGCAATCAAATCACAGGATTATTGCCAGACTTGAGAGCACTTGTTTCAATGAAAAAATTACGCCTTGGCGGCATTAAACTTACAATGCTACCTGCAAGTCTTTGGCAACTTTCCATGCTTGAAATTTTGGATCTTTCTTTCAATTCCTTACAAGGAACAATTTCTGATGCTAACCTCTCGAAACTCTGGAACTTGAAAGAGTTGGATTTGTCTTTCAATTCATTGTTATTGAATTTCACTGTCGATTGGATTCCTCCTTTTCAGTTGGATATTATATTACTAGCTTCTTGCAACATGGGCGCTCGTTTCCCCGCATGGATTCGAACTCAGACTAATTTTGCTAAGCTTGATCTCTCTTATGCTGGTATATCAGATGAAGCACCCAAATGGTTGTGGGATTTGTCATCGAGAATAAGATACTTCAACCTCTCTCATAACCAGATTAGTGGTAGGATTCCTGATTTGTCATCAAACTTTGTTGATTATGCTATGATAGATATTAGTTTTAATAATTTCTCAGGTTATCTACCATTGGTTCATCCTAATTCCAAGATATTGCAACTCTCCAATAATAAGTTTCTGGGATCAATTTCATCAATATGCACAAATGCACCCTATTACTGGCTGGAGGTACTTGACCTCTCAAATAGTCAGTTTTCAGGAGAGCTTCCCAACTGTTGGGATAACATGACAGAATTATGGATTCTTAATTTGGATAGCAATAAATTTTATGGCAATATTCCACATGGTTTAGGCTCTCTAACTCAGCTCATTACACTGCACTTGCGTGATAATAATTTTTCTGGGGAGTTGCCTTCCACTTTGAAGAATTGCCAATGTTTGACAATGATTGATGTTGGAGGAAACAAGCTATCAGAAAACATCCCGGCCTGGATAGGAACACACTTTAAAGATTTGAGAGTTCTCAGCCTTGCGCACAATAATTTCAGTGGAAGTATCCCTCTAGAAATATGCTATCTCATTGAGATTGAAATCTTGGACCTCTCAAGGAACTTTATATCTGGACGAATTCCTTCATGCTTCAACAATTTCACTTCTTTGGTTCAAAAGAATAGAACAACTGGAACTACTATTTTTACATTTGGACACGATTCATATGATTTCATCGACTATGCATTGGTCCAATGGAAAGGGCAGGAATCTGAATACAGAAAAACATTAGGACTTCTTAGACTCATTGATCTTTCAAGCAATAAATTAATTGGAAACATCCCTCACGAGTTTGCCGAGATGAGAGCATTAATTTCTTTGAACCTCTCAAGAAATTATTTGAATGGAGGCATAATTTCAGACATTGGTCAGATGGAAATGCTAGAATGTCTTGATTTGTCAAGAAATCAGTTCTTTGGTGAGATTCCCATTGGCCTTGCAGAATTGCATGGTTTGGCTGTTTTGGACTTGTCAAACAACAATCTATCTGGTAAAATTCCATTAGGCACTCAATTACAAGGCTTTAATGCATCTGCATATGCTGAGAATGGGGAACTTTGCGGCCGCCCTTTAAGAAAATGTCCTGGAGATGGTCCTAATCCACCCATAACTAACAATGTAAAGCGAGAGAATGCTAATGAGGAAGATGATGGCTTTATAACCCACGAGTTTTACATGTCTGTGGTCTTGGGTTTCATTGTTGGATTTTGGGGAGTTGTTGGTACTTTGGTAGTCAAGAACTCATGGAGACATGCCTATTTTAATTCCTTTAATAGGATCAGAGATTGGTTATACGTGACAACAAATATATATGCAACGAGACTCAGAGGCAGCTCAAGGACCAATGTGAGTATATATAATTCAAGTATTTGACATCCTTTTATTTTAGTTGCAAGGGGGATTTGTCTATGTGCATTCTTGAAATTCACAAAAGAACTAAGTCTATCAATTAATTGGTTTTTTTTCTTCGTTAACAATAGTTTGAATGTCCAAATTGGAGGTACTTGGTATGAAATTTACTCCCTCTTGCATTTTTTGAGCTCAAAAGTCTTAGTTATTCTATTTATAATTTGGTGGTAGGTACGCAATTGAGAATTTCTTATGGTGCTTCATGAATAGAAGGAATTTGTTCAATATTTCACAGCTGAGAGTTGTTCATCTATGGATAAAAATGCATTTGAGGATGTCTTCTTCTAGCGCTCCATGAGTAGAAGGAATTTGTTCAACATTTCACAATTGACAGTTGTTCCATCTATCTATAAAAGTGCAAGGCTCGGTCTTGTGAAGTTTTGTCTTGTGTTTCAACATATCATTACTATTCTTGTTCTTTTCTCTTTCTGAAGTACGTAAAACATTCAATCGTTCATACATACAAATAGTAAGATTATATAATTTAATTCTCACAAACGAAGCAATAGTTATGTATTTTCAGTCCATGCAAATTTATAGTCTCAACTCTTTTTAAATTTTTAATGGAACCACCTTTATAATCACTCAATCGATACTGACACACATACAAAGAGCCTAAGTTGAACTCAAGCAGATTTTATTCTCAAAAGATATATTGATAGCATAATGATCGTAAACAAGAATTTTAGCAGCTAGAAAGAATATCAAACAAAAGGCCGACAAATTACATAGATTGTGTTGGTTTCCACAATTATGTTTTACGAATCAACTTTTCAACATCATCTCCTTTCACAAGGGTCTTTGGCCATGTTTGATAAAGAATTTAAATAGTAGATACTATTGTAGTAATAGCTAATTTGGAGATATTAGATTATTTATTCTCATGTTTGATAGGTTAGATTGATATAGCCCTAAGTCACCACACAAATCTCTCTTAATCTCAAATAACTTTTTTGATATAATCCACTATTTTACGACTGACTGATTTGCCCTTAAAACATTTTGCCCAATCACATAACCACTACAACATCTTCGCCTCCATTCTGCCTTAGTTTTTATTATTTTTCAGTGAAATAAAATTTAATTATTTTTCAGTGAAAACTATTTATTATTTTCTAGTTTTACTACATATAAATAATACTAAATTATTTTCTAGTGAGAATGGGGAACTTTGCGGCCGCCCTTTAAGAAAATGTCCTGGAGATGGTCCTAATCCACCCACAACTAACAATGTAAAGCGAGAGAATGCTAATGAGGAAGATGATGGCTTTATAACCCACGAGTTTTACATGTCTGTGGTCTTGGGTTTCATCGTTGGATTTTGGGGAGTTGTTGGTACTTTGGTACTCAAGAACTCATGGAGAAATCGCTACTTTAATTTCTTTAACAGGATTGGAGATTGGTTCTATGTGACAACAAATATTTATGCGGCGAGACTCAGAGGCAGCTCAAGGACCAATGTGAGTGTATATAATTCAACTATTTGACATTTAGTTGCAAGGGGGATTTGTCTATTTGCATCATTGAAATTCATAGAAGAACTAAGCCCATCAATTAATTGGTTTTTTTCTTCTTTAACAATAGTTTGAATGTCCAAATTGAGGGATTTCTACCCCTTGTATTGCTCTCTTCGTATGAAATTTACTCTCTCTTGTATTTTTTAAACTCAAAAGTCTTAGCTATTCTATTTATAATTTGGTGGCAGGTACACAATTGAGGATCTTATCGCACTTCATGAGTAGAAGGAATTTGTTCAACATTTCACAGCTGAGAATTGTTTCGTTTATCAATAAAAGTGCATTTGAGGATGTCTTCTTCCAACACTCCATGAGTAGAAGGAATTTGTTCAACATTTCACAATTGAGAGTTGTTCCATCTATCGATAAAAGTGCAAGGCTCAATCTTGTGAAGTTCTGTCTTGTGTTTCAACATATCATTACTATTCTTGTTCTTTTCTCTTTCTTAAGTATGTAAAGCATTCAATCGTTCATAAATACAAATAGTAAGATTATATAATTTAATTCTCACAAATGAAGCACTTGTTATGCATTTTCAGTCCATCCATAGTTATAGAGTCTCAACTCCTTTTAAATTTTTAATGGAACCACCTTTATAGACACTAAATTATTGACATACATACAAAGAGCCTAAGTTGAACTCAAGCAAATTTTATTCTCATAAGATATATTGATAGCATAATGATCGTAAACAAGAATTTTAGCAGTTAGAATATCAAACCAGAGGCCAAAAAATTACATAGATTGTGCTGGTTTCCTCAATTATGTTTTACGAATCAACTTTTCAACATCATCTCCTTTCACAAGGGCCTTTAAAAACTACATTATATTACACTGAGGCTGATTATACAAAGCAGTTTGCATAGAATTACAACCCTATCCCACCACCTCCCAAACCACTGGATCTCCAAAAATAAAGTAGCCCTTGCCATCTACAACCACTCTCTCCCCCACCAACCCCCCACCCCCCACACCACAAAAAAAAGGGGAAAAGTGAAATAAAATAAAAACAAGTAAGACCAAATACAAAAGTAACAAAAAACAAGAGACCATCATAATATTGATGTGACCTTAACAGAGTGATCAGCCGACCCTGTTAAGAAAATGGGCAATGTTGGATGCCAATCTACTGTTGTGATTGATCCACCATGAGAAAGAGTTCTCATGCCACTCATCTGACTGCGAACCTATCCACAATAAAGGAAGAAAAAAGAAAACAATCATTGTATAAATTTGGTTTTTTCATCTTTTCAAGTGGTCAATCATTGATATAAGGTGATGATGCTCACAAGAAAAGAAAATCAGGCTATTTTGGTTACCTGGTATATTGGTGATGTTGTTGAACTAGATGTCAGTAGAAGTCTCCTCCCTTCAGCATCTAAAGCCATTTCATGTCTCCAATACGGTGAATTCTCAGGCTTGCAAAACCTGGACGATCAGACAATTAATTAACTCATTACCAAATTTCTTAATTTGTACCAATCATTACAAGACTTTTAATACCATTTCTAGATTAATAAACTAACCCTATCTAGCACGTTTCAATATATAATTTGAAATAGACAGGTCGCTAGTGGTGATATAACTAGTTTTGGGGCGAGAAGAATTAGGGAAATATAACCCTTCTTGAGGGTGGATGGTAAGAACAGGCAAAGAGTTGGTGATTTTGATGGCTCTGCTAATTAATGCAAATAAACACATGGCAATTCTTCGAATGTAAATTCAATTTTTGTCATTTTTTTTTATTTATACACATGCACATCAAGAGTCCGTTAGGGCTCAAACTCCTAACCTCCCATATTATGTGGAAGACTTATGCCGCTGGGCCACTGAGCTCGTTTTTGTCATTGACCACATAAAGAAGATAAGTTCATATATAAACTACGGGGCCAAATATCCATCTTTATGCTGTGGAAGTATAAGGAGGCACCGGATAAATGGAAATCGGAGTTGCCAAATGAAGGAGAAAAAAAAAAATTCTCATGGCAAAGAGTATGTGCAAGTAGTTCTAATGCTAAATCTACAAAAGAAGATGGATATAACTATGCCACAAAATAGCTAGCTTCATACCTGCTACAATTTCTTGACCAAAGAATTTTGCCTTGATTGTGCAAGCTCCATTCAAAAATCTAAAATTCATGATAAAATAGTTTCAAATGATAAAAGCTAACTAATCAAATTCAAAATATATGCAACTGCAAAGGATAACCAAGAGTTGTCAAAGATACTTGCATTTCCATCAGTTCCCAAGCTAAAAATGCTGGTCTCATCAGGCCCAAAACGAATCGAGCTAATTGCAGAATCATGAGCAGGCCATCCAGTAACTTGCTGGCCAGCAGACATGTCTTTCCCCAGTTAAGGTGTGTATGTATTTGATATTTGGTATAAATATTCATGCCATAACAAAACCATGATAAAAAAAGAGACAATAATTCTGTAGAAGACAAGGACAAGGATACCAAACATGTGAATCATTCCATCAGTGGCAGCAGCTGCTAAAAGCTTTCCATTGTGATTGAAACTCAACGAGGTTACTGCTGGTGGATCTTTACCAAGAGGAAGGACTGTCTTCAAAAAAGTTGAAAAGAAGTGAGTACTCGTGAAAATCTTTGTTTCAAAGGCACAGACAAAGATCTAGATTCACATACATATTTATCAGACAGACAATTACGTACCACAGCCTTCCATGTCCTCATGTTCCATACCGCCAATGAAGCAAATCCCAAGTTATCAAAAGAGTCAGTACCTTGCCTGTTAAGAAACTATCATAGAATCACATATCCATGGTGCAAAGGTGAAAGAGAAGCTAGAAGGTGGAAAACTACCTCCTGGATGCTGCTGCAGAAACAAAAATAGGCTCAACGGGGCTGCATTTCAGGTCCAAAATTCTGAAATGACAGAAACACAAAACCAACAATGACACTGAAAGTGAGACTCGGGCTGCAAAAACATGCTTCTAGTGATGATTCTTAGAAAAGGTAAAAGCAAAAGGGAAAGGATAATGGACAGCAGATGGGAATAGAAGAATATACAAATGAGAATGAAGAGCACCTGGGGTATGCTTCTGTTGAGTTGAGATTACATACAACTCGCTTAGCATCTACATTCCATGCTTTAATGCCTCCATCGGAAGTGCCTATCAGTAGCTTTAGTCAAACAGACAATTAATAAAGCATCAAATGCCCAGTCTTCTTTACTCTACAGAACATTGCGACAGACAGTTATCAATTCCAAATATAAACATGTAAATATGTAATCATGAAACTCAGCAACATACCAGACGATCAGATTTGCAGTCCCACTCAAGTGACGTGATCTCAGCTCCGCAATAGATGGTTGCATTTCTAGATGTTGGTCCTGCTGAATCATAGGTCCATATCCTTCACCATAGCATGAAATTAGTATTTGGTTAAGAGAATAAAGCTGCAAGAGTGTTCAATAGTAGGCAAAAATTATCAAATGCTAATCTTGGAAATGGACACAGAGATAATTCTGAAGAAACCTAAGCTTCAGTTTGTCTAGCATGCTCGATGATTTCATCAAGGTATGGGTCATAGCCTGAGGAACAACTATCAAAGCAAGCCATGTAATGATGTTACAGCGCAAATAACAAAACCAATGATCTGCCTGTGAAAACATTTTTGGTATTCTTTATCCTGAATTTTGAGTTCTACAAGATTTCATTGGTTTTATGAGAGGTCTGTGCATCTTCTGCAAAGGGTGTAATGAGTTACAATATATACCTGACTGTGCCATCAATTGAAGCACTAGCAATATTGTCGCCAGATGTAGAAAAGCGGCTGCAACTGATTGGACTTGTATGGCCCAAGAATGAATCCTGGAAAAGAAGGATATGAGGAACACAAGTTTAAAAAAAGATGGAAAAGAAATAAAGCTCAAAGACAAAGAAAAGGTGCATAAAGAGGTAGGAATGTTAACTAGAAAAGAAGCATGAAAACTAAGTGTGATCTCGTTCAAAAAGAATTCACCTGGAATACTGCTTTCACTTCTGGAAAATTTTCTTCGCCCTGCAAATCACATCCACTTCCTGTCATGGAAAAATTTATATAACATCAGCATGGAGGTTGAAACCTGCAAGGGCATCTTTATCTAAGCACCCATGTACAATTCATAGCCTGCTCCATACCAGCCCATTCAAAAGATGGTTTGTTAAATAAAATCATTAGTTTGCTCACAGCAGCATAAAGTGTTGTGCCTTCAATAGCTTATCTTATCAACTAGGACAGAAGCTTACAATACTTTCCTAGCCTGCTTCGTTTGGGTAAATGAACCAGGAACTCCAGTAGCAACTTACCAACTACAGGGTCATCTACAAAAACTCGAGTATCACTGCTTCTACTCTCATGAGCATGATTATTAATATTAGCTCTTGAAACACAAGACTCCACAACTTGAGCATCGTCCCTAATCTGAAATGACTCTCTTTGTTCCAGCTGTGGTGTAGAATTCACTTGAGCTTCAAAGGACATTCTAGATGGAACAGTAGCTCCTTCTGCACGACTAAAATGGAAAAAAACTACAATTATTGATAATATCATTTCCTTTCACGTCATATATATATATGTATAAATGAATTTCAGCAAAAATAGCAAGATCACCTCCGTGGCAGACACAATAGTGCCTCTTTTTCCTCCAACAATGTCTGAACTTGTGATAACTTGAGACTAAGTTGCCTAACCTCTTTCTTGAGACAGTTCACAGTATCCCTTTCAGAACTGATCTTCAATAAGGCAGGGGTACGTAGATAAGCTAAGGAAAAATCAAATCTCACATTTGTGCTATGCAAATATCATGGAGAGAAGTTGAACCTTACACCAGTTTTGGCTAGTTATTAGTTGGAAACAGTATAGAATTTGCATTTCCATACACTTTTGCATTCAATTCAGTGCATTTTAACGAACCAGGAGAAAGCTGTCTTACAACATAGAAACAATTATGCATGCTCAATAAAATAGAAACAATTATTCATGCTCAATAAACTACAATGTTCCAAAAGATTTGCCATTTGCGAATCTTTATTCGAAGTAATTCATTAGAATCGAAACTCTCACAAATCTTAAAATGGTTGGATCCTCAATTTGGAAACTCATCTCAACTGAAAAAAGAGTCATCCCGATTCCATAATCACTTTTTTATATATACTTGCAGAAATTCATTTTTTGGCACTCCTCCACCCGGACCACGCATAACATACATAAAGAAGTAACTAAATAAGATAAGGAGATATTCAGTTTCCTAAATTACATTTCTTCATTGTTCAATTCATCTCCTATGTAAATGTAGAAGTATAGGAATGCAATATGCATCTCTAGGTATTACAGAAAAAGATGGAAAGAAACCCTCATGACAGACAAAATAGTTGAAGTGTTAAAACTGAGAAAATGTCTTCAAAATCCTTACACCATAAACAATAACCAGACACACTGGTCGTGTTTGATTCCATGGAATGGCGCATCCAAAAGAAAGTGCAGAAAATAAGGTGTCCTTTCCTTTTCATTTATTTACCATTTTGCAGAGCAGGTTATGTTGGCATTGAGCATGCTCTAGGAGCTAGAAACACAGAAGTACTATTACTCTAAATCAAGCAAAAATTGAGTCGCTTCACTAGTTCATTAATCAAATATTGAAACAAAAATAATAATAACAACAAAAATAAAGTCCAACAACTTTAGGAAGCTAAAATGTTACTTAAATCATGAAGTGCAAGAAAAAGAATAACCGTAATCAATCTGAAGGATATGAGTACCATTAAGAATCTCACTCAAGAAATTCCTAATAGAAAGGTGTAAAGCACGGAACCACTCCTCAGAAAAGTACACGCGAAACTGCGGATCCAAATGCGGATTCTGCAGGTACGGAATTGCTGCAAGGAATAAAATCAATAAAATCAGCCCGCCCAAAAATCACATTTATTTTAAAAATAAGTAATAAAATGAACTAACCAAACCAGGAACTCCAACTATCATCTCTTCGCAGCAAATTATTGCCAAAAACTCCAAAAAACTCCAACACTTTGTCTTTCCTTCCACATTTCAGCGCATTAACGATGTAATAACGCAGAATTGATTGGTCCAATTTCGACATAACAGATATCAGATTTGAATCGGAATAAGAAAAGCAGTTTTTCAAAAAGCTGAGCAGATCGACCAACTTATCGGCCTCGAACTTGGGGATATAAACAGAGAAAATTAGGTCTAAAATCTTGTCGACTTGAAATCCCTTGCCAATATCACTTGCTAGCTCTTTCTCGAAATCCTGGAGAGTGCTGGTGAATCCTCTGAAGACGAGAAATTCCCTGACGAGTTCCTCTGCGAATTTCATTTTCTCCATTCTTCTCCGAAGCCGCAGACTTAGAAGATTCGATTGAAAATTAAAATGGTCGCACAAGTGAAGTTGATCTAGAAATCAACCTTGGCGCACTCCTTATTGATGCTAATTACTAATTATTGATTTTCTTTTTCTTTTTCTTTTTCTTCTTTTTTTTTTTTTTTTTTTTTTTTTTTGGCGCCCTTTCTTCTTTGACATTTCGATTATTCTAATGCGGGTAAAATTCATTTTAGCCTCTAAAGTTTCAACTCAATTTCAAAATCATTCATATTTTATTAATTGACTTCAATTTTATCCTTTTAATTATACTTCGACAATATATCTAGCCAAATTAAAGAGTTTGTTTTGTAATTATCCATTTAATAATTAAACTACTAAAAAAATAAAATAAAATATGAGCAATTCATTGTTATAGGATAATCTAAACCATAATCCAAAAATCAAAGGCAACATTTATGATTTATTTTTAGTTTTTTTTTTATTTTTTAATTTTCTAAATTTATTTTATTATTCTTTAACTTTATTGTTAGCGTAAGTCCTCAGTCTTAAAAGTAAGATCTCTTCATTTTAAAGTAAATAAATTGTACTTTTGTTGAATTGTAAGTCAATAAATAAGCAAAGTTATAAAATATATTTATATTAATATTATCCCTATGCTATGCACGAATTCTTTAAAATTATTATATATTAATTTAATTGTTGAATAAATATAATTAAAAATAACAATATAAAAACAAAAATATCACAAAAAATGGAAAAGCAATTAGTAGAATTAAATATTACTTGAAAAAATGGTCAAGTAAAATTCAATTTAAATATTTATAATATAGTATTTAAAAGCTCAAAACATATAAAGACGTCTCATATACATGATGTCATGAAAAATAAATTTCGAGATTATTCAGTGAAAAGTTAAAAAAAAATTCAGAACTTTCAAAAATAAAAGTCTATAAATATTATTATATATTTTATTAAAAAGAAGAAAATATTATGCTACTAAAAATTAATAGATAGTTGCATTTAAAAATAAAAAATATATGAGAAGGATATAGAAAATAAGATTGACGGCTTAAAAGTTGTTGGAAAAAAATTTTAAATTGTAATACTTTAATATTACTTTAAACTTAAAAACCGATGAATATATATTAACTTAAAACTTAAAATATAAAGAATTAGATAATATATTGACAGCTAAGAATTTAAAAGACAATCTTATTTAATTTTATTTTTTTATTAGAAATCAATTAAGTTAAGACAAAATTATGACAGTAAAGATAAAAAAAATTAAAAAAATAAAAATAAATATATAAAATAATTATAAAGCCAAAATTAGTATTAGTATATAAGTTAATAGAAATATTTTAATTTGACTGATAGCTTAATTGTCGAATAATTAAATAAAAAAGGGTTTGAAATTAGTAATACAAAGTTAAAATTGTAGTAAATTGATAAATTATTATAGACTCAAAATTGATTTTAAAATACGAATTAGTGATAGGATATGAGAATGAAACTAGAATGTAAAATAAAATATAGAAATAAAATATGGATTGTCAATTAAGAGCAACATGTTGAGAAGAATCTTTTGTTAAAAATGCATCTTCTATGCAAAACTAAGCGACCATTTAGCTCTGCTTTTTATAAGTTGGGAATAGTTTTGCTTATTATGTGCTATATGAATTATAGTTAAAAAGGTTCTTTGGTCATTTTTCAATTTTTAGCCGGAAAGTATTACTGAAAGATGGCCAAAAAGATGAGATTGAAACCAATTAAAAAGATAGGGATAATTTTGCAATTGAGTTGAAATCTCATGGATGAAAATGAACTTTACCCTTCTGATTCCCCCTCATTTTATGATAATGAGATTAATATCATCCATTGGAGTGTGTGTGTGTGTAACATTTTTTTTCACTTTTCAACATATGCTCGCATAAAAAAATTTGTTATTATTTGAACTCTAATACATATGAAATATGAGGCCAATAACAATAAGTGAATTGACTATAAATATTATATATATATATAATTTTTTCTATTTATATGCATACATATAAGTAGCTCGTTAAATTCAAATTTCTTACCTTACCCTTTATATGTGAGATTAGTGCTATTGAACAGAAGGCTTATCAATATTATCTATCTATCGATCTATCTATCTATCTATCTATCTATATATATAACAGTTAATGCATATTTGATGCTTACACATTTAATAAAAGTGAAATGTAAATGTACTAAAATAATGTAACTTTAAAATTCAAGTGGCTTAAAAACAATTGATATAATAAAGAAAACAAGTCAATCAATAAATACCAGAGAAACACTCATTCACGTAGTTTTGATAAAAACTATATAAAAAAAAATAGTTCAAATGGTTGAAATTATACCTATAGAAAAGTGGAAAATATAAAGAAAAAAATCACAGAAGAATGAAAATATGTATAATTATATATAACCTTCATAAGATTATTATGGGGTAGTAGTGGGGCTACTAGTAGGCTAGTAGTTATTCTATGTATATATGAAAATTCTAAAAAAGAAAAGAGGGTATTTTAGGATGAATACTTAATAACATGCCGAGAGGGGCAGCCTCTTTATATATAGTATATATGTAACTGAAAAAAGAAAACTATTAACTTTTTGGATGAAATACGCTTAAATTTATAAGATGTTTTGAACATTTTATTCAACTTATAAATTAAGATGGTGTTTGCTCAAATTTACTCAAAACATCTTATAAGCTCTTATATAATATAAAGAGCTTATAAGATGTTAATTCTTATATTAAAGATAAGTGTTTAAAGTGTTCGGATAAAATGTGGTCTTAAAACTCACAAGATATTAGTTATTATAATTAGTATAGTTAAAAGTAAAGGAATTTGTTAAGATTTTAAAAATGAATTATGAACACCTTACTTTTCTAGAAAAGAACTTATAAAATTTTAACAACTTATTTTAGGAGTTTATAAAATCTTTTTTTTTTTTTTTTGTTAGATTATCAAACACTTTATAATATGTTATAAGTTTTAAAATATTTTATAAGACGTAAGATATTATTTACTTGATTTGATAAGCGATACTAGACTTATATTTGCCCCTAATTTCTTATTTGTTTGCTTTTTTGTAGGCCATGACATCTTTACAATCAAGCATGGTATCATGGCGTATGGTGGTTTATAATCAAGCCTTTGTGCACTGAATTCTTTTTCAGATTTTTAAGTGCTCGTTTGGTTTTGCTTTCACTTTCCCTTTTTATTTTCTCAAAAAAATAAAAATAGAAAGTTATCAACTAATTGCCCATTTTCACAAGCATTTTCATTTTTAAAATATTTTTCCGAACGTACTTTTCCACTCTTATCTCCATTTTCACACTATATTTTCCTCTATTCTCATTCTTTTTTATATGACTTTTAATACAAAAGCACAACAACATCCAAATACATTTTATTTTCACACAATCATTTCATTTTAGACAAAATATTCAAACAACATTTCATTTTCAAACCTAAACTCATAACTAATTTTTATTTTTTGAATTTGGCAGAAATTAAAAAATGACTTTGAAAACGTATCAAAAGGGATCTAAGGATGTTTAATTGAAATGGCACAAACATTTTTGTCCATGTACTAAAGAAAACTTTTGGAAGTTGGAATGCTTAAAGGAGAGAAAAATTATAGACAATAAAAATAAGATATATAAAAACTTACATTGAAATGTTATATTTGTTTTTCTTATAATTATTTTATTTATGTATTATTTAAGAATAATTCATTATAAATTAGTAAATGTATTAAAAGAATTTAAGTTACATCATGGTAAATAGTGTGATAAAATTTGTCTAAACAAAAAAAAATTGTATAATATATTCAATGCAAGTATTTCTAAAAAAAATAAAATAAAACGAAATTAAAATATTATTTTCCAGATATTTTTCTGGAAAATTTTGGAACCAAAAGGAATTAGTTGTGATTTTGCATTTTAAATTATGGACATGATGAGTTTATAAAAATTAAGGAAATGTTTGTTTATGTTTTCTATCTGATTTTATAATGTGTTTTGGGAAAATAAATTTTTAAAAAATGTGAAAGTTATTTTTTTGTATGTTTGTTTATATTTTAGGGGAGACATTTTTACTTTAACAGTCAAATCAATACTTTTTGTTGGGTTTTTTAGGTGAAAATGAAATTGAATGATTTGTTTAATGTTAGAATAATAATAATAAAATATATATAATGTATATATATAATATATGTATGTATATATTGAAGAATGTGTGTTTTTTAGGAAAAATCAGGATATGTTTGGTTATGTTTCCCCAAAACAATGGCTTTGTTTGGATCTGAACTCTCAATTCATTCTCCAACTCTTAAAATTTAAACAAACAAATACTACACATTCTCCAATTCCACTTCCAAAAATACAAAATTTATTCCCTAAAATATCCCTACTATTCACACTCCCAATCCATTTTTCAAAATTTCAATAAATTGTCTCATCATTACAAATATATACACATATTACCACTCATATAAACTATATATACACATATAAATAATTTTAAAATACTTATTTCACCCTACCAACTCAATAAAAAGTTTATTGATGTGACATCTTATCATCTCCCAAAATACAAATAAATAAATAATTTTCTTTCAATTTATTCTTTATCTATCACCCAAAATATAAACAAACAACCATCACATTACCCAATTTCATTTTCCAAAAATCATTTTGGTAAAATACCCCAATTCACAACCAAACAAAGCCAATGTTTTTCCAAAGTTTCTACACGCACAGTTTATCCAATTTGAAAACACTTGGCGGGAAAACGAATCACAAATTTGAACGCCACCAAAAATGGGATAATCAGTTCAACGTAGAATTTCAGCTTGAACAGCTGAAACACATTTGCGTTCAACATCTAATTTCTATCTTCTTTCACCGATTCGACATTATGTCATGAATTCTCGCACTGCAATCCGCGAATAATCTCTTCGCTGCTCCAAGCAATTCACGTTGGCGAAATATTGAATGCCGTAGGATTTCTTCGCTGCCTCACTCAAGGCGACAAAGAAAATCGCGGCGACGATTGGAAATAGCGTGAAAGGCAGTCGCCAGTTTTTTATATTTAACTGCTGAGGAGTTTTGGAAAATTGATAGGAAAATTTACGGTTTGGAAACAGAGGTATGAGATTCTAATACATCCAATTTACGGGTGCTTAAAATGATTTATACTCCAACAATATTTTTGTCAGTGGTTAGTTCTTTAATTAATTAAGTGAAGCAACCGTCTAATTTACTCAATATTTCGTAGTATTCTTCCTTGATGTCATGTTGGCGTTTGTTTACCAGCGGGTGGTGAAGCTGGAATGCTTGTTGCATCGTTGTATTGATGTCACAGATTCGCAGGTTTGAATCATTTAAATAATGCATCTTTTCTACCATCTTTGCTTCTTTGGCACAGCTTTTGGAAAATTGATTTATGAAGAATTATATTAAAGTATACTTTGAAGAGTTGATTCTATCTTGGGTCGGAGCAAAAGCTGCAATGTCATGGCTCTGCTTATTTCATTATGTTAATTCTGCTGTTCTTTATGGAAACGAAATTTGCCATATGAAGATGCTCAGATTTGGTCAAAAAAAATTATGTGAATTGGATGTTATTTTATGGTCTCCAATCTGTTATTCCAATAAGAAAATATTTAATATGCATGACATATATTTATGAAATGAAATAGATTCAAATTGTTCTTCACAACCATTTATGTATTAATTTGGTTGCAGTGCTCTTCGATTTGTGTACACTAGACAGCTTTGGTCCTGCAAAAGAGGATATTGCCATTCTTCCAGCTCTTAAAGTTTCAGAGCACAAGAAGAGGTATCTTGTTTTGATCCCAAGTATATAGAGAATTTTCTCATCTAATTCATCAAACTCAATATATGATATAAATTTACATTTCTTGAAAGTCAATCAAATGGCTTGTTTAAAAATTTTATCCCAAAATCGAGTTCTATTTTGAAAACGAATAGGCCATCAATGAGATAGCCAATCTGCATGCAGGAAGTAATATGTTGAGTCCAATCAATCAACCCTCCCTTGAAAACCTTTCAAAGACCAAAAAATCAAATCATCCTAACATAAGAAAAATATTTTCTATCTGTTTATCTTGGTGACATTGTGGAATAACTACATGTTGCACGAGATGATGGATGAGTAGTGATGGTGAAGGAACTGAATTGATTGAACTCTCTCTTCATGGCCTTGTACACATGATCCAAGCCTTCTTCAATCAACTCCAAAACAGTCTGGGGCATTGGTGGCATGTTGATGTCAACTGATCCTTCCAACATCTTCACAACGTCACCCATTGTAGGCCTCATCGCAATCTCATCCTGGATGCACCAAAGAGCAACTTTTAGTGCTCTTACAAGCTCTTCTTCTTCCACAGCTCCTTCAAGTCGTTTGTCTGCAACTTTTGTCGGTGTTCCATTTGTCATTTCCTGGAGAAACAAAGTTGATTCTTTTAATTACAGAAACCTATTTTTACTAAGCTGGAAACTTTTTTTATTTATCTAAGATGCTTAATTAATAGATGTAGAGTGAGATGAGAGTATACCTTGAAAGCCCATCCAGGGTAAAAGAAGTCCTCTGCATCATAAGTCATGTCTAGATTTCTCCTTCCACCAATTATCTCCAAGAGAAGCATCCCATAACTGTAAACATCAGCTTTTACAGTAATTGGACGATTGCTAACCCATTCTGGAGCCAAGTAACCTCTGGTTCCTCTTACCATTGTGACCACGTGGGAGGCCTCTCTACCCATCAATTTAGCTAGCCCGAAATCCGATACTTTTGGACAAAAATTCTCATCCAACAGAATGTTTTCCGGCTTGATGTCGCAGTGTATTATCCTATTGCGACACTGCTCGTGGAAATATGCAATTCCTTGTGCAGTACCAACTGCTACATGAAAGCGAGTTGACCAATCCAGCAACCTGTCATAAGTCTCTCGACCGCTATATGATGGAAATATCCACTTGTCCAGTGACCCATTCTTCATGAACTCATATACTAGGAGCCTGTAGAGATCAAAATTTGATAATTAAAGCGGCTCGCGTTGTAAATATGCAGAAGGTATCTCAGAACATACTAAATACACACCTTTGTGAACCTTCCGAGCAGTATCCACACAGCCGAACCAAGTTCATATGATGCATGGAGCTAATAGTGTTCACCTCTGTAACGAACTCCTTCTCCCCATGGGGCAAAACTCTGTCAAGCTTCTTTACTGCAATCAGGGTTCCATCACTCAGGCTTCCCTTGTATACA
This sequence comes from Jacaranda mimosifolia, assembly GCA_018894105.1. NCBI lineage: Eukaryota > Viridiplantae > Streptophyta > Magnoliopsida > Lamiales > Bignoniaceae > Jacaranda > Jacaranda mimosifolia. The sequence continues at coordinate 35,461,537 of CM032125.1, read as the reverse complement.
CTGCCAAATCCACCTGCCATAGAATACATCACTGGCATGAGTTTCAAGTTCAAAAATTTTATAGAAAATGTTCACATTTATCTTCCCTTAAATTTATATATGATAAAGTTTTATTACCTGTTCCTAGCAATTGAGAAAAGTTACTAGTCCTATGCTGTAAATCACGGTAGCTGAAATTGACTGGAGCCCCTGATACAATTAAGGAATTCTCAAGGGCTCTCTTTAAAGTTCGCTTTCTGTGCACATTGATATATAGTAAGCAAAAGAGCAGGCTTATTAGAACAGTCATGCTTAAAACAATAGGAAGCACCAGAACTTTTCCCTTTGTACTGGCCGATTCATCTGAGGAATCCCCTTCCCTTCTTGTACCACCTTCCGCAGTTGAAGAGCCATTGGACTCAACCTTCACAAATAAGGTTGATCCTGTATCCTCATATCCTCCAAACTCCAAATTTCTCAAAATCCAACAGTATGCCTTTTCTTCATCAAGCCCATAAACCGAAGCAACACACTGGCAATCCGATAAACATGCGTCACCACACTTTGACACTGTCTCTATATCACTATAATTTGCTATAACTGATGAATCTGAGAAATAGTAGTTGGTTTGTTGAACCACTGAAATCTTGAATTGAGATGTTAAATTTTCATGATGAGGACCGCATTTCCTTGTTAGCGATGAATTCCCTGAACACTTGGCATCATTGTCCACTTTGGAAGTCCCTGGCAAGCATGTGCAAGATGCATTAGTCTTGCTCCTGTCTAGATTACATATCCCATTACCACAAATTCCAGTAATATCACATGGTTTAGAAACAGCTGCCCACTCGGGAACCCATTGGCGAGATCCATTGACATCATTGTCCCATCTGTATAAACGAAGATTTCCATTAGTCTCCAGAATCAATCTCCTAAGAACTAACGGACTGCTAGTTCTATTTATTGCTGATGATAATCCTCCACTCTCATTGTCATTCTTGTACACATAAACTGCTCCATCTGACGACGACCCATACACAATTCCAAAATTTCCTCCATCATCCATAATTGCCACTACATCCCCAGTTACATTTGATATGTCAGGTCCTGACCAGTAAGAGAAGTTGGTAAAAGATTCAGACGATGTGTCATAAGCCTCCGGCAAGTTGTAGGAGAGTGCAAGGCTTAGTGAAGTGGGCTGCTGCAACATTTTCAGTGTGTAGTATCCACCATGTGATGCGGACTTGGATGATTTAAGCTCTAGAGAAACTGTTAAAGGTTGGCCTGGCAGGAGTGTGTCTGACGGATGTGAAAAGCTCTGCCATGCTATGATATGATTAGGGCCGTATAGAATGAAGTTGCCATTTTCTAACACGACCGCCGTTTCAACTCCAAAAGTGGAGGTGTTTGATGTCCAGACAGTGGTGCCTCCATCGTTGAGGACGAGATTGCCGTCGGTGCTGAACTCCAAGATTGCATCTTTGCTGACTGGAGAGTTTCTATTTAGATTATTGAGACAAAATGAATGGTAGGCCAAAAAAGTTACATATACCTGCAAAAGCTATAGCAAAGACTATAGGTGTGGAATTTGAATTCTTCTACAGTTAACTCCAGAAACCGCAATGGGTGATGATTTGATCTTATTTCTCACAATTACAAGAGTTTGCAGCCGTGAGGGTAAGATGTAGTTAACTCCCTGTTTTGTTTATACTTTCAAAGCTCATTTTCATTTTCAACATTATTTAAAAATTGGAAATTACATGTCACCACTTATTTTTGTTTTCAATTTTTCTTAGTCTATTCTATCAATCTATTATCATATCAATTAAATTTATAACAAATGCACTTTATCACTCCAAAACAATTAAAGATAGACATATATTTTAACAAACACAAGTTTTTTGAATAAAAAAATATGAACCATCTTTATATCTATTGTAATCATCATTTTCACAAAAAATATAAATATATTTTCATTTTTAAATTTCAATGTATAACTACTTTTTCATTTTCTCAAAATATTGGGAATTGTTAATAGAAATACAACAAAACGGTTCTGACTTCTAAGGCTCTCTGATGTCGGTGCTCTGCAATAGTAATATCTTATTTTTGTCAATTGTCATCTGCTTAAAAAGTACATCTTTATTCTTTTTAGCATCATATATATGATGTCATGTTAATTATATAAATTGCTAAAATAGACGTTTCCATTAACTTTGTTCATGCATATGCATAAAGAACTCTCAATGGTCTAAAAGAATCACTTAAAGAAACAGTATGATTATACTTACATGTCAGCTGACCAAACAAGAGTCCGATCACCGGGAAGTTGAGCAAACCATATTCCCAACTGAAACCGATCATTTCTTTCATTCACCGGTGCAAACCCAAAAGCGAAAGTCCCATTATCCGAAACCCATGCTCTATCCTCACCCGCTAACAATCTTGAACCCAGGTCGATCCGACCCGCCATAACGGATCCAAAGAGCAGAGAAAACAATGCCCAGAATACAAAGGAAGACAAGAAATGAGCCATTCTTTGGTAGGCTAAAGTTAGTAGAGAAATGCTTGCAAATTGTGAATCATTTTGAACGAAGCTTTGTTTGTGTGTGGTTGCATTATTTATGAGAGTGATTGGAGGGAAGGAAGAAACTTTGGAAGTGGAGTTGTGTGGGGAATAAAAGTGGAGGATGAGAACACGTGGACAATGGTGGGTGAGCTACAACGTTGAAAAAACAAACATTTGCATGGTGTGGTCGGCTGGAGAAGATGACTGGATAATCTGCCACGTGTTTAGTTAGTTATTTCCATACTTGGATTAAATTGGGTCCCTTTTGCATGGTTTTCAAACTTTACAAGCAACAAGCTTTTTGCCCCAATACATGATTTTTCTGATTTTCACACTTGGTACTTTTAAGTAGTCCAAGCTTCCCAAATGAGAACATGCATACATTACATGCAAAAGTTCAATAGAACGGCTAGGTTTTCAAATTTTGGTTTAAGTTTCTACTGACCCATTTTCAATAGGTGCATGAATTTTTCGAAATATTTTATAAAATATTTTAAAGTTTATAAGATACCATTTGATGATAATAACATATTAGAATTTTTTTTAATTTCTTTTAAAAAAGTGAGGAATTCTAACATTTTCTAAAAGGTTTGTAAAGATTACTAATATTTTGTAAATTTCAAGATCTTATTTATTTGAAAGTTTTACAATTAGAGACGAGGAATTCAAGCTACAAATTGCAAAAGTATATTTATAGAAAAAAGAATTGCACGTGCTGAATGGATCAAAGAGGAAAGAGTTTCCTGATCAAGATGCTCCTTATTTCGTCTAAAATAGAGAAATTGAGTCAATAAAAACTTGGAGTGTGAAGTGCAATCAAGTGTATTGTAAGAGTTTATTTGTAAACAAAGATTTAGCATTTATAAATTTCAATTCTATAATTTTCAAAAGCTTCTTATAAAATATAAGAAATTATAAAAAAAATAAATTTTAAATAAATTTAATCAAATAACCCGTGAGTGCAACATTAATCTGCTTTCTAAATTTCTACCATAATTAGAAAAATATTTGGCAAGTACAAACACAATAACCATTTATCAAAGCGATTTGGTAGAAAGTCAAGCTTTAGGTACCTAAAACCACACACAAACACATACAAACAAACCACTGAGGTGGTAGCGTAGTTGGAAAAAATTCTTAACTTTCTATAAGGAGGTTATGAATTCGAATCTGCTTATGATAATAGTCCACAATTAGTCACCTCTATGATGGAGGAATTTTGGCTGACTAGCGTTTCAATAGAATTGTGGTGATGGACTCGCCTTTTACGCAATAACTATGACTCAAATTGGATACTTCACAATGATGAAAGACTCCTATAAGTATGTCCAAGGAGAATTATTATATTGATCACTCTTCTCTTACCTTTTCCTTTCATTTGAAAAAAAAAGAACTCATACAAACAAGAGTTTATCCACAAGTTTAGTCAAAACATAACTATTACCTAATCAATAAGCAAATAACTCATTCTGCTGAAATTTAAGACACTTAATTTATTGAACCGGGACCAAATTTCTTGTGATACTATCAATGATTGATTATGCATAAATAGTCTACATGTGACATCATTACTTGGACTATATGATCTTATCTCCTTTTGAATTTCATACAACAACACTAGTAGCCAAACCTTGAAACCAACTTGCCCTTATCTATAAATTAATAATTAATGGCAAACCTTTGAACTTGTATTGTTGCATCTCTTTTAATTTGAAAAGAGAGATATTTATGACAATTTTTGACGCTATAGACATAGCACTTATTTCTTCAATTTTTTGACCAATTTCCTTGTTGCCTATGGACAAGGCTGAAAAAAAAAGAAAGAAAGAAAGAAAGATTTATTGGTGATAATCAATGTTTTTAAAATTGGACCAAACAAAGAATCGGCGACATTACTAATTACTAATTCAATTGATTGGATCACTGATTTGAGCGGCATAATGTTATAATAACTTAATAACTATATTTAATTATCTATATATATAAATATATATAATATTTTAATAATAACAAAAAATAAAACTTTCAATGATATAGAAAGAATATAATTATTTAAAAAAAAAACTCAACTTATTTATTTTTAAGTACATCTTTTAGAAAAAAAAATATTATTTTACAATTAGTCAATTATAAATAAATAAAAAATATTATTTCACATTAATTTGAGTAATAATTTTAACTCCACATAAAAATAAATTCTTCTACGCTAAATATTCAACATAATCAAAGGGAGATTAAACAAAATAAAATAATGAATTAAACATAAGCATTTACATATAATTACCACTTTATTAAATTTCAAGAAAATAAATTCATGTTTCAAAAAATTACATGTTCAAAATCTTTAATTATCATCTTTCAACTCATAATATCTCTCTCTCTCTCTCTCTCTCTCTCTCTTTTTTATATATATTTTTCAAATTTTTTAAAAAATTAATTTTTAAATTTTCAAAAAGAAAAAGAAAAATAAGTGAACTAGTAAAAAACAGGTCGAATCGTTACAGTTTAACCAGTTTTTGACCGATTTTGACCGTCATCAATTTTTATGCTTCAATTAAACCGAATTGACCTCCGATCACTGATCGATCCAATCTAATTTTCAAAAATGGGTAATAAAATCTAACTCAAAAAATCATAATTGAAACATCAAATTTTATAATTACGAAGTATTGAATTTGAGTTTCTGGCAGAGCTTTTAATCAAGTTGAGCAAGCAGAGCTAATTTGGGCTCCCTGATGTTGATAATGTATGAGCTTTTTGTTTTTTAAATATTTTATTTTTTTTCCATTAAAGCTTGGATTTATTTTGAAAATAAATATGAGCTTTAAGTTGAGTTCAAACTATCAATTTCAAAGAAATTTAAGTGTGATGGAAAAATAATAAATTACCAAATCTTAAAAACTAACAATCTCAAAGCAATTTTGAAAAATTAAAACTCAATTATGTTATCCATTGGAAAAAGATAAAAAGATATCATTTTGATCAGATCAAAATCAAATGAAATATGTAAGTTCAACATTCTGTTTGCATTGAAAAATGCGAGAAATTAGTGTAGAAAATATTATAACTAAATCATGAAATTTTCAATTGAAAATTTAAAGTTATCATTATATTATTTGTAGGTAGAAATTACTTACATCACAACTTAATTATATGAATTAATGTCTAGTCACTATACAAGCCAATTAGTCAAATCTGGGAGGGGTCCAAACAATTAGGCCCGAGTTCGCCCCATGGACAACTCCATTAGGAGTAATGACCCATAAGAAGACCCATTTCAGTTTCAAGCATTTCAAGCCCACAGCATCCGGCCCATTAGACAATTGCTCTTTCAATTTCCCTCTTTCTTTCCTTTTTATTTATTTATTTATTTATTTTTTTTTGGGTGCAGACTCCTGATATGATTGTAATTACAACCCAAGAAATAATAAGTACTTGGCCATTGGGGGTGGAGGTACTTGGCCATGGACTTGAAAACTCCCTATTTGCCAACAGATATGTTGGCCTACTTCCACATCGGATATATCGTATAATAAAACATGATAACACATTCATATTGTCCTTTGAAAAAAATCATTAAGATTATATAAATTACTTTAGTTTAAATGATGTATTTAAATTTAAAATAGATTTATTTCAATATATATGTTTTAAATTTTATTATTTTGAATACTCTGATACATATCTTTTATTACATGCTCTAACTTAATTTATGAGTAAATATATATATATAATTAGTATATTTATATTTTTATACCACATAAAATGAAAAGAGCTTTTACATTCGTGTAATGTTGATTTTCATATCTTTACATCAAATTTGGCATTACATATGCACTCTTAAATATTTATTTTATTGATTGAGAAGGACTTTAAAGTCTCAAATAAAATTTTATTTTTAAATGAAAAATTATTCATCTTCCATATTCTTCTTTGTTTTTTTTTTTTTTTAAAATTTCTCCATTTTCTTCTTTTTTACTACTAGAATTCACAAATCAACCATACATTTGATCTAAAATTAATTTTATAAAATACCCATCAATTCTTTTTATTGTATACTGAATGTCTATCATGATAACTTAAATTCATGCATATTGGAACAGCAAGCAATATTATAAAAACAATGTTCTTGTGTTATAAAATTTTAAAGTTTAATATATTATCATATACATGTCATATCTTGTCTGTATCTGTGTATGCATAAGGCATGCATCAAGGTAATATGCTGTAACTTGTTTTACAAATTTGACCTTCAATATTTATTTTACGCACGTCAAATGTGTACTTTTTTTTCCTTAGTTGCGCGAAAAAATGGATTCTTTTATGTTTTTTGGATGAAGTTCCTTCGACACTTAAATGCTCTTACATACTATTATTTAAATGTTATCGAGCATATTGTCAACGCAAAGGGATATAAGATGAGTTGAGCTAACTCATGAATTTTATAAGCTAACTTGATTATAGCTTGGCAGGCTCGAGTTCGAACTTTAATTCAATTGTTCGAAAACTCATGAGTCGGTTTGCAATTTTTTTTTTAAAAATATTTTCATATAATATTAAATTAGTATATAATTATTATATATTAATAATTTAATATTTTATTAAGTTGATCTCGAATTGAGCTGTCAAACTTAAACTCGAATTTTTGCTCTTACTTTGAGCTTGAGTTTGAACTTTTCAAATGAAACTTATTCAACTCGAACTCGACTCATTTACAAATCTATGAAAGCATGCTTATCATTTTTGTGGTTCTTTTAGGCTTATTTTTATGGTAGATCGATGCTTTTTCTTTCCGTCGAATATTGCCTCAGCTTCTAGCGTGACGATGTTTACCACCCAGGCACCCATATAATTTTGAAATTCTGAATGAAGCTCTTTTTCAGTTCAGTAAATTTTGCTTTAGTACTTAGACGTGTGGCTTAGATTCCGCCATCTAACTTCTTGGGGAGGTCATAATTATGAAAGCTATTTTTTGTGCGAGCAGCTACCTTGTATCATCTTTTTTCTTGCATAGCTTTACTGGACATGTACTTATGTCCATATGTTGTCAACAAGATTCTTGTTCTTGTATGTGGTGTAGTTTCTTTTTTCTTTTTTTCCTCCCATTATGCCATTGTTATAGGTAATTGGAATTTTCATTATTTGTTCAGTTGATTTAATTCATGGGGTTTGTATTTACTTTAAAAACATATAGGACAGATGGTTTTTGCAGTTGCTTTAAAGTTTCGTTTCTGTTTGGGGTGAATTTACGTACTGAATCATGCTTATATATATGTTATCTTACTAATTCTGATAAATTTGTGATGGCTTGTACTTGTGGAAGATAATTCTTGAGAGAAAATTTGCAATATTACTCTTAAATCTGTTGAGAAATCACTCTGAAGAATAGTTTTTAATGCCCCCCATGTGTTCGATGCGTTTACTGGTGTATTCTTAAGAATTCTTACATGATATTTGCAGTTAATACTATATTTTTGCGTGATATTTAGGAGTTTAAGTCTGTCTGGGAATAATTTTTTCTTGTAATTGCCTTTTGTGTTTGGGGGAAAACATCAGCGGGGGACCAATGGGTTTCAAGTCAATTCCAGTTCTGGTTTTTGCTTCCTACTAGCTACCTTGATGTCTACCTTTTTCTCAGACAAGCAAGGGGACCTCTGTCTGGTATTTTTGTTTGTCTATGTTGTTTGCAAGCGTTATAATAATAACTGGATTTTGAATGAAAAAGACAACTCTTTTAGCATTAATAAAAAGAAAAGAACAGGAATAACCACCACTCACATTGCTGGTGGATGTTAAGCCCTGAAATTTCCCTACCAATAGAACTTTGTGATATTTCCTCCCTTAGATTTCCACCGTATCTGCTTAACACTATCCGTGGAGTCCCGGTGATCTTTTTTTTTTTTTCCCTTTTGTAGTTCTCCATATGGTGATTTGTAAGAATCATTATTAAAATATCTACATTTCCTTACACAGGACAGACATTTATATATATATGTCATGCTCAGATTGTCCTAAGGTTATGAAAGGAGTTGGATATGAAGGGCAAAGTTTTTGGTTCCAGTTTTGGTTATGAATTTGATCTATTTTTCTATTTATTGTTAGCGAGTTAGGAGGTCTGATGTTAGCTTTTCTGCCCCTTCTTCTCTAGGGGAACATGGGATGTTGTAATTATTGATTGATCATTTGGCTTCACTTACAGAATCTTATCCAAGTTCTTGTTTCCTTGTTCTGATTCATCTAAGCATTATGAGATAGAATATAGCCCTATCAAATTAAATGAGCCTGAAATGCATGGCAATATGAATTGCAAATGGGCCTTGGAGCAGCTCTTGTTGGGCCAAATTCGGGCTTTGCTGTTAGTAGAGTAATAATGTTGGCCAATATTCATTTGAAGCAGGTTGCTAGTTGTTGCATCTAGAATAAGTAACTATGCATTCGGGCAGTAGTTATGGTTTTGGACATTTTACAACAAAGAGGGAGCAATTCCATTGAGGGATATGTTCGTTGCCTCCCCTTGCCCTTTTTCTCTCAACGAGAGAGAGAAAGATTGTGCATTGGTTTTCTCTTTTAAAGGAGCATTGTTAATTCCCCAACTACTTCCTACATGACTCGGAAACACAATTTGACAGTAGTTATGGTTCAATTTGGACATTTTACAACAAAGGGGGGGCAATTGCATTGAGGGAAATGTTGGTTGCCTTTCTTGCCCTTTTTCTCATTGCGAGAGAGAGAAAGATTGTGTATTAGTTTTTCTTAGAAGGATTATTGTTAGTTCCACAACTACTTATTACAGGACTTAGACTCTAATCCACGATTGATCTGTTTGTTGACATGTTTGAGCTAACATGTGGATTGTGCATGAAGTTGTTTTTTGATGAACTCTAAACTTCAATTTGAGGTAGTTTAGGTTCATTTGGGCAATTTACAACAAAGGGGGGACATTTGCATTAAGGGATATGTTTGGTTGCCTCTTGTTTCCCTTTTGCTCATCGAGAAAATTGTGCATTAATTTTTTCCTGAAAGGATTATTGTTAATTCCCCAACTATTCCTAACAGGACTTGAACCTACGGCTGATCTGTTCCCAAACGTATTTGAGCTTACATGTGGACTCTGCATGAGGTTGTCTCCTGATAAACTCTAGGCTTCTTTAATACCTTCATCAGTATGTGCATCTGTAGACACCATCTCTTTTATATATCCAATAAAGAACTCTAGGATTAAGCTACTTTAATGCCAAAATGAGTACTTGTGGGGCTACTACATTCTATTCCCTTTCTCCCATTTCCTTGTCAATTATTAATTACACTTGTCTGAAAAGTCAGAGCACCACAAATATAATTGTCAGCATAGTAAGAAGAAACTCAATATGTACTTGATAATACATATGTACATATACGTATTATGGTATACTAGAGGAGGGCATCCTTTTACACCCAACCTATTACACCTTAAAACTCCCAAAAGAGCTTAAGTCTTTTTCCTCTCCCATTCTCTTACATGAGCTATCAAACAGCTTCCATGGAAACCACCACTATGCAATCTCCCTCCATTGAGAGTTTCTCATATAGTTGGCTAGCTAACTTAAAGCCCTCAGACTCATTAATATCCTCCATTGATTCATCTGATCATCATGATGAATCTTCCTTCATAGAGATGGACCCAAGATTGCCACCCTCCAAGAGATTTATAAGAGTTTCATCCGATTTTGGCTTTGATTTTCCTGTATCAGACTCCCCATTAGACCTTGTTCATGCTGATGAGCTCATCTCCAATGGCTTCCTTGTGCCCCTCTTTGTTAAGGACATGAAAATGGACCGGTTTGATCTTGTCGAAGATTATTACATGGCAACTGCTTCCACCTCATCTTCAACTCATAAAATGAGTAGGGTTCGTTGCCAATCATTGAGAAGGTGTCAAAGGTTGTCCAAACGGTTCTTTCAGAAGTATTTGAAGTTTCTCTTGAGGCCTTTTTTCGTTAAAAGGCGTCGAGGAAATCAGTTTGAGAGTAGTAATATGAGAATCAGAACAATCAGAAACTGGGAATTCTCTGCTGGAACTTCTCCTAGAACAAGTGTGGCTTATTCTGCTGATGATAACTGGCGCAGGTCTTGTGATTCTGAGAGCTCAATCTATGAAGCAGTTCTCCACTGCAAAAGAACTCAGGGTAATTCATTTTTTGCCTTTGTTTTTTTCAGTTCTTTTTAGACTATGTACTTTAACACTTATACAGATTAATTTGGATCATTTCAGGTAAATAAACTCAGCTGTTTGATGGATATATAAGAAGAAGCTGATGGAAGAGAAGTATGCTTCATTTATGAGGGTTTTTTTTTGCCTGTGAAGAATTGTAAGCCATACAAATTTTTAGCATTTTACAAACTACACCATCATAGTATGTATATGTGTTTTTCATTCTTTTTGGGTTGTCTTTTCTCCTTTTCCAACTCAGAAAGGATTGGAGTTTTTCCTTTTTCTTTTCTTTTCTTTTCTTTTCTTTTCTTTTTTCCTTGTGGAAATAATAATCCTGACTTTTTCCTGTCTATGTCAGTACCTGGGATTATTGATTCTGTGTAATTATAGTTTTGAACATAAATTAATTAAGTGTATAACTCAAGTTGTCTAAGCCAATAAGTGCAATCATGAATTATGATTTTAAGGACTGGTGTATTTTTTGGGAAGTGGGAACAGATGGGATTGCCTTAATTTTCAGCAAAAAGGTTTTAGTTTTTAAAATTGGACATAAGTTACATCCAAATGAGTCATTAAAAACTAATATCAAGTCAGGGAGTATTAATAAAATATTTTGAGAAGTTTATAAATTAAAATAAAATTTTTGATAAAATTTTGTAAGGAAAAAAATTATAAGCTTTAGAATAAAATATTAAGATTTAAAGAGTTTTAAAAAAAAAAAAAAAAAAAAAAAAGGAGTCTTAAGTCTTAACTTGTAAAATTTAACAAATTTTAAATTTAATTATAGTAATTATAAAATTATCATCATTAATATTTTATAAGTTCAATGATATTATCTTATCACACTTGAAAATTTTATTTTTTAATATAAAATTTAATATCTTATAAGTTTTGCATGTTGGAATTTATAAGATGTGTTTGTCAAATAAAGCCTAAATTGAAGTGCAAGAGAGTATTTGCTATAAAATATGTAGAAATTTGAGTTCCAACAACTTGCATGTGATATGTGCAGGAGGTGGGGAAAATTTCCCCGTTGCTGGGGTCTTCTTTTTCTTTTCTTTTTTCTTTATTTTATTTTTTCCTAATATTTATTCATTAAAATATTTTCTTAAAAATAAGAAAATTGATATATTTAGACCAAAGATTTATGGTGGGGCCTTTAAATAAATTATTAATTGTAATCATATACGAGAAAATATAAATTTATGTGGGGGCCATAATTAATAGTTGAGGGTATATCTTGAGAATAACATCACTTTAATAAGGCTGGGATTCGATCATTATTTCAATGTCATCATCTCTAAAAGGAGAAAAAAGATGTATAGAAAGCTGAACAATTTTTGGTATTTTAAGTTCATTATTTGATGCATCCTTTAATTTGACTAATTATACTATAATTAACAACAAAAAGAGGAAATAAAAATTAATATATCCTTAACAACTTTCAATTAGTCTAATATAAAGTTGTATAATATAAACATTTTTATGTATTATTTAAGAATAATATATGTCATTTGTATCTTCATTTAAGCGGTTAAAATAAAATAAAATAAATATTTTTATCTAGAATTTTTCATTCTAATATTAAACAACGATCTGAGCCATATTTTAAAGGAATTACAATTAGCCTATCTCTTTTGTAAATTATTCCTAAGTGGGAATACAATTTTAATAAACATCAATAAGTATGTCAAATTGAGAGTTCGTGTTCTTTGTGAAAATCGAAATTTTATGTTATCAAATGTTATGAACCGGTTAAAATTTTTTAACTTTGTACTATAATTTAAATATTTTAATTTATTATGTGGTTGTAAATCATTTGTATTTCCATCTAAGCAACGTGAATAAAATTTAAAAAAAATACAATAAATTTAAGGTTTTTTTTTGTACATTTACTCGTTTTCAGTATAAAGAATAATCAAAGTCACACCCTAGACAATTAACTTGCTGAATCAATAGCGTTTTTCCAAAATCGAAAGATGATCTTCACAAGTACAATAGATAAAGAGATTTTATTTTTCATAAGAATAGAAAATTTTAAATTTTTGTCAACGAGCATGACAGGTCAAAAACTCATGTTCCTCATAAACATCGAGAAGTAACCCCGATAAACATCAACGAACACGCCACGCTGGAAGATTCAAAGTTTTATGTTCTCAAATGTCATCAAGAGATTAAAATTTTTGATTTTGTACTATAATAAACATAATTATTTACTTTTTTTTCTTGGGTTGGGGGAACAAAAAGAAAATAACGTAGAATTAATCAAAAAAGAAAAAAGAAAAATTATTACATGCAGGCAAAATAAAATACCCACTTTTAGTAGTTCATCATTTGGGCCATTACAACATGAAAATTAACGCTGTTGTTAGCTTTAAAGGTGCAGGCTTTGTCTCATGCCCGCCACAATTCTTTGGACCCTTATTAAAAGTTGTTCTTTAACTCTTTGCGCGTGCTCTAAAAATACTGCTGCACATATTATCTCATTTATCTCTTTTTATTTTATTTTATTTTTTTCCCATAATCCAATAAATTGATAACATTGCCTGCTCCATCAATCATCCTTTCATAACTTTTTTCAACTTTATTTTTGGTTGAATTTGACCATATTAGATTTTTGGGTAAGAAAAGATTCAACAAAGGTTTAATAGTAATGGTTTTCTATTTATTTTCTTGGAATATTGAAGTATTAAAAGCTAGCATATAATATTTGTGCTCAAGATATGTTAGTAATTTTGTTCCATTTTTTTTTTATTTTTTTGATATTTTTTTGGTCGAGGTAAATATTACATGCTTTTCAATTAATTAAGATCATATAAAAGAAAGCTAGATAAAAATAAAAAGGAAGCAAGGAAAGAATGAATATCAACGTCACTATTTCGGATCCTCCATTTTAATTGGTGTTTTATTTCTTATTTTATTTCACAAAACGCGATAAGTATATATAATTTATAATTCAATATTCTTTTTTAAGAAAATATTTTATACACATGAGCTGCAATGTTAGGTGTGTATTAATTCTATTACTGGGCTACAATCACTTAAAAGTTGATTATTTAGCAAGTATTAAAGAATTTTTCTACAATTTCATTGGAAAATGAAAATTACATGTTAATTTTTTTCTACTAGCACAAAAAGGAAAATTATGGGCCGTTTGGTTTCATTTTCGAAACTCCTTTTCACATTTTTTACTATTTTAAAAATAAATATATTGTTTTTTTATATATTTTTACTCGATATCATTTTTATTTTTATTTTCAAAATACATATCTCAATAACCTATATATTTTCTTCCAATACCCTATATATTTTTTCTCTCTATTTTATTATTCCTATCTCTCTACCTACTACCTACTACCTACTAAAACTAGTATAATAATTACTTTTCGAACAATTTATGCAAATACATATTTATTTTCAACTCATTTTCACTAACTACTTTCCAATATTTTTAAAATAATAGAAATAAAAATAAAACCAAACGGACCATATGAATTTTCAAATGGATTGAGTTAAGTGTTTTGTTTCTATTGTCATTAATATCCAATAGTATATGCATTGTTGCATTCTTTGACTAGATGATTAGGTCAAAGAATTTATGATAAAACAACTCAATTAACTTAAAAAAATAATTAATACCACGACATCAAGTAATAATATCAAAATTATCACTGAATTCAATATAAACACACACACACACACACACACACACATATTGAAAATTACAACCATTACCCTTTTTCTTCACCTATGTGGTACCAAAATCATAATTGGATAAGAATGACCAAAAAATTTGGTGCTTTTCAAAAAGTTGTCTTCTTTATTGAATTGCCCTTTCTCTTGAAGCAGCCGCTTAACCAAGTATGGGCTTATGACTAGATTTACTTTGTTGCTATTCCAACATATAAAATGGGGGACCAAGCCACTTGTTACCACTGAGGATGGAATTGGGTGTCACAACAATGGCCATTGCACTTATGTGAAGGATGTGGTAGGAAATTTACAAATACATAGGATATGTTTGGTTATGAATTGGGACATTCTACCAAAATATTTTGGGAGAATGAATTTTGGGTAGTGGGATTGAGAAATGTGATAGTTGTTTGTTTGTATTTTGGGAGAATAAATTGGGAAAAAATGGTTTGTTTGTTTGTGTTTTGGGGGGATAAGATGTCACATTAATGACTTTTTTGTTGGGTTTGGGGGTGAAATGAATATTTTAAAATTATTTATATATGTGTATATATAGATTGTATGAGTGGTAGTATATGTATATATTTGTAATTATGAAAGAATGTGTGGTGCCTTAGGAAATGGTGTGGAGTTGGGGATAGTAGGGATTTTTTTGGAATAAATTTTGTATTTTGGGAGTGGAATTGAGAAATGTGTAGTGTTTGTTTATTTAAATTTTGGGAGTTAAAAAATACATTGGAAGTTTACAACCAAACAAAGCCATAGCTTAAGATTCCATCTTGAATACATATATTCTTATAGGCAATTGAATAGAAGAAATGAAATCTAGAAAATAAAAGTATAATCAAAGTCACACACTCTCACTTAGTTATACTAATTTCCACGTAATCTATACATTTACAACACAATTCAAAATTTGAGTATAGAAAAAATTCTCTTCAAATCAATCAACTTATATTTATACAGGGGTTTGCGTTGAAATAAAATCAGATTTGACTGTGAATATGAGTACGACAAACTAATAATTCAGCCTCTCTTCGAAAATTAATTCCCTTCAATTCCACAATATTATTTCTTCAACACAATTAGAATAAACATTCTAACTTCATGTGAGTTAAATTCCTCTTTTGCCCTTTCTCTTCTCAAAATTCTTATTCCATCATTCTAGCCTTATAGATAGGACATTGGAAGGTTTTGCAACTTGTCTTGTAATGTAACCCAAAAGTTTGATCATGTTTGGTCACAAGGTAAGGGTAACAAGATTTTGATACCTACTCTTTGATTGCATTAATTGATACTTATATTGGCCGTATTAAAAAATCAAAAGATATAATCAGAACTAGATAACGCAATTTGAGTCAAGAATCAAATTAAAATTTATCTTTAAAAAGTTCAAAAGGACATCATCACTTGCAGCAGCAATGAGACACTTTAGTACAAACATGGGCAAAAGACCAAAAATTTGTTCATTACCTTATATTGGAAGAATAGTCAAAAGTTTTTTATTAAGATTCACAAGACAACATGGATTTGAAAATGCTTTCTTGCTTCATAGTTCAGAGCCTCTGGTGAATCAAACATTTGTTGAATTTGGAAAAAGGGTCCATTACAAACATTAATTGGTTAGGTAAATAGTTGTCTAATACTAGTCTTCTTGTTTTATGCTTTTGTTCAAAGTTGATACAATTATTTTGTAATAGAGAAGTGTTTCATTTATTATTCATTTAGGTATGGATTTGTGCCAAACTCAAATCGTTTTTTACCAAAAAAAAAAAGAAGATAAAAAGTTAACAATAAAAGTTCTTACGATATATCCATTTTTACCAGAAAAGATCTTTATTAAGCCATAAAATCATTTGATATGAACACTAAACATATCCACAAAATCTAACCAAATCAAGTTCATTGGGACTCTCAAAACTATAGAGAGCTCCTCTCTTGATAGGAGTGGCAAAACTTCCCGAAGTCCTCTGAAGTTTCATGGTTCGGTAGCCTTATGAGAGCGATGGATTTGAACATCATTCAGAACAGAACGAACGGATTCTTGGTTAGTTGAACTTGGAGGACTAATAGAAGCTTCAATATCTTTTTCATCTGAATTTGAATACTTAAGGTACCTCTCAATGTTAGTGTCTGAGCTGCCGGATCGTCTATGGTACCAACTCCGGGTCGTTTTAGGCCTCCTCTCACTAATCGCAATGGCAATATCATTTGGGAATAGGTCTCTGAGTATGAAGGCATGGATAATAGTCGTCACAAGCAGTGCTGTAACTGTAACTGTAGCAACCGTGCAGAGGACAACAGATAAACACTTGGTGATCGCGCTTGTTACTACATTTGAGTACTTGCTTGTCGCAATGGCAGCACCGGTCATTGGAAAAGTGTAAGCCCACCATGCCAATGAGAATCTGTACATGACAAATGGAGCAATTTTCAGGAAAAAGTTCAACTATATTTGGATGATTTAATTTAACTCGTTCCATTGATGCCAAAAGATATGAATATACCTGAAGCCACGGAAGAAGTTAACACGAACGGCCTGAAGAAAGTAAAAGAAAATGGAAACAGATTAGATCAGTTAGTAGTTGAAGTTCACTTTTGATCTGACCAGACTAATCTGTAATGTCAGCTAAATGGAAGAGATAAAAGGAACCAACCAGTGAGAAGTAAAGGAACATGGCGATGAAAAAAGCAATTCTTGATCCATAATCAAAGGATCCTTGAATGTTGGCCCAAGCCATTGAGGCAACACTAGGTGCAGCAACAAACAGAAAGAAAACCGGGTGGAGTTCCTTTGGGAGCGTCTCGTTTGTTGGGAGTCGTTGATAAAGAGTAACGAATAAGACTGTGTAATGAGCCAGTCCAACAGCAAAGAAGAATATTGGCCCTTCTTTTAGCCCCATTGATGCTCCAAGCAATGCACCGACGAAATTTCCAACTACAGAGAGATGATTAGAGGGATTTGCAACTTTAGACAGCCTCCGTTGTCCTCCAGACATCCATTGTCCGTATATCTTAAGCTCCAGACAGAAGATTGGTGTCATAAGAATGTACCAAAGAGAGTGGTGTAAAGTTTGAGCAACTGATGGTGGAGCTCCAATAGCCAAGAACAGAAGGGCGATGGATGGAGCAAAGAAGAAGTTCACTCGTATCGGGTGGTAATACTCACGACGAACCGCTTCAAAGTAGAATATGATTTTGAGGGCATAAACAAAAGCCACAATTAGGACAAGAGCAACTGATATGAACCATAGGACAAGGTTTATATCTGGAGTGACATGGAGGAACTTTGTAGATGCAGAGGATGCAAGGACTTTCCACATTATGGCTTGGCTGCTAACACCAAGACAGATACCGAAGGAAGAGATTGGAAATCTTAGAAGGAATGGCCATTTCTTGTCTTCTGGGAGAAGTATTTCTTCAGAAGCCTGTAGTAAAAAAAAAACAATTTTCAGCTTAAGATAACATCAAAATTCTTCAGCTAGACCATTGCAAAGCAAAATACTTACCCTTAGTGTGTCCAATTCTGGTCCCTCCAGGGCATCAAAGTATCTGTCCACAGGAAAACTTACGAATTCTGCAGGCTGCTGAGTCTGGGGTTCTTGCTCATTTTCCTGATGATTCCCACGCAAATTTGATAATTGTCTCTCGAGTTTTCCAGACCATGTCTTGAAAGAGTCGAATCTTTTGTCTTTCAAATGATCAATCCTAGGATGCCTTAGTGGAAGGTTGGAAGAATTTCCACTGGCAATGGCCTCATTAAGTGCAGAACCTTTAGGCATTGGTTGAGAATAGAACTTAGCCTGTTTTGTCTGAGTACCAACATTTTTATGTGCAGCAGCAGAATTAGTATCATTTCCCAAAATTGTCTCGTCATCTGTGAAGAGAACTCTATTCGTGCTGTCCAAATGAGCTTCAACAGGAGAAGACGGCATGCTAATGGAAACAGAATGAGTCCTTTGTGGCTTAGAAAGATTGTTTTCTTTCTCCATCGCAGCTGCCTCTATCCCCTGATAATCATAAACAACAAATATGCGTGCCAAAAGGTCAATGAGAAGGCTGATTTGGATTAAATATATAAACCATCCCAGAATCAAAGATTTCTTACAAAAACTGAGATTCTCAAAGGACCAAAACCAGTTGATTTCAAGTCATCATGCTCCTTAACATTATCAAAACCAGCCACCTCATTTGCAGTAATAGCTTTGATCAATGATGGGAGCACTTCGTGGGAAGTTTCCTTTCCCAAATGATTCTGTTTGCTATTCTCCATCACAAATCAGTAGCACCTATAATGTTTTTTCGACAATCTATCA
Organism: Jacaranda mimosifolia; assembly: GCA_018894105.1. Classification (NCBI taxonomy): domain Eukaryota; kingdom Viridiplantae; phylum Streptophyta; class Magnoliopsida; order Lamiales; family Bignoniaceae; genus Jacaranda; species Jacaranda mimosifolia. The sequence goes on along the minus strand of CM032125.1, from coordinate 35,442,789 downwards.
GATATAAATCTCGAAATATTTGATTAGATTAGATAATAAAAAAAGATGAAACTAGATCAGTTTAAGAAAATGATTCAAAGCCATCCATATTTAGGATATAGTTAACTACGTGTATCATTCTTATTCAACCAAAACAGTTTATAACTATGCATTTGGCTCACGAATCTTTGTACATCTAACAAACAGATATGTAAGAGAGCAAAATCTTGAAGCTTACCTTCAACTCTATTTCTCTGCTAATTGTTGATTTTTGGGAAGCAATGCAGAAGTTCAATCACTGGTAGTGTTCTTTTCTAACAGCTAACTTTTCTGGGATGCATATACTGAGGCAGCCTGAAGCAATATTTATAGCATTATTTAGCAAGCAATTTTCTTGGAAGCTGTACGTCAGTCCACTAAAGATGAACAGAAACAGCTGCCACTAATGACAATGACACACTTCAAACTCAAAAACCATATCAAACAAAAAAAGGAGAGGATAAAGTTCTAGCAGATTGATTAGAACAAAGCATTGTTAGGTAAGCAAATCAGATACGGGTTTGAATAATTTGCCTTGGCCACAGATGTCTTTGTCTTTTTAAGGTTTGACTACTTGTACCGGACAACTAATAAGCAGATCAACGTATAAACACAATATGTAACCGGCAACTTTGAAAATCAAGAAATTCAAGATTGAGAATGAGACCTCTTAACTTCATCAAGATAAGTACGGCGTAAAATGTTCTTACATCTTTATTAGTTTTGGCAAATGATTTGACTGGCAGTAAAACACAATTTTGATACCATACCTAAACAAACCTCAAAGTTACTACAGTAAATCTTTAAACACATTATTACATGCATAACAGGGAAAGAACAGTCTTGCATATAAAATGTTTTAAGAAACTGCTTTTTTAGTTTGTTTATATGGACAGGGCCAATCTAGCCCCATTATTTATTTCCTGCTGTCAAGAATAGACGGCGTAGGTTCCTGACAGCTACTAAGACTCCAAGTTCTCCAAACATTTGGCCTAACAAATGATTTAAAAACTAAACAATTTACTAATTTCTAAGTAGTAAGTACATTGATATGACACAATTTAAGGATGTCACAAAATGCCAACTAGTACATGGATGACACCAAGTTATATTCCCGGATATTTTCAGCTTCTGTACAATATCAGTGAATAAAAGTACTTATGTAAGTAGGACTATTAAGAAATAAATGACAAAAGGGAATAACATATTTAAGATCAATCTATTTTTCAACCTTATTGAAAGCTACATTTGACGCAAGAAGATCTTCCTCAAGGGAAAAAATTTCAAATGACATAAACATTGAGAGGTTTTAATATTGCCTCACAAAACACATAGCCACAGTTAGGTTTTAAAGAATTGGAAAATATCACAGCAACCATATCACCATCATCATCAACCACACAATCATTTAGTCAAATGTGTGATGCAAAAATGCAGAGAGACAAAGGAAGTCCCCACATACAGCGAAGCTTGAAAAGTTATAAACAGATGCAAATATCCACAAAAAAAAATTATTCTGTACATACACGGAGAGAGAGGAATTAAATATTCATTAAATCCTATCACCCACCAGTGGGGGGTCACATTTGTTTTTCTTGAAATTAAAGAAATAATATATTCTTTGGGAGTTCCCCAAAATGATCCTAGCTAGCCAGGCCATATTATCTGAATTCTTGAAATTGTGGGCGAAAATTAAGGTTTTCAATCACTAGATTAAGCCTGAAATCAAAGAGGGTTTATCATTTTTTTTGTGGTATAATAACAAGAATTACAAGAAAAGCAAATTAAAAGCAAGACTGCCCACCATAATACAACGGATATTTAGCTGTAATAAGGATAAAGAGAACTGCCCAAGAAACTTCATCCCAACACATCCCAAAAAAGGAAAAAAAATTCCTTTTTCCTTTTTCTTGATGAAGTACATAAAAATATGTTAATCTTACTTCATTATACAAACACAAACATGCAAAAGAGAGGAAAAGAGAAGAAAAGTTCAGTGGATTCTGAGTAGATTTTGTTGGGCCTAAAAGGGTTTATGCAAAAAAATTCAGCAAGAACTCCACCGAACCTAATACCTAAAACCTGAAACAATTGCATTTGCATGAGAAAAGAGGATTCAGATCTGAAGTGGAATTCCATTAATGATGAAACCAAGTTAGGATCTTGAAATGGTAAAGTGAGAAAGTGATAAAAAGTAGAAATTTTAATACAATAATTTTTATACTAAATGATATCAAAGTAGAAAATGATTATTGAGAAGCAATCTATTGGCTATAAATTTAAGTTTTCACAAGTTCTTGAATAGAGAAAGTGCCCCTCTTGCATATGTATGAACGGTTGGTCACCTGAAAGTGCTGAAGCTTTTATTATTTCTTTCACTAAATTTGAGGACAATTGTCACAATTCATTCTTTGGCTTTTAGTTTTTGGCCAGCAGATATAATTACACCCCATTATCAACTATATGGTGGAGTGATATGTGCAAGAACAAAAAGGGAAGTTAGGCAGAGAAAAATAGCAGTGCAGGTTAGGCCATGGCCTTCTTGAATTGAAGTAAGGGATTTTTCTACTCTAACATACATATTTTATTTGTATGTGCTCTAAAATAAAATATGTGATAAAATGTTAATGAAATAGAAGGAGTGAAAATTGTAAGCTACATCCTTACATTGAAAACTTGTATGGTTTATCTCATATTTGTGAAATTAAAGCAACCCTATATATATTTTAGTAAACATTACATGAAATTCAATCAAAATAGATTTTGAGTATTTCATTCAAACTAGTTTTAAGAAGAAATTGAGGGTATTGTATTCACATTTATATGTATGAAGTTCCAAATATTAACGAACCATTGATGCATGTGTCTATATAAATAGAAAAAACTAGATTAAGAAGATATTTAGACAAATTTTCTTCAAATATCTTATAAAATATTTCTAAAAATTATAAATAAGCTCTCAAATTATTTAGAAGATAAAATTTTAGAACTTATAAAATGTTGATAATGGTAAATTTTTTGTTATAAATATGATTAATAGTTAAAGAACTTTGTTAAATTCTTAAAAATAAGCTAAGAGTTTCTTAACTTTTCTAAAATTTTATCAAATATTTTGTACTATTTATAAGCCCACCTAAACATCTTTTATAAATGATTATAATATATATATATATATATCGATATAGGTACGTAGGCATAAAAAATGATCATTTTGCCCCTTAATAATCAAACAGGACCAAGCATCATAGGATCCATATACTTTTACTTGGGTCGACTCAACCTAATTCCAAGTTCATAACCCAGCTCCCTAGCCGTTGATCTAGCACACATGTCGTTATCCTATCCACCTCATGAGCTTTAATGTGTTATGTCTATATAAACCCAACTACAAATACCTCAATTTTTATATAGAAAAAGGATGATTTTTTGCTTATACAATTTTACTGTCTCCATTGATTTAACCTTAGCAATGACCTCTGGCACTATTTGACTTAATTTTATGATTAGACAAATATAAATAGATTGTTCTCAATTGATTTCATCAATCATTCCGAAATTATATATATATATATGTGCACTATAAAAAAACACCCTTTCATTAACGAAAAGTTTATGACAAAGAGGATTATGTCATAGTTTAAAGATAATTGTGATGGATTTTTGATGAATTACTAATAAACTTAAAAAAAGTGAACAAAAATATATATTAGTTATGATACTTGTGATGAATATGAAGTATATATATTAATATGACGAGTTCATCATAAATTTCATAACTCTAAATATAATTATTCGATTTGTAATGGAATTCTATTATAAAATTAGTTTTGTGACGCACTTTATTTTTGTCACAAAATTAATTAGTGGCAAAGCATATATTAATGGATTTGTGAAATTAATCCATCACAAAATGATAGATTTTATTAAATTTGTGACTGATTTATTTCACAAATCCATTAGCATATAGCCATATGCTTTGTCAGTATTAGTTTTATGATGAAAATAAAGTACGTCACAACACTAATTTTGTGTTAGAATTTCCATCACAAATCGTAGAATCATATTTGGAGTTATAAAATTTATGACCGACTCTTCATATCAATATATATTTTTCATATCTATCACAAGTATCATAATATATATATTTTTTTATTTTTTAAATTCGTTAGTAATCCATTAAAAATTCATCATAATTGTCTTTGGATTATGATAGAACTCTTTTTATCACAAACTTTTTGTTAGTGAAGGAATATTTTCTTGTAGTGATGGGAGGATGCAAGAATGTGAGCATGATTCTTGCAGCAAAAGTTGTAATCTTTAGAAGATAGCGTTGATGCTTTCCTTGGTATATACTTTAACTCGAAAATCGAAATTATTAGAATAAAAAGAATCAATATAAAAATATACAAAAATTTCCACCTTTTGTCGTTATTTGTGGGTAACAATGAAAAAATAATGCGGAATAAGGAGGTGAGGTGTATGTTGGAAAATGAGAGGTAACTATTTTTGAGATTGTATAAAATTAATTATTTTGATTGTGATATATCTCTATTGATTATTTTATTTTGAAATTAAATATGTAATAGATTTTTGAGTTTAAATATCAATTCATTCTGGAGAATAAGGAGGTGAGGTGTATCTTGAAAAGTGAGAGGTAACCATTTTTAAGATTGTATAAAATTGATTATTTTAATTGCGATCGATCTCTATTGATTATTTTATCTTAAAATTAAATGTGTAATAAAATTTTGAGTTTAAATATTCATTCCACCCACGATGTTGTAATCATTTCGTATTCAGGATAAATCAAAAAATAAATAAATAAAACAAGTTGTAACGTAGAGACATAAACTATATTACAATTTTGATTGCATGACGATGCTACGATGATCTTAAAGTTTGTACTATGTGCAAGAACAAAGGAAAGTTAGGTAGAAAATATAGCACGGAAATTTAGGCCATGACCTTGTTGAACTGAAGTAGTAGATGTCTCACTCCAAATAACATTAAGGACCAAAAACAAATTAGAATTTTATTGTTATTAATAATATTTATTAAGTAACAATAATTCTTATTTTTGTATAATGACACTTTTAAATAATAATTTTTTTTAATTTTATTACAATATGATTCTTTACTGACAAGATTTATATTTTAAGTTGTTAATGATGATAGTCACACTACAATTTAGGACAAGATTCACATTATCACGATAAATATGTAATTAATTATCAATAATAACAACTTAAAGGACTATTTTTGTCATTATGAAATTTATAGAAGCTATTATTGTAACATAGTAAAACTTTTTATATAATTAATGATAATTTTTGTGTTCACATTTATATATAAAGTTTCGAATGTTAACGAAACGATTGATGCGCATGTGTCTATATCAAGAGAAAAAATCATATTAAGAAGATATTTAGATAATTTTTCTTCGAATATCTTATAAAATATTTCTAAAAGTTGTAAATAAGCTCTGAAATTATTTAGAAGATAAATTCTTAAAACTAAATTAAAGGGTTAATTACACTTTGCCCCCTTAAACTATTATAGTAGTCGCATTTAGCCCCGTAAACTATAAAATGTAACAACCCCCCCCCCCCCCCCCCCATATGTAAACTACTAGGCTCTGTTTGGTTGCATTTTTAAGTGAATTATGGAACATGTTTTGGATTAAGGTGTTGTGAGAGTTAAAATTGGGGAATGATCCAACCATTTGGTTTTGTTATGAAAAAATACAAAAAATAGAATTGTTTGTTTTTAATTATTTTGTAGGAGACAAATTTTACTGTAAATGTTAAATCAGTAACTTTTTTATTGGGTTTATTTGGTGAAATTGTATTTTTAAATTTAATAAATATATGTGAATATATATGGATAATTGGTGTATATATGTATATATTTGTGAGGATTGCTATATGATTGTGGTGAAGTGATGTGTAATTAATTTAATTGTAAATTTTTAAAAATTTATAATTAAGAAAATTATTATGACATAATAATTTGATGAAATGAATAAAAATTATAAAATAAAAATAATATTCTTTAATTATAAGACTTTATTTAATTATAATCAAACAAACAAATGGATAAACGTATTATTATGCATTGTTAATTAAATATTTTTTAAATTTTCTATATTAGTAATATTAATAGTAATCAATTAAGTAAAATTTGAAATAATTTTGATAACATTTTAATTAGGGTGTAATCATCAATATATTTACTAATTTAAAAAAGGGTTAAATATAGTTTACCCCCTTAAACTATTGTGCTAGTTGCATTTACCCTCCTAAACTACCAAATATAACAAAAAACCAAATGGTTGGATCATTCCCCAAATCTAACTCTCATAACACCTTAATCCAAAACATATTCCATAATTCACCTAAATACGCAACCAAATAGAGCCTAGTAGTTTGCATATGTGGAGGGGGGGTTTTGTTACATTTTATAGTTTATGGGGGTAAATGCGACTACTACAATAGTTTAAGGGGTAAAGTGTAATTAATAAATTAAAAGTTCCTTGCTTTTTTTAAAATTTCATCAAATATTTTACAATATTTATAAGCTCGTAACCCACCTCCTAGTCGTTGATTTAGCTCACATGACGTTATCCTATCCACCTCATGGCTCTAATGTGTCATGTCTATATAAACCCAACACTATAAATACCTCAATTTTTATATAGAAAAAGGATGATTTTTTGCTTATACAACTTCACTGTCTCCATTGATTTAACCTTCGCAATGACCTTGAGTTGGTAGTGAATTTCCACCCAAAATTCACCATTTGACTTAATTTTATGATCAGAAAAATATAAATAGAAGGTTCCGTATTGATTTCATCAATCATCCTGAATATATATATATATACACACATTATAAGAAAATATCCCTTTACTAACGAAAAGTTTGTAACAAAGAGAATTTTATCACTGTTCGAAAACAATTGTGATGGATTTTTGATAGATTACTAATGAATTTTAAAAAATGAGAAAAAATATATATTAGTTATGATACTTGTAACAGATTTGAAAAATATATATTAATATAAATAGTTTGTCACAAATTTCATAACTCTAAATATAGTTCTCTAATCTATGATGGAAATTCTATTACAAAACTAGTTTTGAGATGCACTTTATTTTTTTTCACAAAATTAATAGTGATGAAACATATATTAATGGATTTGTGAAATAAATCCATCACAAAATGATAGATTTTATTAACTTGTGAGTGACTTATTTTACAAATCTATTAGCATATATGCTTTGTCAATATTAGTTTTGTGACAAAAATAAAGTATGTCACAGAACTAATTTTGTGATGGAATTTTCATCTCAAATTGTAGAATCATATTTAGAGTTATAAAATTTATGACTAACTCTTCATATCAATATATATTTTTCATATCTATCACAAATATCATAATTAATATTTTTTTTTCTTATTTTTTTTTAAATTTATTAGTAATCCATCAAAAATCCATCATAATTGTCTTCGGACTATGATGAAACTCTTTTTATCGTAAAATTTTTGTTAGTGAAGGAATATTTTCTTGTAGTTATGGAAGCATGATTCTTGCAGCAAAAGTTGTAATCTATAGAAGATAGCGTTGATGCTTTACTTGGTATAAACACTTTAACTCGAAAATCTAAATTATTAGAATAAAAAAAATCAAAATAAAAATATACAAAAATTTCCTCCTTTTTTCGTTGTTTGTGGGTCACAATGAAAAAATAATGGGGAATAAGGAGGTGAGGTGTATGTTGGAAAATGAGAGGTAATCATTTTCCAAATTACATAAAATTAATTATTTTAATTGTGATATATCTCTATAAATTATTTTATCTTGAAATTAAACGTGTAATAAAATTTTGAGTTTAAATATTAATTCATTCCGAGGAATAAGGAGGTGAGGTGTATGTTGGAAAATAAGAGGTAACAATTTTTAAGCTTGCATAAAATTAATTATTTTGATTGTGATCTATCTCTATTGATTATTATCTTGAAACAAAACGTGTAACAAAATTTTGAGTTTAAATATTCATTCTGGGGAATAAGGAGGTGAGGTGTGTGTTGGAAAATGAGAGGTAACCATTTTCAAAATTGCATAACATAAATTATTTTAATTGCGATCTATCTCTATTGATTATTTTGTCTTAAAATCAAACGTGTAATAAAATTTTGAGTTTAAATATTCATTTCACCCATGATGTTGCAATCATTTCATATTCAGGATAAATCAAAAAATAAATAAATAAATAAAACAAGTTGTAACATAGAGATATAAACTATATTACAATTTTGATAGCATGACGATGCTACTATGATCTCAAGGTTTGTAATATGTGCAAGAACAAAGGAAAGATAGGTAGAAAATATAGCACGGAAATTTAGGCCATGACCTTGTTGACCTGAAGTAGTAGATGTCTCACTCCAAATAAAATGAGCGACCAAAAATAAATTAGAATTTTTAAGTTGCTATTAATAATGTTTATTAAGTAATAATAATTTTTATTTTATTATTAATGATACTTAAAAATAATATTTTTTTTAATTTTATTACAGTATGATTCTTTAGTGACAAGATTTATATTTTAAGTTGTTATTGGTGATAGTCACACTATAATTTGGGGCAAGATTCCCATTATCACGATAAATATGCTATTAATTATCAGTAATGACAACTTAAAGACTAGTTTTAACATTATTAAATTTATAGAAGATATTACTATAACAAATTAAACGTTTTTATACAATTAATGATAATTTATGTATTGTCAATGACTATTTTATTTTTCTTGTAGTATTTATTCCGCATGTGGATCACATACATACTTTATTTGTATGTACTCAAAAATAAAACATATGATAAAATACTAATTAAATCGAAGGATTGAAAATTGCAGGCAACATCCTTACATTAAAAACTTGTATTATTTTTTATCTCTTTTTCTCATCACTTTGAAACTAAAGTGGCACTATTTCTAGTAAACGTTACATGAAATTCAATAATATTACATCAACTTTTGGCAACATAAAATATATATATATATAGTATTAATCTAAGAGCATATGATTCTTGTGGCAGAAGTCATCTGTAGAAGATAGCTTCACATTTTATTTGGTATGAGCATTTTGACTTGAAAAAATAAATATTAGATTAAAAAATATTAAAGTAAAGGAATGTATAAAATTCTATGTGTTTTATTTTTGTTAATTAGGAAAAATGATGAAAAAATAATGGGATACAAGAAGGTGATGAATAATCAAATCATGGAGGTGGGATACATAATCTCAAATTTTCAGGATAAAATACTGAATCTTTTTATTAATTATGAAATTTAAATATGTCAAACAAGGATTTAATTATAATGAGTTATACATTTATCCTACTCAATCCTTATAATCAAACGAGCCTTAGAGGGTGTTTGGGTGAGCTTATAAGCTCTTAAACATCTTATAAATTTATAAGATGTCAAAAGGTGTTTGAAATTTAAAAAAAAAAAAAAAAAAAGCTTATAAGCTTCTAAAATAAAATGTTAGGAGCTTATAATCTCTTTTTTAAAAAGTTAAAAATTCCTAACTTATTTTTAAAATATTAACAAACTCTCATAATTTTAAGCATATTAATTACAAAATTGACATTACTAACATCATATAAGTTCCAAAACTGATTTTATCCAAACACTTTAAAAACTTATTTTTTTTTAAAAAATCTAGCATCTTGTAAGTTTTAAAAATATTTTATAAGATGTAGGAACTTATAAGATCTTTTGAATAAGTTTAGCCAAACATTCTCCTAATTAAGGATAAAATTGCAGAAAAACTATTATGATTGCGATCTATCTCAATTTGTTTTTATCATAACATCGAACCTTTTTTCTTTTTTTTCTTTTTTCATTTTTCTTTTTTTTCCCCTATCATAATCAGTTAGCTCATAGTCATAGTTAACTGCGGCATTTTTTTTACCTATGTTTACAATGGTCTCACATGGTATGCTTTTGATTACTGTATCCATTCCACCCTCAATGTTCATCACATGAGTATATATAATAAGGTTTATTTTATTTAGGATAAACAAAAAGGAAAATTAAATAAATAAAGCAAGTTGTAACATAAAGACATAAAACTATATTAAAATTTGATCGCATGAAGACGTTACAATCCTAAGCTTTGTAAGAGATAAGGATAGCTTTTGGTATAATTTTCTACTCATGAAAAGTGCCAAAATCTTGAGAAAAAGTGCACCGAAATGAATTTTTTATATCATGTTTGTAATATTATCAATTAATTGTGTAATTTGTGAAAAAAGAAAAAGAAAATAAACATATCTATTGATACCCCCTACTTATATTTTAGAGACATTGAGGTTAAATTATGATAAAAATAAATATATGATTTATTGGGATGGGTCAAGTGACATTTCTGAGCAATGTTTCACACATAAAGTGCAAGGTCAGGAGTTCTAACCCAGTAGACACCCGACATGCATGTATATAACTAAATAAATAAAGAGATCTATTGGGATGGGCTAATGAGCACTGAAATGAGCCGCAAAGTCTTATGAATCAAGTCTGCTAAAAATTCGATCAATATAAACACTAGCAATTATAGCCAAAAAGGGCATCGATATTTTAATTAATTGGAGTACTCTCAAAATAAGCACGTTCTTGAAGCAAAAAAAACCCGCAACTTCACTATTTTGGAAAGATTTTCAGGTCTAAATTCTGGCCGCATCAACTATTAATTGTACCGAAAGGAAAAAGAAGTCACATAAAAAAATACAATATAGAAAATGAAAGATAGATTAAATAAATTAAAATACTATGAGCCTAATGTAAAAACAGATTTATCCAGACACATTATAATATGCGTTGAGATAATTAATCTTTTTTTGAAACAATCTGCTATCTTATATTTATTAATAATTTACTTTGGGCTGGTCACATAAAAAATTTCAATAGGCTACAATATCTATATGTGCTTTTCATGGAGCCCACTTGGGCCTTTTGAAGCTAAATGGGCCTAGTTACTGGACGGTCTAAAAAGCCACAGGATGAAAGCAAGAGAAATATTGATCTGAGCCCAATTATTGTTTTCGGGCCGGAGCCTGATGGGCTTAAACTCAATAACGGGCCCTCAGATAGACACCGACGGGTGGCTACTGGCTAGAGCCTAGCGGCTATAAAGCGGAAAACATATGATTGGGGATAGGGCATTTCTGTCAATATCGAATGGAAGTCATTTTCAGAGGAATTGTTATTCATAAGAATGATAAGGACCAACTGTATGAAAATAAACTGGAAATGTCACTTCTATTCTTTAGATCAAAAAAAGCAACTTGACCCAATGGTGCAAACAAGAGGAGTTCAAGTTGGATTTTATTAAATTTTTACTATTGATGTCAAACTCAAATTTGATAAGTTGATAAAATTAAGTTTCAGGTCAAATTTGAATTTAAATTTGGCTAGCTGGTAAAATTAAATATAAGTTCGAGCTCGATCCCCACATTGGATCAATAATAACACGGTAGAAGGATCGAAAATGCCCAAAAGTTAAAAAAAGAATTGAAAAAAAAATGTGGATAGGGACCTTATATATTTCAATTTCTTTGATTTGAATTAAGAGCTTCAATTGATACACGCAGGAAATAGGTCAGTTCCACATAATTTAACTTGTTAAGTAGTTTGAGCTTGAAAAATTCCAAATCGAATTGAATCTTACTCAAATCGGCGACACTCATTCATGCACTCATCCACTTAACCTGAACAAAAAAAGGAAGTAATTTGATTTTACTGATCTAAATTAAAGAATTCAAGTGATATGCGCAAGAAATAGGCCTTCCATTTACTTGTTAAATAGCTCGAGCTCGATAAATTCAAATTCGAATTGAATTTTACTCAAAGCGACCGACACTCAATCGTCACTCCTACGCTTAATCTGGACAAGAAAAAAAAATGAAATAATATGATATGAACCTATCACTAAGTCCTTATCAATTCCACACAATCAATAAGTCAAACATAGCACAGTTATGAAAAGCAGTTACATATACCAATTGTGATGAAACATACATAATTAGGACTAAGAAAACTTAAGCTAAAGGGAGAAATAAAGGGAAGGGGTCATTTTCATGGAAAATGTGGCTCTCATGTGGCCTTTATACAGTACTTTTTGGAAGTTTGATTTTATATTGCTTTTTGGACCACTCTTTCCCCTAAAGCATTAAGCAATATAGTTTGTTAATATTTTTTGCAACCCCTTTTTACCTACTTAGATGGACCATTCTATTTTATTTTATTTATTTTTTTCTTGTCGCAAAGTAGAAATAAAAACTTTAGTTTGGTCCAGGGCCTGAAGTTGCCTCAGCAGCACATGGATTGTCAATAGAAAATTTTCACATGTTTTCCAAATTCTTGTTTGTGCTGTGTCTCATGTAACATTAGTGGGAAATGAATAGTATACATGTGACCCATTTGATGGATGGACAAGGGACCAATTCACTCTTTATAACCCTAACTTTTTTTGCTTCCATTTCATTTGCACATGTTGATCAATGCTTTTGAATGTTAAATCAATTTGTAGCACTGATGCTGAACAAAATCTGACATCGATAAGAATCTCATTCGTAATAGTAAAATCGAAAAGAAATATATTAATGATATTGGGATCTTTTTCAATGAAAGTGCTCGAATGCTTAAACCAAAATTAGGTTAAAAGAAAGAATTTGTTTTTAAATAATAAAAATGCTTCTCCTACCTAATAATGGATTTAGCACTCTAAAACTTCACCTCTTGAGGTAACTCCATCGGATCAAAAGTCCCTTCCTGTTATATTTCAATATTCACTATCCAGTTTGAATCTATCTTCAACCTTTGATACAAGTCTCATCCGTTTTTAAGCCTCAAAATTTAGTCTCACTTTGGGTTTTTGAATCTCACTTATTTTGCAGAGTATTATCACAAGATTTATTGTCAATCCAGAGTTAAGTCACAACTCAACCCATCAGATTATGTTAGACTAGTGATTTAACCGACGGTGTTAGATTACTAATTCAGCCCATATGGCATCAACATATCGATCTATTCTAAATAAAAATCTGACAATTTGATCCACCTTAAAAAAGAATTAAATTTATTAGATCTAATCAGCTTAACCGAATATTAATTCATCAATTGATCCAAGAAACCCAGTGTCCATGTCCACATCAAATGCAAATTGTTGACAAACAAAAATGGAGATAATCTTATCCTCAAATTCTAAACACACATTGTCAGAAAATATTTTCAAAAAATAGATACTAACATGACCTTAAAGTTTAAACAAGTGCACCAGCTTCCCCAGCAAGGAAACAGCCCTGGATTTCAACAATTGTTTATTTTGGCATCTTCCTCTTTTTATGTCTTTTTTGTGTATAACTTTGTTGTCAAGTAATAATATCCTACATGTCAAAAACTCAGTGGATTCCTGGATACACCATATATAAAAGCAGTAAAATAAACTGGCTATTGGTGGAGGATCCATTCATGTCAAATCCTTAAAGATCCACACAGCTTAAATAAATTAAATTTCTCTCCAATAAAGTAATAAAGAAAAGAAGGGTAATGCCTTTCTAAAACGTTTCACTTTACCCTAATCTTAATTTATTAGCTTGCACACATAATGGTTACCTTTTTCATTAGACTAAGATTAGTGAAGTTCAATGTTCAATTAATAATTATTATAATATATGAGCACCTCTTATACATCATGTCTCAAAAGTGGTGTTTGGATCTTGGAGTGGTATCTAAATATATATATATATATATTCATAAATACATCTGTCGGCAATTATATATTTGCATTGGCCAACTCAGAGAATGTTTGATAAAACTTATTAATTAAAAAATTTATAATATTTCTAACACTATAAGAAAATATTCATTCATCAATAAAAAAATTCGTCACAAATTTAATAAAATGTCACAAAACATGATTCTCTTACATACTTGATTTCAAAAATCCATTATTAGATGCTTAGTCGCTGAGTGTTTTGTGAGAAAATAAAGTGTCACAAAATTAAATTTTCAACAAAATTTTCATCATAAATAGAAAAATCATTAAAGTTATGAAACTTATAAATTATATCCATTTCAAATTCATTACAACTGTTTTTAAATTGTGATGAAACCCTATTCGTTCTAAATTTCTCATTAACAAAGGGAATGTTTTTTTGTAATGAATATAACGTGAATTTTTTTGTCATTTACATAATTTATTCCCTAGACATAATATTCGTGGTATGTGACAGCTACAATGTCCGAACCAAGCTGCCATTGTACAATGTACATGTGGTATGGCTATTATTACTAATATAGAGTGGTGCAATATTGATATTGTTTCATAGAGTAATAATATTAGTTTCCTTTTCTCATAATCCTTTTCTAGGTTGGAGAATCGATTGACCGGAAATTTTAGTTGGAAGAATGACGCAGATGTAAGAAAAGTAGACAAAAAGCTACACGGCGCTTGCGTGTAATCCATAAATCATAATGAGGCTGATGTGTGGAAAATTACAACATATACATTCAATGGAGAAACATAAAGAGGAAAATTTGTACTAATATTGTACGGCTGTTATTATTGATGCGATATGCTTATTGTCTAGGCTTGCAATTGAGTTGAGGCGAGTACTCAAATAGAGATTGAAAAATTTTTGAGTTCAAATTCAAACTCAGCTCAATGAAAATTCGAATTTGACTTGATGTAAGTCGATTAAACTTGAATTGTCAAATAAACTTTACACATCCGTAGTTCAAGCCTCAAACATAAAACAGATGATTTTGGGCAAGCTTGAAATAGAGATTGAGTTCGATTGAGCCAATTCGAGCTTGTGTCGAGATAGTTTAAGCTCAAATTGTGAATTAGCTCGACTCGTTCATATCCTATTATTACTTTTTGATACTTTCAACATCGAATATGATTCATAATTGACCAATACATCAAGAGGGTATTGTGATATTCAATAGAGTAAAGATCTACTATTACTTTTTGATATTTTCAATATTGAATATGATTCATAATTGACCAACACATCAAGAGGGTCTTACGATATTTAATAAAGTAAAGATCTAACTTTGATGGATCTTATCTTTCCACAAATTGTGTAAAGATCTTTCTGACTTGTCAAATAATTAAAATCATTTCAAGAAAAACAGTGGACTCTTTAAGTGATCAATCTCATGTCAATATATATATAATATGCCCCAAAATTTCTTTAACAATTTTCTTCTTTCTTTCTCTTTTCTAATTTCTAGTTAAAAAGAGAGATTGCGATTATTTATTTTGGATTGTTAGGCTAAAAGAAGCATGAGGCATGGAGCCTATGATATTCAAATACCACTACTATATTTTTATGGTTCTTGTCACATTTGTTGTCCAAGCCATGTGCATTTATAACACCATTATAGAAGCACATACTCTTTGTTTCATTTCTCTTCTGAGAAAAATATGGTTACATTACTATTTCGAGAATTATATATTTTTTATTTTCTTTCATTACATCAATTATTCTACAATTAAATTTAATTTTGATGATGACTTCTTTCATAAGCTAATTTATGTGTGTGTATGTGCACCTTCTCTTTAAGTTGATTCGAACTGTAAATGCTCAAGAAATGGGGAGGCTTAGAACATAAGTTCTTGAAAACCTTTTCACTTGTTTCCTAGTTCCTATGGTGATCGATTAAGGAAAGACTAAAAGTCTTAAAGGTGGAAAGTGGAAACTTTAGAGGAATTGCCTTTCCGAAAGAGATTTCCACATGCTAACAAACACAGAGGCAATGCATAGACCCCCACTCAACCGTCAAAAAGTAAGACATCACAAATAAACTACATATACACGTTACAAAATCAGATGGAATTGAAGAAGAATGCCTTTTCTTGTGGGCTCGTTCAACAAGTTGGGTCCACATTCAATTTACTATGATTTATGTTCATTCTTCTTTTTACGAATGGGTTGAATTTAAAATCTAAATAGAATTAGAGTCGTTGAGAGTTCATGTACCAAAATCCTTCGATGTAGACAGATCTTTGTCGGGGGAGATTGGTGCTCCTTGAGATATGCCTTTTCGGTGAGTTGTTCCTTTGTCTGTCTTTTCCATCCAGTGCCTGCACTGTGTCAGAAAATCTTCATCTTCAATCTCTCTTCGCAACGCAATAAAGAAGGATAACACTCGACATCTGTCTTTTAAGACATCAATCTCACATCTAATTGCAACGTTCACTATGATGATTTTGGAGAAGAAGACCTTGGCCTGTGATAGCTCCCATCGCTTCGTGAGCGCTCCAGTATGCCTTTGATGCGTATCATCATCGTAACTCCACAGCGCCCTTATGTATGTACAATTGAAGAAGATTTCACAGTGAGCTCAGCTCATCAATGCGGAGAGACGAAGATGCAGTATGCATTCGTTGAGAGCAAAACGCTAAACGACAAAATGTTCAAAGTTGATCAACTGAAAAGATCGGAACGATAAAGTAACATATCAGTAAAAAGCGCATCTTGAAAGTTATGTGAGTGAAGTATTTATATGGGATATTGAGATGAACTTGTTCTTTTATATTAGTGGCCTCTCAAGATGAGAGATAGTATGCCTTTAATTAATGATTGAGATGGCTGATTGTGGCTAGATCTAACTTCGAATCAAATTTGATCTGTAAAAAAGTCAATAAATTCACCTAAAATGTGGGAGAGTTATATTTTAATATTACCGCATAATGGACTTTTCCCTCTTTTCTTACACACACGCACACACACACACAAGTTGATGGTCTAATCTTGTTCATGAAAGTGACTTCCTTTGATTGGCTGCAAGAATAATTAGTTTAGTATTCAACTTTAGCAGCCAAGAAAGGTCAGTTTGGCATGGGGCACTCTTTCTTAACTATGCATATGGGAGAATTGCCCATAGAATAATGGGCACCAATAATTGTTCCAAAACCTAAATTATACATTTTGAAAAAAGAATCACATTATATTGTTGTAGATAAACTTAATTAATGGATTCCACCACAGGGGTAAGAAAAGTAAAAGGAAAGGGCCAAAAATTAATTGGAGTACCTTACAACATTATTTTAGCTATTATTGTTATAATAAAATATGCGACAAAGTTTGGATCTACTAATTAAAAAAAGTTTGGTGAAAGGTGCTTTTAGTAAGTTTACCAATAGAATATCAATGGGTAAAAATAACAAGCAATTTGCGTGTTGCATACTCACAAATATTTGATACTTCCAGGTTTCTATTTTGGTACAAGCATACATAAAAAGTCTCGTTCATATTTATATATATATATATACATAATAGGTAAAATGTGCTTTTTTTACCAAAAAAAAAAAAAAACCCTTATATTCTATTAAATTTGTATTTTTTATTATGAAGTAGCTTCAACCTAGATCAAAACCCATAATCCTGATCGTTCGAAAATTGTACGTGGCACCATCCTAACAAGCCACCGAGACTTAATGCAATGGGGCCACATCCCAAGTACCAAACAACTAAGACACACTGTTTTTGTAATATTTTCATACCTTAATTAGTATCAACATCTCGTCTCATTGTTAACTTAAATTTTGATGGATTTCTATTAGACTTCACATCAAATCTAAATAGCTGAGTAAAGATCAATATTATTGTTTCCGAACAATGGATATATATCAACCTATGATCGAACAAATAAGATCAAATTATTATTCAACAACAAGTGTGTGTAGTCCTTTTTTAAAGCTTAAAAATGAATAAATTAGAGTAAAAGAAATTGATTTCACTTGAGTAACACAAAAGAGAATCATACAAGCTTAAAATAAAAGTTTATCATTAATGTCAAAACCAAAAACAAAGAAAATACGACATCTAAAGAAAAGTCCTAGGTAAATCTAATTTGCCACAGCCGCCCCTGCTTTTCCTTTGCTACCACTGAAGTAGCCAGTAACGTGTAAAGCGTTACAAAATATTAAAAAGAACTATAGTAAACACGTGCGATGGACCCTTTTGCGACCGTCCACATAAAGTTCACTAGGGGTACTAATTAAATAAACTAATCTCAATTTTGACACTTAATCAAACTTAATATGCAAAACAATATTTTTCTCAAATTCGATAAAATATTTATTTATTCCCTTAGTTATTGAAAAAATTATTAGTAATTTCGTAACGGTTTGTCTTTTTAGTAATTTGGACAGTTGATATTCTAATTTTTTAGAAATATTGTTATTATTTTTAGATAATTTCTAAATAATTACTTTATTTGAATCTCACAAAAGTATATGCGAAAGCCAAATCAAGTAAAACGGCTAATTATGGCAAAATTTTTGTAAATGCTAGAACGATAAGTAATAAAGACAATTATTAACAAATTAAAAAATTAAAAGAAAAAGAAAAGAAAAGTGATAAAGACAAAAGCAATTTGTAAAAGGTGCCAGCCAATGGAGGTTAGATTATTTTGTCGTCTGACAAATCTAAGGGCTATTTTTAAGGCACGCCCAACTGCCAAACCAACAGAAGCGAGGATAAGAAAAAGGGGGCAAATTGACATTTAATAAAATTTATGGGGTGAAAAAGTTAATTGCTGGTTAATATTTTCAAGTAGAAGAACGCCTTTTTGTGTCAAAGCTATTTGGAAAATTTGTTTTAGATGGTGTTTGTGTGAGTTTATAAGCTCCTCAAAATATTTTATAAGATATTTAAGAGTTTATAAGTTGATGAAATGAATTTGGTAATTTTTTTAAAAAAGAGTTTACAAAATCCTAAAATAAGATGTTAGGAACTCATACGCTCTTTTAAAAAAAGTAAGGAGACCCCAACTTATTTTTATAATCTTAACAAGCTCTTTCATTTTTAATCATTTTAATTATAAAATTATCATTACTAATATCTTATAAGCTTCAAAATCTTATTTTATCAAAATACTTCAACAACTTATTTTAAAAATAAGATGTAGAAACTTATTAGATGTTTAAAATAAGCTTAGTCAAACACCCTCTTAGTCTCAACTCATGACAAAAAAATATTTAAAATATTTTTTATTTTTATAATATGTTTTAAATGAATAAGTTTTTATTTTTATTTTTTATTTTTTATTTTTATAATACCAAACACCAATCTTATTTTTATTTTTTATTTTTATAATATGTTTTTATAATATGTTTTAAATCATATCTTCTTATGTATCCTTTGCTTATGTATCACTTTTAATTATGATAGTACTACAACAATAATATGTAATAATATAAAGTTGTACTTGACAAGATAATTAAATAAAAAATTATATTCCAAAATTATCTATTTCAAGATTAAATAAATATATAAGCGTTGTCCTTACATTCTCCAAATCAATTATCAAAATATATTCTTCCAAAACACTTTTCATAAAAATTGAAAACAAGATCAAATATTGGTAAAGTGCTACCCTTTCTGTAGTGCTACAAAAAATCTATCATTAATAAAAATTATAAATCATTTCCCCATTTATTGGACTTTTTGGTAAAATAAAAGGTCAAAAAGTCAACAATGGTAAATTTCTTTCTTCTTTCTTTTTTTTTTTTTTTTTTTTTTTCTCTCTCTCTCTTCCCCCACGCCCACCATTTTCTCTCTCCCCGCCCGCTTATATGTAGCGCGCCCCGCCACTCTACAAACCCACAGCTGCTCTCTTACATTACCTGTCATCGGATTTCACCTTCTTCTTGTTTTCTTATTTTAACCAAAAAAGAATCGACCAACGTCTCGTTCGGAGATACTCATATTCCTGTCCAAAGAAAAGCTCGTCCTCTGTTTAAACTACGAATAAAATCAACAATAGTCACCCCCCATCACCCCTTATCATCGCATTCGCCTGCAGATCTTTGTGAGAATCGGTGGTTGATCGGTAGGCGTATGCACGTACGATAATACTGTGTGTATTGTGCGTGTATACGTGATGATGAAGTGGTGATGGAACAGAAACAAGTGTTGTTGTCGGCATTGAGCGTAGGGGTAGGGGTAGGCGTGGGGCTCGGTTTGGTGTCAGGTTCGACCGTCGGAAGATGGGCCGGAGGTACGAGCTGCGCGGCGGCGGAAGGCATCTCGGCGGAGCAAATTGAGCTGGAGCTTCTTAGATTGGTTGTTGATGGAAAGGAAAGCAAAGTTACCTTCGAGGACTTTCCGTATTATCTCAGGTGAATTTAGGGAAAGAAAGGAAAAAAAGGACGGATCTTTTTATGCTTTTGTTAGCATTATTCTTTTCTTCCTCCCTCGGTTCTTTGTTTTCTGGCTTATTTATTTGTTTTTGTTATAGGAATAGTTTTGTGTTTGATGTGAAAAGGTAACATCTTGCGGAATATTAAGAAACGGGAAAACAGAAAGAAAAGAAATAACTATGATTGGTAAAGTAAATGATTGGCTGTTTGTTTGATTTAAATTGTTTGAAGAAGATTCAGGACATTCTTGATGCTTGCTTATGTTATGGATTCTTGGGAATCGTGGTTTCTCTGGTTGGAGATCTTTTTTCAAATTGGTTTTCCTTCAAAGAGTTTTCTTTTGATGCAATGACGGTAAGCCGTTGGATGATTATACCAAGAACATGAGTTTCTGGTTGTACCAGAAGGACATTAAGGAAGAGATGAAGACTTCTCTTAGTTTTTCCTTTTCTTCTGTTTCCCTCGTCAATGATTTTAGGTTGGGTTAGTGGATAATGCATCGTCAAAATAAAACTCATTGATCATAGCCAACTTTCAGTATAATTCCTTTTAAGGCATTGGAGATTACATTTTCCTCGTATAATTCCTTTTAAGGCATTGGAGATTACATTTTCCTCAAAAAGCGGAGATTTTTAATCATATGTTCTTCAGATCTTATTAGTAATATGATTTACTACTAAAGTGTTACCTTAGGCTCACTAGGAAAGTGATACGGTATTTTGACATTTTTACTTTTTGCTGGATCCTGGACGTTTTAGCTTGCTGCGGAATGTCTTGTAGCGTATGGTTCTGTCCTAGATTAAGAGGTTTAGAATTTGATCCCTTAATACATGTGATTCAACCATTTGCTATGCCCTTCTAAGCTTGGAACTTGAGGCAATCAGAGAGAGGGGTGAGTGCTATATTTAAGTCATTTTTGTTGTTTCAACAAAGAGATTAAAAGAGTTTTCTCCAGGTGTTACATAACAATTTCCAACTTGACCTCTTTGTTTACAAATTTCATAAAGCTTATACAAAATTAGTTATGGTAACATGTAGTAACTAATCTACTTTTCTCCCTCTTTTGATGACTTTGACAGTGAGCGGACACGTGTATTATTAACAAGTGCAGCATATGTTCATCTAAAACACTTAGATGTATCTAAGCACACTCGAAACCTTTCTCCTGCAAGTCGGGCTATATTGCTTTCAGGGCCTGCAGGTATGCATGACTTCTATCCATTTCATAATTGTGTCCAAAACTGAAAATCCTTGTTGCTTTAGTCTTATTACATTGTTCCTTTTTGCTAGAACTGTACCTGCAATTGCTTGCTAAGGCTTTAGCACATCATTTTGAAGCAAAGTTGCTGCTGCTGGATACAAATGACTTTTCACTTAAGGTGCTTCTGTTTGATGTCGTTATCTTCTAGTGCGCTGAGTCTTTTTGATACTTGTACTTACATAATCTCTTGTTTTCTTTATTTGGTTAACAATCACAGATGCAGAGCAAGTATGGTATTGCCAAGAAAGACTCAGTAAGCACTATTTCAATATACAAAAATGATGAGATTTGGTTCAGTACATTATAAGTTATATTTGCTTAATTGTAGTATCCAGGTCCCATTTGACGATAAGGATGGTCAACAGAAAAGCATGCATGCTATATGCTGTTTGAATTAGTTTAGCAAACATCCATCATATAGTTATTTGTTTCTGAGATAGAACAAACCAATATGCTTAAGAAGTACACTAACTTAGTTTTTTCCTGTTGCAGTCTCTCAAGAGATCTATCTCAGAAGTAACATTAGAACGAGTATCCAGTTTTCTTGGTTCCTTCTCTATCCTCCCTTACAGAGATGACAACAGAGGTATGAATATAATGCATGCCGTACTTATCCATTTTTGTGTTTTGACATTTATGAATGCCATGTTTTACAGACTTTTGGTGGCTGGTATATTCTTTGGAGTCGAATTTTCTATTTATTTACTCTTATTATTGACATGATAATGATGTTTTGCACGTGAAATCAGTGGAAGAGTGACTTGCGCTGGTAATATAAAGCATAGTCTGGTTTGCTTAAGCTTAGTGAATAATTGCATCTAAGGCAGTATGAATATGTGACAATCTTATGATTGTCTGTGTTTTTCTTTTTTCTTCTTCTTTGTCCATTTTTTCACTTTTTTGTTGCAATGGAGCTCTAAGGCAGAAATGACTAATCAGTAGTCTGGTCTCTCTATGGCGATGAACATAGAGTTTACAGGTTCAGACTTCAAGAATTTCCTGCTTAGATATCTTAATGTTTTTCATCTGTATGTAGAACTTGGTACAGTAGTAATTTCAAGTCATTTGAATTTCTAAGATGGCAAGAAATTTAGAATGGAGGCATGTCCATCCATCAGTACTTGTGAATCACAAGGTTTTGTTACCTAATTGAATGCGTGTTATATTTGGTGAAGGACAGAGAAAATGAAGCTTTAGTTATTTGAAAAACTGACTTAAGTGATTTACCGTATATTCATAGAGTGGTGATCTAATATTTGACGAAAATATATAATTACATACTTTTCAATTTCACTTGATCTATTTTAGCAACTGATATAATGCGGCTTACATAATATTTTAATGAAGGCACATTATCGGGCCAAAGAAGCGGATTGGATACTCCAGTAAGGTATGCTTAGCTAAATTCTATGCAGAACATCAAAATGCCAATTTATACTGAATGCCTAAATGAACCTTAATTCTGATCCTTAAAGGAATACTGAAGGAGTCAACAATTCACTAAAGCCTCGCAGAACTTCTTCTGTCTCTTCAGATATGAGTAGCATCAGCTCCCTGTCATCCTCTTTAAATCCAGGTTTGCATATAATTCTCCTCAACTATAATTAATTGCACATATGTCTCTTCCTGTTGCAAGCTTTAAAGTGTATGGTCCAAATAGCAATTCAATTGCTCTTTGTAGCTTTCTGGTCTAAAATCCAGTATATTTTGAGGCATTGATATTATAAGTGAAGATAAAATCATTTTTCTTTTTTCTAGTATATTCTTGATGTCCTATCTAGGCTTATAGAAAAGCATCTTAATATACTACCTTACAACCTCTGAAAATGGGACTTTTTAGTGTGTGTGTTCCTTTAGATAGCACATTAGTTTTGCTGATGAATATTTATACCGTGTACTTTTCAGAAAGTTTTGAGCACTAATTGGCAAGAAGTGTAAATTGGAATGTAACATCTTATGGACTTTGTTTTGACTTTTTAGCTCCTTCCAAGCGCGTCAGCAGCTGGGCTTTTGATGAGAAAGTTTTCTTACAGTCACTTTATAAGGTAATTGCATCATCAACTGATGGCCCATGTTCCATTTATGGATTTCTTTAAACGAATACTTCTCTGATATCCTTGATTATGCTGACAGTCAGGGACTATATTTGATATCTTGTGCAATTTTGATGACTCTTAACATTTTATTTGCCTCGAGAAATGATGGCCTTTTGGATTTTTCTGGATGTTAATAAAAGAAAGATGTCACTTGCAGGTGTTGGTTTCAGTTTCTCAAACAAGCTGCATCATTCTTTACATCAGGGATGTTGAGAGACTTTTTCTCCAATCCTCGGGGCTATACAAATTGTTTGACAGAATGTTGAAGAAATTAACAGGATCAGTGTTGGTTCTCGGTTCCCGGATGCTGGACCTTGAAGAGGAGTCAGGGGAAGTAGATGACAAACTAAGTCTTTTATTTCCTTACAATATTGAGATTAGGCCTCCAGTAGATGAAACTCATCTTGTAAGCTGGAAAACTCAACTGGAAGAGGATATGAAGAAGATACAGATTCAGGATAACAAGAATCATATTGCTGAGGTACTTGCAGCAAATGATCTTGAGTGTGATGATCTAGGATCAATCTGTCATGCTGACACCATGGTTCTCAGTAACTACATAGAAGAAATCGTCATTTCTGCTATATCATATCATTTGATGAATAACAAGGATCCAGAATATCGTAACGGAAAGCTAGTTATATCATCTAACAGGTAGGCATGAAGTAATTTGTTCCTTTGTTTAGTATTTCATTTCTTTCAAACTTTGTAAATGTTCTGTATCTTCTCTTGACTTGATTTGGTGCAGTTTATCCCATGGATTAAGCATTTTCCAAGAGGGTAAAAGTGGTGGCAAAGATACCCTCAAAATGGAGACTAATGGCGAATGTTTCAAGGTTTGTCTTTTCACAGTTCAGCTTTTCAAAATTTTGACAATCCTTATCAAGTTGTCACTCTGTATAATTCTCTTGTTTGGTGAATATTAGGATACTGAAGGGAAAGAGAATGCTGGAGTAAAACCTGAATCAAAGTCTGAAAACCCAACTTCTGAGAACAAGAGCGAAGCAGAAAAATCAAATCCTTCAACAAAGACAGATGGCGAAAATTCATTGATATCAAAGCCCCCGGTAAGTCCTACATTGGAAGTTTGTAAGAATATGCTTTTACCTTTCCAACTTCCATTTCCCATAAAATTTCTGTGGCTTTTCTCCTTTAGTCTTGATTGGTTCAGTCCTGATTATTCCAGGAAGTTCCTCCAGACAATGAATTTGAAAAGCGCATTAGGCCAGAAGTTATCCCCGCAAATGAGATTGGAGTAACGTTTTCCGATATTGGTGCGCTAAACGAGATTAAAGAATCACTTCAGGAGCTGGTCATGCTTCCTCTTCGAAGGCCAGACCTGTTCAATGGTGGGCTTCTTAAGCCTTGCAGAGGTATACTGCTCTTTGGTCCTCCAGGTACAGGAAAAACAATGCTTGCCAAGGCTATTGCTAATGAGGCTGGGGCTAGCTTCATAAACGTCTCAATGTCAACAATCACTTCGAAGTGGTTTGGAGAAGATGAAAAGAATGTTAGAGCTCTTTTCACCCTTGCTGCAAAGGTTTCTCCTACGATCATTTTTGTAGATGAAGTCGATAGTATGCTTGGGCAGCGGACAAGAGTAGGCGAGCATGAGGCCATGCGAAAAATTAAAAATGAATTTATGACACATTGGGATGGGCTATTAACAAAATCCGGAGAGCGCATTCTTGTTCTTGCAGCAACAAACAGACCTTTTGACCTTGATGAAGCAATTATTCGGCGTTTTGAGCGCAGGTATATACAGATTGTCTCATCCTAATATCAAGATTTTTAATTTTCTAAAATCAGAATCTCCAGTAGTATTCTACAACTATTCATGTTATGTTGAACAGAATTATGGTCGATCTGCCGTCAGTGGAGAGCAGAGAAATGATCTTGAGAACACTGCTGTCAAAAGAGAAGGTGGAAGACTTAGATTTCAAAGAACTTGCAGCAATGACTGAAGGATATAGTGGAAGTGATCTCAAGGTCTGAATTGTTTACTTAAAATTTTTTGGTTAAACTTAAGTTTCAATCAACTAGCACTAACTGCTGAAAGTGACTATTGGAAGCAGAATCTTTGCGTAACAGCAGCTTACCGGCCGGTGAGAGAACTCATACAGCAAGAGCGACAGAAGGATAAGGTATGTATCAACATTTCAAATCAGAAACTCAACTCTTTTGTCCTACTTTTTCAATGATGATGTCCCTTTACATTTTCTGTTGACATCCTATGTTGATCGCTTTTGTCTATTTAGGAAAAGAAACTCAGAGATGAAGAAGGTGAAAGCTCCAAAGATGCTTCTGCTAGCACAGAAGAAACTAAAGAGGAAAAAGCAATTTCCTTAAGGCCCTTAAACATGGAAGACATGAGGCAAGCAAAGAATCAGGTACTACGAAAGACTACTCTTTTTAGACATCCCTTGGAAAATTCTTGTTCTACTTCTACACAATCTGGCTTCAAAACCATATTGAGTAATTTTTACTGAACTATTGGTTGGCTCAAAAGCATAGAATGATTTAGTTTTTGAACCTTAGCCTGAAGTACAATTTGCAATGAATTTACAGAAGTTGTATACGTCCCAACAAAATTCTAAATCATATCACAATTGAACCAGACATTCTTAAAGAATACTTGGGTTGTCCTGCAGGTTGCTGCCAGTTTTGCTTCCGAGGGATCTGTAATGAGTGAGCTAAAACAATGGAACGAACTGTATGGAGAAGGCGGTTCAAGAAAGAAACAGCAGTTATCTTACTTCCTTTAGAGTGCTCGGAATATGCATTTGGGACCGGTCGTTGGATTTCCTTCTTCACAAAAGTGGAAAATTCTTGAGAAAACTGGAACTCTAGGACCACCTAGGCAGATGGCACTGGAAGCTTGTTTTGGTCCTCATATGAAAGGAATCATTCTAAGGTTAAATTCAGGAAGTAATTTATTCTTGTTTGGAGTGCATTTTGTATGTGCATTATTAAAGAGAGGAGATTGGATGATATATTAGAACCTGATAGAATTCAAGAATGTTTCAAATGTTCTGCCTGTGATGGATGTCATAGGGTATTCCCCCAAAATGAACTTTTGAAGCCTAGAGCAATCAAAATGTGTTTGTTTATATTAAATGTATTGTGTCTAAGGTAGCTCCATGAATCAGCATATTGTAAATCCATCTTGTAATAAATTTTAATGGAATAGTCAATTCATTATTTCCTTGTCCTTCTTTTTGCACTGCATGGGAATTGCTGGATTGTATTAAGTCCAAGTGTTGGATTTAATACCAGTTATCAACTTAATATGAAAGGTTTTTATGCCCCACAACCAGAAAGTACACAACAGTATAAATCCCCACAATATAAATATGTGATATTTCTGTTGGACCAGTCAACACACTTTATTCAATTAAGGTTTTTGGATTGGGGGAGGTAGATAATGAAAATCACCCATCCTTTAATTCAATGGTAATAAATAGATCGAGTATATTAAATAATTCACAAAAAATACAATAAAATCGTTCATATCTAGAATGGTTGTCTTTTTCTTTTTTTCTTCTTTTTTTTTTTTAATACACACGCTTAATTTTTTTTAGAACTTGAACTTTTAACCTTATGCATATAAAGGTAACAATAATGTTATTCAATTAATTGATCATGCAGTATATAATTGTCTTTGAGAAGACTTATTGTTTGTATAAATCTCTTAATAAATTATATATAAATCCATAATTTTTAAAACAACAATATATAAATTTAATGTAATTTTTTTTTAATTATTTTCAAAAAATAAACAAATATACTCTGCATTTCCTTATTTCACTTCCAAAATAGTTCCAATACATTGTCACACCCAAAACAAATTCAAATATAACCCAAGAACGTGCGGTGCTTGTAACATTCCGACTTTCGTTTTACCATTTTGACTCAATTTCCTTCTGACATAATTTAAAATATTTTATTCTCTCAATTTATATTTAATATAATATTTTGTCATTAATAATAATTTTCCTGAAATTTTTTCATCGAAACTGTGAGCTTCAACCACATTATAACATTAGTTTTTATTCTTTTCCTTCACAACAATTTTGCCTATTTTTCACATTGTGATACAAATAATACGTACCAAAAATATTACCATATATCATGCATTTATAATTATTAATAATAAATTTAATTGATTGAGTGATATATCTTTTCATACATATGTAAAATTTAAAATATAAATTCTAATAAATTACTAACGTGCATGTAAATATAAAAATATATATCAATAACAAAAATATAGGCTTTATAATTTGCTTTTAAGGATTAAATTTGGCGTCGTGTGATCTCGCCTAAATCATATTTAAATTAGGGCACCAAATACAGTTATTTTTCCCACCCGTAAGCGAATCCCTACAAATTCTTTCTCTGGATTCCTTACAATCTGACAAAGCTTTTTCAGTTCTTCAAATGGGATCCCAAAATGGCGAATTCAGCGATAATCCAATTGATAGGTACCAAACTTTAAGGCTAAAAGAATTTCTCTCAAAACCCTCCCATTATTTATTCGCCTGTAAAGAATTGAGCTTTATCCTCAAAAAAGCATACGCAATATTCCCCAAAGATCTCCAGTCACTCATTTTTCAGGAAACCCTTTTCGCCTTCAGACTCCTTCCTGAGTAAGTATTTGGAAAAAAAAAAAAAGAAAAAAAGAAAAAAATCTTTGAATTTTCGTGATCATTTTTAGTTTACTGAATTGAGGGATTTATTCTTTGGTTATTGTTTTGTTCGAAAATTTAGGATGCGGATGCAGTCTGCGATTTCAGCTGCTAATTCCCTTCTGAAAAGTGCGGAATTTGCTTTGCCGAAGCAAAAGCGAGCATTGGCAGTTAAGGAGCATAAGCATGCAGTTGTTGCGAGTAAGAGAAAGTCCAAGGCGAATCATGATGAAGAAGGTTTATTTTTTTATTTATTTTGCCTTTCCCTTGTTCAATTGATTTGCTTTGGTGTAATCTTGTAATTGGACGTGGAGTTAGTATGTTTTGGGTTGATTAATTTCAAATAAAGATGAAAGGATTGTAAGCCAAGTTTAAAACTTTTGTATGCTGTCTGTTATGTCAGTCTATTTTGATTATTTCATTCATTTTGTATGCCATAGTTGTAGCATTTTTTGGTATTAGAATGCGAATCATTTTCAATTGAGTGGAAGGACTATAAATCCAGCCTTTTCTTTAACTTGATCTTCCATTTATTTGATCTATAGGCTTCTTAATGTGGATATTTGTTTTTCATTTTTCAGATCAAGTAGTACCCTTTTCTTCTTCCTTTTTGTGTTCCAGGTTTAGTTCAGCTTCCACAGGATATTCTTGTACATATATTCAGCTTCTTAGATGTGCAGTCTCTGATTTGTGCCTCTGCAGTCTGCCGGTACTTTCTGATTTGATTGTTCAGTTTGGTGCGGTTATTAGCTACACGTCTCTAGCTTGTATACTGTAATCCGTGGCTTCTTATTTGGGGGGGTTTTAATGTACAGGTCTTGGAATGCTGCAGCTGGTGACAACCATCTCTGGAAATTCTTACATTCTATTTTCTTTTGCAATTCCGACATTGCTACGCACAAAAAACTTGAAGCTCGTGGAGTTATTAAGAACGAGGATTTTGGTTATGGCGTTCCTATTGACTGGAAACTTGCATTCAAAACAGCCTATAAAGGTATGTTAGGACTATACCTTTGGAAATACTATTTTAAGGCAGATTTTCATCTTCTTAAAGCATGGTTGTGCTTGTCTTCTATCTTTTTTCAATTTAACCTTGAATTTTTTGAGGGGGTTGAGGTTGTTGGTGATAGGAAAGGCAAGTTAACAATGAGTAATGCCTCATGTATGCCAATCATACAAAAGATAGCGTATTAAATATACTTAAATAGGGGACTGACAAGTCTTAAGTTTATTGGATGAAAAATATATAAAATTTCATCGACGGATTGTAGATAATACAAAGGTTTTTCTTAAGATATTTAGGATCAATGGCCCCCCTCAGCACCTACATGGTGGAGTGTGTATTCGAAATTCAATGGCGAAGATATGTATATATATATATATATATATCCACCATGATGAACGGAATATAGATTTGTGCTGGAATTTTTAATGGAAATTATGAGCCGGCCATATTCCATGACATCATTAATAGTTAAATTTCTTTATGCATGCATCCTTTTGCGTATGTATTTGCTGTAGTGGACATACTATTTCTCATTCTAATACATCAATAGTCCGATCTTTCTAACTTCATAATAGTGGTATGCAGAGACTTCTTATAGAAAATTCATGTCTCATAGGGGATATTGTTTGAGTTGCCATTCGGTTGTTTGGCTAAGCAGCAGCAAATGTTCCAATAGAGCCAGTATGAAAGATGGCAGCAACCACTCAATCAAGCCCATCTCAACTGACCAGGTAAAGTTCTACAAAATCACATTCTCTAATTTCAGTTCTGAAATTTGAAATTTACTTCCAAGTTTTCATCTCATGGGACAAAGTATAATACCTCGACCGATTTTTTCTGTGGGATTGCCAGATTGTTGACTACATTCTAGACGACCTATCGTCAGAATCTTCTTTTTCTTCTTCTTCTTCAGACAGTGACAGTGATAGGGAAGATGTGTCCATCTACAAGCTGTGGGCCTATCCGAGGCATGTTGGCTAATAGTGCCTTGATTTTTAGATCTCCACAAAAGATGTGTATGAAAGAATAAAACTACCTTTAATGTTTTTGGGTTTAATCTCATACGTTGGTCTGGCTTGCAGAATGGTGTCCTTGTTTACCTCTTCACAGGAATATTCCAAAATAATAGTAGCTTCCTTTTATCGATGTATGCTGCTTGATTGGTCTATCAATTGCAGAATGGTATTTTCATCTTTTAAGAATTCATATCATGTCAGGGCAGGAGACCAGATCTCAACTTTTCATGCATGCTTTTTCTTTCTCTTGCCTTCACACAAATATCTTCACAGAGTTTCAGTGGTTTAATGGCCCCTGAAAATTTGAAAGTTCCGTGGGGAAAAAACTTCAAAAAACTGAAATCTCAAACCATTAATTGAAGAAACCAAATGCTGCCGATTTTAAACGCTAAATAATTGAAGAAACCAAATTTCTGTTCTTTTTTTTTTTCCGTGAATGATGAAACCAAATTCCAATTTGAAAGATCGAGCACAGGTTTAGAACATTGGACAACTTCTCAGGAAATGATGCCAATTCCAAACCCATTGAGCAAAATACAACATAGTTTTCCACTTCTCAATTCTTGAAAAACATCAAAACAAAATCGAATAACTAGAGAGTATAGTTACTTTGAGAGTAAAGGTTTTGATGCATGGATATTTTCCTTGAAGGTTTAAATTTCAAGAGTCGTACTCAGTAATGCTGAACAAGACAAAAGAAAACTAGGCTACTCATCATCATGCCATTTAATATTCGGCAATCCATTAAGCACTTTAATGTAGAAACTGTATTGGCAACACAAACTCAAAACTGCCTAAATAAATAGCATAACACATTTAAATTATGAACCCAGATGTAGTCCAACATGGGTTCTATCAGACAACTGAGCCATAACAACAGAGAGGAAAAGACAGCTACCCAAGAACCTAGCAACACCATCATGTTATGGGTTCTAAGCAAATTTCTTATCTTTGAGCGAACCTTTTGGAATTTTACTCAAAACCTTGGCATTGAACACAGCATATTGTTTCTTGATCTCAGCCCCAGCTTTCTCAGCAAAAGCATCAACCTGGTCCTCATACTTTTCATAGAGCACAGGCACTGTGTGCAACACAACAAAACCTGTACAGGAGGATAAAAAGAGGAAAGATCAGCAAAATGGAGATGACCATGGGCTATAATACCCGGGGAAGCACCATTAACTAAGACAGAAGCCAGCAAGTTACTTACATATGTAAAACAGGGTAAGGGAGTTGCAGCAGCTCCCCAGAATTGAAAGAACCCAAAGAACGGCTATCACCTGAAAGTCCAGGATGCGATACTCAAATGAGAATGAATATAACACAAAACAATAATAGAATTTAACATACCTAAATGTAGCCATCACGAATTTACACTGATGCTATCTAGTAACACAAACCATCAGACCGTAAAGTATTTCTATCTCAGGTATTTGTCTAATTAGACCACCAAATTGATGGCATGAAACCATGAATTAAATTGTACAGCTATGAGACCGGGAATATTGACATACTGAAAGGAACTTCTTCAGATCTCTGCCAGATGCTATATCTCGAAGTATGGCAAAAGCTCTGTTGAATTCTATCCTAAGGGCTGAAGCTACACCCAGGACAATATCTTCAGGAAGAATGACTTCTGGGATCTTAGGTGGGGACCTGACAAGCATAAACAGAAATTAAGAGACATGGAAAGAACATACACATTAAGGTGACTTTCTATGTCGTAAAGAAGCATACTTGTTGATAAAGACAGATGCATTTGACCACAGGAAAAGGAATCCCAGACCAAAAATCACAATGTGGCAAACTAGGGTAAGCAGGTGATACTCAAGCAATTCAAACAGCACCCAAATTGCAGTGGCAACACCAAGCACACTAGCAGAAATTTTCTTGTCCCTCCATAGGAAAATATCAGCAGCTGCCAGGGGAAAAAAAAAAAATTAATAATAATAATAATAATAAATTAAAGGTTATAATATGCCTAAACAATTTTTATCCTCAGCATTATCGACACAAGAGTAAGGCTTTCACCTATCTGCACAAAATTGACATCAATATAATCACAACTACATAGGTTTTTCCAACAGAGGACGGACTCAGTAATCACATCCAAATGCATGTACTCTTCTCAGTATGAAACTCTGTACTTCCACATCAAACATTAAGAATAAGTCCTACATGCTATATCGACAAACTTGTTAAGTGTCCAGAACAAATACATTGATGGGAACTTGAATTTTTGCAACTCATACATTGGCTCAAACTGTAATTGCAGCACATAATTGATGCATATTAAATGCCTGGTGAACCTACATTCTCAAAAGTTTTCTGGAATTAAAAGAAACTACCATACATTGTGTAATTAGAGGAGTGCAATTACGAAGGCAACTATGAAAAGGAAAATTTCCCTAAGTCCATCAGCAGAAACTCAACAAAAGCTAATTTTTTTAACCTTGGAGACCCATTTCAAAAGCCTCAAAGGCGAATAAAGCTTTGGCAGATCGGCTTCAAATCTCCAGAACCATGATCTGAACATGTGCAAGACATGAAAAACCATACAACAGTATACCAACGGAAAACAGATTCCTCATTAATCCCATAATGTAGTTAACAATAAACATTTTCAAATACAATTCCATGCCATCAAGCAAATTAATAGTCGCGTTTAAATGGAAGCGAAGTGAACAGATCTTTTTATCAAAAAAAGAAGTGAATAGATCTAGCTCATAATCATCAGCAACTCGACTTTCCAGAATAATATTACCAAAAAAAAATAGAAAAAAGAAAAACACCATCAGTGTTCTGAAACTTTTGCGCAAAAACCATCCATGCTGACATTACCAAACCTTTCCAACATTCAACTAATCCATTGTCAAACAAGTCATAAGAAATAGTATATTTTCGAAATTTAATTACTATCAAAATCTAAATTCACTCAAGACAAACATTTTACACCCGTAGACCTACAAGGTACTTAAGTAAATCTACAATTACGATCAACCAAAAAACTAAATTATCCAGTATACCATACAAAAAAGATAAATATTTAGAAATTTTATGCATTTCTACATGAGCAAAAACACCAAATACAAACACATCAGTAACCAATACACTCATGATATGAACAAACATTAGAAGTAAATCAAACAAGTTCAGAGTACGGTATCCGTACGTTTTCCACCGCCAAGAACCTTGTGCACTGGCTTTTCACGGCCGAACAAGCGGTAGATCTTGGCCTTCACGGCAGAGGCTGCCGCTTTGATGTCGTTGTCGTTGTCCTCGTCGGAATCAGACGACGAAGAATCGCTGCCGTCGAATTTCTCCGAGATCTTATCGACAATAGATTCAGCAACAGATTCGTGCTTCTCGTGTTCACCGGCGTGATCGGCCATCGATTCCTATCTCCGATCTCAATCGCCGCCGGACAGTAATGTCTTACAGTCCTCTTTTCCGAGATTTTAATTTCCTCCTTTCCTTCGCTAGAAATACGAAATGAAAGTAAAAGAAAGTCGAAGGGTTTTAAGAAAGCGATTAGGCTCGGTGTTCCGTAACCTGAGATTCCAGGGGCCCGAACCGGGTGGCTAGGAATAACGGATATCGATAAAAGGAAAATTCCCAATTTGCGTTGATGGGTTCGAGGTGTCGCGGGCGTTATTTGACGGTATTAGGGTTTGTGTTTGTGCACGTACTGCATAATTGGTTACCACCGAATGACGGACGTTAAAAAGATTTGACGGCATTGGGGAGATATTCAGTGTGACGGCGTCACGTCGTAGTTGGAAAGAACGTGCGTGCATATTCACGGTGTAGGAATTGACGAAAGCGGCTGTTTTGGTGTGTGTCGTAACGTGGCAGCAGGTGAGTGGTGGGCACATGGAAACATTGGAGTGTGGTGGGCCATATTCCTGTCTTCTGGGCCTATAGCATTTGGTGCCATCTGGTATTAGTTGGGCCGGGTATCACGAGAGTGATACTTATTGGCAGATGAAGATATCCCCAAAGCAACAGTAATACGTCTAGTTTTTTTGTTGTTGTTTTTTTTCTCTTTTCTAATTTATGCACATCAAGAGTTTGTAGTATTCAAATGTAAAATTTTACTTGTACAAATGTGAAAATAGTATTATTGAATTAAAAAATCATTCAATGAAATAATATATTTAGAGCTCGTTTGCCTGGTATATTTGAATTATGCATGATACACAAGATTAAGATAAAGAGTAAGGTATTGTTTATTCTATCTAATATTTATTTGTATATTTTAAATAACTTGATATCTAATTTTAATTATTTGTTTGGCACGACTATTCCATTGGATAACATATGCAATTTTCAAAATTATCCTCACATTAACTAAATTTTCCCATATTTATAAGTGAGGGGCAAAAAAGTCTTTTGACAAACTACAACTTATTTCCAATTTAGGTTGGAAAATATATCACACCGCAAGACCTTGATACACAAGTCAAGTTCGGCCTCAAATACATGTCGGGCCATAATTGTATCAAGAGCATCTAAAGATGAACCAAACATTAAAATTGAGTTGGATTATATATCTATCATTCGATATCAAAACAAACAAAGGAGCTCATAATAAAAAATTAATATTTTAACATATCAACTAACCACACGTAAAGCTAATTTAAATATTTGATATGGGCCAAGATTATTGGAAAACAATCAAGGCAGAAATCCACTTTAAAATAAAAGGCCCCAGAGATTCAAAAAATTGGACTAGGTGAGTGGAGCCACTTGAGCACAATCCAACCTCTTTTCTCTCGGATCTTTACAAATATTCTCAAATTTTACATTGTGAAGTATGTGATATTATGATTTTTTATGTTATCTCTACAATCTATAATTTCATCCTCTTTTAAAAATATTAATTTAAGTGTCAGAGGATTTTCGGCATAAACACACCGAAGATCCTAACCATTTGTTATAGATTTCAAGATCAACATATGTCCCATTACTCGAAACATGCTAAAGTTCGGATTAAAAGTTAAGCTTCCTGTACTTGTATAAAATTTTCAACTATGAACTCTGTGGCAAACCCATTAACAAGTTAAGGCTAAGATTAACATTGAAGTGGTTGGAAGTTTGAGATACAACAAAGTAAGGAAGTATTTTCAGCATAGAGAAATGCTGCAAATTTCTTGTCTTTTAGGATTTCTTTTATTTTTTTATTTTTTTATTTTCTGCTTGTGTTTTGTGGCTCAGTAAACTGTCTTGATCTTTTCTTGAAGTGTCTTGAAGCAAGTACTCAACTTCTGCAATTAAAACAATTGCATGTGGGCTCATTGTACTAGGGTTTCCTAAACCTGTTTCATACAACTGTAGACCACTGGACCAAAATTTGGAACCATGCTAAACCAAACCTCGTTCACTACACTTCACTCTCCTCATATTCTCCTAACAAGAAATATATATATATATATATATCCACATACATACATATAGGATTAAGGATTTTGCACACACTTACAATAGTAGTCCGTAAATCAATTACCTTTATAGTAGAGAAGTTTTAGTCTGACGAGTGTTTTAATGAAACCATGGCCACTGCTCATATTTTAGGTAGTAGCTATGGTTTAAACAAAATTTTCCACATCAACAACGAATTTCTATGGTCATGTTCAATGAAAGTTGCTGCCTTGGTCAACCTCCACCCCCCCCCCCCCCCCCCCCAAAACCAATCTTTTATTTACCAATATAATATATATGCATTATCTTTATTAATAAATAGTGATATATGCATATGTTAAAAATATTATTATTAACAAATGGTGATATATGCATATGATCACTCGGCAACGGAACAAATAGCACGTAATATTTTGTGTTATTGAACTATTACATATGTCACTAATTGTTAATAATGATTAAATTATACATAAAAACCTGAAGTTACCTCTTGAGTTTCAGGCCCCCGAGTTGGCCGGAAAAGAATGGAAGAAGAGAAGTCACCACCAGGCGTTCAGGCTCTTGAATTTGAAACTAATTTTTCTCAATTTATTGCCGCATATATACTTTATCTTCTTTGGACTTAGCCACTTAGGTTGTTGTCTATAACATAAAATCCTAATTCCCAAATATTATGCTGTTGTTGTATGCTAAAATGGCCCAAAAGCTCCCACGAGAAGGGCCATGTTACGTAGCAATCCACTAGGTGCCGAAACAGCGTTCCACCAAGGAAATGGCAACTCGCTATTGGCCCAACCAGCAAGAAGAGCTCTAGATGCCTTCAAATGGACCACCGTAGTAGCTGCGAATGGCCCAACCAGCAAGGAGAGCTTTGAATCAAATTAGTGTTATTCCAATTTAAATTCGATTATCAAAATTTGTATTTTAATTTATTAGATTTTCAAGAGAATTTATGCCAGTTAATACCATATCTAAGTCAGATTAACATTCAAAATTCAATTAAAAATCCAATCTAATTTGATAGTGATTTTCGGATTTACGAACATTTTATATTTACAAAGTATTATATGTTAAATTTGAGTTTTTGACAACTTATCGACCACCCCATAAGTTATTTTGGATAATAAAATAATATTTAACATTATATGTTGGTACAAAGTAAACCATTATATATTATTATAAATTACATTCTTTTTCCTTTTCTTTAAGTATGCTTTTTATTTTTAGGCTAAGACCGAATATCAATAACATTGTATGGACATTAATATAGAAATTAGACCAACATAGTTATATATTCGATCTGTTTGTTTTAAATTATGAATATTTATAATTACATTTGATCCATTTAATATTTTAATCGACAATATAATTTAAATTCCAATTGAATTTAGATTAGATCAGTTAAAATCCGATTGACTAAGGGCTTGTTTGGTTTTATTTTCAACACTCATTTTCATTTTCTCCTCAAAATAAAAAATAAAAATTATCACTATCTACTAGGGATGGCAATGGGTCCGGGTAAATCGGGGCCCCGTCCCGGATGGGGCGGGTTTGGGGTGAAAAAAATGGGGATGGGGCGGGTAGCGGGTCTTGATTATCAAGACCCGCCCCGGTCCCATCCTATATTATATTATATAATATATATTTATATTATATATTATATTATATTATTTATATTATATATAACATATATATTGCATATATATATTTATATTATATATTATATTACATATAACATATATATTATATATAAGTATAAGTATTTATTAGGTTATAATACTATATTAGAAAATTAGGGCTTTTTTTTTTTTTTTTTAAACTTGTTTCAATTTTATTCTTTCAAACTCGATACTCACTAGAGCAAAATATGTATATTCAAGTGATTATGAAGAAAAGAAGGTAAAAAAATATATACAAAAAAAAAAGGGTCAGGCGGGTCCAACCCGCTGGGTCCGGGTCCTAAGGTAAGGCGGGGCGGGTCCAAAGAGGAGGCGGGTCCTGGGTTTCTCAATTTTTAGGCGGGGCAGGTCCCGGGTCCTGCAAAACCCACCCCGTCGCCATCCCTACTATCTATACAATTTTCTCAATCATTTTCATTTTCAAAACATTATTTTATATATTCTCTCTCCACTTTCACCTTCAACCCCTATTACTACTTATATCTACTTTTTTATCTTCCTAATACTTCTCAACCATCATTCACCACAAAAATATTATTTTATATTATTTTTCAAATAAATACATATCACATCATTAATTTAAATTCAAATTCTTTCTTCCTTTTTAATAAAAAAAATTCAGCATTCAAATACAATTCATTTTCACACCTATATAAACCTATAATTTTAAACACCTCATTCAAATACAATTCATTTTTAAAAATATTTTTCATAACTAACTTTCTACTATGTATTTTCAGTAGAAAATGAAAATGATCTCAGAATATGAAACCAAAAACAGCCCTAAGCACAACAACTTTTTCCCAAATTCATTTTTCAATTTAATCGTTCCACTAAGAAAAACAAAAACAAAATAATTTAGGAAACACCAAACAGTCCGTATAGCGTATCACGAGTCCGAAAACTCTGAATCAAGCACTGAGCCACTGTTGAGTTGTTGGTAGATTCAACAAATTGAGTCGATAAGGAACCTGCTAGTCAAACCTGCATTTATACTTGCAGTTGACTAGAAAGTACGCCTGATTTATTGGCACACCCTGATTCCACGCCACCCCCCTCCCAACCCAACCCGGCCCTTGCCGTAAACCATCCGCTAGAAAAGCTGTGTTTGATTTCAAGCCACTTGAATTGCACTTTTATTAGGATTTTTAATTGGGAGAATATTGGGTCTTGACTTGACCCCATATGTAAAGATCAATTTCGTTCATTGTCATTCCAATTCTCACTTCGGAATTCAATTTCAATTTGATATTACATTATTTGTTTTACTTTACATATACATGTCAAGTCTATTAAAAAATATTTGATTATGAATAATACAATGTGACGTATATGTATGAAATAGAACAGCAAATAAAACACTAAGGTTATGTTCGGTTATATTTTGCCAAACATATAATTTACTCTTTTATCAAAATAATTATTATTAATCCCAAAATACCCATCCAAATCAATTAACTTATTATCAAAAGTTTCATATACATACATACATATATATATCATAATATTTTATCATTATTTTTACAATTAAAAAATCATATCCAATAATCACATATACATATTATATATTTTATTATTTTTTTACAATTAAATATATTATTCAAATTCATTTTTACTCCAAAAATTCAACAAAAAGATATTAATTTGATTGTTATAATAGAAACTGTCTACTCCCAAAACATAAATATACATACCAAAATTTTTCAAAACAATCTTTTTAATATTTTCAAAATATAAACAAGCATATATCATATTTCCCAACACAAATTTCACATTATTCAACTCTACTCCCAAAACTCATTCTCCCAAAATATATAATTCAAAACACATAATTCATATCCAAATATTACCTAAATGAAAAAGAAAGTTTGGATGTCAAAATACTAAGGGCCTGTTTGGTTTTATTTCCACATCTACTTTTTTCATTTTCTACTATTTCATAAATATAAACCATCACTTTTTTAGAAAATTTCACCCAACATAATTTTTATTTTCATTTTTAAAATATATTATCTAATAACATATATATCTTTTCACAATAACCTATATATTTTGTCTCTCTATTCTCTTATTTCTATCTATCTCTATCTACAACTTATTAAAATCAATATAATTATTACATTTACAACATTTCAACCTAAGCCACTAATCCAATTCATGCAATATATTCAAGCATTAAGGTGGCTCAAATTGTGAAAATGTATAGGATTGTTTAACCGAATATTATATTGTTGAAAACGTACCGGGCGGTTTAACCAAATATTATATCAATAGTATGTGCATTTTATTTTTCCTCAAAATTATAAAAAATGTATAAATTACCTTCGATTTCAAATACAAGAAATCTCAACAAAGAACAAAATTAACAAATACAAAATTTGTCTAGAGCAAGGGTTAAAGATTATATAAATATGAAATTTTAGGTCAAATCTTATGATTTTTTTTTTATTTATATACATAAATAAATACACACATCAAAAGTTCTTTAAAATTCAAAAAATTTTAACCTTACCATTATAAATATGGGACAACGCCCTTGATTAATTGGCCACTCCAACAATCAAATCTTATAAGAATTTGAATATTTATTTCATTTATACGAATTCATTATTATATCATTATGTAAATTGATACCGCTGCAAAAAGAAGCACTATTGGATAATACATTGAAATTTTATCATTCGAATCCACAACTGGAAATGATCATGACTTTGATTTGAAGTAGAACAATCCAATCCCATACATACATAAAAATTCACAATTATACTCCAAAATTCAGGCACACGAAAGATCGATAATCATTTCCCTCAATTTTCTTTTCTTTTTTTTTTTTCCACTTTAAAATTGGCAGACAGGACTACGCTACTTTCAAACCATCATTTACTTTTTACATAAGATAAAAACTAGCTTCTACTCATTAGGCATTCAGACTGCCCACCGGCTATTCTCAGATTTTTCCTTTTTTTTTTTAACTGCCCTATTTTTACAAAGAGAAAAAAAGAAAAATCCTATTTTCATCATAGCTCTGGAAATATGACGTCATGCTCTCCTCAGCATTCCGGATGTATTCCCGCTGTTTGTTTTTCCCTGTTGTGATTCAAATGCTGCATCGCTTTTGCTCCTCGCATGAATTTCTCCCTGCGGCTCTGAATTTTTCGCGCGTAGGATCGCTTGCGGATCGGAATAATTGTGAAAAATCTGAAATTTTTTAACAAAGAAATGATGATTAGCGATTTTATCATGTTTTTCTATTTGAATACTTCGATATGTTTTTATTGTAATTTATTGTTGTATTCAGAAAATGTTAAAATAGATCTACTGTTGCTATCCGTAGAAGGTGTGAACGTACCTTGGGAAGAAGAATTATAGGATCTTTTGCAATGAAGAATGGCGCCTTGGATTCCGTCGTGCTGCTCTAGCAATGAATCGTCTCTCCGGCGGATCGGCGGCGGTGCTGCCCCCACGGCTGCAGACGCCGATCGGCTCTTTACTAAATTTCGAGTCACGATTTTAAAGCTTCCCACCCTACTCCCCTCGGAAAGCTTCCTCGGAGATAGATTCACCGGCGCCGTTAGCGGAGAAGACGATGGTGTTACGGAATCCGTTAATTTCGACTTCTTCGAAACCTTCACGTAAAAAGGTTTAATCAGTTTCAGATACTTTGGAACCGATTTCTCCGATGAAACGATGTCGGAAGAAGTTTCGTAATCGGAGTTCTCTTTCAGCATTTTGCTTCTCAAGCTGTTCTCCCTGGCGAAAACCGGAGCAACCGGCATGTCCGCCACTCTGCACTTCACAGAGAAACGATTGCTCTGTTGGTGTTTCGATGATTTCGAGAGCTGATTCAATGGACTCGCCTTCATCTCTCCGTTGGACTCCGTTTTCTCGCACTTCGACGATTTTTTGAAGCCTAACATGAAGACTTTAAACTTCGGAGTTGACCGCAGGATAGTCACCGGTGACAAAGGCTTCGAACTCGAGAAATCATTTTTGCTCAGAAAAACATCTCTCGGAGATTCGATAAACTTAACATCTTTCTTCGAAGCTTCGTCGCCTCCCTTAACCCCACCGCGATCAGGGGACTTGAAAACCAAATCAAAGAACGAGTCTTCATCATCGGTTTCTTCCTCGTCCGTGCCGAACGCCGCATTTCGGACCTCACCCGCCTCGGAGCTGACTTCAGCTACGGCGGCCGCATTTCGCCAGAATTTGAGAATGCCCAGAGCTTCCATTAGAGAGAGAGAGATTGAAAGAAGAGAGAAGAAATTTGCTAGATAGAGAAGTGCTTAGAACTCTTTGTGAAAGCGGGCAGAACAGAGAAAGCTAATATAGAGGAGTGGATAGCGTCATGTATAGAGAGAGATAAAAGAGCGGTCAAGTGAGACAGAGGAGTAAAGTGAAAAAACGAGATGAAAAAGAGATGATGCCAAACACAGCGTTAGCGTCAGT
The DNA here is from genome assembly GCA_018894105.1 of Jacaranda mimosifolia. Taxonomy (NCBI): domain Eukaryota; kingdom Viridiplantae; phylum Streptophyta; class Magnoliopsida; order Lamiales; family Bignoniaceae; genus Jacaranda; species Jacaranda mimosifolia. Next base: position 35,400,927 of record CM032125.1, on the reverse strand, counting down.
GTACAGGTAAAATATATAGACTATTTAGGCCGAGTACAGAGTACAGACTGAAATTTCTGGTGCACCACTCAGACCGAGAAGGGGGCTCAGGCTTTTGAAATTAGGACTATTTGGGTGTGATGGTCCAACTGGCTCGTGGGCTCTCTCAGGCCTCAGCTTAGTACAAAAACGAAACCAAAAAGTTTTGGACAAAAAAATATTCCCGAAAAGGACTGTTTCTAAAAGAATTTTAGTTCAATTTTGGACAATGGAATTTTTTTAAAATTGGAATTTGACGTATTGAAGTTAATAGATTCTAAGAAAAGTTTTTCTTTTTACTTATTTATAGAAACATTAAAGTCATTTATGTTCGAATCCCTAACTTCACATTTTATATACAAAATTCATTTTAATGGGTCAAATGATAATTTTACAACCGTAGATTATATATTTGCTAAATTCAAACCCCTAATCATACATTTTATATATGAGATTTAAGTTACTAGATCAAAGATCACTGGACAATTCACCAAGTAATAACAATATAATTCGTCAATATTTTTTTTCATTTATATATACATATCTTAAATAGCGGTTAAGTTCAAACTTCTAACTTCACATTTTACACATAAAACTTGTGATGTTAGATGAAAGGGCCAAGAGAGCTTACCAAGAAAAGTTGTATTGGTAGACTTTAAAGTGCTTTTGTTAGGCAAGATGACTTTGCTATCAATTGTTAAATTGTGGTGGGAGTTTTCTTTTCATTTATTCCATTGTTCAGCTTTATTTAAATTTTTATTTGGAGATTCTTTGTTCGAAGAGGTATAAATAAAGTGGGATCAAATATTTCTACATTTAAATTTGTCCCAAAATAATTTCCGCATTTTTTGTATGGCCATACTGTAGAAAAACACGTCTTATTTTCAACCGTGGAAAGCATTCTTTCTTTGAGATCCACTTATATTGTGTAGTGTAGATTGTTATTCTGCTGCCCCACAAATTAAAAGTTTGAATTATCCTCGTTTTTTTTTTTTAATGAATTATTCAACTGATTAATTCATTTAATGCGAAAGTGAGATCCCAATTAATACAGGCAAATTAATTGACTTAAACTGAAAAAAGTTGGTGAATGTCAAAGTTTTTATTCTTGATTAATTTTGCATCTTCAGAGCGAACTAAAATAATTATTACCATATAATAAATTTAAATGATCTTTTTATGAACGTGAATGACTATGAAGTCTTCATGAAATTTGTCAATTACACAATATAGATATTTTCTTTTTCAACAGTTAAATTTTCAAAATACACACGATATATCAATTGAATATATCTTAAAATACTCGATATTACACAAAAATATTGATTTAAATTAAAAAAACTCAAAATTAAATTAAAATATCTTCAAAATTGAGATTGTCCCACTTCAAAACATTAAAATAAATAGAAATATTGACCAAAATTCCAAATTCAACACATTGAACACACTTGCTAGTCCCAAAACAATTAATAAATCACATCAAATACTTAGGAAAATGATGGAACAATAGAAGTGAGCTGACGATGCCAAAAGGGAATAATTCTGGTAAAGAGCAATGCAACGATGGTGACGAGAAACTTCCAAAAAGAAAGTGAAGAAAAAAGAGCCAAAAAGAAAAAAAATTAAAAAATTAAAAAAAAAAATAAAGGAAGGAATTTTGTGAAGTCTTTGTTGAGTGAGGTAGAGCTTTCATCTTTGCTTTTTCAGTTTTTTGCTAATATATAAAAAATCTGACGGGTCAGACATCGGGGCTTGGGTTTGCAGATGGGGCACGCCTGCCCCTTTTTTAGCGGGTCAGACTCACAGGCTCCGACTCGGTATTTAAAGGTTTGACTTGTTAGCTTCAACGGTCCTGATTCGATAATCTTTCAATAGTCCGGAAAAGTGGGTTTTTTATTAAAAGAAATTTTTATTTAAGGAAAAAAAAAGTGCTTTAGCAAAAATAAAGTTGCAAAGAACGTGGGAAACAAAAGGGAAAAAGAAATAAAGTCAAAAGACTGTAAAGGAGGTGAAAATTTGCGAAATTAATGCTTTTCACTGGCCACATTATCCATATAATTGGATGTTTAATTAATTGTGATATGGAAAACAACTTTAATATGCCGAAATTGCCCCCGTTTCGTATTGAAAATGCACAAATTATTCTAAAGGTCCGTGTACTTCTATTCGGATCGCATTAGATTTGATCCGACCCATTTCAGTGTCCAATACGAGGAAGTCAAGTTGAAACATATGACGATGTTTCAACTTTTCATTTAAAGTGAGTCATACAACTCCACCTCAATAGGACCATATGAATACTCCAATCAATCTTATTCCTAACTTAGGATATCAAGTAAGTGAAGAATTATTATTTTAGCTATTGCTATATTCAATCTTTTGATTCTTTATTATAACATAGGCATTGAAGATTTTTTTATTGAATTGCATCAGATGCTTATAATTCTGTTTTTAATTTTAAATTTGATCTATTAATAGTTTTGACTGAAGCCGGTAGAATCATTTGACCTCTAAAAATTGAGAAATTAACTAATTCAAACGATCTCTCGATGGTTCTAGATCAAATTGAAACACTTGAAAACGTTGCTTGACAATTTTAAAAATAGTGTTGAAATTCAGGGAAATTAATTCTTGGTGGAAATATTATTGAGGGAGACTCCTTTTGCCTTGTCCATTGATATACGGGCAACATTCGCAGGCAATTTCCACTTAAAAGAAAAATGTGTTAGAGAGCCAATAAGTCAAAAATGGTGATCCAAAACCAGCGTACTCAACAACCTATATTAAATCATCAAAATTTTGGCTTCAATGTTGACCAAGAAGCAAAAATTCTACTCATTCAAAGCCTTTGAATTTTATTTTTTTTTTCCCCTTTTTTAGTGACTAAAAGAAAATTTTACTCATACGCATGTACGAGAATTCACATGAGGGTTAGGTTAAATAGTTATTTTAAATTGATTATAAAAGTGTACGAGGTGAGTATATGACTGGCAGGGTAGCTATCGTTTTTTAAATTTATATAAAATTATATCATGTATAAAAATTTAAAATTTTCATTTCTCAAAAATTATAAAATTAACTTTTATATTTGTGAAAAATCTAATATAGTTTCCCAAAATTAAAATTTCTTATTTCATCCTTTAAACTATATCTAATTAATCCAATACGAATAACATTTTCATAAGGAAATTAAACAAAAATAAAAAAAATAATGCTTTTTAATACTTAGATAATGTCGTCCATAGTCTAAATTTAATTAATATCTCATATATATATATATATATATATTATTAATACAATTCTGTTAAAGGTTCGTATAATCTTCTGACTTTATATTTTTTATGTGTGGGACTTATGTTATTGAACGAAATAGTTATTCGGGATGTTTATATTTATTAGTGTAAACATTTATGTATATGTATTTATTTATAATTCATTATTTTGTGCCGCTTTTCTCGTGTTGTATTGTTCAAAAGTTATTGGTTTGCACGTTAATGCTTGAGTATCTTTGACTACGTAATTGCATTTTAAAGTTTACTTAGTATAAAAATTCAGATGGGAACACACGTATAATGCATGGCAAATATATATCTTATACCCATTTCCCCTTCGTTCTCATTTTTCTCTGTCTGCTGAAATGAGGCGCGTGCACGCACCTTCCTAATATTTTTCAATCACGCAATTAATTAGTAATGGAAGTAAATTGTGACAATAAACTAGACCCTTGAAAGAATTGGGAAATGCAACAAGAAATTGTGAAAAAAAAAATTACATATAGTTCGGATAGGATTTAATTAAATCCGATTTTATTATGTAATGAAAAAAATTATATTTATTGTCCATAGTAAAAAGGAAGTGACTAATCACACATAACAGATGTAAAATTTATTATTATACAGCTATCTATTAAATCGAGTTTGGCTGAACCCAATTCAATTATGTGAAAAGTAAATTGCATAATTATTGTACAACTCGGGTGATTAATTATATGATAAGTATAATACTATCTGTCATATGATTAACTAAACTCGACGAGATTAAATTATTCAAATTTGTTGTACAAAGGGACCCTACAATGAATATTCATGTCTACCTATTTTTTGATGCACTAAATGTAGTCTTCTATAGATGACAACATTGTAGTCTCATTTGGGTACTACGTTATCATAATGTCAAGATAGGAAACAAAACTTTGAGCAATTATGTAGGGAACACAATGAGATTACTTGACCTACATTTGTGTAATTGTGTTTTAGGGACTAAGTGAAGAGAGTAGGATACTTGAAACTTCATAGCTTATATCCCTCTTGCCTCTTTTGCATCCAATTAAGTTGTCCCTATTGTGTTTTCCTTTTTCCTAGAAACCTCCTAGGATTTGTACTTTAACAATTCTTTATGGTAATATTGGGATCTTTTGTCTCTTAAACACATGGAGACATGTTGGTTAAGCCATTGGCATATTATCACATTTTCAACATTAAGTACTTGAAAAAGGGTTCTTACTAAATCATGATGTTAGAACTGCAATTGTAACAAGATTTGTAAATAAAATATATATTATTTTTTCAAGGTTGTCGTCCATATGATCGGTAAAAGACAATAATTCAAATTATAGAAAGTATTTTAGTGATGAATTGGAATGATTTCGCCCTTATCAACTCTTTCACTTGTCGGATTCCTTTAGTTCTCGAAAATTACAATTCATATAAACAAGCCCCCCTCCCCTCCCTAATATAATTCAATATATAGCTCGTATAATACAATCAATCTTATCTAATTTTCTTGAACTCAAGAAATTTCTAACATTAGAATTGTGAATTTTTAATTTACAAAGGTTTACATAAGATTCACTATCAAGATGGTGGGCTGTTAGTTCGCCTTTAACTTTCCAAAAGGATGTTATGAGTTTAGACTCGATTGCGATAGTAGTATCTGAATCAGTCGCTTTTTTAGTTAAGAAGTTTCAGTTTGACTAGCATTTTAAATAAGGTTGTACTGATGAACACGCCATTTGGGTAGTAGTTATAACTCAAATAAAATGTTTCACAGTAATATAAAACTCTTATAATTATGTTCAAAAATATCGCTATGCTAATAGTCCCTCCTTTATCTTTATCCAATTTTTTTTTAATAATAAATAGGAAAGATAAAAGGTTCACAGAAGATTCAAAATTTTTGAACACAAGAGACAGAACTGCATCAAATTTGTGGGACATACCATGCAAGAATAACGGATACCCAGGATTCCAATTTTACCCGATTAAGACCATGAAATAACTTACAGATTAAGACAAATTTGCAGGTCACTGGCAGACGAAAGCAGACACAATTTTACGTGAAAAATCAGATAAACGGCTCTATTTTCAAAATTGAATTTTAAAACCAAAACTAACCATTAATGCCCTAATTTGTCTGGTAGTGTGATGCCAATACTGAATTGTCTTTGAAGGCATTTTTCCCCCCTTTTTTTTTGTTGTTTCTAAAGAAAATGTCCAAAATATTGTTTATTAAATTTTGTAGATCATTATTTTACATTTTCTATGATAAATATATGATATAAAAACTACTTCATTCATTGCCAGAGAAATGACATTAAAAATAAAGCAAATACAAGATTTAATTATATAAGTTAGCAATATTTAGTTCCATTTGGCCTTGTAGAAATTTCAAACGCCACATTTCATTTATAAGCATGAGGTTATATACTCTGAAATATTGAATTGAAAAAAAAAAAATTTACTCTAAAATATACAACTGCTAAGTAATACAATATAATTTTTTTATTATATCAAATGTGTAGAAACAATAGTTGATGTAAAAGTTTATAATCTAATTATGAAATTGTCATAATTGAATTCGAAGCAGATGCTCTTATAGTTAATTTTTGCTATGGCTAATTTGTAGCTGAAAAGTTATATATAATATATATATATATGTGTGTGTGTGTGTGTATTTATTTATTATGAATAATATGCAACTAATTTGTTGTGCTTGCAATGAACACAACTAATAAGTTTTGCTGCTTATTATTTCAAAAAATTGTATTTAATACAACAAAGTGATAATTGTATTTTATGGTCATAGCTACAATATTGATTTTGTAGCAATTCTTTAATAAGTGATACTTGATTTATTAGCAATGATGCATTAAAGCAATATTGATATTATTAGGCCTTGTTTACTTGACTTGATTGAATATGATACATACCCAATCAAATCCCTTTTAATGTTTGTTTCAATTAATAAAAGTCCTGATAAATCCTAGATCCAACATTATTTATTGTTACTTTTGAAAAATAAATCAAATGGGAGAATGTTTGATTTGGTATGATAATAATTACAAAAATCAAATAGGACCTTTTTTTTTTATCTTATTTCAAATTAAACTTTGTTCCTATGCGTGAGGAAGAATAAGAAAAATGTGAAAAACTTATTAAAAAGTATAAAGGATAAAATAGTAAATTTTTATATATATATATATTATATTTTAATTTATCTATATATTAATCTTTCCAATCAAATATAAAATTAAAATATTCTATTATAATAAACTTAAAATATATCAATTTATTTATATATAACTTCTAATCACATAATTCAAAACAACTGAAACCTTAAAAGTTAACATATCATTCTTTCAAACTCTTCCAAACAAGATTTATTTAATAAGAAAAGTTTGGGTAAAAGGGCATGCTTCAAATACCAAACTAAAGCCAATCATAAAAATAAATTACACTCGCTCCAACCATCAAATTGAGAAAATTAAAGTAAAATGTAGATTCATTTTAAAAATGTAAAAGTAAATTATCAAAAGATATAATTACAATCTAAACTTAATGCAACCATTTCATAAATTTAAAGTGTGTATATATAAATATTGATGAGGATTCGATTTCGATAACGGATATGAATCCGGGTATGAATCACGATCCGGTGTATTGATCTTCCGGATTGATTTGGGAGTGGAATCCTACAATCATAATAAACGTTAGGCTAGCTGAGTGTCCCTCGGCTTAGGCCCTCTGACGATCAAGTCAGTATATATTTGACCTCTTTAATCGAGCAGCGGAATGTATGGGCTTTGAGTGTATGAGTGCATACCTCTGAGAGGCAAAATTGAAGGGTTTTTATATTCTCCCCCTTGTAGGAAATGTCAGGGAAGCCCTTGGCTTACCCCCGGGACCTTCAGACTCCTACCGGGGGTAATTGGTCAATTCCCCCATTTGAATATTGCCCAGCTGGATGTCCTTTTATGCTGTAGGACAAGATGGTACACTGTTGCAGCGTCTGCTGTGCCAAACAGTGAGGGGAGGGCATGCGCCATTAATGCGGAGGCGTGCCGCCAGTTAACGCATTTAATGCGGTGGTAGAGTACTATGCAGGCCTTGACTTGAGAATCGACGAGAATAGACGTCGATAATGGTCGAGCGGATCCGAGGGCCATGGAGCGCCTTGTGGATTGGTCGAACAGGGTCGACCAATCACTTGGGCCGTTGATTGGGTGTTGGGCCTGGCCGATTTGGGTCATCCTATATCAAATATATATAAATAAATATCACGATTTATATCTTCTGGATTAAAACTCTAGAATATGAATAAAAAATAGGCAGGATGAATTTTCTCTATAAAAGGATCATTTGCTGGATACAGTGTACCATGATTGATGGTAGAGACAATAGAAATTGACAAATTAAAGCTCGGACATTATTTGTTCATCCAAGGTATAATAGATACTCGCTGCTCCCACTGTTGATACGTAATTGCCTCTTCATAGGTTACCTTTTTTTTTTTATTTTAATTTTATTGATAAAATTTTTATTTATCTATCCACAATTAATTAATTAATGTGCGTATGATTAGTTTACGACTTAAGATTCCGACAGCGGCACATTAGGGACATACTTAGATTTTTCCAGTCACATGACAATTTAGCTTAGATTTATCAATCCCGGATCAGTGAAATGTTTTAAACACCTCTTAGTGTACTCCTAGGTCCGTGTTATGTTGGAGAAGATCTACAAATGAATTGCACCTGGCCGATGTATTGCCTTGGGCATTTCCTTTTCCTCGTGTGTGTATGTGTGCGTGCGTTTTTTCTTTCTTTCTTCTTTTTTTTTTTTTTTTTCCTTTTTACATTTTTTTATTTTAGTTTGATTTCCATTGAAATTTTTTAATAATATTAGATTAGATTCTATCCAACGTTGGAGCAATTACAAAGTTTGAGTTAATTTAAAGGACGATCCCCTCGTGTATACACTTTTTTACGAGGAAATAATTGACGAGCGACTTTTACAAGGCGATCCCCTCCTATACTCGTATAGACACTTTTTTATGAGGACAAAATTGATGAGCAGCTTTTGGTCTATTAATATAAATCTCCTACATAAACTTTGAAGTTAAGAGTTCAAAAGTAGTGAACTCCTGATGTGTATGTATATAGCAAATAATAAAACTTTTCACTGTGTGTGTCGGTAGAATAATACCTCGTAAAGTTGAATTTTCATATGTGGATGGATTTGGACATTATTAAGTATAAATTTAATTACGATGACAATGACATTTTGATAGGATTACTACGACGAGCTTATCTTTGAACACCAAATATTTTTCCAATAAGTTTTTTAATCGAATTATTGTGGTCGAGCCATTCCCTTTTCTTCTTCGAATAAAAAATAAATAAACCTAAATGTTATATATGAACATCTTAATTATAATTCGATTTCGAGGGATTCTCGAATAGTTAATTGACCTATAAAAATCATTCTTACACATATGATATTTAGAATACAAACCCTGATGAATTTTGAATGAATATACATTTATAAATAAAAAAAATAAAAGTTCGACTTCAAAAGTTCAATTTCTCACTAAATTTCAAAACAAACCTAGAACCATAAATTTTTATAATTTTTTCAGAACTTATAAATTATAGTTTTTTCTTCAAAAGTACGTCAACCGTTATATATTAAAAAATAAAAAAGGAAAAGAAAAAGCTTTTAGGAACTTATGAGATGAAAAACACTCTTCCCCCAAACTTCTAATCACACCATGTGACGCACATAAAGCGATTAATTATAATAGAACTTTTGTCGGTTCAAATCAACATAGACTTAGGATTAAAAACTATTGTCTGCCTAATTACTATGCTAAACACGAAGTGTTAATTAACTAAGTTCATAATTAAAGATCATAGGAAACAGAAACAATTATTAGAATAGTTTGGCAATTAAGATAGAGAGATACATACGATGCATGAAGACAAACAAACTTAGGACATTAAAGAAGCATAGATTTTGCAGTGTCCCTCTGCTCATATTATGTCCCCTAAATTCCATATCTCCCCCTTTCTTAGCGGAGTGGCTTAGGACAACCTCATGTGGGCCATTTTCCAACACTGTAGTTTTGTTCGGAGAAATTAGCAATAGAAAAGAAACCTTAAGAAATTGAAGAATTTTTCCGACCTGGTTCAATGTATCTCATCTTTTTTACTAACTTTTGGGGTACATAGGCTTTAAATGCGACTTAGATGTGAATAAATTTGTCTAAAATATGGATTTTTTTAGAAACACGTTATTGCATTTTTTGAGATGGGAAAGAACCTAACTAACTGGAATAACTTATATAGGAACGACTACCTTTTTGATATTATTGATTCAGTACTTACAATATTTAAACAGTTTATGGATTAGTAACAGTGTAGTAAACAATGTCATCAGTAAGTGCCCGTTTGGTTTTGTTTTCAAAGTTCCTTTTTATTTTCTCCTGAAAGTGGAAACAGAAAGCTATCAACTTCTTCTATATTTTCATAGATATTTTCATTTTTAGCACAATTTTCCAAACACATTATGACACACTCTCTTTATTTTTACTTTTTATTTTCTTCTACTCACATTTGTATGACGTCTAATACAAAAACACTATAGTTTCCAAATACAACTCATTTTCAACCATACATAATCATTATATTTTAAACAAAACCTCAAAATAATATTTCATTTTAAAAAATACATCTGTAACTAACTTTTTACTATTTTTTTTACTAAAAAATAAAAATGCCTGCAGAAAACAAATTCAAGTTGCCCCTAAGCAAGCAATGAGTTAAGTAAAGAATACAACAAGTAATAAAACACATGGATTTTAGAGAGGTTCGAGATTAAACGATCCAATTGTTTTACTTAAGCATTGCAACTTAAAATTTTGATAAAAAAAATCACTAACCGATTTGTAAATAAAAATTGAGAGAACTAGACATTATTAAAAAATTATGTTAATGATAAAAAAATTAATTGATAGTATGAGAGTTATCAGTAATAACATATATTAAGCGATAATATTTTTTGTTTTGTATTCAATAATATGTTTCAAGTAATAATAAATTTTATTTTACTACTATAATAGATTATGGTGATGAGAACTAGTGTTTTAAGTCATTATGATTATTATAATGTGTGACATTTTTTATTGTCACCATATGTACGTTACTATTGTTAATAATGATATTTTAAATATAATATTTGTTATTGTTAAAGCTTGGAACTTTCTTCCACAATTTAAGTGAAATAAAGACGAAGAAGACCTTTTCCGGGAGGGGAGAGAAGCTTAAGCAATAAGTGATATTTCTAAAAATCTTACTCAAAAGATATTGAGTTGGAGTCACATTTTAATAAATTTTTTATCTTATTTTTCAATGTTTTAATTACCGAAGAAACTTGAACAAATTGCTTATCCCTCATTTATCGTGAGAAAATAAAAATTTCCATCAATTATAATATAATAAATAATAATATTTATATTATCACTTAATACAATATCACTAATATTCTTTTGTCTTGTAGCGATCCGATTGTATATATGTTAGAAAAAGTGAAAACAAACAATTTGTTGTCACATGCAATAAGATATTTCATTTCATCCAAACTTGAATTGTGTTCCCCACAATACAAACTCATTATAGGGTTTCAATTGTGACCTATTTAGACAAAAGATAGCTCTAATCAAGGCCCTAAACTTGGTCTTCATTTATATTGTTTTCAATAATTTCAGATAATCTTTTAGGGTTATTTTCTTAATTATTTATCGTGGGCCCAACACGTGAAGTCCTGTGGGCCCAGGACATGGTATTGGAATGGTCGTTAATAGCTTATCACCTATGGACTGTTTGGTCTGAAATTATGAAACATTTTGTAACTTTTTGCTTAGGAAATTGGAAATGATTTGGAAAATATAGCCCAATTTAAACAGTCCACCCCTCGAGTTGATGTTTTTAGGCTTAATTTTTTTGGGCTTAGCCCATTTATTACTATTAATGGTTGATCGCAAGTAGGACTGTCAATGGATCGAATTTTTGTCTAAATTCGATCCGAATTTTATAATTTTTATCCGATTAATATTTGATGGATCAAATCCAATTATAAATATCCACAATCCGAAATAAGTGGATAGGATATGAAATTATACAATCCGATAAAGATCCGAATCCAAATTTTATTAAATATATTATTAAATTGATAATTATATAGTATAAATTATGTTAATGAAAACTTTTAACTAGAATGCAACACATGTGATATTATAATTGATAATGCCTTAATTTTTTTTATTTCTTTGAAGCAATTAATTTAATAAAGTAATTATATATACACGTATGTTTCATATTATAGCCTAAATACATAATTTATAATGACTTATGCACTGTAAAATATACATTACCGAATGATAAATTTGATACAATGCCCATGGATTATGCCTTAAATCTTTAGTTTTTGCAATGATAAGATAAAAAGTTATGAAAAAAAATCTAAATTTGAGCTCTCTTAACTGTAAATATTATATTTGAATTAAAAGGTAATCTTGAAATCTTATATAACATGTCTTATAAGACGGTTCCTTCTAATAATATAAAAAGTTAAAGAACACAATTTTTTTTTGACTTTCTTATCGGATTGGACTTTTTTATCGGGTTTTGGATTTTTATCGGATCCGGACATGGAATTGGCATGCATAAATCCTATAGGATTCGGATTCAGATTCGGTTATATATATATATATATATATGTTAATCGAATTCGGACTCGAATTATCCTGATTTGATCCAAATCCGACTCGTTGATAGCCCTAATCGCAAGTCCTGCGTAGTACGGAAAAACAGAGGCATTGGTTTGAAGCAAGCTTAATTTATTGAAGAAAAATATGTATTAGTCTTAGGGAAAAGATTATTGTATCCTTGTGAAAAGTGAAATAGGCAAAAGACCATTCGGTGAAAATAAAAAGGTCAAAAACTCTCTTGTCATTTTTAAAATCATGCAATGAGACTCTTTACTGGTGTGAGTGAAGCTCACCCGCGCATTTGTGTAAATTTTGGAAGGTTTTTATTTATAAAATAACTTTTCTACCCTTATAATATCAACCGTTGAATGCTTTTAAAAAAAAATTGACGTTCAAATTAAATCTAAAAAAATATATATAAATATAAAAATAATATTATCATATATAAATATTATTTGTCTATATATGTATATTATACTCAACCCGCCAGCCACCCCCCCCCCCCCCCCAAATGCACCCCCCTTCAAAATAGTACATTATAACACACACAAACACACACACATATATTATATATGTTATATACATATATATATATTCATATCCACCCCCTCCCCAACACCAATTTTTATTAAAAAAATATTTGCATAATATAAATATTGTTTATAATGTATATATATTTACAAATTAATAAAATCTTGAAATTTCAACCCTCCACCCCCTCACTTGGGCTGGCCATGGCATGACCACCCTTAAATCGACAGTTATGGCAGTTCGTTTCACAATGGTTGGCCATGAAAAATGGCGACCATGATCGTTGATAACTATATAAAATTTTTAAAAAACTATGGAAGGTCGTCGGCTGTTATGACCTAATGTGGCCGGGCATGGTGGCCAATGGTCGGACCTAGCTAAATTTGGCTAGGTATGGAAGTTTTGTGGCTGTCGTGGCAGCCATGAAAGTTATGGGGCGGGGTGGGGACTGGGGTGGTAGGGGTTGGGGGCCTGGGGGGGGGGGCTAGTTGGGGGGGGGGGGGTAATATAATGTATATATAACTTATATCTGTGTAATATTTATTATGTTTACATATAATATAAACACATATTTTCTAATATATTTTATAAATATATAAGTATAATTAACGCGGACCATTGATATTCAAGAAGCAAACGGTTAATATAAAGAAAGAGAAATTAACAAAAATTAAAAAAATAAGAATAATAGATAAAATAAAAATTAAAAGTGATTTAAATTTAAATTTTATTTGAGGGCAATTTTGTCTTTTCAATTGTAAATGGGGAGCAAATATAGAAAAGGAGGCAGTGTGCATAATTTAAAAAATGATAGGGTGATTTATTTATTTTTTCAGGAGTGTCTTTTGCCTATTTCATTTTTCACGTGAAGGTAAAATACAATTAGCCCACTAGTCTTAGCATCAAATCTTCTTTTCTTAAGTGGCAAAAATAATACTGTATAAGTTATTTCGGCACATTCTATATGAAAAATTTATACAACATAAAATAATAGAAACATTTTTTTTATACGGTACTCATTCTTTATGAAATAATTTTAACATATTATTTAACTTTTTATATAAATAAAAAAACATAAAATTATGATAAAATGATAATAGTGGGATATATAAAGGGTAAATTTTAGACCATAAGTTTTACTTTATGATATTAAAAAAAAAAGAAAAAAAAAGAATGTATCAAATAAATCATTCAAAAACATACCAAAAGGGAGGGTGATATGGGTTATATGCCTAAATTTGAGTACTATAGCCCAAAGGGGAAAAAAAAAAAACAAGGACTCCATTCCTTTTATATTATCTCTTCATGGGAAGTTGCAAAATGAAATAATTTCAATCACTATGACTAATAATAAAAATTCATATTAAAAATTTGACCTTTTCAACTTTGGCATATGATAAAGGAAAAAATCTTGAATGACCAAATATAAATAACAATACCTCTTTTTGTGGAAAATTGCAAATTATGATATACAACAATAACGACTTTAGAAACCTCTCATCCCATACAGCTCTCTGTGCTGGATATGACTACTGAGTCAATGCTCCATAAATCAATATGGCCTAATTTGTTGAGGAAAGTCTTCTCTACCAACCTTATTTTTCTCAAGGAAGGGGTCCCTGAAATTTTTTGATCATTACTTGTGTATGCCATTGTCCTGATTTGAGTTTCGGGAAACTACTTCCATGGCTCAAGGTCAAGTTGACAAGTTCAAAATATATTTTTGAAGGCACAAATAAAGATCCCCTGACACTCAAGCTACTGAGAGTCAATGCTAACTCAGTATGTCATGTCTAACTTTGCTTGACCTTATTTTTATGTAAGATACAACTGCTCCTTGAAATGAAGTGTTCATGGCTTCCTTCTTCCATCCTAGAAAAGTTGCACCTTTGCATATGATGTTAATAAGACAATCATAAAAAGAGAAATCATGGACGACGTTTATATACAAGAGAAACTTGATGCGCCAATGCGATGGATAGGCCTATATATTGCAGCAGCTTCTGCAGTCTGCACGCTTGCAATGGCGGCTGATGCCCTCAATGGGCTCCGACGCAAAAGGCTGTGGTTCCCATCCCAATTCTCCTCTCTTAATGCCATTTCCTTGACATTGTTAGCCGTGGCAATGAAGCTACCTATGGACCTCAACACTCATTTTCGAGGCATTGCAGATTGGTTCGCAAAGATTAGCAGCCTAATCTTTATGTCAACGGCTATAAGTAATTTCATGTCATCTTTGGGATCCATGAGCGATAAAGAGATTCTAGCAAACGTTGTTGCTCTTGGGATTCTAGCTACCACAATTGCAGCTAATGTCTGGATTGAACTTATTCAGCTGCGGGAGGTTTTTAGTCATCATGGTATTATTTTATATTCGCTTGCTACAGTTTTGATGCTACTGATGGTTGCAACGTTAGTATCTTTAGCAATCACGGTTCCGGCCACCAAAAGGTGTCTGGAGTCAAAGTATCAGGAGAAGCACAAAATAGCCATGAGGGAAGAAGAGGCAGTAAAGAGAAGGGACGCATTCAGAATTGATAAACAGAGAGGACTAATGGAGAAGTATTGGGTGATGGCAGAAACAAGCAATCCCCAGTTTGTGATCGCACGTTCCGTTGTTTCCACTACTTCAAGTGTGATCTGCTTCCTTTCTGCCATCACATTAGCTGAATTTTATATTAAATGGTTTGTGCGGATGAATCGTGTTTCGTATGCATATTCTAATTCTGCATACGGAGGGTCAACCACATGGATTATGGTAATTCAGACAATTGGGGTTGTACTTGGTACAATTGTTCCGACATTTAGATGGTTCACTGCTGTCCGCTTCAAGTGCTCAACCACCAGCCATAAAAGCTTCAAAGAGGAATTCAAGATTGAGACTCACTGGATCCAAACTCTAGTGGAATGGAGAGACAGCTTCTCAACTTTGCAAATACGACACCACAAGTTCAGAAGATATCTCCATAATGCAAAATGGTTCACTCTAACTTTCTGTATTAGAGTTCAGATTTTTATAGTTCTACTCAGTAAGCTACTGGTCTTCATTTCGGCTTTACTCATGAACCCATTTTTCTTATGCTGCAATCGTTTCAAGAAAATCAATATTTCTGAATCACATGATGACAAAGAGCAGAGTCTCAGCCATTACATTCTTCTACTTGATGGAGAGGCAGAGCTACCTGGAAGGACCCTGAAGGGCATCTGCCGCCAGGCAGATAAAGTGATCCAAACGGGTCAAAAACAGCGACCACAAAATCTAATATTTCTTCTAAATAAATTCAGCAACTTCAATGGGGTAAGAGAATTTGATAGCGTTCAAGTTCCAAGTCTACATTCTCAAGAACCCCCCAATTGCTGGACTCTACCTGTCGTCACTCTTACAACCATAGCATCTGCACTTCCAAATGTCGCAAATCAAAAGGCTAAGCAGTTAGCAAGCAGTGTCAGTGAAGGCCTTTCCCTTGCGAAGATTGTCGACAAAACCCTCGATACAAATTCACAACTTTTGTCATCAGAAAAACGGCTGATTATGCTTGGGGTGGAGTTGCACTTTATGGGAAATGGCAAGAAATTGATCTCAGGGGAACATCTCTTAAATGCAAAAACTCCAAGGATATATTACAAGAGCTCTCCAGCAAAGCTGAAAGGACCATCATGAAGTTCAAGAGAGAAGTGAAAGATTCCCTTATGGAAAATCCTCTTAACTGGCCAGCTAAAGTTATAGCTGCTAATTCAATGTACCGAATCAGCAAAACTATTTTGCTGTCATATGGAGGGGAAAATGAGCTGACGGATGAGGAATTGTTCGAGCAAATATCCGTCATGGTTGCTGATATTTTTGCAGCTTGTCTTATCAATTTACCGCATGTTATAACTACCATGTGTCACCGCAATGCCATAGAGAAACGGGAGAAGAGTGTCCACAAAGCATTTCTACTTCTTGGTAAAACAGAACAGGTTCTTGAACTTCTTCAGCAACACGAATGGCCATTTCTGGATCATGTTAAAGCAGCATATATTGAAGAGTGGCGTGCACTACTTCAGCTTCAAGACAATGGAAGTCCAGTGTCCTCAACTTCCACCTCAAGCAATGGAGCTGTGGAAACTCCAGTGTTCAATGGAGAGCAAATAACTGTTAGTATAGACTGCTGATCATCAGTTAGACTCTTTATCTTATTTCCTTTCCCCTGCAGGTCCAACTCCCCTGACCCCCGACCCAATTGATATGAAGCCTCCATTTTATCAAGCAAAAGACAATCAAATAAAAGAGTTTTCTCTCCAAAGGATATTTTAAGTGTTTTTTGATTTACGAATGGATTATACGAGTTGGGAGGGTGTTCTTTGATATCTTTGAGAGCGGTTATA
The DNA here is from genome assembly GCA_018894105.1 of Jacaranda mimosifolia. Taxonomy (NCBI): domain Eukaryota; kingdom Viridiplantae; phylum Streptophyta; class Magnoliopsida; order Lamiales; family Bignoniaceae; genus Jacaranda; species Jacaranda mimosifolia. Next base: position 35,383,965 of record CM032125.1, on the reverse strand, counting down.
TAGCAAATATTCTCGTCTTGAGTTTGGGTGACAAAATTAGTGTATTATATCAATAGATTTTTCTCTCAGTTGAAGAACAAAAGGTCTTAGGTGGCTTCTATAAAATCACATATTTATTTTTATTCTATCAAGTATTATGTTTATTGTAAAAATTTGTTTGTGTAATTTGTGGTTTTTTTGATAAATCTTGTACCTTAATTGTCTTGTGAATAGTAAATAGTAAATTCTTTTATTAGAAACCAACGTAAGTGATAAATTTAGCTCTTCCCTTGGTGTGAATGTATGATTATAATGCAATTAAGGGAGAAAAGCTGTGAAAAGTCAAATGGAAAATGCTGTGAGAAAAGTTTTCTGTAATTTGATTTTTCAATTTTGAGAGTCTACCTATAGAATATGAATATTGTACAAATTATTAAGTGTCAAATTACGTTGGCAAGAATTATGTAGTTCTATGTTTACTTGTTTCGAAAGACTTCTATGACTTCACTTGCTAATGGTTATTGACTATGAATTGCAAGGAAATGTCGTCCTCTTATTTGCTTTAAAATCCACTTAGTAATGTCCGTGTGGCTCAAGTTTCTTGTAAGTTTCCTTTCCAACTTTCTTTCCCAAGAGTTTTTCCTCAAGAAATCAATACCAAACAAGTTTGATAGTCCAAAACATACAGTTCATCTTGCAATATTTCCTCAAAGACAAATTTAGACTTTAATGAAGATAGTACAAAAAAATTAGAGCATTTGTTACGACTAATTTGTGGTTGATGCTAAAAGGTATGTAGCTTTAGTTATGACATTGATCTAATCAAATTCAAAGTAGATGCTCTCGTAACTAACTTTCGCTGCATCTAATCATTATTAATTTTTCTATTTGTAATGCATCACTAATATCTATTGTGTTTCTAATAAAATAAGGCTATGAATTGATAGTTAATAATTTTTTTTAAATAAATTATATTTGCTAGCTACAATTTATAGCCATAGTTACAAAAGTAATTTAATAACAATTTTTTCCATAACGGACATCTAATTTTTTGATAGTGCTAACATGGATACTTTAGTAAAAATAAAGAATTAGGTTGAAAAGTTCATCAAGCTCATAATTTTGTTCATTCAAATTACATTCATTTGGACTAGTTATTATGCCAAGATTTAGGTTAGCAAATGGTAATCTGAATAAATTAGTATAATCAATAGTTTTGTGTCTGATGCTGGCAAGATGATGCGGCCAGTAAAATCTGAGAGGAAATCAAAGAAAGGACAACCTATAAAAATAACTAAGTTAAAAAAAAAAAAGAAAACATAAAAAATAGTCTTCCTCATAAGAGAAAGTGAAAGAGCTTTTACTGCTCAAGTTATGAATGATAAGCTACATATGTTCGCCTATATATTTATGCACGTTTCAAGAATTCTAATTTTATAATTAATAGGAATATGATAAATTTATATTTATATCTAAAATGCATCACTTCCTAAAAGATAATATAAATTAACAAGTGTTATTATTTATACTCCAAAATTTGTTATTCACACTTTAATTATTTTTTAGTTTACAAGAATTGATCATTATATCTCTTTATTTTTAAAGTATCTTTTAATTTAAGTTGTTGGTCAATTATGCCTTTAGTGTAGTGTTCATTGTCCTATTAAATATTAATCTTGATCTATTCCTAACCTTTATTCATTCCCATGTCAATTTGATGGAGTACATAAAAATAAATAGATTATCCCATATCTAATTTTAGTCATCTCGTTGAAGACATGACCATGAACTTTAATAAAAAAATGATAGTATCACTGCAAAATAGTATATTTTGACACCATAAAGCTTGGTCTTGTTTTACTTTATGGAGACTACTGTTTAAAATTATTTTAATTAGGAAAGTGAAATAAAGAAAGAAAAGAACACTAGAATTTATTATTTCATATTAAGTTGGACAAGTTGAGGTGGAATGTTTTCATGAATAACAAAGTTGAAAGTGATAAATAATATTATATTAAAGGGTATGCTTGTCTTGCAAATTAATATAAATGGTGTTTTGAAAAGAAAGTGAATATTTTGATTAATAACCTAATAAAAAAATTTAAAATGGAGTGAGAACAGCAAATTTTGGAGTATAAATAACAATATACCTAACTTATCGGAATGACTTATATTAATAAGATATTGATAGGTCAAAATTGATCAATTGATTTAGTGGCATTGCCTTCACTTTTATATGTATGAGGTATGTTTTAAACTAAAAACTTGAACAAATATTAAAAATAATATTAGTAATAAAATATTGGTAAGATAAAAGTCATAAATAATAATATATATTAAGCGAAAATAATTTTTTTCTTATTATTAATAATATGTGTGAAGTGATTATAAATTTTATATTGTTGTCATAATGGCTTATAATGACGAGAATTTATATTAAAAATTTATCAATATTAATATGATCTATAATAAATTTTTTAGTGTCGCTGTATAAGTTACTAATTGTTAACAATAACAATTAAAATATTAATATTATTATTTTTATCATCATCATCATCAAAATCTAGGACTTCCCTCCTTAGTTTAGATGAAATAGGAACAAAACCTTCTTTCGGGAGGGAAGAGGGGATTTTGGCCACAAGTGCTACTTCTAAAAAGTTCATTCAAAAGATATTGAGTTGGAATCACATTCTAACTAATAATCTATGTGGTTTTCAATGTCTCAGTTACAGAAGAAACATAAATAAAAGTCTTGCCCCTAATTTAATATGAGAAACTAAAATCGTTCATTAATTACAATATATTTAATGACTGCATTTGTATTTTTATTTAATATATTATGGGTTGGTTTGCTTAAGATTAGGCAAGATTCATATATTAATGATACATAAGTTAGAAATGATATCCAATACCATGTAATCTATTATTTGCTTTGATTTTAAAAGTTAGTGATATCCCACACTTGATACTATATAATATTTGGTCGGTAAGATTGCTCAATATAATTATACTTTGTAATATCTAAAATATCTTAACTTGTACAAAGGTAAATTTTCAAAATGATGGTTAGAGTTTTCATATGAGGGGTAAGAATAACTTTTTCATTCCTTATCATATCATATTTAAAAGGATGAAAAATGGATCAAGTCATGTGGCATGATGATCTATAAATCAGCTTGGCCCATGATAGCATGTCAGGTCACAAAGGTATCATGGGCCATAAAAATATAAAGTAAATAAAAAATAAGACTTGAAAATATATTTATCATGCCTTATTATATGAAGCAAACATGCCCTATATTATTAATATCGTTTTTTCTTGTAATGAGCCTATTGTATGGTAGAAAAAGTGAAAACAAACAATTTGTTATCACATGCAAAAGAGATTTGATTTCACCCAAACTTGAATTGTGTTCCCCATAACAGAAACTCATTATAGGGTTTCGATTGTGACCTATTTAGACAAAAGATAGCTCTAATCAAGGCCCTAAACTTGGTCTTAATTTATATTGTTTTCAATAATTTCACACAATCTTTTAGGGTTGTTTTCTTAATTATTTGGGTTGGGCCCAACACGTGGAGTCCTGTGGGCCCAAGACATGGTATTGGAATGCTCGTTAGTTGCTTATCACTTATGGACTGTTTGGTCTGAGATTATGAAACATTTGACTCGTTCTTCGACCTTTTGCTTAGGAAACGATTTGGGAAATCTAGCCCAATTTAAACAGTCTTCGCTTAAAGTTGATAATGTTTTGGCTCAATTTTTTTTTTGGGCTAGTCCATTTGTTAACATTAAATATTAATAGGTGATCGCAAGTAGTGGGTGATAGGTAAAAAGAGAGTAGGAATGGCAATGAGACGAGTGAAAACTCAAATTTGAACTCAACCCATCTCGAATGGAATGAGTTTGGGGTGATTTAATGGGGTATAGGTTGGGGTATAGAGTATTATTTTCATAACCCAAAGTATTTGGGTTGGGGTATGGAGTTTACCTAACCCGTTCTATAACCCCGCCAATGTCCCATATAAATTATACATATAATAATAATAAATATATTATATATAATTTATTTTATAATTTTCAGATTAAGAATAATATCTAAATAATTTAGGCTTATTACTTTAATTCTATTCTTATCTCCTATTTTGCTTTTAAAATCTTATCTTATTTGTATGGATTTTCTATTTTTATACCTGAAATTTAAATTTTAATTACTGTCAAGTGATTTGATTTGATACTTTTATTGATTAATTATGAATTTTCTAATTCTTTCCTGCCAAAACAACCAGACGAAATGAGGTGGGGGCGGGGGAGCAGGGGTGAGGTGGGGGCGGGGTATGGGTTAAGCCAAATTCGCCTCCATTGCCATCTCTAAAAGAGAGATATTGGCTTGAAATAGGCTTAATTTATTGAAGAAAGATATATACTGGTCTCATTATCAAATCTTCTTTCCTTAAGTGCCAAAAATTAATCATGTACTAGTTATTTTGGCACATCCTATATGTATTCTAAAATTTATAGAACATAAAATAAATAGAAAATTTATTTTGTTATACAGTACTAATTCTTTATGAAATAATTTAACATATTATTTAACTTTTTACATGAATAAAAATAAAAAGTTATGATAAAATGATGATAGGAGAATATGGAGTAGGTGAATTTTAAATGACGGTTACTACATAAATTTTAGTTATGATAATTAAAAATGAAAATGACGGCATACAGAATATTAGTGGTAGAATAATAAGTGATAATCTAAACATTATTACTAATAAGTAACAATAATTTTTATGTTGTCACTAATGAAATTTTTTAAGTGACAATATCTCTTTTGTTTTGTCACAATATAGTTCAATATTGACAAAAATTAATATTTTAAGTTATCATCATTGATAGTTGACACCCATTTAGTGATAACCTAGTGATAATAAAAATTATCACTATAATTTGTGACAAGATTTTTATTATCACTAAGTTGTTATCAAATGTGTGTCACTAATTATCAATGATAACAACTTAAAAATTATTCTTATCACTATTTAGTTTGTAAAAATTATTAAAATAATAAATAATTTTTTTATCCTTTAATATAAGTAATGACAATTTTTATATTGTCGCTTATTATTTGTTACTAATATATCTTTGTCTTGTAATGTCAGCCACATCACTCGAAAACAAGAGGGAGAGTACTGGTATGGGTTATATGCCTAATTTAATTTATCTCTTTATGAGAAGTTGCAAACTGAAAAAAAAAAAAAAAAAATTTATATAAAATTTTACTTTTTCAACTTTTGTATAAAACTCGTTTTTTTCCTATTAAATCGAACTTTGAAAGAATCAACTATGGATTTTCTAGGATCAAGTGAAACATTTTAAATATTACAAAGTATAATCATATTGAGTAATCTTGCCAAACAAACATTATATAATGTCAAGTACAGGATATCACCAATTTCTAAAATCAAAGCAAATAATAAATTATGTGGTATTGAATATAATTTCTAGTTTATGTATCATTAATATATAAATCTTGCCTAATCTTATATATCCAAACAAACAAGTCCATAATATATTAAATATTAATTATATTGTAATTAACGAAAGATTTTAGTTTCTCATAATAAATGACGGGTAAGGCTTTTTATTTCTGTTTCTTCTGTAACTGAGACACTGAAAACCACATAAATTATTATTTATAATGTGATTCCAACTCAATATCTTTTGAACAAAATTTTTTGAAGTAGCACTCGTGCCCCCCCCCCCCCCCCCCCCCCCCCGGCCCAACCCCTTTCCCTCCTTAGGTTTTGTTCATTTTTCATCTAAACTAAGGAAGGAAGTCCTAGATTTTGATGATGATGATGATGATGATGATAATATTATTAATTTTTAATTATTATTGTTAACAATTAGTAACTTATACAGCTATACTAAAAAACTTATTATAGATCATATTTATACTGATAATTTTTTAATATAAATTCTCGTCATTATAAGCCATTATGATAACAATATAAAATTTATAATCACTTCATACATATTATTAATAGTACAAAAAAAATTATTTTTGCTTAATATATATTATTATTTATGACTTTTATCTTACCAATATTTTATTACTAATATTATTTTTAGTATTTGTTAAAGTTTTTAGTTTCCGTTACTGAATATGTTATCAACCATTTTTTTTAATTTACACGTCTACATATTCCAAAACAGACCTCATATATATAAAAGTGAAGACAATGCCATCAAATCAATTGATCCATTTTGACCTATCAATATCTTATTAATATAAGTAATTCCGATAAGTTAGGTGTATTGTTATTTATATTTCAAAATTTGTTATTCCCACTCCATTCTAAATTTTTGTATTAGATTATTAACCAAAATATACACTTTCTTTTCAAAACACCATTTATATTAATTTGCAAGACAAGCATACCCTTTAATATAATATTTATCCCTTTCAATTTTGTTATTCATAAAAATATTCCACCTCAACTTATCCAACTTAATATGAAATAACAAGATACAATGTTCTTTTTTTTTCTTTATTTCACTTTCCTAATTGGAATAATTTTATACAGTAGTCTTCATAAAGTAAAACAAGATCAACTTTTGTGGTGTGAAAATATACTATTTTGTTGTGACGCCTTCAAAGAGATGACTAAAATTAGAGATGGGATAATCTATTCATTTTTATGTACTCCATCAAATTGACATGGGAATGAATAAAGGCCAGGAATGGATTAAGATTAATAATTAATAGGACACTGAATAGTACACTAAAGACATAATTGACCAACAACTTAAATTAAATGATACTTTAAAAATAAAGAGATATAATTATCAATTCTTGTAAACTAAAAACCAATTAAAGTGTGAATAACAAATTTTGGAATATAAATAATAATACCTGTTAATTTATATTATCTTTTAAGAAGTGATGCGCTTTAGATATAATTATGAATTTACCATATTCCTATTAGCTATAGAATTAGGATTTTTGAGACGTGCATAAGTACGTGGCTTATCATTCAAACTCGAGCAATAAAAGCTTTTTAACTTTCTCTTGCAAGGAAGACTCTTTTTTATGTTTTCTTTTTTTGTAACCTAGTCATTTTTATAGGTTGTCGTTTCTTTCCTTTTCTCTCATATTTTACTCGCCGCATCATCTTGTCAGCATCAGACAGAAAACTATTGATTATACTAATTTATTCAGATTACCATTTGCTAACCTAAATCTTGGCATAATAACTAGTCCAAATGAATGTAATTTGAATTAACAAAATTATGAGCTTGATGAACTTTTCAACCTAATTCTTTATTTTGACTGAAGAATCCATGTTAGCACTACCAAAAAATTAGGTGTCCGCTATGAAAAAAATTGTTATTAAATTAATTTCATAATTATGGCTACAAATTTTCATAGCAAATATAATTTATTTAAAAAATTATTAACTATCAATTCATAGCATTGTTTTATTGAAAACACAATAGATATTAGTAATGCATTACAAATAGAAAAATTATTAATGATTAGTTGCATCGAGAGTTAGCTACGAGAGCATATATTTTGAATTTAGTTAGGTCAATGTCACAATTAAAACTACATACCTTTTAGCATTAATCATGAATTAGTCATAACCGATGCTTTAATTTTTTGTACTGTCTTCATTAAAGTCTAAATTTGTCTTTGAGGAAATATTGCAAGATGAACTGCATGTTTTGAACTGTCAAACTCGTTTGGTGTTGATTTCTTGAGAAAAAACTATTGGAAAAGAAAGTTGGAAAGGAATTTACAAGAAACTTGAGCCATACACACATGACTATATGGATGTTAAAGCAAATGAGAGGACGACATTTCTTTGCAATTCATAGTCAATAACCATTAGCACGTGAAGCCATAGAAGTCTTTCGAAACATGACAAAAATCTAAATTTTCAAGAAGGAAAATATGACCCAAGTAAAAATAGAACTAAATAATTCTTGCCAGCCTAATTTGCATCTATAATTTGTACGGCATTTATGTTCTATAGGTAGACTTTCAGAGTTGAAAGATCAAATTGCAGAAAGCTTTTCTCACAACTTTTTCCTTTTGGCTTTACACAACTTTCCTTCCTTAACTGCATTGTAATCATACTTTCACACCAAGGGAAAAGCTAAGTTAATCATTTACGTTGGTTTCTAATAAAATAATTTACTATTTACTATGCACAAGACAATTAAGGTACAAGATTTATCAAAAACCACAAATTACACAACCAATTTTTTACAATAAACATAATACTTCATAGAATAAAAACAAATACGTGATTTTATAAAAGACGCCTAAGACCTTTTTTCTTCAACTGAGAGAAAAACCTATTGATACAATATACTAATTTTGTCACCCAAACTCAAGAAAAGAATATTCGTTATATAACCGCTCTCAAAGATATCAAAGAACACCCTCCCAACTTGTATACTCCATTCGTATATCAAAAAACACTTAAAATAGCCTTTCGAGAGAAAACTCTTTTATGTAATTGTCTTTTGCTTGATAAAATGGAGGCTTCATATCAATTGGGTCGGAGGTCAGGGGATTTGGACTTGCAGGAGAAAGGAAATAAGATAAAGAGTGTTGATCAGAAGTCTATACTAACAGTTATTTGCCCTCCATTGGACACTGGAGTTTTCACAGCTCCATTGCTTGAAGTGGAAGTTGAGGACACTGGACTTTCATTGTCTTGAAGCTGAAGTAGTGCACGCCACTCTTCAATATATGCTGCTTTATCATGATCCAGAAATGTCCATTCGTGTTGCTGAAGAAGTTCAAGAACCCGTTCTGTTTTACCAAGAAGTAGAAATGCTTTGTGGACACTCTTCTCCCGTTTCTCTATGGCATTGCGGTGACACATGGTAGTTATAACATGCAGTAAATTGATAAGACAAGCTGCAAAAATATCAGCAACCATGACAGATATTTGCTCGAACAATTCCTCATCCGTCAGCTCATTTTCCCCTCCATATGACAGCAAAATAGTTTTGCTGATTCGGTACATTGAATTAGCAGCTATAACTTTAGCTGGCCAGTTGAGAGGATTTTCCATAAGGGAATCTTTCACTTCTCTCTTGAACTTCATGATGGTCCTTTCAGCTTTGCTGGAGAGCTCTTGTAATATATCCTTGGAGTTTTTGCATTTAAGAGATGTTCTCCTGAGATCAATTTCTTGCCATTTCCCATAAAGTGCAACTCCACCCCAAGCATAATCAGCTGCCTTTCTGATGATCAAAAGTTGTGAATTTGTATCGAGGGTTTTATCGACAATCTTCGCGAGGGAAAGGCCTTCATAGACACTGCTTGCTAACTGCTTAGCCTTTTGATTTGCGACATTTGGAAGTGCAAATGCTATGGTTGTAAGAGTGACGACAGGTAGAGTCCAGCAATTGGGGGGTTCTTGAGAATGTAGACTTGGAACTTGAACGCTATCAAATTCTCTTACCCCATTGAAGTTGCTGAATTTATTTAGAAGAAATATTAGATTTTGTGGTCGCTGTTTTTGACCCGTTTGGATCACTTTATCTGCCTGGTGGCAGATGTCCTTCAGGGTCTTTCCAGGTAGCTCTGCCTCTCCATCAAGTAGAAGAATGTAATGGCTTAGATTATGCTCTGTGTCATCATGTGATTCAGAGATATTGATTTTCTTGAAGCGATTGCAGCAAAAGAAAAATGGGTTCATGAGTAAGGCAGAAATGAAGACCAGTAGCTTACTGAGTAGAACTATAAAAATCTGAACTCTAATACAGAAAGTTAGAGTGAACCATTTTGCATTATGGAGGTATCTTCTGAACTTGTGGTGCCGTATTTGCAAGGTTGAGAAGGTGTCTCTCCATTCCACTAGAGTTTGGATCCAGTGAGTCTCAATCTTGAATTCCTCTTTGAAGCTTTTATGGCTGGTGGTTGAGCACTTAAAGCGGATAGCAGTGAACCATCTAAATGTCGGAACAATTGTACCAAGTACAACCCCAGTTGTCTGAATTACCATAATCCATGTGGTTGACCCTCCGTATGCAGAATTAGAATATGCATACGAAACCCGATTCATCCGCACGAACCATTTAACATAAAATTCAGCTAATGTGATGGCAGCAAGGAAGCAGATCACACTTGAAGTAGTGGAAACAACGGAATGTGCAATCACAAACTGGGGATTGCTTGTTTCTGCCATCACCCAGTACTTCTCCATTAGTCCTCTCTGTTTATCAATTCTGAATGCGTCCCTTCTCTTTACTGCCTCTTCTTCCCTCATGGCTATTTTGTGCTTCTCCTGATACTTCAACTCCAGATACCTTTTGGTGGCTGGAACCGTGATTGCTAGAGATACTAACGTTGCAACCATCAGTAGCATCAAAACTGTAGCAAGCGAATACAAAATAATACCATGATGATTGAAAACCTCCTGCAGCTGAATAAGTTCAATCCAGACATTAGCTGCAATTGTGGTAGCTAGAATCCCGAGAGCAACAACGTTTGCTAGAATCTCTTTATCACTCATGGATCCCAAAGATGACATGAAATTACTTATAGCCGTTGACATAAAGATTAGGCTGCTAATCTTTGCGAACCAATCTGCAATGCCTCGAAAATGAGTGTTGAGGTCCATAGGTAGCTTCATGGCCACGGCTAACAATGTCAAGGAAATGGCATTAAGAGAGGATAATTTGGATGGGAACCACAGCCTTTTGCGTCGGAGCCCATTGAGGGCATCAGCCGCCATTGCAAGGGTGCAGACTGCAGAAGCTGCTGCAATATATAGGCCTATCCATCGCATTGGCGCATCAAGTTTCTCTTGTTTATAAAGGTCGTCCATGATTTCTCTTTTGATGATTCTTTTATTAACATCATATGCAAAGGCGCAACTTTTCTAGGATGGAAGAAGGAAGCCATGAACGCTTCATTCAAGGAGCAGTTATACCTTACATAAAAATGAGGTCAAGCAAGGTAGGCCAGTAGACATGACATACTGTGTTAGCATTGACTCTCAGTAGCTTGAGTGTCAGGGGATCTTTATTTGTGCCTTCAAATATATATTTTGAACTTGTCAACTCGACATTGAGCCATGGAAGTAGTTTTCCCAAACTCAAATCAGGACAATAGCATACACAAGTATTGATCAAAACATTTCATGTACCCCTTCCTTGAGAAAAATAAGGAGGATAGAGAAGATTTTCCTCAACAAAGTAGGTCATATTGATTTATAGAGAAGACTTTCTGTTAGGATTGACTCAGTAGTCATATCCAGCACAGAGAGCTGTATGGGAAGAGAGGTTTCTAAAGTCGTTATTGTTGTATATCATAATTTGCAATTTTCCATAAAAAAGGTATTGTTATTTATATTTGGTCATTCAAGATTTTTCCCTTTTATCATATACCAAAGTTGAAAAGGTCAAAATTTTAATATAAATTTTTGTTATTAGTCATAGTGATTGAAATTATTTCATTTTGCAACTTCCCATAAAGAGATAATATAAAAGGAATGGAGTCCTTGTTCTTTTCTTCCCTTTGGGTTATAGTACTCCAATTTGGTCATATAACCCATATCACCCTCCCTTTTGGTATGTCTTCCAATTATTTATTTGATATATTCTTTTTTTTTTCTTTTTTGAATATCATAAAGTAAAACTTATTAACTAAAATTCACCCCTTATGGATTCCACTATTATCATTTTATCATATTTTTTTATTTTTTATTTATATAAAAAATTAAATAATATGTTAAAATTATTTCATAAGAATGAGTATTGTATTAAAAAAAATGTTTCTATTTATTTTATGTTGTATATATTTTTCATATAGAATGTGTCGAAATAACTTGTACAGTATTGATGAGGGCTCGATTCGTTGTGTATTGGTTCAACTAGGAGATTGGATGAAATTCGACCTCTCTGGTCGATATACTTTTTCTGATGGGTTGAATCCTGCAATCAGCAGCAAACGTTAGGCTAGCCGAGGAGCCCTCAGCTTAGGCCCTCCGACGCTCAAGTCAATACGGGTCGACGAGATAATCAGAGCAGCAGAGTATGGGCTTTTTGTATATATAAGAGCATGCATTTAGAATGTTGGAATGGGGGTATTTATAGCCTTCTCCACCTGGGGATTTGTCTGTGATGCCCCTGACGAGTAGGGAGGGCCTTTGTCCTTGCATGAGCGGCAATTGGTCAACTCCCCTCCCTCTGCCACTCCAGGTGGCCATTTTTCCAGGCTTTAAGGCAGAGGAGTACATTGTTGAGGTGCCTGTTGCGTCAGACGGTAAGGGGGCAGCATGTGCCATTAATGTGGAAGCATGCCGCCCGTCAGTGCATTTAATGCGGAGGCAGAGTATTGTATTTTATCGATCTCTTTGGTCGACTAGACACTGTTCTAAAAAACAGGCTAGAGGCACGGGTCGAGAAAGAGGTCGACTGAGGTCAGTTGCGCCTATGGGCCTCTGATGCAAAGACTGGGCTTAGCGCTATATCTCTGGGCCAACTTGGTTTGGGCCTAGCTACTTGGGCCAACCCATATCAAGTATTATTTTTGCCACTTAAGAAAAGAAGATTTGATACTAAGACTAGTGGGCTAATTGCATTTTATCTTCCTGTGAAAAATAAAATAGGCAAAAGACATCACTATTAAAAAAAAAAAAATCTAAAAATCACTCATTCATTTTTTAAATCATGCAGACCGCCTCCTTTTCTATATTTGCTCCCCCATTTACAATTGAAAAGACAAAATTACCCTCAAATAAAATTTAAATTTAAATCACTTTTTATTTTTATTTTATCTATTATTCTTATTTTTCTAATTTTTTTAATTTCTCTTTCTTTATATTAACTGTTTGATTCTTGAAAATCAATTAATCAAATAAATCATACTTATATATTTATAAAATATATAAAAAAATATGTGTGTATATATTATATATAAATATAATAAATATTATACAAATATAATTTATATATACATTATATTACCCACCCCCCACCTGGCCACCCCTTACCCAAGCCTCCAACCCCTACCACCCCCACTCCCCACCCCGACTCATAACTTTCATGGTTGCCATGGCAGCCAGAAAACTTCCAGACCTAGCCGAATCTGGCCAAGTTCGACCACTAGCCACCATGGCCAGCCGCATCTGGCCATGGCTGCCGGCGGCCTTCCATATTTTTTTAAAAATTATATACATTTATATATAAATACATATATATATATTTATCGATGGTTATGGCTGTCGTTTGTTTGGAGGCGGCCATGGTCGCCATTTTTCAAGGCCAACCATTGTGAAACAGGCGCCATGGCTGCCGATTTAAGGGGGGTTGGAGGATTGGAATTTTAGGATTTTATTAATTTGTAAATATATATACATTATATAATAAGATATAAATCTATGAATAATATTTATATTATGCAATTTTTTTTTTAATAAAACTTGGTGTTTTGGAGGGGGTGGATATGAATATACATATAACATGTATATATATATGTGTGTGTGTGTGTGTTTTATAATGTACTATTTTGGGGAAGGGGTGCTTGTGGAGGTGGAGGTGGAGGTGGAGGTGGAGGTGGGTGGCGGGTTGAGTATAATATATATTTATTAAATATATATATACAAATAATATTTATATATGATAATATTATTTTTATATTTATATATATTTTTTGTGAGATTTAATCTGAACCATCGTTTTTTCTCAAAAGCGTCCAATGGTTGATATTATAAGGGTAGAAAAGTTATTTTATACATAAAAACCTTCAAAAATTTGCACAAATGCGCGGTTGAGCTTCACTTGAGCCGGTAAGGAGTCTCGTTGCATGGTTTTAAAAATGGCGAGGGGATTTTTTGATCATTTTTTTTTTTCACTAGGTAGTCTTTTGCCTATTTTACTTTTCACATGGGTACAATAATTTTTTCCACAAAACTAGTACATATTTTTATTTAGGCTTGTCAATGGGTCAGATTCGGATGGGATCATACTGGATCCGAATCCGACAATGATATGCCATATCCGAATCCAACCCAAGATCCTATAGGATCTTGGCTGTTATAATCATATTCGGATCCATATAAAAATTGGATATTTGAAAAAATATCCGAATTCGAATACTCCCAAAAATCATATATTTGTTATTTTTCTAAAAAATTAGTAGAATCTAAATCCAAAACATTCATCCTTAAAAAAAAGATACACACAACATAGTAACGAATAAATTTTCAAGTATATTTATCATATTAAAGCAATAATAGAATATAATTTAATCACATTCATTTATCGTATCATTGTATTTTAGGTTCTACTGCTGATATTAATACTTATTTGACATTATAAATGCATATATACTTGATTTTTCAATCAATTAATTATAAACTTAAAGTTTTATAAAAAAAAAGAAACTCATTTCAATCAAATTGAGATTTGTATTGCATTCTTTTATATCACACCATTCAGTTCCTGCTCATTATTTTTCCTACATTATTTTTTATTATAAAAATAGAGAAACAAGTAATGCAATTATGATGTAGATAACCTCCAAATCTAATATTTTATATGAAAAATCAACTGATTTGATATATTGCATAAAAACTCATTACTTTTTTTGTCCAAAAATTCATTTTGATGTTGATATAGAATCCTACGTATATATATGTATAATACTATATGTATGCATGTAATACTATATATTCGGATTCGGATGATTAATGGATTAGATCGAGTCAAATCCATATTTGCTCCATTTATTTTGAATTATGAATTTTTTTAATTGGATTATATCTATTGAATCTTTTATCGATTAAAAATCCTAAATTATCGGATCAAATTTATATCGAATTCGAATTAAAATTTGCTCTATTGATAGCATTATTTTTATTCAATAAATTAAGCCTGTTTCAAACCACTGCCCCCCTTTTCCGTATTATGCAGTACTTTGTGATCAACCATTGATAGTAATAAATGGGCTAAGCCCAAAAAAAATTAGCCTAAAAATATCAACTCTAGGGGTGGACTGTTTAAATTGGGCTAGATTTCCCAAATCATTCCAATTTCCTAAGCAAAAAGTTAGAAAATGTTTCATAATTTCAGACCAAACAGTCCATAAGTGCTAATCTATTAACGACCATTCCAATGCCGTCTCTTGGGCCCAACATAAATAATTAAGAAAATAAAAATGGGTCACAATTGAAACCCTATAATGAGTTTGCATCGTGGGGAACACAATTCAAGTTTGGATGAAATGAAATATCTTATTGCATGTGACAACAAATTATTTGTTTTCACTTTTTCTAACATATATACAATCTGCTCGCTACAAGACAAAAAAATATTAATAATAATATATTAAGTGATAATGTAAATATTATTATTTATTATATTATAATTGATGAAAAATTTTATTTTCTCACGATAAAAGAGGGATAAGGGTTTTGTTCAAGTTTCTTCTGTAATTAAAACATTGAAAAATAAGAATTTTTTTTTAATTAGAATGTGACTCCAACTCAATATCTTTTGAGTAAGATTTTTTAAAAATATCACTTATTGCTTAGGCTCCTCTTCCCTCCCAGAAAAAGGTCTTCTTCGTCAATGATGAACACGGGACCTAAAAAACCTGAATCAACTAAGAGCAGCAGCTATTTTTGAAAACAAGAAACTGTGAATTCGTACAGAACTTTTGTTGCATGGTCTTTGGTACTTAACGTTGTACGTGCCCATGCAGTTCCCTCAACTTTATTGACTTAAAAATATTATTAAGACATGTTTGATTCAAACCTAAAGTTGGACTTATATTAAAATATATTATCACGACTGACTGTATGTGTAGGAGGAAAACCACCACCAAGGAAAAAGAACAAACCAAGGAAAAAGTGCTGTAGTTGAAAGAGACAATTTTGCATGTAACAAAATTTGGAGTAGGGCATATTATATTTGTCTTTCATGCTGATTATATTCAGGGATAGAGTCAAAATTTTTTTTTTTTTTTTTTTTTGGGGCAAAATTCTAAATCACTAAAAATATAATATATATATATATATTTATTTATTTATATTCGAAGAAGTACAATGGGGCAAAAAAATATATATTTTCAATAAGAGGAGGGACGAATTTATAATTTGAGGATGGTAAAAATGTAATATTTAAAAAAATTTAATATAAAAAATAAAATTTTAATATTTTGAGGGGATCGAGTGCCTATGTCAGCCCATGGCTTTGTCTCTGATTATATTGACTAATTATCAGGCACAATTTGTTAACTATAAACGTGGTTGTCGATTAATTGTTATATGTCGCCTATGACTACTTCCTTGAGCATGGCTCCTATCACGCTTTCCGTGCTGCCAAACTTATTAACAAAACTGAAAAGGAAATTCATTTTGGCCAAACTCCCAAAGCACCCCAGTGTAAGAAAATTATAACCATAATATTATTTAAAAAAAAAAAAAAAGACAAGACAAGACAAGACAAATCCTTATTTTGATATGTAAAACAAGTATACAAAGAATAAAGCATACAACACCATATCCTAAATATAGATACTATAATTCAAAAGGAATAGTTAAACCAAAAAATTTCCAACCAACACATGGTATTCCACAAGCAAAATCAATAAATTACTACAATAAGGAAAACAAACAAGCCATAATTAAAATCATCTGCAAGAGGGGTTCCCAAGCTGCCTGGAGGAGATATTGATTTCCATGGTGCAATTCATATTGGAGGACTTGTTTCTCTTCATCATCTTCACAAACTCCACTTTTCCTCTAAGTCTCGATTGGCTGGTCAATGGAATTACAGCATGTGCCCTAAACTCATTGGCCAGCACATCCCTCGGCACACTTGTCGATGACAAATCGATGGTAACATTAAATTTTCTACCTAGCTTTACCTAACTTGCATTTTTTCCCAATATCTTCAAAAATTACAATTTTAGTCTTATATTAACAAAAAATTGATCATTTTAATGCTTCTACAAAAAACTCACCGAAAAAAGCTGATGTGGCCCACTGGAGTGTGCCAATTTTGAATTTTTTGATGTGTTGGCAAAAATTTTGCTTACATGACTTGATTTGTTAGAAATAAAAATATAAAAAATGCCAACTAGATATATATTTATATTTGCGTATATTTATTTATTTATTTAACTATAAACATATATATTTATGTAAATAGATATTTATATATACATATATACATACATTACCACATATATATACATACATATATATTTAATTATTTATTTAAATAGATATTTATATATACGTATATACATACATTAGTCACCACCCCCACCCCCACCGAACAAGTCGCCGGCCATGGCCAGAGGCCGCCCACCTAGATCTGGGTTGGCTGGCCATAGGCCAGGCGGCTGCCATGGCCAGCGGTCGGCTTGCCCAGATCTAGGCAAGCTTGCCACCGGCCATGGCGGTCAAATAATAGGCAGGTGGGTGGTGTTTTGGGGGTTAGACGGTGGAGAAGAAGAACTTTATTTATTTATTTTTAGTTTTTACTTTTAATTTGTATATGAAATTAATTAAATTATTTTAATTATATAAGTTGAAATTATATTGTTAATATAGTATATTAGATTTTTATTTTTAATTAGTGAACAATTATAAGTTATAATTATATTTATATAAATATATCAATTTATATATAATATGTGTATATATATATGTCATATAAATTATATCACATATTTGAAACTTAATTTGGGGGAGGAGGGGAGAGGGGGGAGGAGTGGTGTGGGGTTAGGAATTTTAATTTATGTTTAAATTTAATTAAATTATTTTAAATATGAGAGTTAAAATTATTTTAAATATGTGAGTTAAAATAATATTGTTAACTTAATTTGGTTATGGTTTTTTGTGTGATTTTATTAATGTGTTTATTATCTGCTTTGGAAGAATGAATTATTAGAGAATGTGAAAATTGTGTTAAGGAATGTTATTGATTTTTGGTTATATTTTAGGAAATAGTTAAAAATTAGTTTTGGATAAATTTTGTATGTTTGTTTATATTTTCAGGGAAGGCATTTCAAGCTGTAGGAGTTAAATCAATATTTTTTTGTTGAATTATTGGGATGAAAATAAATTTGAGTGATTTTTTTATTCTTAAAATAATAATAAAATATATATGGTGTGTACATATAATATATGTACGTATATATTGAAAATGGAAAAGTTTTGGAGATAATGAAGGATAATAGAGGGTATTTTGAGATTTTTTTTAAGGAAAAATGACGATATGTAATATATAAATATACATATACATAGAAGTGTATATATAAATTATATCAAATATTTAAAATTAAAAAAAATTACAAAAGAAGAGATATGTAGGTTGCTAACTAAGCAAGAAAAAGACAAAAAATGCCTATAGGTAGTTCAACATGGCAAAAACTCTAAGCTGCCACACGTCTGGTGCGCCACGTCAGTTTCTCGGCGAAAAAATGGACTAAAACGACCTTTTTTTTGTTTTAACTTATAGGACTAAAATTTAATTTTGAAGATATAGGTAAAAAATGCAAGTTAGGCAAAGTTAAAGGACGAAAAATAAAATTTTGCCTAAAAAGTTGATGGGGATATATATTTTAGATTGAAAAATATTTAATAGATTGGGTAGATATAAATTTTTTTTAAAGAGTTTCTAATAATTCTTTCTTATATATATTTAATAAAATATATTTTTATTTTATTATTAATATTTTTTTAAAAAAATATGAAGTATTTGGAATGTGAGAAAATTAAAAAAGAAAATACATAATAATATATAATCTAAGTCTTGGTATTACTATAATTTTAGAGATTTATTAATTGGATGGGATACTATAATATAAAATATATATATATATATATATTATTACAAAGTGTGGAAGATATTAAACAAAATTAGATGTTAAACAAAATAGTTAAACAAACTAGGAAGAATATTTAAGGTATTTGATGTAAAAAGGGGTAATTGTTTAAATTTTACTTTATTTTGTTTGCAAAAGTAAATAAACATTTGGCACAATACAAAGTGCTACATAATAATAGATAAAAACAAAGTCATTATAACTATAGAAAATCCCCAAACATGCCTCATATAAATTATTCATATAACAATAATAAATATATTATATTTTTCAGATTAAGAATAATATCTAAATAATTTAGGGTTGTTACTTTAATTCTACCCTTATATCCTATATTGCTTTTAAAATTTATCTTACTTGCAATGATTTTCTATTTTTGTACTCGAAATTTAAATTTTAATTGCTGTTAAGTGATTTGATATAATGTTTTCATTGACTAATTTTGATTTTTCTAGTTCTTTTTGGGTTTGCGGGTTAAACCTACCAACACGACGGGATGAGATGGGGCAGGGAGGTGGAGTATTTTTGGGACGGAGCGGGGTGTGGGGCCGGATAAGGTCTAGTAGGGTGGGGGTATGGGTTGAGCCAAACCCCCCCATTGCTATCCCTAAAAGAAAAATATTGATTTGAAATAGGCTTAAATTATCAAAGAAAGATATATACTAGTCTTATAATCAAATCTTCTTTCCTTAGGTGCCAAAAATTAATCCTGTACTAGTTATTTCGGCACATCCTATATGTATTCTAAAATTTATAGAACATAAAATAAATAGAGAAATTTATTTATTTTTATATAGTACTAATTCTTTATGAAATTATTTTAACATATTATTTAACTTTTCACATGAATAAAAATAAAGGGTTATGATAAAAATGATGATAGGTGGATATATAGTAGGTGAATTTTAAATGACAGTTACTCATAAATTTTAGTTTGATAATTAAAAATGAAAATGAGGGCATATAGAATATTAGTGATAGAATAATAAGTGATAATATAAAAATTATCACTAATGACATATAATCAATGTTTTCAAAATCGCACTGGACAAATAACCGATGATCTTATTGGTTACTGATTCAACTGGTTGGACCACCGGTCCAACTGGTATGACATCATAATAACATAATAATTATATTTAATTTTATAAAAATATATAATATTTTAATATTAACAAAAAATAAAACTTTAAATTGATATAGAAAGAATATTATTTGAAAAAATTTCAACTTACTTATTTTTAAGTATGCTTTTTAGAAAATAACACTATTTCACAGTTAGTCAACTATAAATAAATAAAAAATAATATTTCACATTAATATAAGTAATCATTCATTTCATGCTTCAACTCTAAGTACAAATAAATTCTTCTATGCTAAATATTCAATATAATTTAAGAGAGAGTGAACAAAACAAAATAACATATTAAACATAAACATTTACATATAACTACCAATTCATTAAATATCAAGAAAATAAATTCATATTTCAAAAAATTACATGTCCAAAATCTTTAATTATCATCTTCAATTCATAATTTCTGTTTTCTTTTTTACTTTTTCTTTTTTTAAAAAAAGAAAATTTTAAATTTTCAAAAAAAAAAAGAGAGTAGTGAACGGGTTAAAAACCGGTTGAACCGGTGCCAGTTCAATCGATTTTTGATCGGTTTTGATCGGCACCGATTTTCAGACATCAACTGGACCGGATTGTCCACCGGTCACCAGTCCGGTCCGATTTTCAAAACACCGCATATAATAAGTAACAATAACTTTTATGTTGTCACTAATAAATTTTTTTAAGTGACAATATCTTTTTTATTTTGTCACAATATAGTTCAATAGTGACAAAAATTAATATTTTAAGTTGTTACTATTGATAGTTAGTGACACCCATTTGGTGACAACATAGTAATAATAAAATTTGTCACTAAATTTATAACAAGATTTTTATTGTCACTAAGTTGTTATCAAAGGTGTGTCACTAATTATCAATAATAACAACTTAAAAATTATTCTTATCACTATTTAGTTTGTAAAAATTATTAAAGTGATAAAATAAATTTTTTTATCCTTTAATATAAATAATTAATAAATTTTTTTATATTATCGCTTATTATTTGTTACTAATTATCTTTTTCTTTTAATGTCAGCCACATCACTCGAAAACAAGAGGAAGACTGGTATGGGTTGTATGCCTAATTAAATTGAAGTATTGTACCCCAAAGGGAAGATAAAAGATACTCCATTTCGTTTAATCTCTCTTTATGAGAAGTTGCAAAATGAAAAAAAATAATAAAAAATTTGTATAAAATTTTTACCTTTTCAACTTTTGTATAAAACTCATATTTTCCCTATTAAATCGAACTTCGAAAGAACCAACTAAAGGTTTTTTAGGGTCCCATACCCATGGTTCTGACTTGTCATCACTTACATATTTTTTAGCTGTTATATCAATTTGATTTAATCATTACCTTCAAACTATCATAAAGTGAAGAACATGGTTTTTCCATGGAACCATCTTCTTTTAAAATTAAATTATGAAAAATAAAATAAAAATCATTATACTAAATGATTAAATTTAACCTTATTACCATAAATAAATTAAAAACTCTCTTTTCCTTATATTAAATCTCAATTCAATTAGAAGAAAATCAGAACAATACAAACCCTAACAAACGAATTCAATTAGAAAAAAAAATTAGAGAAAACTCATTCGAATTTTATTATTAAAATTTTCTATAATGATAATAGTCTTTTATATGCAACACATACTTTTTAGTACTTTTTGAAATTGCCAAAAGAAAAGTTTTATAAAACCATAGTAGAATATAATTTTGATTTTCTACCCTTACTGTCTTAACAAAGAACAAGAGGGAGAGAGTGGACCCAAAAAAAAAAAAAGGGGAGAGAAAGAAAAAGGAAAGGGGACGGAAAGAAAGAAAAATATGCTAACGTTGGATTGCAGGTACATTTCTCTGATTTTTATTGTGAACACATATATTAGTATTTTATTTGAAAACCAAAAACGACATTGTTGACCGAGCAAACCTTGAATTGTTTTGCTGATAAATTGATTAAAACTTGAATGTGTTTTGCCTTTTCGAATTTTCTTCTGATTGAATTCGTTTGTTAGGATTTATTTTATTATAATTTTTTTTTGATTGAATTAGGGTTTTATATGAGGAAAATAGAGTTTTTAATTTCTTTATGGTAATAAAGTTAATTTGGTTATTTAGTATAGTAATTTTTATTTTATTTTTCATAATTTAATTTTAAAAGGAGATGATTCCATAAATCATAAATTTTATTTTATGATAATTTGAAAATGACGATTAAATTAAACTAATATGAATATCTAAAAATTGAGTACGAAATGACAAGTCAAAATCATAAGTACGGATTCTAGAAAACTTGAAGCAACTAAGGGTGGCAGCTATTTTTGAAAACCAGAAACTGTGAATTCGTACTGAACTTTTGTTGCTTGGTCTTTGGTACGTACGTTGTACGTGCCCACGCAGTTCCCTCAACTTTATTGACTTAAAAATATTATTAAGACAATTTTGATTCAAATGTAAAGTTGGACTTATATTAAAATTTCACTTGACAAGTTAAAATTTTCCAAAAAATTAACAAGTATCACGACTGACTGTATGTGTAGGAGGAAAACCACCACCAAGGAAAAAGAACAAACCAAGGAAAAAGTGCTGTAGTTGAAAGAGACAATTTTGCATGTAACAAAATTTGGAGTAGGGCATATTATATTTGCCTTTCATGGTGATTATATTCAGGATAGATTCAGAAATTTCTTGTTTTGGGGGGTGAAATTCTAAATTATTAAAAATATAATATATATATTTAATTTCATATATATACGAAAAAGTACGATGAGGCAAAAAACATATTTTCAATAAGAGAATGGGCAAATTTATAATTTGAGGATGGTAAAAATGTAATATTTAAAAATTTTTAATAAAAAAATAAAGTTTTAATATTTTGAGGGGGTCAACTGCCTCTGTCAGCCCCTCGCTTTGTCTCTGATTATATTGACTAATTATCAGGCACAATTTGTTAATTATAAACGTGGTTGTCGATTAATTGTTATATGTCGCCTATGACTACTTCCTTGAGCATGGCTGCTGTCACGCTTTCTGTGCTGCCAAACTTATTAACTAAACTGAAAAGGAAATTCATTTTGGCCAAACTCCCAAAGCACCCCAGTGTAAGAAAATTATAACCATAATATTATTTAAAAAGAAAAAGACAAGACAAGACAAATCCTTATTTTGATATGTAAAACAAGTATACAAAGAATAAAGCATACAACATCATATCCTAAATACAGATACTATAACTCAAAAGGAATAGTTAAACCAAAAAAATTTCAACCAAAACATAGTATCACACAAGCAAAATCAATAAATTACTACAATAAGGAAAACAAACAAGCCATAATTAAAATCATCTGCAGGAGAGGTTCCCAAGCTGTCTGGATGAGATATTGATTTCCATGGTGCAATTCATATTAGAGGACTTGTTTCTCTTCATCATCTTCATAAACTCCACTTTTCCTCTAAGTCTCGATTGGCTGGTCAATGGGATTACAGCATTTGTCCTAAATTCATTGGCCAGCACATCCCTCGGCACATTAGTCGACGACAAATCAACGGTCACATTAAATTTTCTAGTGGATCTTGCTTTGGCACGTGCTCTAGGGACGAATGCCTCCCCGACTTTAGTTCCCCTATAAAAGAACTCAACAGTGCTATTTTGATACTTATAGTGGCCAAAATTTGCGTTTTTGACTCCCAAATCAGCTGTCATCCTAATATTGAAAGATGGGTTCGTGTCTAAAGTGGCAACATCGAACATGTCGAATGTGGCTGACCTGACACGAAACCTTGGAGTCCGGAGTTTCATAATTGTGAGTCCGAAGATTAAGAATACGGCTGTCTGAAACACGACGAAGGCAACTAGATAGACTAAGCATTTCATGCGTTTCTTGCGCTTTTCTTCCCTTTGTGCCACTAATGCTACTTCTTCGTCCACTCGGCCATATGGATTCACCTGCGGAGCAGTGTAGGCTTTTGCTGTGTCTACCTGTTTTTCCGCCATGGAAATTTTTTATTTTCAAAAGAAGACACTTTTTTTTCCCTATGGGATTGAAGGAAATTGATAAATGAATATGATTTGATGGAAAGATACTTGGGGAAGGGATGTATATATATAGGGTCGGAGGTAGGGTACGGATGGTCTTTCTTTAGTATAATTTTTACATAGGAACACGTTTTTTGAAGTTTCTTCAACAAATAAGGGCTGAAAATGGCGACCTTTCCCAGTAGCTACCAATTTTTCAATAACTGTTTTTTTAAGCATAATTACGCGCAAGACGGCTTTGATCTATTGACTTTCAAGAAATCAGATGCTTCTATTTGGAAAATTTAGTCTCAAGGGTTAGTGTCCGGCCCGTTGGATTTAGTTAATTAATTAATAATTTTCCAGGAATTGAAGTTAGGCAGCGTTATGCGAGAATTGCAAAATTAGGACCGTAGCTATGGCCATTTCGTGTTATAGAACTGAAATTTGGGGTGGTATTAAAATATGACCAAAACTTATTAAAAATTGAAAAAAAAGGACAGCAGTCATCAGAAAATACAGTCAACACCGGTGATTGCTTGTGTGGCACATACATGGAACACTGGTGCAGGCGCCACGTAAGTAATTATCAGTGCTAACTGTATTTTTAGGTGGTCGCTATCCTTTTTTTTTTTTTTTAAATTTTCAATGAGTTTTGGATTTATTTTAATATCACTATAACTTTTGGTCCGAATTGATCATAGTCACAGTCCTATTTTTGTAATTTACTCCAGCGTTAGTTTCTTAGAACTTTCAACACACTCCATTGAATAATTTTTTTTATAATAATAATATAATTCATTGGCTTAATTTTTTCGTTGGTCAATTGAAATTAAAATAATTAATTATGATTTATATATGGATATATGTGTGAACTCAAATATGTTTTACCTGTTTTCATTTGAGAGTTTCCTGTTTTAAATAATAAATTAGTTGGAGAGCTTAATTACAGTCCAGAGGGTTTAGACTTTAGAGGATTTGTTCCAATTTTCTGCTGCGTATGAAGCAATAACTTTGACAATCGGTAATGCTTGGATTCAGACAATGTCTCATTAAGTATGTCTGAGTTTAGCTTAGAGTCAACTAATGTGAAATGATACAGATGATGTATTTTTC
This sequence comes from Jacaranda mimosifolia, assembly GCA_018894105.1. NCBI lineage: Eukaryota > Viridiplantae > Streptophyta > Magnoliopsida > Lamiales > Bignoniaceae > Jacaranda > Jacaranda mimosifolia. The sequence goes on along the minus strand of CM032125.1, from coordinate 35,358,865 downwards.
GTATTCTATCGTTTGACTGAGTACGGAAATAAGAAAACTAATCATTTTTTCAATACTAGTATTTTTCATCTTCCTAAATTAATTTGTATCATTTTTCATGGTCTAAATTTCGAAAAATGTCCCCGTTTAATCAATATATGAATATATGTATGCATTATATGAATATTTACATATATATGTACCTATATATATATCATCTTCCATAAATCCCTATCTTTCAACGAAAAAATTATCTAATCAACATACGCTTTATAAAATATTTGAAACTTGTAAGATATTCTATTATTAATTATTAGAAAGAAGCTTACAAATTCCAAAAACAATATATTAGGATTTTCGTAATTTATTTTTACAATTTGAAGAATTCGTTTGGTTTTGATCATATTAATTATGAACTTAAATCTGAAATAACATCTCATAATTACTCTTTTAACACCTTATGTATTTGCCAGGTTTCGAGAACTCAATTTAAAAAAGAGCACCTAACATTTTATAATTTCCAATAACCACTTAATAAAAATTAGGAACTTACAACATCATTAATTAAGAGATATCATTCAATTTATGATCAATTTATTCTTTATAATTGCTCCATGGAATGGTACTAGCTACAGTTATTGTTGAACTTGATTCAAGCTAGTCTTGCCTTGGCTAGTACTAGGTTAATTTATCCGAAGATCAATATTGCAAAAATGAGAAATAAGACATTTGAAGAAAAAAAAAAAAGAAGTGTGCACGCATGTTGAATTCTTTATTTCAATATATATTAAGTGTGATTGATAATTAAATATTTTAAAAAAATTATTAAATATATTTAATATTTATTCATATTGTTGAATATAGAATACAAACTATCATAAAACAGAAAAATCTGCCCCTAAAAGCTCAATATTTAACAAAATTTTCTGCTGCCAGCCAATTATTGACACCGCCTCAATACATGTGAGATATGATGTTCATCAAATCCTAACAATTTTAAATACGTGTAATTTGTAAATCATGTATAAATAAATAAATAAAAAAATACTATAATTGAAAAGGAAATCAAAGAATAATGTTGCAACAGCATATACTAAATGCAGATTCTATAATTGGAAAAGAACATATTCAAAAAAATTTTAAACAATGAACAGAATCACACTAGCAAAATCAATGAATAGGAATAAAACCAGCCACAATAAAATCATCTGCAGGAGAGGTTCCCAAGCTGTCTGGATGAGATATTGATTTCCATGGTGCAATTCATATTAGAGGACCTGTTTCTCTTCATCATCTTCATAAACTCCACTTTTCCTCTAAGTCTCGATTGGCTGGTCAATGGAATTACAGCATGTGTCCTGAACTCATTGGCCAGCACATCCCTCGGCACGTTAGCCGACGACAAATCGACTGCAACAATGAATCTTCTAGTTGATCGTGCTTTGGCGCGGGCCCTCGGGACGAAGCCCTCCCCGACTTTTGTTCCCCTGTAGAAAAATTCGATGGTGCTATTTTGGTACTTGTAATGACCAAAGTTTGCATTTTTTATTCCCAATTGGGCTATCATCTTAATATTAAAAGACGGGTTTGTGTCTAAAGTGGCGACATCAAAAGCGTCGAATGTGGCAGACTGAACACGAAATCTTGGAGTCCGGAGTTTCATAATTGTGAGTCCGAAGATTAAGAAAACGGCTGTCTGAAACACGATGAAGGCAACTAGATATACTAAGCATTTCATGCGTTTCTTGCGCTTTTCTTCCCTTTGAGCCACTGATGCTACTTCTTCGTCCACTCGGCCGTAGGGATTCACCTGCGGAGCAGTGTAGGCTTTTGCTGTTTCTTCCTGTTTTTCCGCCATGGAAATTTTTGTTCTTTAAAAGAAGACACTTTTTTTCTATGGGATTGAAGGAATTGATAAATGAATATGATTTGATGGAAAGATAATTGGGTAAGGGATGTATATATATAGGGTTGGAGGTGGGGTACGGATGGTCTTTCTTTAGTGTAATTTTTACATAGGAACACGTTTTTTGAAGTTTCTTCAACAAATAAGGGCTGAAAATGGTGACCTTTCGCAGTGGCTACCAAAATTTCAATTACTGTTTTTTTAAGCAGAATCACGCGCATGACGGCGTTGATCTATTGACTTTCGAGAAATCAGATGCTTCCATTTGGAAAATTTAGTCCCAAGGATTAGTGTCCGGCCGGTTGGATTTTGTTAATTAATTAATAATTTTCCAGGAATTGAAGTTAGGCAACGTAATGGGAGAATTGCAAAATTAGGACTGTAGTTATGACCATTTCGCGTTATAGCACTAAAATTTAGAGTGGTATTAAAATAGGACCAAAACTTATTACAAATTGAAAAAAAAAGGACAGCGGTCGTAAGAAAAAACAATCAATGCCAGTGATTATTTGTGTGGCACTTACGTGGCGCATATATGGAACACTGGTGTAGGTGCCACATTAGTAATCATCAGTACTGTCTGTATTTTTCAGTTGTCGCTGTCCTATTTTTTTTATTTTTTAATGAATTTTGGTTCTATTTCAATATCACTATAAATTTTGGTCCGAATTAGTCATAGTCACAGTTCTATTTTTGTAATTTACCCCAACATTATTTTCTTAGAACTTTCAATACACTCCATTCCATTGAATAAATTGTTTTATAATAATAATAATAATAATATAATTCATTGGCTTAATTTTCTCGTTGGTCAATTGAAATTAAAATAATTAATTATGATTTATATAAGAATATATGTGTGAACTCAAATATGTTTTACTTTGAGAGTTTCCTGTTTTAAATAATAAATTAGTTGAAGAGCTTAATTACAGTCTAGAGGGTTTAGACTTTAGAGGATTTGTTCCAATTTTCTGCTGCGTACGAAGCAATAACTTTGACAATCGGCAATGCATTGATTCAGACAATGTCTCAATAAGTATGTCTGAATTTTGTTTAGAGTCAACTAATGTGAAATGACACAGATGATGTAATTTTTTGTATTACATCATTTGACTGAGTACGGAAATAAGAAAACTGAAAATCTTTTTCATACTAGTATTTTTCACCTTCCTAAATTAATTTGTATCATTTTTTAAATTTCGAAAAATGTCCCCGTTTAATCAATATATGAATATATGTATGCATTATATGAATATTTACATATATATTTACCTATATATATATATCATCTTCCATGAATCCCTATCTTTCACCGAAAAAATTATCTAATCAAACATACGTTTTTTAAAATATTTGAAACTTGTAAGATATTCTATTATTAATTATCAGAAAGAAGCTTACAAATTCCAAAAACAATAGATTAGGATTTTTGTAATTTATTTTTACAATTTGAAGAATTCGTTTGATTTTAATCATATTAATTATGAACTTTTTATTTCTGAAATAACATCTCATAATTACTCTTTTAACACCTTATGTATTTGCCTGGTTTCGAGAACTCAATTTGAAAAAGAGCACCTAACATTTTATAATTTCCAATAATCACTTAATAAAAATAGGAACTTACAACATCATTAATTAAGAGATATCATTCAATTTATGATCAATTTATTCTTTATAATTGCTCCATGGAATGGTACTAGCTACAGTTATTGTTGAACTTGATTCAAGCTAGGCTTGCCTTGGCTAGTACTAGGTTAATTTATCCGAAGATCAATATTGCAAAAATGAGAAATAAGACATTTGAACAAAAAAAGAAGAAGTGTGCACGCATATTGAATTCTTTATTTCAATATATATCAACTGTGACTAATAATTAAATATTTTAAAAAAATTATTAAATATATTTAATATTTATTCATATTGTGGAATATAGGATATAAACTATCATAAAACAGAAAAATCTGCCCCTAAAAGCTCAATATTTAACAAAATTTTCTGCTGCCAGCCAATTATTGACACCTTCTCAATATATGAGAGATATGATGTTCATCAAATCCTAACAATTTTAAATACGTGTAAATCATGTATAAATAAATAAATAAAAAAAATACTATAATTGAAAAGGAAATCAAAGAATAATGTTGCAGCAGCATATACTAAATGCAGATTCAATAATTGGAAAAGAACATATCCAAAAAAAATTTAAACAATGAACAGAATCACACTAGAAAACCAGCCACAATAAAATCATCTGCAGGAGAGGTTCCCAAGCTGTCTGGATGAGATATTGATTTCCATGGTACAATTCATATTAGAGGACCTGTTTCTCTTCATCATCTTCATAAACTCCACTTTTCCTCTAAGTCTCGATTGGCTGGTCAATGGAATTACAGCATGTGTCCTGAACTCATTGGCCAGCACATCCTTAGGCACGTTAGCCGACGACAAATCGACTGCAACAATGAATCTTCTAGTTGATCGTGCTTTGGAGCGGGCCCTCGGGATGAAGCCCTCCCCGACTTTGGTTCCCTTGTAGAAAAATTCGATGGTGCTATTTTGGTACTTGTAATGACCAAAGTTTGCATTTTTTACTCCCAATTGGGCTATCATCCTAATATTAAAAGATGGGTTCGTGTCCAAAGTGGCGACATCAAAAGTGTCGAATGTGGCGGAGTGAACACGAAATCTTGGAGTTCGAAGTTTCATAATTGTGAGTCCGAAGATTAAGAAAACGGCTGTCTGAAACACGATGAAGGCAACTAGATATACTAAGCATTTCATGCGTTTCTTGCGCTTTTCTTCCCTTTGAGCCACTGATGCTACTTCTTCGTCCACTCGGCCGTAGGGATTCACCTGCGGAGCAGTGTAGGCTTTTGCTGTTTCTTCCTGTTTTTCCGCCATGGAAATTTTTGATTTTCAAAAGAGGACACTTTTTGCCTAAGGGATGATTGAAGGAAATTGATAAACGAATATGATTTGATGGAAAGATAATTGGGTAAGGGATGTATATATATAGGGTTGGGGTTGGGGTGTTGCCGGGGGGGGGGGGGGTAGTGGTCTTTGTTTAATATATATAATTATTGTGTATTAATAATAATACTAAAATGTTTACGTAGGAACACCTTTGTTGAATTTTCTTTAATTAACAAATAAGGCCTGGAAAATATGGCAACTTTTCTCAATAGCCACTAATTTTTTAATTACTGTTTTTTTAAGCATTAATACGCGCATGATTGCTTTGATCTAATATTGACTTTCGAGAAATCATGCCTCTATTTGAAAAATTTAGTCACAAGAGTTAAGAGTCCCGTTGGATTTAATTAATTAATTAATAATTTTCGAGGAATTGAAGTTAGGCAGCGTTATTTTCTTAGAACTTTCAACGCACTCCATTGAGTAATTTTTTTTATAATAACAGTATAATTTATTTACTTAATCTTTATCGTTCGCTGATTGGAATTAAAATAAATAATTATGATTTATAAATGGATATATATGTGAACTCAAATATGTTTACCTGTTTCCATTTGAGAGTTTAATTTCCTGTTTTAAATAATAAGAAATTAGTAGGAGAGCTTAATTACAGTCTAGAGGGTTTAGACTTTAGAGGATTTGTTCCAATTTTATGCTGCGTGTTGAAGCAATAATTTGACAATCGGCAATGCATTGATTCAGACAATGTCTTATTAAGTATGTCAGAACTTAGCCAATGTGAAATGATACAGATGATGTGTCTTTTTGTAATCTATCATTTGACTGAGTACCGAAATTAATAATAAAAACTGATCATTTTTTCAAGCAACAATTTTTCGTCAATGCCTCGAGTATTTTTGACCGTCCTAAATTTGTATCATCTTTCATGGTCTAAATTAGAGGTGTAAATTAGTCGAACTCAATAAAATTTATAGATTCGGGCTCGAGCGTGAAATAAGAAAAAGAATTTGAGCTTGAACTTGTGAGCTCAGCAGTAGTCGAGCTCTAGCTCAACTCAATAAAATATTTAATTATTAAAATATAATAATTATTTAATATTATATATAATATTTAAAAATAAAAAATAAATTATTAATATAAATAATTATTTAATTAATATATAAAAAATATTTAAAAATAAAAACAATTAAATTATTAATATATTTAATTATTTAATTAATATATAAAAAATTTAAAAATGAAAAAAAACTCACAAGCCAGTTGAACAATTGAATTAGGACTAAAGTTTGAAAAGCTCAACTTGAGTTGAGGTATAATCGAGCTAGCTCAATTCATCTTATATTCCTAGTCTAAATTTCGAAAAAAATGTCCCCGTTCAATCAATATATGTATGCATTAAATGAATATATATATATATATATTGTATACAACATCTTCCATGAATCCCTACCATTCGACAAAACAATGGTCTGATCAACATGCACTTTATAAATTGTTTGAAATTTGTAAGATATTTTATTAGTAAAGTTCATAAGAAAAAGGTTTATAAATATGAAAAATAAAATACTAAGAGTTTCATAAATAATTTATTTTTGCAATTTAATGAACTTGTTTACTTTTAATCATATTAATTTTAAGTTGTTATTTTTGATATAGCATCTTTTATATATATATATATATATACGTTTTTTTTTAATCTTATGTATTTATTTAGTTTTCCAGTAGTTTTAGAAAAAATTAACATCTTATAATATTCATAAACGACTTTATAAAAATAAGGACTTGTATAACATTATTAAATTAAGTTCAATTTAACACCTTATTAATATATCATTCAATTTATAAGCACTTTATTCTTCATGGGAATGGTTCTAGCTACAGTCCTTGTTGAATCCGATTCAATCTAGACTTGCCTTAGCTAGTACTAGAATTTGTCCGAAGATCAAAGCAAAAGTGAGAAATATATAAGACATTTGACGAATAAAAAATGTCACTGCATTTTGAATTTTTTTATTTCACTATAATTTATTTTATCAATACATATCAAGTATATGTGATTGACAATTAAATATTTTAAAAAATTATTAAATATGCTTGATATTTATTTATATTGTGGAATTCACGATATCAATTATCATGACTAGTCTCGTATGTCAACAAAGAAAATCATCCTTCAAAAGCCCAATTAACAAAACTTTTTGCGGCCAGTCAATTATCGTCACCATCTTCAATATATGCGATATTTGATGTTTAAACTCAAATAGTTATAAACATATTTATATGTATAAATAAACGAAAAAACAGATACTATAATTCGAAAGGAAATGAAAGAATAATGTTGCGATCGACATTATATATCAAATGCATATTCAATTCTATAACTGGAAAGGAATATTTTCAAAATATTTCAACCGAAAATTAAAGTTTTAGACAACGGACAGTATCACACAAGCAAAATCAATGAATAAGAACTAAAACAAGCCATAATAGAATCATCTGCAGGAGATAGTCCCAAGCTGCCTCGAGGAGATATTGATTTCCATGGTGCAATTCATATTAGAGGACTTGTTCCTCTTCATCATCTTCATAAACTCCACTTTTCCTCTAAGTCTCGATTGGCTGGTCAATGGGATTACAGCATGTGTCCTGAACTCATTGGCCAGCACATCCCTCTGCACGTTAGCCGACGACAAATCGACTGCAACAATGAATCTTCTGGTTGATCGCGCTCTGACTTGGGCCCTCGAGATGAAGCCTTCCCCGACTTTAGTCCCCCTATAGAAGAATTCAATGGTGCTATTTTGGTACTTGTAATGGCCAAAGTTTGCGTTTTTTACTTCCAATTGGGCTATCATTCTGATGTTGAAAGACGGATTCGTGTCCAAAGTGGCCACATCAAATGTGTCGAATGTGACGGACCTGATGCGAAATTTTGGAGTCCGGAGTTTCATAATTGTAAGTCCGAAGATTAAGAAAACGGCTGTCTGAAACACGACGAAGGCAGCCAAATATGCTAAGCATTTCATGCGTTTCATGCGCTTTTCTTCTCTTTGTGCCACTGACGCTACTTCTTCGTCCACCCGGCCGTATGGATTCGCCTGTGGAGAAGTGTAGGCTTTAGCTGTGGCTTCTTGCTTTTCCGCCATGGAAATTTTTGATTGATGCTTTTTGCCTAAGGGATTGAAGGAAATTAGTAAATGTATATGATTTGATGAAAAGATGACTGGGTATGGGATGTATATATATGGAGTTGGAGGTGGGTGGGTGTGGGGGTGGGTGTGGTCTTTCACTAGTATAAGTATTGTGTATTAATCATTATGGCTAAATTTATCTTTGCATTGGAACACCATTGTTGAAGTTTCTTTGACCAATTAAATAAGAACTTTCCCAGTTGCTACCAATTTAACTACAACTTTTTTAAGCATAATTTCGCGCGTGATGGCTGTGATCTAATATTGACTTTCGAGAAATCAGATGCTTCAATTTGGAAAATTTTTAAGGGCAGTTTGGTTTGATTTTCTGACCCCCTTTCATATTTTTTATTATTTAAAAATTAAAATACATTACTTTTTATAGATTCTCATCTGACGTCATTTCATTTTTATTTTCAAAATATGTTCTCCAATAACCTATGTATCTTCACCCAATAATTTATATATCTTCTCTTTCGATTTCATTATTATTACCTCTCTCCACTTACAATCTAACACATTAACTGCTTTTTTAATTTTAAAAATAATGAATGAAAACAAAACCAAACGGCCCTTAGTCGCAAGGGTTAAAGTCAGGTGGGATTTAATTAATAATTATTTTGGAATTGAAGTTGGTGATGTTTGTGTCAAGAAATGAACATTGGACTTAACTCACACTAAAGTTAACTCAAGAAATGAGAATTGTCCAAGGTCATCTATGAAGATCATTACTTATTTATTTCACTAATGTGGAATACTAACACACTCTGCACATGCCCACAAATGAACATTTAAAGTGTAGAATGACATGAAATTGGTGGTCCAAAGACATTGGGTGGCCTAACATCAAGAATAGATGGCTTTGATATCATGTCAAGGAATGAACCTTAGGCCCAACTTACCCAAAAAATTCACTCAAAAGGTGATAATTGTCTAATGTCATATACATAGATCACTAATTCATTTCATCGATGTGGGACATTAATAGTATGAGCCATTATTTTCTTAGAACTTTCAACTCACTCAATCGAATAATGTTTTTTTATTATAAGATAATTCATTTAATTAATTTTCTCCCGTAGCGCCTATTGAAATTAAAATAATTAAGTAGGATTTATGAACATGCAAATTTTATTAGATTTATTGTCCGCATTGTCTTTTGTCTAGAGGACTAACTTCCCAATCCATAACACTTATAGGCTGTAGCCACTTTAAGTTAATCGCAACCTTATGCGGTGCTTTACTATGCTAAATATGTAAGGAAATAAAGTTGTGAGCTTTTATCCTAGCACATCGTGCAATTAAGTATTGGTCATGCATGTATAAATAAATAAATAAATAATGCATGTATAAATTAAAAAAAAATAGTTACTATAATTCGAAAGGACATCATAGAATAATGTTGCAACAGCATACACTAAATGCAGAAATTCTATCATTGCAAAGAAACATTTTCAAAAATATTTCAACCAAAATTTTTTTAAACAATGGACAGCATCACACTAGCAAAATCAATGAATAAGAATAAAACAAGCCACAATAAAATCATCTGCAGGAGATATTCCCAAGCTCTCTGGATGAGATATTGATTTCCATGGTACAATTCATATTAGAGGACTTGTTTCTCTTCATCATCTTCATAAACTCCACTTTTCCTCTAAGTCTTGATTGGCTGGTCAATGGGATTACAGCATGTGTCCTGAACTCATTGGCCAGCACATCCCTCGGCACATTAGCAGACGATAAATCAACTGCAACAGTGAATCTTCTAGTTGATCGCGCTCTGGCTCGAGCCCTCGGGACGAAGCCTTCCCCTACTTTAGTCCCCTTATAGAAGAATTCGATAGTGCTATTTTGGTATTTGTAATGGCCAAAATTCGCATTTTTAACTCCCAATTGAGCTATCATCCTAATGTTAAAAGATGGATTTGTGTCCAAAGTGGCTACATCAAACGTATCGAATGTGGCGGACTGAACACGAAACTTTGGAGTCCGGAGTTTCATAATTGTGAGTCCGAATATTAAGAATACGGCTGTCTGAAACACGACGAAGGCAACTAGATACACTAAGCATTTCATGCGTTTCTTGCGCTTTTCTTCCCTTTGTGCCACTGATGCTACTTCTTCGTCCGCACGGCCGTATGGATTCACCTGTGGGGAAGTGTAGGCTTTTGCTGTGTCTTCCTGTTTTGCCGCCATGGAAATTTTTGATCTTTAAAAGAAGACACTTTTTTTTTTGGCAAATGGAATTGAAGGAAATTGATAAATGAACACGATTTGATGGAAAGATAACTGGTAAGGGATGCATATATATAGGGCTCGAGGTGTGGCGCGGATGGTCTTTATTTAGTATAATTTTTACATAGGAACACGTTTTTTGAAGTCTGAAAATGGCGACTTTTCTCCATAGCCACCAATTTAATTACTGTTTTTCATTTTTTAAGCATAATTACGCGCATGATGGCTTTGCTCTATTGACTTTCGAGAAATCAGATGCTTCTATTTGGAAAATTTATTAATAGCCGGTTTGGTCTCATTTTCGAATTTCATTTACAATTTTTCAATTATTCTAAAAATAAAATACATTATTTTTTATATATTTTTCCTCAATATTATTTTTATTTTTATTTTCAAAACACATTCCCCAATAACCAATATATCTTCTCTCAATAACCTATATATTTTCTCTCTCTATTTTATTATTTCTATCTCTCTATACATACAATCTATTAAATTAATATAATCATTATTTTTCTAACAATCTATTTAAATACAAACTCATTTTCAACTCATTTCAATTAACTAATTTTTTAAATTTTAGTAATGATGAAAATAAAAATTAGAAATGAAAAATACCAAAGGGGCCCCTAGGTTTAGAGTCCCGTTGGATTTAATTAATTAGTAATTTTCCAGGAATTGAACTTAGGCAGAGATTTTCTAAGAACTTTCAACGCACTCCATTGAATAAATAGTTTTTATAATAATAATATAATTCATTTGCTTAAGTTTTTTTTTTTCGTTGGCCGATTGAAATTAAAATAATTAATTATGATTTATATATGGATATATATGTGAACTCAAATATGTTTAGCTGTTTCCAGTCCTGTTTTAATTAATAAACTAGTCGGAGAGCTTCTAGTCCAGAGGGTTTTGACTTTAAAGGAATTGTTCCAATTTTCTGCTGCATATGAAGCAATAATTTAACAATTTGACAATCAGCAATGCATGAATTCAGACAATGTCAACTACATAATGTGGAATGATACAGATGATGTAATTTTTTGTATTACATCATTTGACTGAGTACGGAAATTAAATATAGAAAAAATTGATCATTTTTCAAGCAACATTTTTATGTCACTACCTCGAGTGTGTATAGATATATATATATATATTTATTGATTTATCTTCCTAAATCTGTATCATTTTAATTTCATGGTCTAAATTTCGAAAAATGTCCCCATTTAATTAGTATATGTATATACATATATATATGCATCTTCCATGAATCCCTATCATTCAACTAAAAAGAAAAAAATTGCCTCATCAACATATATTTGAAGCTTGTATGATGTTCTATTAATATTAAAGTTTATAAGAAAAAAGCTAATTATAAATTTCAAAAATAAAATATTAGGATCGAATTTCATAATTTACTTTTACGATTTAATGAACTTATCTAGTACTTTTGATCATATTAGTTATAAAATTTTTATTTCTAAAATAACATCTTATGACTATTCTTTTGAATAATATGTATCTGCCTGGTTTCAAGAATTTAATATCTTAGAAAAATATAAATATAATATTTTTTAACTTCCAAAAATGACCTTGTAAAGACAGAAACTTACAACATCGTTAAACTAAGTTTAATCCAACATCTTACATCAATATATAATTCAATTCATAAGCAATTTATTTCTTATAATTGCTCCATTGGAATGGTACTACATTTATTGTTGAGGTCGGCTCAAACTAAACTTATTAAGTACTAGAATTTATAGAAGATCACTGCAAAAATGATAAGTAATTAAGCCATTTGAAGAAAAAAGACACCTTTGAATTTTGAATGCTTTATTTCAATATATATTTTATTTCATCAATATATATTATCTACAATTAAATATCGTGAAAAAAATATTATATAAATTAATATTTTTTTTTATGCCGTTGATATATACACACACACAATATTATAATTGTTATTGACAGTTGGTTAGTAGCACTGTCATATATAAGATTTGACGTTCAACCTAAATAATTTTAAGTACGTTTACATGTATAACTAAAACAAAGAACATATTGCTATAATTTGAAAGGATATCAAAGAACAATACTGCAACAGCATATACTAAATGCAGATTCTATAATTGGAAAGGAACATAATAAAAATTTTCAACCAAAAAAATATGAAACCATGGAAGGGTATCACACTAACAAAATCAATGAAACAAGAATAAAACAAGCCATAATAAGATCATCTGCAGGAGAGGTTCCCAAGCTGTTTGGATGAGATATTGATTTCCATGGTACAATTCATGTTAGAGGACTTGTTTCTCTTCATCATCTTCATAAACTCCACTTTTCCTCTAAGTCTCGATTGGCTGGTCAATGGGATTACAGCATGTGTCCTAAACTCATTGGCTAGCACATTTGTCGGCACGTTGGTTGATGACAAGTCGACGGTGACATTGAATTTTCTAGTGGATCGCGCTCTGGCACGGGCTCTAGGGATGAACGCCTCCCCAACTTTAGTTCCCTTATAGAAGAACTCGATGGTGCTGTTTTGGTACTTGTAGTGGCCAAAATTCGCGTTTTTGACTCCCAGCTCGGTTACCATTCTGATGTTGAAAGATGGGTTAGTGTTTAGAGTGGCGACATTGAACGTATCGAATGTGGCTGATCTGACGCGAAATCTTGGAGTCCGGAGTTTCATAATTGTGAGTCCGAAGATTAAGAATACGGCTGTCTGAAACACGACGAAGGCAACTAGATATACTAAGCATTTCATGCGTTTCTTGCGCTTTTCTTCCCTTTGAGCCACTGATGCTACTTCTTCGTCCACCCGGCCGTAAGGATTCACCTGTGGAGAAGGAGAGAATTTTGTTGTGTCTACTTGTTTTTCCGCCATGGAAATTTTTGACTCGAAAAAGAAATGATACTTTTTGCCTAAGGGATTGAAGGAAATTAGTAAATGATGATTATAATTTGATGAAAAGATAATTGGTAAGGGATGTATATATATATAGGGTTGGAGTGGGGTGGCGTGGGTTTGGGTGGGGGTTTGGTCTTTGTTTAGTATAAGTATTGTGTATTAATAATAATACTATAATGTTTACATAGGAACACCTTTGTTGAAGTTTCTCTGACAAATAAGGGATGAAAATGATGTCCTTATCTCGATTGCTACCAATTAAACTATTGTTTTCGTAAGCATTAATTGATACGCGTTTGTTGGCTTGGATTTATTGACTTTCGAGATGTTTAGACAAATTAGATGCTTCTATTTGGAAATTTTAGGGATCAAGGGTTATGGGCCCATATAGGGTTCTAATAATTTTCCAGGAATTTTCCTTTTGACTTTGGGGACAAAATAGTTGAGGATAGAGTATGTTTATGTTCTTACATTCAGCTCATGAAAAGCACTAAGACAAGGCAAAACGGACATTTGATTTATCCCATACTCTGGCTATAGCCTGTGTTAGAGATATTTGAATTTGATTATTAAAAATGAATTTCAATTTTAATTTCAATGCACTTCGCTGAATCAATTTATTGAATAGATGTATTTAGGAAGAATTCACTCTTAAGCAACTATTCCCTGAATGCCGTGTAATTTTATCAAATTAAAAAAGAATTAAAGTTAGAGATTTATCAATAGATAATATTGTACTAATATACCCAAATTTTTTATAATAATATTCATTTACTTAAATCTTTTTCTTTAAACTACAAGATCATGTTCACAATTAGCCATTCAAATTAAAAGAAACCCAAAGTTACGCTCCCTTATTACCATATGATTGCCTAATAATTAATTATAGGTATGTGGACTGAAAATTCTTTAGGTAATGTTTGGATATGAATTATATGTTTTTGATTATGTGTTTTGGGAGAATGAGTTTTTAGATTGGGGTTGGAGAATGTGTCAATGTGATGTATGTTTGTTTATATTTTGAAAATAGTAAGAAAATTATTTTGGAGAATTTTGGTATGTTTGTTTATATATTCGAATCAGACAAATTCTATTATAGCAGTCAAATAATACTTTTTTGTTGGGTTTTTGAAGTAAAAATGGAATTGTGTAATTTTTTTATTGTTAGAATAATAATAAAATATGTATGATATATATATGTATATATAATATGTATATATTGAAAAATGGGAAAGTTTTGAGAATAATGAAAGATGAAAGAGGGTATTTTGGAAAATTTAATTTGACATTTTAGAGGGAAAATTTTTGTATATTTGATTATATTTTGGAGAAACAAAATTATTTTTCCAAAATGTAATCAAATACTTCAGAGTTCCCCATTTTATTAGGGCTTGTTCTCCTATATTTTGGGAATTTTTTTTTCTACTTCCACAAAAATTTCAAAATGCATGCATATTCCCTAATCTTTCTCCTAAAACACTACAATTTTTTATCTAAAAAATCCTCACAATTCACCTAAGAAAACCCTACATCCTAAAAAGTACACCTACTCTCCTTTGTTTTCTCACTCTATCTTTCACATCACTCATTCATTTATCATTATCTCATTTCACTCATATATATATACATATATTTACATATATGAAAATGTTGGAAATTTTACTACTTAAAAAATTATAAAACTTATGTTTACAAATTTAATTAAAATAATCATCGAGAAAATTAATTAAATTTAATAAATAATTTATTTACTAAATAACATATTAAATTAATTAAATTACTTATTAATTAAATAATATATTAGTTATATTTAATATTTAATACATTAATTGAATATTATATTTATTCATTTAATAAATAATTTAAAATCTTTTAATTTGATATAATAAATAAATTAATCTTCATTAAATATTAATATTCATATTTATTTAAAATTATTATAAAAAATATATTAGTTATATTTAATATTTAATACATTAATTAAATATTATATTTATTCATTTAATAAATAATTTAAAATCTTTTAATTTGATATAATAAATAAATTAATCTTTATTAAATATTAATATTCATATTTATTTAAAATTATTATAAAAAATCAAATACAGTGTGATATTTATTTAATAATCTATTAAGTTTAATAAATTAATATTAATACAATTAAAATAATTATCAAAAAAATTAATAAAAATTAAGTAAAAATCTCAGTGATAGTCACTAAGTAATTTATTTATTAAATAATATATATTAATTATGTTTCATATTTCACGTATAATTGACTATTACACTTATTTGTTTAATAAATAATTTAAGATGATTTAGTTTCATAAAATATAAAATTATTTATTTTTTAAATTTGATGAATCGTTATTAAGTCTAATATATATTTTATTTTATTTAAATAAATAACTAAGTTTTATTTATACATAAATTGTAAATAATAAATAGTTAAATAATTATATTTTAAGAATAAATAATAATTAGTTTATAATTAATGTATAATAGTTAATTTTTTTATATAAGCTGATATCAACAATTATGATATTAGCCAATTTTTTAATTAAGATATAATTATAAAGTCATAAATAATTAATATTTATTAATAAATTCATAACATTTTAAATTTTAAAATAAAGTATCTATTGAATTAATTACACATCATTTTATTACAATAATATATCAATCATTACACATATATACACAGACACATCATCCAACTGTAATATACATACATATATAATATATTACATAAAAAAATCATTTCTACTTTACAAACCCAACAAAAAAGCAATTGATTTGACATCAACAGTAAAATTTGTCTCTTCCCAAAATAAAAAGAAACACTTGACACATTTTCTAAATTTTCTCTAAAAAATCCATTCCCCCAAATTTTTTCTAGAAAATGACCAAAACATAAGAAAACAAGCCCGTAATTTTCAGCATTACAATCGCGATTGGCTGGACGTAATTACAAGACCAGATCTGTTCTAAGTTGACAATCAGCTAGCATGGATTCACATGTACAGTTCAGAGAGAGTGGTTAATACGTTTGAACTTATAACAAAAAATTAAGTCAATTAATTTGAAATGACACTATGGCTTGGAATTTTGGTAGTACTATTCTTTTTCAAGCAACACTTTTTGTCTTGGAATTTTGGTAGTACTATTCTTTTTCAAGCAACACTTTTTGTCATTTTCTTAACTAACAAACATTCTATGTCCGTACCTAAGTTATTTTTTATCTGTCTAATTTTTGTCTTTCTTCATGGTCTAAGTTCCCAATCTTTCATTGTTTTGTAGAGCTTATTCTGTGCTTTTTACCAAATTAATAAATATTTGTTCTTATAATTTACAAGATAATTGTATCCTGTGCGGAATATACATAGGTCTCCCAACAATTGGCTTTAATTTGTATTTGCATTTATTTCATTAAAATCTATCTTGTGGTAGGATATAGTATGATCTAGACAATAATCGCGAAGAATTTCCATATTAGCTATATGTGTATGTAAAATGCCTATCAAAAAGAAACTATGGACTAAATTATGATACCAAAGCAATCTAGCATCGGAGTGTCTGTCTTCTTGTAGTTGGATTCCCAAACTTTTGGAAAGTGAAAACTCTACTTGCTAGAAATCATCAAAAACATCATTGGCACAAAATTCTCCGGAGCTGTCGAGTTGCAGTCACAATTTCCATGGAACAATTCATATCAGCCGACCTTTTCTTCTTGAACGCCATCATCACCCTCACATTGCCTCTCAATTTAGCCTGGCTCGTGACCGGCAAAACCCCCGCGCTCAAATCTGTCGCAAGCTGATCAGAATCCCCTCGGCGAGCACTAGCTTTTGCCATACTCAAATCCACCACCACGCTAAATTTCTTCGTCGATCGCCAATTGGCTCGCCCCTTGGGCACCGAAACCTGACCCACTGGGGTGTCCCTGTAGAAAAAATACATAGTCGTGCCCCCGAACTTGAACCGGCCGAAATTCGTGTTCTTGACGCCAACCTCAGCATTCATTCGTATGTCGAACGAAGAGTTATTCGTCGCCGTTCCGACGTTGAAGTCGTCGAAGGTGGCTGAGCGGACACGAAACCTCGGAGTTCTGATTTTCATCACGGTCAATGCGAACAATAATATGATCCCAGTTTGGAAAACTGCGAAGAGTAGGATGTAGAGCAGGCATTTCCAGCGTTTATTCTTCTTGCGCACGCCGTCGTTTGCGGCGGCGGCGGCCTCCGTGTCGCTTCTTGTGTTGGCATTGGCTGGTGTAAATGGATTTGGTGATTGTTGCTCCTTCTGATCAGCCATTAATTAATTGATTATAGGCAAAATGGAAAACCCTTTTCTATGATTTTGCGAGAGAAATTAAAGATGGCTACCAATATATAATAGAGGGTCGTGACCTTCTGGAAGTTTGGTTAGTTGGAGCAAGGGAGTACATACGAAGATGTTGTCAGTGAGACTTTTAAGACAAAATTAGCATATAGATTTTCAGATACGTATAAGATAACTTGACTTCAAGTGGCGATATAAATTCTTGCGCGTTGCCTTGTCAGCGTGGAAGGTTTGATTAATATCAGACACTTCTACTGGTGAAATACACTTTGGATCCTCTATTTTATCATCTATTTTAATTTATTATATTTATGTTACATGTATTTAATTTTTAATAAATTATTTTTACAAAGAAATATTTGATGCACTTGTCGTATATTCATAAAATAAAATAGGAGACAAAATAGAAAATAAAATAAAAAATTTAAATGGATGAAAGTGATGTTTTATATTATAGTTTGATATTATAAACAATATCAAACTTTCATCGACTGGATCAAGTTTGAATGAACCTTAACCAAATAAAGTTTGGTTAAAGTTGATCCAATCAAGTTTGATGTTTTATAAACAATATAATTGAGAAGGTCAAGCTATTCGTGCTTAGTTCTCCTCCTTCGATTTGGTCAAGGCCATTCAAAATAAATATTTATTGACAAGTAAATTAAATTTAGACTCAATATTTGAAACTCGATAAAAATTCAAATTAATTTAAAAATATAATAGCATTTGACTCGACTTAATTAATTAATCCCTCTAATTAATTAAATGCCAAACCTGAAAATATGTTGGGAAAACTTCACTCGGTTAATTTGTGTCTGGAAATTTCAAAGGTCGCCCAATAAAGAATTAACCCGTGGACCAAAAGTCGTCGTCCCCTCCAACTAGAAATGATACTTTTTGCCTGAGGGATTGAAGGAAATTGGCCAATGATGATTATGATTTGATGAAAAGATAATAGGTAAGGAATGTATATATATATATATATATATATATAGGTTTGGGAGTTGGGGGTAGTTGTCTTTGTTTGTAGATATAAGTATTGTGTATTAATAATACTATAATTTTACATGGGAACACCTTTGTTGAAGTTTTATTCTCTAATGGGCCAGGATTTGTTTTTTAAAGGTATTTTTATTTTTTGGTGAAAAAGAATAGTAAAAAGTTAATTATAAAAGTATTTTTTAAAATAAAATATTATTTGGATGTTTTATTTAAAATATAATGATTATATAGAGTTGAAAATGAGTTGTATTTGAAAAATGTATTGTTTTTGTATTAAAAATCATATAAATATGAATAGGCGAAAATAAAAAGTAAAAATGAAAAGAGAGTGTAAGAATTTGTCTAAAAAAAATATTTTGAGAATAAAAATATATATGAAAATGAGTGAGAAGTTGATGATTCTCTATTTTTATTTTTAACAGAAAATAAAAATAAAAACGGACCCTCACAAATAACGGCCAAAAATGGCGACTTTTCTCGATTACTACCAATTTAAGTACTACTGTTTTCGCAAGCATTAATTGATACCCCTTCGATGGCTTGGATTTATTGACTTTCGAGGTGTAAACACAAATTAGATGCTTCTTTTGGGAAAATTTAGGCTCAAGGATTATGGGACCATAGGGTTTTAATATTTTTCCAGATATTGTCGTTTTGATTTTGGGGACAAAATATTTGAGCATGGAGTGGTTATTTTCTTACGTTCAGTTCATGAAAAGCATTAGCTGCCACGATTTGCGAATTACACCATTAATATAATATGTATTCGACAATAGATTAAAATAAAAATAAAAAAAAGAACGCAATTCTACTAAAAATCACCAGATATTGTAATTATTGACAGATGTAATTAGGATATGCCATAAGACAAATCAAATCATGCGTGCAAGAATATTTGACTTATCGATAAGCTATAATTATAACCTATGTTAGAGATATTCGAATTTGATTACTACAGATGAACTTTAATTTTAATGCACTCTACTCAATCTAATTTTCCATAATAATATTCATGCACTTAATTCTTTTTCTCTAGACTACAAGATGATGTTCCCAAATATTAGCCGTTGAAATTAAAAGAAACTCAAAGTTATGGTCCTTGATGAGAAATTGGTATATGATTGCTTAATAATTTAGGTGCCTAAGTTGAAAAATCTTTAGGTCTCTCTATTCAGATTAATTTCCTGTTTACTTTTTCAGCTTTACAAGCGCCATTGTCTGGAAATAATTACAAGTTCTAGAGGGTCTATCCTAAGTTGACAATCAGCCAGCATTCACACAGTTTAGGGAAATGGTCTTTGAGTAAACTTGTAACAAAAGAGTCAATTAATTTAAAATAAACTAACAAGACTATGGCTTTAAGTTTTAGTAGACTATTCTGTTGGTATAATTTTTGTACATAAGAATTTATCATATAACACAGTAGCATAATTAATATTAAGTAATCAATATAAATATGTATAGAATAAAATTATAAAACAATTTTAAAATTGGTAAAGGATTCAAACCGGAAGCAATAAATTGAGGATCAAATAAATATTGAGTCGAGGCTGCATGAGCACAACTTCCTTAAGGTTTTCTTCGCCTCCCACCAATGCCCGAGGTCTACTGACGAACAACCTCCAAGATACAACGACTCCGAACAACCAAATGCGGCACTCCTATTGGCTGAACCTCCAAACTGCACTTACTTAAACCTCTTGTACTTAATGAAAAACGTGTATGTATGTATGTGAGAATGAATGCCTAGAGTGCTAGAATGCTTGTGTATTTTCTTATTAAATGACACTAGACAACACCTATATTTATAGGACTTAAGTGCCTATTCTTATAAGACATGTATCTATTCCTGTAAGACGTGTCCCTAACTCTGTCAGACTAAATAAGGATTGTGACCTTTATTTTAAGTTTTAAAAGACATGGGTTCCAACTTTTTAAGAAATTAGATATGACTATTGGATGAATTAATTTTGGCCTCAATATCTGAAATTTAAAATAATCCTAATAATAATTATATAGAATTATTATTATTATTATTATTATTATTATTATTATTATTATTGGATTATTATTACATACTATCCACCCACTCCCATTCTTAATATAATTTTAGCTCATAGCTCACTTCTTTAACTCAATTTGCTCATTCAATGATTTATTAATTTTTGCACTAAAATATTTCCTCAATGAGATAAATTATTTAGGTGCTAAAATTCTAACAATCCCCCATATGAATGAGCAAATAGTCTGACAAATATGCTCATGAATGCAATTGCACGATAGAGGTTCAGCTCACGTGATATTCCATCGGGAGAGGTAGCTTTTGGCTTTGAACCTTCCTTAGTGAGCACTATCGGATGTACTTGCCAACCAGTGAACATGATGTCTTGAACTGTTCGGCTTCTGTGTACACCAAGACAATAGTACTGCACACAACACCACTCAATAGTCAATTTTATGGTTTAACTGTTGTGTTCATTTCGGCCCTGAAATTCAGCCTTAAAATTTCTCATAGGATCGGCCAATCTCTACTCACATAGGTGACTTCTCATTAAGAGGATCATGTTGCACCCCCACTCAAAATATTGAGGTATGAGAGCCATTAAAAGCAATGCTTAACCTAGAACTTTTGCAGGGTGCACTGTCTGCTCATCAACGAAATAGGCTAGAGGGTTGTGGCCCCCCATAGTGCTTTCACACTGAGTCACAATTGCATAACTTATTTTTCCCTTTGAACCTACTTCATGGGATCTCCAATCACATAGGTAGGTTTCCCATTATGGGGACTTAGTTATTTAAAGGCTTCGGTCCTATTCCCTCTGATGATTTATTTACTTGCTCTCTATTTACACCTTTCGTTAGTGGATCCGTAAGGTTATCTTTAGACTTCACGTAGTTAATTGAGATAACTCCACCAGAGAGCAGTTGTCTAACAGTGTTATGTCTCATCTGTATATGTCGAAATTTACCGTTGTACATACTACTTTGTGCCCTTCCCAATGGCAGATTAGCTATCACAGTGAATGCAAATTGTTGGCACAGGTTTCGTCCAATTTGGAATATCTTCCAAAAATTGGCGTAACCATTATGCTTCCTCGCCTGCTTTATCCAACGCGATGAACTTCGATTCCATCATTGATCTAGCTATGCAAGTTTGCTTCGAGGATTTCCACGATATGGCAGCTCCACCTAAAGTGAACACATATCTACTCGTGGACTTAGACTCGTTTGAGTTAGATATCCAATTGGCATCACTGTATCCCTCAATTATAGCTGGATATTTGATATAGTGCAACCTAGGGCTGTTAACAAATCAAATATTTATCAAACAATTCGAGATTCGAATTCGAATAACATATTCGAATTCGAAATTTAATGAATTCGAATTCGAATTTGAATCTAGTATAATATTCGATAAATAATTGAATCTGAATCGAATCCAATAATATTCGAATTCGATATCGATAAAATATTCGAACATATTTTATTATATATATTATTATATATTAATATTTTTATTTCTAAAAATTTAAATTTTTGATGATTTATAGTAATGAAGTCATTGAATATTATGTCAACTATTACATGTATTTCATATTTATTTTTTGGATAAATCAAATATTTTTCATTTTGTAACCATAATAAAAAGGTGAAAAATTAATAAATAATTCAAAATTTAAATAAAAAATTGAGTTAATCGAACATTTGAATCGAATCCGAATATATTGAATAGTTACTCGAATCGAATTCGAGCCTAATTTAGGATTCGAGTCGAATTCGAATTCGAATCCGAATCTGAGTAAAATATATCGAATCGAATTCGAATCCTCAGATATTCGGTTCGATTCGATTCGTTAACAGCCCTAGTGCAACCCATACTTTGTGGTGTGTTTTAAGTACTTTAGTACTCTGACAATAGCATTCCAATGCTCTTGTCCAGAGTTGCTTGTATATTTACTTAGCTTACCAACTACATATGCAATATCTGGCCTCGTGCAGTTTATTATATACATGAGGCTTCCAATTATGCGTGTGTACTCCGCTTGAGCATTTCCTTCACCTTTATTTTTGGTAAGCTATTGTTTTACATCTATCGGTATTCTCACAGGGCTGCTATGGGGATCTAGAAACTTTTGTAACATTTTCTTAATGTAGTGAGATTGTGTTAATTCTATTCCATCAGGTGTTCTTATGATTTTAATTCCGAGTATGACACGGTAAGGCCTACATCTTTCATATCGAAATTATGAATTTCTTTGATTATGTCACTGTTGCTTCCCATGATTAACATATCATCTGTATATAAACATACAATGACATATTCAGTTGGTGTACCTCTAATATACACACATTTGTCACACTCATTAATCTTGAAGCCGTTGGTTATCATCACATGATCAAATTTAAGATGCCATTGTTTATTTGCTTGTTTTAACCATATAACGATTTAATTAATTTACACACCTTCTTCTCTTGGCCTGGAACCACAAACCCTTCAAGTTGTTCCATATAAATTTTCTCATCGAGGTCGCCATTTAAAAATGTTGCCTTTACATCCATTTGATGTATCTCGAGATTATTAATAGTAGCAAAGGCAATTAATAATTGAATAAAAGGTATTCTAGTTACTGGCGAGTATGTATCAAAATAGTCAAGACCTCCATTCTGTCGGTACCCTTTGACTACTAGTTTCGCCTTGTATTTATCTGTCGTACCATTAGCTTTCATTTTTCTCTTGAAAATCCATTTACACCTTAAGGGTTTATTTCCAAGAGGTAAATCTACTAATTGCCAAGGATGATTATGCATGATGGACTTTATTTCACTATTTACCACTTCCTTCCACAAAGGAGCTTCAGGAGTCATCATAGCTTCAGTAAATATATGCGGTTCACTTTCTAATATGTAAGTCAAGAAGTAAGGTCCAAAGGATTTAGCCATTCTAGCTGTTTTGCTACGTCTCGGCTCAATGTCCTCTTTACTCGACTCTTGAACTTCTCGAGGTCTTTTGAATATTATTCGTCCTTTTTCCTTTTTCCAAGGAAATATCTCTTCAAAGAAGATTGCATTCCTTGACTCGATTATCGTATTAACTTGAATGTCTTCAATATCTGATCTATGTACAAGGAGCTGATAGGCGGCACCATGTTTTGTGTAACCAATAAAGATCCCATCAACTGTCTTTGGTCCTATTTTGACCATTTTAGGAGGTGGTACTCTCATTTTAGCTAAACACCCCCATATTCGAAGATATTGATAAGATGGTGGGTGTCCTTTCCATGCCTCATATGGTATTTTTTTGTAATTTCTTGCGGGGTATCTTATTAAGTAAATGATTTGCAATCAACACTGCCTCTCCCCACATGTTTTGAGGTGCCTCTGTATTAATTCATAATGCATTCATCATTTCTTTTAAAGTTCGATTTTTGCGCTCAGCAATACCATTTGATTGTGGTGCATAAGATGTTGTTACTTCATGAATTATTCCATGTTCAGCACAAAGCTCTTCAAATGGATGAACATATTCACCACCTTTATCACTTTATCTTTGCTAGAAAGTAGATAAACATGACAATATCTTGTGCAATCATCTATAAAGATTATAAAATATTTTTTTCCTCCTCTTGATTGCACCATTTTAAAGTCACATATGTCTATGTGAATTAAACTTAATGGTTCAGTACTTCTTTCAATTGCCTTAAAAGGAATTTTTGTCATTTTTGCCTCAACTCAAACTTCACACTTAGTTTTTGTGTCAAAGTCCAACTTAGGTAAAATTCCACTTTTAGCTAGTTTACGTAAAGTACCAAAATTTACATGCCCTAGTCTATGATACCATAGATCTAGAGACTCCAACAAAGTAAGCCGAATTTACTTTATTTCTATTAATAACAACTTTTGGTACATTTTTGGGTATGGTGGTCATTACATTCATTTTAAAAAGACCATCACACAAATAATCTTTTCCGACATACACACCACTTTTAGTAAGTACAAATTTGTCGGATTCAAAAACTAGCCTAAATCCGTTTTTGCTAAGCATAGGACCTGACACTAAATTTCTCCTTATGTCTGGCACATAAAGCACGTTGTTGAGAGTTAGTTCCTCCCTAGAGGTCATTTTGAGCACCACTTTTCCAATTTCGTGTACTTTGGAAGTTGATGAGTTTCCCATAAACAAATTCTCATCCTTTGCATTCTCATATGTTGAAAACATGCTTCTATTTGAGCAGACGTGTCGAGTGGCCCCAATGTCCACCCATTACTACTTAGGATTTTTAATGAGATTCACCTCATAAACCATAACTGATAGGTTCAAGTCACTAACACCATCTGATAGATTATCCACTTCTGTAATATTGGCATGGGCGGTCTTTCTCTTCTTTGAAGACCCACCTTTTTTAGGAGTCCCTCCTTGTTGATGGTTTCAGTAGTCTTTGGCCTTATGCCCTGCTTTGCCACAAACATAGCAATTGCCTTCAAACTCCTTTTTCTTTTTCTAACCTAGTTGGTTGGGTGAGTCTCGTTTTTGCTTGTTTGATGGCCCTTGCTCTACCACATTTGCTTTGCGCTCAAAAACATTGCCACCACCTCTCTTTTTGGGAAGTCGGTTGTCTTCTTCTATTCTTAGCCTCAAAATCAAGTCCTCAAGGTTCATTTCCTTGCGCTTGTGCTTGAGGTAATTTTTGAAGTCTTTCTAACTCGGGGGCAACTTCTCAATCAAGGCTGCTACTTGGAATGCCTCTCCAAGTGCCATTCCTTCGGCAGCCAACTTATGTAGTATCATTTGATACTTGTTGATTTGTGACATTACAGACTTGGAATCAATCATTATAAATTCAAGAAATTTACCAACAACGAATTTCTTTGTGCCGGCATCTTCCATCTTGTATTTTTTCTCTAGTGATTCCCAAAGTTCGTTAGCCGTAGCAATGGGACTATAAACATTGTACAATGCATAATCTAGCCCATTAAGTACATAGTTTTTGCATAAAAAATCTCCATGATTCCATGCATCAACAGCCGCTACAGTCTACATATCCAAATTTTCCCCCGATGCAAGATGTCTTCCCGCAAGAACCTCGCAAATTTCAGTGTGGTGAGGTAGAACAATATCTTTTGTTGCCATCTCTTAAAATCTTTTACATTGAACTTCCCCTGTTTCTTTGCTTGTCCAACTACAACAGGAGTAGGAACAGCGGCTGCTGGAGGCGACGCAATAGGAGCATTTGGCTCTTGACTACCAACGCCCGCCACGTTGGGCTCATTAAGAACATTTGACCCATCATTGTTTGAAGCCATAATTTATTTCTACAGGAATACTTATATAGTAGGTAAACCAGAAGCAACCTAAGTTTATCTCAACAATCATAAATTGGGATAGTTTCCACTAATGAACATAATAAATTATTCATAGTACAGAGTTTCCACAAGGCATGCATCAGATGTCCTACAGATTCTTAGCATACAAGAAATTTAATGTATAGTTTGTATTTAAGGATTATGAACCACAACAATAAAGACCGAATGGGACAAATAATATGAGTACATAAAGATTACAACTTTAACACATATTCCGAATGGAACATGACATGTTTGCTGAGAATTAAAGAAGAAAATGTGTGAAACTTTAGAATCTGTAAATCTCACAAAATTCTAAATTCCCTTTCTTCTTTTTTTCTTCCTTTTTTTTTTTTTTTTAAGAATCTTTGAGGTAAGGCAAATGGTTCAAAGTTTCCACTGTAGAAGACGCACACACACACATATATATATATATATATATATATTGTTGAATTATATAAATAGACGAAGAAGAGATATTGTAACAAGGCTATTATAAATTTCCTACCAAGTCTTAGTATATAGACAATTTTATTGTTCAGATTATATGCGATCTGGACAAGGCAAATATGATTTCATACCAAACTGCACATATCAATTAACAAGACAGTAATTACAAAACAGAAATGAGGATTCAAATGCTACACTACTGTGCTACCTATTAAATTAGAATATTACTTTCTAGTGCTTTAAAGAAAAACAAGTCAGAATGAGTGAAACACGTCTTCCCCCCACCTATTTTTCTTGAAGGGAATCTTGCAACTTGTGATGTAAACTCTAACAAATAAACTGTAGTCTCAAACAAAATTTATCCAACGTGAATACACAACATAGATATATAGACCAATATGCTATTGAATTTTATACAAGAGAGGATGGTAAAACCTTAAGATTGTTGGTATAATTTTTTGTGTACATCAGAATTTATCATATAACACAATAGCATAATTAATATTAAGTAATCAATATAAACATGTATAGAATAAAATTATAAAACAATTTTAAAATTGGTAAAGGATTCAAATTGGAAGCAATAAATTGAGGATCAAATAAATATTTAGTCAAGGCCTGCACGAGCACAGCTTCCTGAAGGTTTTCTTCGGCTCCCACCGATGCTCAAGGATTACTGACGAACAACCTCCCAAAATACAATGACTCCGAACAACCAAAGGCGGCACTCCTATTGGTTGAACTCCAAACCGAACTGACTTGAACCTCTTGTGCTTAATGAAAAATGTGTATGTGTGTATGCGAGAATAATGCCTAAAGTGTTAGAATGCTTGTGTATTTCCTTATTAATTGACACTAGACAACACCTATATTTATAGGACCTTAGTGCCTACTCCTGTAAGAAGAGTCCCTAACTCTGTCAGACTAAATAAAGGTTATGACCTTTATTTTAAATTTCAAAAGACATGGGTTCCAACTTTTTAAGAAATTAGACATGACTGTTGGATGAATTAATTTCGGTCTTAATGTCCAAAATTTAAAATAATCCTAATAATAATAATAATAATATTATTATTATTATTATTATTATTATTATTATTATTATTATTATACACTATCCACCCACTCCCATGTCTTAATATAATTTTAGCTCATAACTCACTTCTTTAACTCAATTTACTCATTTAATGCTTTATTAATTTTCGCACTAAAATATTTCCTCAACTAAATAAATTATTTAGGTGCTAAAATTCTAACATACTCTTTTTCATGCAGCATTTTCTGTCACCGCCTTAACCAAAGCATATTTTATGTCAATGTCTAAGTTATCAATTTTGATCTTTTTAATTTGTCTTTTTTCATGGTCTAAATTCCCAGTTATATTTCCCACTCTTGATTGTCTAGGAAAATTGGAAATATCAGCTTCTTTGCTTTTGTTTTGTTGTCGTCAAAAAGGCCAACACCCCAACTTTTGTTCCCTTATAATGTGACCTTAGTGGGAGCGACGTAGGGGTCAAAGCAATCTCAGTTGCACGAATCATAATTCTAAATCAGGGATGAATTTGAGGCAACAGGACACTCAAAGCAAATTAGGGACGATCTCCTTGATAGGGAAAAAAAAAATCCATATTCCAAACTCTTGTAGAGCTTATAATGCCTAAATCCATCTTCAATTTGGATATAGTAGTAATCTAGATCTACATAATAAATGGGATGAATTCCATAAAAGTAAAAAAAAAGCCATGACTAAAATTCAGTTTGATACTTTAATATTCTTACCAAAAATAAAATAGAGCCAAAATTAAGATACGAAAGTGATCTTTTGCAATATAACAACAATAATAATCACAAACTTTGCTCCATTCGGCAATCCAATTTCATACTAGAAATTACCAAAAACATCAGACATGATCTTTGCGGCGAGAGAACGGTGGAAATTGGGGAAGATTGTGAGGAGTGGTAACTGATATTATGAATAGATGGTCATGATTTTCTGAGAGTTTGTCTAGTTAAGGAAGCAGGTAAGAAGATGTTATCTGTGGGACTTTCAAGACATTACTAGCATATTGATTTACAGACACGTTTAAGATTACTGAACTTCTACTGGCCGCATGAGGTTTGGCGCGTCGCCTTTGATTTGTACCGGATGCTTCCAGGGGAGGGCTGAAAACTAATCAAATTCCTTGAAGTTGATTGGTAAAAATTTATTTTCATCAGATTTATAGCGTGATTAATTAATTTAATAATATTGACATCATATTTATATATGTGAATTCAAGTTAAAATTCAAACTTTATTAATTCTTTGATATGCCTGTTTGTAAACTTAAAAATGAAAATTAATTTCAATTCGAGTCAAAATATATATATATATAGATATATATTTAATAAATTTAACACTTTATCAAAATTTGACTCGATTAAAAAACTTATAAAGACATAAAAAAATCAAGCTATTTGAACTCGCTCATATTCGATTGGATTAGTCATGTGGCTTGTAGTTTAAGGGGCATATGTTTTTTCTATTATGTGGGATGTCTTGTATTCAATTCGAAATGAGCGCGTTGTGCACTGTATGTGTCATTATGTGTAGTTTATATTTTGATTTTGAGAATAGACAAATATTGATTTGTTGAACAGCTAAAAATTCGTCATTTATAATGCTCTCTCTAAAAAAAATATTCGATTGGATTAAAATTCATTTAAATTATCTTTTTTCTTTTTTCTTTTTCTTTTTTCTAGAAAAGCTGTACAACCTCTTCAACTTCAAAGTGGATTAAATGTGGCCAAACCCAATCCAAATTGCTGTCTGGAAAATTAATTTAAAGGTCACCCAATAAAGAAAATTAACCAATGGACCATAACTCGTTGTCTTCTCCGAATACAAAATTAGTGGAAATTTCATGCATTGTCAAGAACTTCAATTGAAGAAATCCCAATTGGTGCTAATCAATCTCAAAGCGCGTGAATATTTATGGCGGTTGAAATTGACCGTTGGTCGCTGTTTATGAAGTTAATTTGCAATTGCTGCTATTGAGGGATATATGTCCTCAAGTCATGCCAGATTGATTCCGGTACGTGTTCTAGAGGAACACGTTCATATATAAATAAATAAATATATATATATATATATATATATATTAGTTTTTAAGGCAAACCAAGCTATTTACAATTAGTCACTTATATATATTGTAATTAATAATCTGAAGTAAACAAGAGAAAAGTTTATAGTGATACTATAAAACATCAATTGATCATTAGTTTTTTGTTAAATTATTTTGGGGATTATTGGATGAAAAATTGATTTAATTTCTGGCCAATACAATCATATCTAAGTAATTACGTAACAAGCAATTAGCAACAACGATCAAATCCCTCGCTAAATATAGAGGTCAAGTCGTGTTGAAATTTTGTCGCAATAGCATGTATTTGTGAAGGATTATCCTGAAAAGCGCATTGAAGTGTAAGACAGGAGAACAACTTATAAATTATCTCAATATTCTTGATTCTATCGATGTGCACTAGACAAAGTTTGAGAGATTTGGGAAGAGATATAGGCTTTTGTACCCATAAGTGGCGCCAGTAATTGATAATGATTCAATTGTCAGACATGAAGATCCAACTACGTCAATATACAATTTAGATTCTCTATATATACCAATTTTTGTTTCATCTCATATTTCATTGCATAGATACATGACAAGTGTATTAAATATTTCTTATGAGAGTGGTTGATATGAAAGATTAAAGTGATTAACACATTCAATCCATGTTAGTAATTTATTTGATAGAAGAAATCATGATAATGGATCGAGTCAAGATTGACTCTGAGCCCATGAACAATACAGGCTCAAACTCTAAGCCCGTACTGTTCACGCGATTGGTGCCAATTCTTATCCATGATTGGATGTGAGATTGTAATATGGCTAGATCAACTAGAAAGGATGAATTTGTCCCTCATTTTGACACAACTAAATTTTAGAGATGGACAAATGAGAGCAATAATGGAATTTAAGAAAATAGTCTTTCTTAATCTTTCAAATTAAAAAGGAATAGAAAATTATGGAATTTATAATTTGAACTACAATCTCCACTATTAAACAGGTATATTAATCCATTCAAATAATCTCTAATCTTATCGGGTCAAAATTAGGTGTGATTAATAGTCTTTCGTATCAAACGGGTCCTATAAAAATAATTGATTAAGAACCAAATACACTTGACATGTATACATCACATTAGAATAAGAGATGAAACATGAAATAGAATAGAGGATTCAAAGTGATCAATATATCGTCTCTGTAATGCATACTGATGAAAATTTTTGACTTGAAAAAGCACCTCAAAATTAGGATAAAAGAGGAAAAACAAATTATAAACCATTTCAAAATCCTCAACTCCGTCAATATAAACATGATCGAGTATCTATCAAAATTTGATGGCAATTATCTTCAATCTTGTAATTGATCATCGTGTTAACTCTATGACAAGAACCCATTTAAATAGTTGCCTTGTACAAATAATATGGATGCTTGAGTAAGTAGGGTAGAGTCTATTAAATTATTAAATAACGTACCTAAAATGAAGTTTAATTTTCTATTCCACTTGTTTGCGGAATGATTATTGAGGAGGCTATCACCCAACACGCAATGAAGTCTTCTTTCTCCTTATTACGGACGTTTTCATGAAGACTTTTGAAGCTTAGGAGTCAAGGTTGTATTATTCAATGATGGAAAAATGTAAGAGGGCTTAATCTCTTACCATTAAAGACGATGTTCTCAAAATCGGACCGGACAAAGAACCGGCAACGCTACCGGTTACTGGTTCAACCGGTTGAACCGGTGTGACGTCATAATGACGTAATAATTATTTTTAATTTTATAAATATATATAATATAATTAATATATTATAAAAAATAGAAAACAATATATAATTAATATTTAACAAAATAAAACATATTTTTTTATATTAAATGTCCAATATATTCCAATAGAAATTAATAAAACAACAACTAATTCAACCATCAATTATCCAAAATATAATCACATCATTGGACTTCAAATAAATAAACTTAAGTTTCAAAAACTACATTATTGCCCAAAGTCTTTAGTCATCATCTTCATCAACGACGTAATTCCTTTGTTGTCTTAAAATACGATTTACTTCACCATCATTCGAGCTTGAGCTGCCACCAAATTTTGACAAATCAACTTGATCATTGGTCATATTTGTGTCGTCTTCATCACCTAGACAAATGACTATATAATATGAGCAAAATTACAAGACAGTTATATATCAACACAATTTGTGAACAAATATTAAATAATCAAGTGTATAATTAACCTCTAGATGGATGCAAATTTTCATTACACATCTCGTCCTCAATCATTTCTTCCAACTCATCACAATCAAGCTCTCTACTCGGCTGGAAGGAACCAAGAAGAAGAGAAGAGAAAGAAAATAGAAAGATGAGGAAAAGTGGAGGAAATGGAAGAAAGTAAATGTGTGGAGCTATGGGCCGGTTATGAGCTTCTTACCCATTAGTCAATTAGGTTTAAATGGTCAAAATTGGTCAAGGTCAAAATTGGTAGGCCATAAAAAATTAAAAAAAAAAAAAAAATTGAACCGGTCAGGAACCGGTCGAACCGGTCCCGGTTCGACCGGTTCTGACCGGTTCCTAAGCGGTCCGACTGTGACCGGTTTTGAGAATCAATTCGGACCGGACCAGTGGCCGGTTACCGGTCGAACCGGTCGAACCGGCCGGTCCGGTCCGGTTTTGAGAACCTTGATTAAAGAGTAGTAAAAGAGTGAAAACTAGAATAAAACTATCCCATGCAATCCTAAAGCTTAGGATAAAAAAAATTCAAATCTACCTATAAAAAGATTCAAATTCTTTAGAATTGCTATGTTACTTTTTAGTTCGTAATTTCAAACCATTGTCCCAAGGTTACGTTGGTCCTATTCAAGAACGTAGTGTGGCTTCTTTGACTTGCTCAAAAGCCCCCCCATTTGACTTTGGTTACTTTTGTTTCTTCTCATGATTTTCTCGTGTAATCTCTTGCATAGAATTTCCTTTAATCTATCTTCAATGGTTGGCTACAAATCAATCTTATGCATGCCTAATTCACTACTATTCTTATCTCAAATCGAAATAGTCGAATTTACTAATACAATTTACAAATTGTACTGCATATTTCATTTTTTCATGTACTTTTTCATATGATAAAACTCCCCATTAAAGTGTATCGGTGTAATGATAACTTAATACAACTGAATTTTTTATGATTAGTGCCGGATTTGATAATCACTATTAGTTATTCATATCAATTGCTATTGCAAAAAAAAAATATTCGAGATTGATGCAAAATTAAAATTTTCAGACTTAAAAATCACAAACAGGGAAGTAAGTATGTGTATGTAACAAGAATTATTACAATGCGGAAAAAGAATGCAAAAACATAAACAAAAGCTTAAAAGAGAAAAAAGCCAAAGGGGCTACAATACATCACCAAAAATACTGCCCCAAAACAAAATAAACTGGGAAAAAAAAAAGAAAAAAAAAATGAAAATCAAATCATTTGCAGACAATATTCCTGAGCTGCTTCGTAGCCACATCAATTTCCATGGTACAATTCATATTAGTCGCTCTATTCTTCTTCATCACGAACATCAGCTCCACTCTCCCCTTCATTCTAGCCTGGCTGGTAAGAGGCAAAACCCCCGAGCTCAAATCACTAGCCCACTGAGGATTCGCCGCCGCATTAGGCAAATTCAAATCCACCGTGAAGTCGACTTTCTTCGTCGATCTCCAACCCGCGCGCGAGTTCGGCAGAGTAAACTCTCCGACCTGCGTGCCGCGGTACAAGAACACCACGCTGGTGTTCTGGTACTTATACCTGCCGAAATTCGCGTTCTTCACGCCGATCTCGG
The DNA here is from genome assembly GCA_018894105.1 of Jacaranda mimosifolia. NCBI lineage: Eukaryota > Viridiplantae > Streptophyta > Magnoliopsida > Lamiales > Bignoniaceae > Jacaranda > Jacaranda mimosifolia. Next base: position 35,325,633 of record CM032125.1, on the reverse strand, counting down.
TGTTCAGTCTCCCGCTGAACCCCGGACTCCCGGTAGTTCCGACGATCAAGTTCTCGATCGCGCCGGAGCGGACGCGGAACTTCGGAGTTCTGATTTTCATCACGGTTAGCCCGAATAACGCAATGATTCCAGTTTGGAAAATCACGAACAGAACTATGTAGAGTATGCATTTGTTGCGCTTCTTCCGGCGCTGCTCCCTGGCGTCGTGGGCCGCCGCCGATTCCGTGTCGCGCCTTGAGTAGCCGTTGGCGGTTGCCGTCGGGTAAGTTGATTGTTGTTCCTTATCAGCCATCTAAATCTTTCCACAAAAAAGCGAAGAAAATTGGGAGAAATTTGCTGATTGATTGTATCTTTTTTGCTTTGAGAAAAGATGGAAATGAGTATTTGATGGTGGAGTGGGAAGTGGGCACTCGTATATATATAGTGGAATGGCTGAAAGTATTGTTGAAGTAAAGATTGGGAGTGGAAATAGTGCTGCCAATTTGCATAAATATTAATTTATTATTATTACGCTTTTCTGTTAATTTAAATATTTAATTTTTTATCATTAAAACCAACGCGTGAGGCGGCCTACTTTGAATCTTGACTTGTACCCTTTTCAGTTGATTTTTGCAGCAAGTGTTCTGAGACGTTTTTTCAACAATATTTTACGTATGCTGATGACATGGCAAATGAGAAGCTTCTACTTGGAAATGATCTTCGACACGGTCAGTATCTCACAGCCCAATAGTATCTTGACAAGTGGACACGGGGGGGGGGTGCGGGGGGACTTTCCACGAAGCTTGTGGGAATTGGGCAATTGCATTTACTCTGTCTTCTAGATGGGCGTTTACTTGAATTAGATATTTTGTGTTTCCATTTACATGCTTTATATTTAAGAAAGTGCTAATTCATTTAGTTAGTCACTTCAGTGGCATCAGCTTTACACATATAAGTATAAGATTTGAGGTTTAAATTTTAATAAATTTTAGTGTGCACATGTATTAATAAAAAAATATTTAAAATAGTAAAAATTCAAGTAATCAATTGACTTAATAGTATCACCCTCATACATATAAATGTTAAGGTTCAAAGTTTGAAACGTAACAAGATATTTTTGAAGTTTATAAGATGTTAAATCTTATTTTTAAAATAAATTATTAAAGTATTCGGATGAAATTCAATTTCAGAGCTTACAAGATGTTAGTATTGACAATTTTGTATGAAATGGTTAAATCTAAAGGAACCTATTGAAATCTTATTAATATTTCCTTACTTTTTTTAAAAGAACTTATAAAATGCTAATATCTCTCATTTTATGATCTTATAAGTTTTTTATAAAAAAAATTTATCAAATATTTTTTAGTATCTTATAAGTTCATCCAAACATCATTTTAATGTGCGTGTGTATTACTAAAAGAAGCACTTAAAAAGTAAAGATAAAATTAAGAAAATATTATCTTAAAATTAGAAATGTAACAAAACAAGTTTGTTAAGTTGAAGTCCTCAAACGTGGACCTTTCGGAATTTATATGTTGATTTTTTAATAATTTATGTATCACACGTTGAATATAAAATTTCGTTTTAAATAATAAATGAGCTAAAATGTTCCTCTTACATGTAAAATATAAGAAAGAGGTCTTAAAACGTTCTAGATATATTTTAAAGAGTAACACGTTTTTATTTTAGAAGGTGTAATTAGATTAATTATATTGGAACTTTGGCCCCACTAAAATTTAATAATTTGGAAGCAATAATGTGAACTAAGAGCTAAAACTGCGGGAGAAAAGGTATTGATCTAGAAGAATTATATTATTGTTGCCCTTTATGGAATGCACGTTTCTTGTTTTATATCATAATATTTAGAAGCCAATGTTTAGATTATTGAGATCTTATGATTCAACTTCATTCAAACTTGAGAAATTTTATTCCAAGCTCAAATTGAGGTTTGCATAAGGATCATATTAATTCGGATCATATTTGGTAAGACTTAATTTAATTACATACCAGGCAATTATACATTACAAAAAAAAATTGATTTCAATAATAATAGATTCATTGTAAAAAGCACGCAATATTGTTGCAAATACGACAAGTCTATCATTGTTATGGCAAGTTCATGATAATAAAAAATAAAGGGTTATATTTATTTCGTTGGCTTATAGCAATTATAAGGGGCCAAATGTATTTTTTTTCCAAAATTTGATGTTTTGGCTATGATTTTACGTTATTTCCAAAAGAATTACTTATTTTGCAACAAATTGTTTTATTGTGATTCCTTAAAGTTATTGTCAAATTTGAAATAGATGGATACAACGAAAGAATATATAGATGCATATTTTTCATTCTAAAATTAAAAGTTCATCAACATACGTTATTAAACAACAAATGCCATCACCAAAACTTAATTAATTGCAATGACAGTGATGTCATAACTAAAAGAATTGTTGCAACTTAACTAATTGCAATGAAGATGATGTCATAACTAAAAGAATTGTTGCAAATTTTATATTTTCTCGTAGGTAAATTTATTTTCTTTCATACTTATTATATGACCGATTGAGTTCGATCAAATTTAATTTTTGTGATAATTTTACAGAATCCACTGGGATAAGGTGAGAACTATTGCTTCTAAGTCATTCTTACAACATAGTATTTAGTTGACCATAGAATGATGGTGGGACAACTACAAAAATATGAAATAAATAAAATATTGAAGGGGTAGAAGATAAATCGATTTTAAAATATTTGTGAACAATAACATTATTAAAATATTAAACTAGAAAATTTAAACTAGGGGGTGTAAACGAGCTGAGTCGAGCCCAAATATAGCAAGCTCACGCTCGGCCCGTTGAATAAACGAAGACTCGGGCGAGCCTTATCGAGCCGTTTATTCTCGGACGAGCCTTATCGAGCTCGACTCGATAAGGCTTATCACAAATTAGCGAAAGAACTCGATCTGTATAAGTTTGGTTGAACTCAAGCTCATATATGTTGAAATTAGTTCGAGCTCATTTAGATTCAAAATAAAATCTATAATTATAATTTTTTCAAAAAAAATTTATTATTTTCTTAAAAATAACAAATAAATTATTATTATTATTATTATTATTATTATTATTATTATTATTATTATTATTATGACCTTATTATATATAATTATATATATATAATATAGAAAAAAATTATTTAGGCTCATGAACTTTTCGAACTTATTATTATTGAGCTCGGTCGGCTCATTTAACTGACGAGCTTGAATTGTTTGCGAATCGTCTCACTTCATTTATATTCCTAATTTAAACTAAGATAGAAGAGCTTGAATAATAAAAGTCATTCCCCTGCTTTTAGGATAAAAGGTTCTAAAAAGTGTCATCTTTTCATTCGATCAAAGATATAATCTCTTAACTAAAAATCAATCACTTTATATGCCAAAAGATAGATTATCTACAGAGGTTGCAAAAATCTCTACACTTGACTGGCTCGCGACAACTTTCCCACACATGAATAGACGTGTATATTTGTAATAATATTTTGCACAAAAGGACAAAAATGGCTGGAATTTTGTCAAAAAAGAAAACAACGTTTCACCAGATTCTGAGAAAACCCATTCTTGTTTATTTTAATGACGGCCTATGATCTAAGGTGGTCCAAAGATCGACTCGGATCGATTTACTTCTTCTAATCAGTAGGGTAGCTTAGGACGACACATTGAAGGAGTTGAGGAAAGTTAAAAGTTGAAATAGGATAGTAGCTGGGATGCCTTTATCCTTTATTTCATTTCATATTTTAATTTTTTATATTTATATTAAATATTTAAATTTTTAATTAATTATTTTTATAATAAAATATTTAATGCATGTGTTATATATTTCTAAAATGGAATAGAAAACGGAATATAGAATGAAATAGGGGTGTAAATGAGTCGAACTCGAGTTGAGTTTGAAAAAATTTGTGAGCTCGAGCTTGAGCTCAAGCTCGCGAGCTCAGTAAAAATAAAATTTAATTATTTAATATTATATATATAATATTTAAAAATAGAAAAAAGTAAATTATTAACATAAATAGTTATTTAATTAATATATAGACTGTATTTAAAAATAAAAATAAGTAAATTATTAATATATAATAATTATTTAATTAATAGAAAAAATATTTAAAAATAGAAAAAAGCTCATGAGCCGGTTCATGAGCTTTTGAACACTAAATCAAGGTTCGAGCTCGACTCATTATAAAACTCAAGCTACAATCAAGCCGGCTCATGAGCGGACTCGACTCATCTTACACCCCTAGAATGGAATAAAGAATTTAAATTAGTCAGAAACTAATTAGAATATCCGGAAAGAATTCTAAAAAAAGTAATATGATCGAAGGCGGGTTGCAGGAATAGTCAAAGCCATACTCAATCAAAAAAGGATGTTATCCAAACGCATTTCAAGTAATTGTAGTAAAACTTGAGCTGTTGACCCCTTGGCTTTTTCGGCGATACGAACATATTAAATAATTGTCGTTCTATAAGATCATAATGAACCCACAATTTTTGTTTTTTGTTTTAGGCAAATACAATATTGAAATTTTTTTTTTGGAGCGTGATTGGTTTCTAAGATCATTTTCGGCTTTATGCATTTTATTATTAGTCCTGGTAAAGCCCCCAAGCAGCATATTTTTTTGAAACAAGGTCCTCGGTAATACAACGTAAAGACTCCTCATTCTTATTTAAAATTCATTTCATTCTCTCTTTTTTTTTTTAAATTGGAACACGAATGAAAGGAAAATAGCAAGATGGCAATAATGGAAGTATCTTTACCATTTTGTAATTGGGAATATTTTTTAGAGTATGTTTGAGATCGATGAATTTGTATGAAGGATTGAGATCCTATCACATGATACAATTAAATCGTTGTTGTTTTGGATTAAATCGACTGTTAGGTCAAATTGTACCTGATCTGAATAAAAAGATATAAATCCTAAAACATTCCTACATTTTTAATGTTTTTGAGGCCTTTTTGATATTTGCAGCCAATTTACCACATCAGCCTAGGTGCCTCCTACTAATATCCAGCAGTTATTTGACTAGTTAATCTTCAAGCCAACCAAATCAAATTAACCCTTAAGTGCAATTTTGATATTCCCATACGTTAGAGTAAAGAGGAACCTAGTTTGACAACTTGCTATAAATTGCCTTCCATTGATCAAGAAATTTTTTATATGATGTGATATTTCAATCATATCATATCAGCATTATATAAATTCTACTAAATCGTTGTCGTTGTTTGATATTTTTGTATAAATCTTTTTCAATAATAAACCTAATTCATTAGCCGCCACAGGGCAAGTTGGGCTAGTGTTAGTACAATATTCTACGTTTCACTGCACATGGGCATTCATTTTGTACATGAAAACTCCTGTTGGGAGCTGAATTTTGTTGAATTTTCGGATTTAGGCCCCTACTGCCTTTTGTTGGTATGTACAATTTTCAGAGTATCCCAATCAAGACCTCACTTTCATGAATTATATGATATCGACAATAAACCAGCTTTTCTAAATAAGATATATTTGTCAGGCATGGATACATTTCATGAATGTGTAATTTTGTGGATATGATATGATAGAATTAAGTATTTACCACTAAATCAAAACTATAATCAGTTTGAGGTAATTGTGCCTGGACAAACAACATAGGTTGTGTGGTTAGTCCTCACTAATTATATTTTTCGAGTAAAAAAATTTTCGATAATAAATGCAATTATGGTCCTAATCTTAAATTTCACCATTTGATGAATATTTCCTCCAAAATTCAATTTTTTCTCCCAAACGCATTATTGTACTCATTTCAAATAATTCCATTAATTAAAACAATATATATCTTTATATTTGACAATCATTATTTTAATACAAATGTATATTTGTCAATTATTATATCGCTACAAAAACAATACATTATTAGAATATAAAATTTTGATATGATATTAATTACTGATCAAATAAAAACTTACATGAAATAAAATTCACAACAACATTTGTCTTTTGTGCTAAAATACAATCAAACATAATTCCATTATCATTACATTTTTTTAATATCACATTCAAAACATAATTCTCCCCAAAACTCTTAGAACACAAACAAACATTCGCTTAGTATATAGAGAACATATGTATACACGTATATGATTAACCTTGTAGTGTACCAAAAACTTTATAAAATACACTTTTTTATATTATTTAGAAAATACACTTATTTCTCTATAGATTAACTTAATTTGACCTGTATTTGTAAAGTGAATTAAGAAGTCATATACGTATAAATACGTACGGTAAGAAATCTTACTATTATCACCTTCCAAAAACTCAAAAAAATTCCGGCTAATTGCACCTCAAATCTCCAACAATCTTCTGCACCAAATTAATGGCGATAATGCAATCCATCTCCGTAGATTTCTTCTTCTTAAACATCTTGAACAGCTCCACCTTTCCGCTCAATCTAGACCGGCTGTTCAGCGTCAGAACACCCGAACTCAAATCGCTCCCCAGCTGCGCCCTGTTCTGCAATCCGGCGGACGACAAGTCCACCGTCACGTCGAACCTTTTCGTAGATCGCGCTTTGGCGCGCGAATCTGGGATGAATACTGATCCGACGACTTCGTCGTTGTGGTAGAACGAGACGTCGGTGCTCTGGAACTTGTAGTGACCGAAATTCGTGTTTTTGACGCTGAGTTCGGCGTTCATCCGTATGTTGAACGACGGATTGGCCGCGGCGGATGAGTAGTCGAAGGTGTCGAACGCGACGGCGGTCACGCGGAATTTCGGAGTTCTGATTTTCATCACGGTTAGGGCGAAGAGGAGTATGATTCCGGTCTGGAACACCGCGAAGAGGAAGATGTAGAGTAACCATTTCATGCGTTTCTTCCTGCGGAGTTCTCTGGATTGCTCGGCGGCGCCGGATTCCTGGTCGTGTTGATCCTTTTCCGCCATTGAAATTACTTCAAAAATAGTAACAAAAGAAACTTGAGAATATTTTTGAGAAGAAAAAATATGAAAACTTTTGCGAGATGAAAAGTAGCTGCTTTCAGTAGCTAGTGTGATTTTTGTAGATAAATATCTAATGATAAAAAAATGATACAACGAGAATAATATTAATATATAGAAATAAAGATACTTAGTCACAACCAATACTAATTTTATATGTATTTCTTTTATAAGAGATAGAAAAAAAAATAAAACTTGGGGCTTGTTGACTAGCATTTTGGCCATTTTCTAGAAAAAAATTTGGAAGAATGAGTTTTTGGAAGAAAACTTGAAAAAAGTGTCAAGTGTTTGTTTATGTTTTGGGAAAATAGAAAAAATGAATTGAGAATGAGTTGTTTGTTTGTTAATGTTTTGGTGGGGGGACAAATTTTATCATAAATGTCAAATCAATTACTTTTTTGTTGGGTTTGTAGAAAAAAATTATTTTTTTATGTAATGCGTATATATATACTTTGATCGTGTGTGTATATATATACTTGAGCGTTATATAGGTCAATGTAGGGCTAGGGTAGTGTGTAGGGTCTTTTTAAAATTGAATTCTGAGGGTTTTTTGGGTATAAATTTTTTGTGTGTTGGGAAAATAATTAGAGAATGTGTATATTTTTTGGGATTGTTTTGGGAGTTGAGAAAAATTTCCTCAAAATGCTAGTGAACATAGCCTTGACGTTTTGGAATATAGCTAAGTGTTGTGAGGGAATGTGGAATGAAGGAACATGGGAGATGAAAGCAGGAGTATGTAACATACATACAATATATATAATTATAAACTGTGATAGTATCTTATTTTATTTCATATAATAGAAGTTGGGATTTTTGGAATAATTTATAGTCGTTTCATCTGTTTAAAAAAAACTTTTCAATTATTTTTTTTTCATTAGCAGTGATGGATCCAGAAATAAAAGTATGGAGGGACCAAAAATTATAAAAATATAAAGTTTAAACATAAATTTTGCATTTTATGAACTTATAATATATGATTTACATCGAAGTTGAGTACAATGATATTTTATATCATAAATTTCATTAGTAATTGAATCATTATAAAAAAAAAATTGTAATATCATTCTTAATATAATTAACTAAGCAACTGGCTAAAAAATTATTTTTATTTTATTTTTTAGCCTTTTTTTCATAATATTTATAGTTTGAAAAACTTTCTTACTTGTAGTTGCTAAAAGACAAAGAAAATTCAAAAAAGCCTTTTTATAATATTCATTTGCTTTTGTATCTTTACCTTAATCTTGTTAAAGTCAAAATGATGAATTTTTTAATTGTTTTGCAAGTTTTTAAGGCTCTTTTTAACTAAACTTCTGTACCTTTTTTCTCACACGAATAGAATGAAAATACTCTAATGGGTCTAACTTAATTATACTCTTCATTTGATTACTTGATTATGAATATAGACTTAAAAATTTATTTTGAGTTTACAAAATTAAATTAATTAAATTTATTTTTATCATTAAAAAATTTGTTTTAATTTAACAAATATAAATAATTATTATTTTTTATTTAAAGCCCAACAAAAAAAGTTAAATCTTTTAAAATTAATAAATGTTAATTAAAAATAATATTTTAATTAATATTAAATGATGTATTCTTTTAAAATTTAAATTAACTATTATTAAAACTTTTTAATATATATATACACACACACATGTACACTCAGACTGTCACACACATGAGGTTTGGGGGGGCAATGGCCCCTGCTCACCCCATGTAAATCCATCCCTATTCATAAGAATGATATCATCACATCAATATATATTGTCAATAGAATAATATTTTAATGCGACTGACCTTTATCTTTAAATCATATCATGTCACATAAAAATATATTATAAACTATTAAAAAATATATGATAATGATGATACTAAAATATGAAAAGTTGATATTATTTTATATAATTTAATAATTCATACCTCAATTAGACATAATAGCAACTACATCAAATCTCAATATAAATTAATAACATGGGGACAGTGGATGGAAAATAGTGGCCTGCATTAAAAGCGCGTGGAATTGAAGGTCCTTTCAGATTATTACCACTTAACAAACCTGTCCAGTGAGACGCGTTGGAGTGACCTTTGAGAAGCGGACCAGACAGAAGCTTCTTGTTCTAAGATTGAACTTTGTGTGGGAATTGGGACCCTTAAAGCTTTACCGACTATCAGCAGCCTTCGGGAATTGGGAGTAAGCGGGACTAGAAGAAACCGTTAGATGGTACAGTTTGAATCACTTATTTTTTATTTTATTTTATTTTATTATATTTATGTTAAATATATTTGGTTTTTAATTATTTATTTTTATCAAAAAAATATTTAATATACATGTCATATATTTATAAAATAAAATAAGAGATGAAATAAAAAATTTAAATCATAAATAATATAGGCTTCTACCTGACCAAAGAAGATGTCTAGATATAACTGCAGATAAGAATCAAAAAGGCATTTAGTTCAGTATCTTTAAAATATTTTATAAAATTTTATATTGTAATTTAAAAATAAATGTTGAAAGTGTTTTGAATAAAATAAAATTTCAAAATTCATAAAATATTAGTAATGATAATTTTGTAATTAATTTGATTAATATTAAAAAAATTTATTAAAATTTTAAAAGTAAATTATGAACTATTTACTATTTTTAAAAGACTTATAAGACTCTAACATTTTATAATTTTATGAGGTCATAATTTTTTTTTTATAAAATTTAAATATAATTCATAACATCTTATAAATTTTTTAACATTTTATAAAATGTTTCAAAAATCTTATAAGCTAACTCAAACAGCACCCTCCAAATCCCTTTCTCAGCCTCATACAAAGGTTATATGTTTTTTTTTTTTTTTTTCTGAAATTTAAGGAAATGTCTCCGACATATATCGCTTCAAGCTGTCGAGCATAGCATAAGATGCCTAATCCAAGATTTCCTTTCTTCTTTAAAACAGTATGGGAATATCATCTTGGTTAAGTTTCCAACAAATTATTCCAATTCAGAACCCCTAAGCTAAAATATTGCCTTATTCCAACGTGTAACGTGGATTTGACTATATTCCCTTTTTTCTCATGTTCAAAACCAAAGAAACTTAAAAAAAAAAAAAAAAAGAAAAAAGAAGAGAGAGAGAGAGAGAGAGTGAAAAAAAAATTGACTAACACGACGAATGCCAACAAAATTCTCATCCATTTCAAGTTTGAGTAACATATGCAATTAATTATAACATATGCAATTAATTAATTATATATACGTCAAATGTTAACGTATTTATCATGTGATTGATTATTGTTGTAATATTGATTGAAATGTTGCGATACTGAATATAGAGGTGGCAAATGCGTTTCATTAAAGGCATTTTAATAAATTGATCGTTAGTTTAACTCAGGGTTACATCTCAACTAAGGTCCGAGAACTGAAAATAAGAATAGACTTTACAATTTTTTGAAATTTTCTCTTTATAATAGATTTTTTTTCTCTAAATCAGAAAGATGATTCTTAATTCTATCCATCATTGGACTATATACGGACCAATCAATAACATAATAAGTGTATTTTACTTATTGTGGAATTTGATTTCGATTCGACGAAACCTAGTTCGGACTTATTTTTGGAGGTTACATCTCCAAGTAAAAAATATATTAATGAAGCAATATTAAGTTGTTTTAGAAAAACACAAACAAATAATTAATCTCCAATGGATAAACACATACGGATTTTAAACAACAATATCAGATGAATGAGACAACAATTTTACAGTTGTACATTACGCTCTCTAATGTCAATAAATCACAAACACACTGACAATTTTGAAAAATAAAAATAAATAAAAGAACAAATATAACTTTAAATTAAAGTTCCCATTTTACTTGCATTGCAAGTTCTCAACCGCTCGTGTCTTCGTATTAACATCCATAGTACAATTCATCGTCGCCGTCTTCTTCTTCTTAATAACCTTAAACAGATGAATTTTCCCCTTCAATGTCGCATTGCTGGACAGCGTAATCCTACCCGAATTCAAGTCTCTGCCCAAAAACGGATCCTTGTCGGTATCCTCTGCAGCCACCGTCACGTTCAGCTTCTTCGTAGACCGCGCTCCGGCGCGCCCTGCCGGAATCACGGCCTCGCCGACGGCGTTCCCCCGGTAAAGGATCGAAATCGAGCTATCGGGGAATTTGAAGTGACCGAAGTTCGAGTTTTTTATTGTTACCTTGGCGTTGAGTCTCATGCTGAATGACGGCGACCCCGTGGAATTCACCGTTAGGTTTTCTACGGCGACGGATTGGAATCGGACTTTGGGATTTCTTGTGCGCATAAATGTTAGAACAAAAGCTAATATGATTAGGATTTGTAGTATAATTCCTACGATGATGTATGCTAGGCATGTTCTGCTGTTTACTGGGGTTTGTGGTTTGGTTGGCGGAGGCATTTTGAATTTTTTTTTTCTTTTTCTTAATTTTTTTTATTTTTGGTTGAATATTGGGATGTGGTTTGAGGGATTATAGGAAGAGATGATCAATTTTTTGTGGTGTTAAATGGTGAGAAATGTTTTTGATATATACTAGGTTAAAAGTTGGTTGCATAAATTATATAAAAAAAAAAAAAAGGAAGGAAGGAAGGAAGGTTAATTCTTTAAGAAGGGGGTCCACTAATATATTCTTTCTTGCTTTGGTATATATAACTTTAGCATTTTTGTAGAGCTTAATAATGGATAAAGCATCTCTCAACTTAATTTAATTAATTGGAAAATTATAGTGGGAATATCGATAAGGGGAAATGGATGAATTAAAGCATGAGTTGCAAAGTTAGGGTTGTTTTATAAACTTGTTCAAAAATATTTTATATGTTATAAAGTAAAGTGTTACACTAACTTCGTAAACTTTTTTTAAAATATTTTATGTATAATATGTTTGAGATGTTATAATATAATATAACGTATTTGATAAATTTTTAAAAAAAAAAAAAAAAACTTACAAACTTTCAAAATAATACATTAGTATCTTAATTATAAGATTTTTTTTTAAAAAAATAACTAAATGTTTTGTAAATACGAAAATCATATAAGTTTCATACTCTTATTTAATTCAAACACTTCAAAAATTTATTTTTAAAATAAAATATATCATCTTATAAGATGTAAGAATCTATAACATCTTTTAAATAAGTTTAATTAAACATCATGCTATCACATATCCAATGCTTCCAGAAACTATCGTAGTTGAAGATGATTTAACACTAAGTTGGACAATCAAAAGATTCAATTAATGTACTATAAGGAAAAAAAATTAATGATAAAATAATAAGTAGCAATTCAGAAGTTATCTATAATTATATATATTAAGTAATAAAATATTTTATTTTGTCGCTATAATAATATTTACAAGCTTAAAGTGACAAAAATAGTATTCAAGCTGTGTTGAATTTATGATCAAATTTTTATTGTTACTAAATTGTTATTGTAGGTGTGCCACTAATGATCATAATGAAAACTTAAAATATTAGTTAGTGCCATCTATTAAATTTTATTATGATAAAATAAAAATTATTATAACTTAAAAAATATTAATAATGATAAAATAAAAATCATTGTCACTTAATATATACACTTATCATTAAGTTTTTTTATTACTTCTTTTTCTCATTAATATTATATTTTTTGATAATGACCTTTAGTTAATTTTTCCCCAGTAGGTCTCGCTTTATTAGTGGATAGATTCTTACTACACATTAAAATAATTAATCACTCCCTTTTATTAATTATATACTAGGATTAGAAATCTAATCATCATATGATCCAAAAACAGTTAAGTCCATAGTCAAATGTGTAGACTCCCATGATGTGACACCTATAACTTGGACCCATTTTGTTGCTTTATTTTTGGTAACAAGGCCCATTTGTTGTGCTTCTAGATGATGCTGACAAATATGAGAGAGAGAGAGAGAGAGAGAGAGATGACATGAATTTCATCATAGTTCGTAGATATTTAGAATGTTTCACGAGGAAGGCATGAACAAGTGGGATAAACTATGTGTGATGCCTTGTTGGAAGGTGAGTCGCACAAGTTTGACATATTCCAATGTCTAGAAGACAAGTTTCATGTGAAGTTTAATTTGGTTATTATAAAGATGTCTTCCATTTATTATATTAATATATCTACTAGTACTCTTAAAAAAAAATAAAAATGAAGGCTATGTTTGTTTACATTTTGAGAAAACAACTTTGTTTTCCTAAAATGTAACCAAACATACAAAAAAATTTCCTTCAAAATGTCAAATGAAATTTTCCAAAATACCCTCTTTTATCTTTCATTACCCCCAAAAAAATTTCATTTTTCAATATATACATACATATTTTATTATTATTCTAACAATAAAAAAATTACGCAGTTTCATTTTCACCCCCAAAATCCAATAAAAATGTATTGATTTGATTGATAAGTAGAATTTGTCTCCTTCCAAAATATAAACAAACATACCAAAATTTTCCAAATAATTTCTTACCATTCTCAAAATATAAACAAACATATACCCCATTCCCAATATAAATTTTACATTCTCCAACCTCACTCCCAAAACTCATTCTCATAAAATACATAATCCAAAACACATAATTCATATCCAAACACTACCGAAGTTTTCTAAAAGTAATCCAAAACACATAATACATAACATCTTGTTTTAAAGTGCTGAAGAAGTCAAGATTTTCAGAACAGTTCCTAAATTCTTTCATTTCTCATTTTTGAAAATGCTTTTTTGATAAAACTTTATTACTAAATACGTGTGGATGAGATAATATTTTAATATCATCAATTAGAACAACTGTCGTTGCCAATCTTTCATATCTAATAATATGATTATCATCATTTTTGTCTTTTATGGTAACAACGGACATATAGCTTTTTTCAAATTTTTGATCTTGATTTTTTAAATTCATACCGAAGGAGTTAAGGATTAATTTGAAATACTCTATAAATTATTTTTCTTCTTTTACACTTTGAGACTCTCTTTTTTTTATTTTTTATTTTATAATATAAGATGAAAATCCCACCGGAAATCTTGGTGGAATGTGACCTTAATGCAATTGAGCTTTTAATATACGGCTAATTTGATCATCATCAGGATTGTTCTAAATCATTTATTTTAATTGATATTTTATTTTCTTTACAACAAACATAATTACATATAAAATAAAAATAACAATTAAAATAGCAAACGTGAATGTATATACAACTTATATGCTTTGCGTTGATTACTAGTTCAACCAATGCAAAATTCCATAGCCTTTTCGTTATCCTCTCTTGACACACAGGATAGTCTCACTTGGCGGCCGCCGTGGGCGGCACCGCCCCTTTTTTTGTAGCAGCAGATGAACAAAACAAAGGCTATAAATCAAAAGGGTGAATATGAAAAACGTGGGATTTTATTCTTAAAACGAATATAGTTAAGATATTGAGTATATTAATGTTTCCACTTATATATTTTACCTACCTATACCTATACTTTGGTGCCGACATTTCCTGATAAACTAATCCAAACTAAAAAGGTGTGACTAATTTAATATTGATAAGGTACAAGGTTGCTCTAGCTTCAAGTTTTCTACGTAGGAATTGGCATAAAGTATATAGAAAAGGCAGCACTCCAATTGGACTACTGGGAATAAAGATAAAAAAAAATGCCTCTTGGCCTTGTGTCTTACGAGTTGTCCACTAGTTATTGTGATTATTGCTTATTGTCTCCTTTTGGGCCACTGGAATAAGGATAAAAAGGGTTTCTTGCAACTTGGTGATGGCTTTCTTCATTCAAATTATGGTCATATATTCGTCTTAGATTATGTTCTCCTTTTGGGGTTATATCAATGGTTTATGAGATTTTAATCTAATTTCCCACTAATATTAAGGTCCAAAGATCTATTTACAAGAACAAAAATAAGATTTATTGAGGTGATTTTGAGTTAAAACTCTCCGATATTTAAATTAAAATGTGGTATTTTGAGATAATAAAAAATTAAATTAAGATATAAAGATTGAATATAGACTGTGTACCATATCATTTATTGGTTTAACAATGACTTTGTTTATAATGGTCCAAATGGCCTGCACGGTGGTATAATCCCATCAGTAGGACATCAGCAAGATCAACGGTACCTAGAGTTGGTCTACGCCGGCTGAATTCAATCAATTCAGATTGAGTTATGAGACGTCATAAAAGACGTGGAGCCTAGTCCCAATTGGATAGTTTACTAAAATTTAAGGGTACTTTTAACTTTTTAAAGCTTAGTGTATTTAAACTTTTGATGAAGTATAATGTATATTTTTTATTAATTCACATATGCGTGCATACATATATATATATACTTTTCACAAATTTGGCATTACAAAATTAACTTAAATTTCTTAATTTCTACCAAAAGAGATACACGGTTACAAGATTTGAAGAGTCAATATATATATATATATTATCATTAATTACCTATATTAACTGAGTCAAAACTAACTTTAGAGTATTAATTATAATAGTTCTTAACAAGCTACATAGTTAGAGAGTTGAGGTTAGTGTTCTATTGACGAGAAAGTACTTAAATATTACTATTGACAATAGTAAAAATCAAAACACATCTTTTTGTCACTTTTACACTTGAGTGCTATAATTATGATAAAATAAAAGTTCTATATTAATTAACATATTTTTTAGGAAGTATTTTTGCATTATCGCTTAATATTTATTATTAATGTTATTTTTGTTATGTTGTGTTTGGTGTGTTATTTTAAATCATCCAAGTTTGAAATTTCTTATTCATTATTGCACTGGAAAGAAAAGTGGTCAAAGTAAAACATGATTAGCAATCGCACTTACGTTGTAGTGGAGGTATATAATACACCATTGGGGACTATAAAAGAGGTCTTGTCCCTGTTTTTGGGTGCCATAAATATTTGATAATAGCCTTGGAAGGCATCCATCATGCTCAACAACTCACAGCCAGCAGTAGAGTCTATTAACAAATCTATATGAGGCAAGGGGTAAGGATCCTTAGGGCAAGCTTTATTCAAATCGGTGAAATCGTTACACATTCATCATTTTCCCTCATTGTTGGGAACTAGCACAAGATTACAAAGCCAAGAGGGGTATTGAATTTCTACAATATGTCTTGCCTCTAAGAACTTGTTGACCTCCTCCTCGATGATTTAGGTCCTCTCTGCATTGAAGGTCCTGGTCTTTTGTTTCACCGGTTCATGAGCGAGATCCACGTTGAGTCGATGGACGATGATGTTTGGGTTGATTCCCTGGAGGTCGGAAGCTTTCCATGCGAACACATTAATGTTTTGTTGGAGGAATTCGACCATGCAGCACTCCAAGCGATCCCCCATATCACTTCCAACCCATGTGGTCTTGTCGGGATTCCTTGGCTCCAACTCGATTGTTTTAAATTCCCCGATTGGTTCGACCCTGGTTTCTTCAAATTTTCTCTTTTTGGATGCCATCTCCTCCTAGGGTTTCGCTTCATGGGCGTCTCCCAAGAGCTTCAACTGTGGTCGCTTTTTCTATTTATTGGCTTCGACGGAAATGGTATAGCAACGCCATGCATTCTGTAGCTTGCACAATAGCTCTCCCACACCCACCGAGGTCGGGAACTTGACCTTCATATGGTACATGGAAACGACGACCCTAAAGTCGTTTAAGGATGGTCGACCAATTATGGCGTTGTAAGCAAATAGGGCGTCGACCACCAAATAACTGATCATCAAAGTTCTACTCCTTGGGCCTTGCCCAAATATCGTGGAAAGGTTGATGGATCCTTCCAGAATCATTTCAGATCACCAAATTCGACTAGTAGCATTCTGACTTGATCGAACATTAATTCCCCAAGTTTCATTCTATTCAAAGTAGACAGGAATATTATGTTCGCAGAACTATCATTATCGATCAGTATTTTCCCGACCTCGAAGTTGGCTATTTGGAGGGCTACGACCATGGGGCAATCTATTTTCCTATCAACGCCTCTATTCTCCATATGGTTGAGGTCCGAATCTGTGAAAAAGATTAGCTCTGAACTGGTCGAGAGCTGGTAGACTAACTCAACCTTAGCCATCCTGGTCGACTGTAGACTTCTCTGAGTCTGCTTCCTTGCGGATCTGGAATCTCCCCCAGTTGGTCCTCCTGTGATCATGTAAATGACCCCTCGAATGAGTGGGTGGGGGTCTTAAGTCGGTTTCTTCCCTTTGTCTTCTCTCCTCGGGCTGGCCGACCTTTCTCTACGGGGAGTCCGGTCGGCTTTACCCTCTTCTTGCCTGGTCGGTTCTTCAACATATTTCTTTAAGTGTCCTTACCTAAGCAATCTCTTGATCTCATCTTGTAAGTTGAAATAGTCTTCGGTGTCGTGTCCCTTCTGCCGGTAGAAGTGGTAGTATTTCTTTGATTTTCTCCTGGCTTCGGTCTCAGTGAGCTTTCAGGGCTTCTTCAGCAAATTATCGTGTTGAATGGAAAACAATACTTCCTTCCTCGGGAGATTGAGCGGAGTGTACTCGTGGAAGCACTTTATAGGGGATCGACGTCCCTCTCTGACCTGCGGATCATCCTTTTCCTTGTTTTTTTTCTTATTGTCCTCCAGGCTGCCGTATTTTAACTTATTCATCTTCTCCTGGGTCATATACCTCTCAGCAAGGTCGAGAAACTCCTCTATTAACCTAAGCTGGTCGCGAACAAACGCATTGGCACATTCCTTATGTTTTAGGCCCAAGAACAACACATCGATCAAGAATTCGATTCTCGGGCTGTCAATCTTCAACACTTCTATGTTGAATCGAGCGAAAAAGTCATAGAGGTATTCTCCTTCGTTCTACTTTACTATATGCAAGTGCGTATGGGGGAGCTTGGCCTTCCTTCTGCTCACAAATTGGTGCAAAAATTTATCACACAACTGGTCATATGAGAATATAGACACCGACTCCAGTTTCACAAACCAATCGAAAGTTATTCCCTGGAAAGTAGTTACCAGCATCTTTGCATAGATATACTCATTGTGTCCATGTAGTTGCATCATGTGCTTAAATTACAGTAAGTGTTCATTTGGATCCGTTGAGCCATCGTATCTCGGTAGTCCGGTTAGGATCTTAGCATCGACAAAAATACACTCCTCGATGATTTCTTGGAGGAACGGTGAGTCTCGCTCCGTATGGAACCTCTGTGGTTCCTCTGGATGGGGAGCCCTCTCCATGTTCCTCCTCGAAATCTTCTCTAGGCGCCTGTTCAACTGTTGTACCTAGTGGGATACTTCCTCCTACTTCCGCTGATCCGCCTGAGATGCGTTTATGCTCGTGTGAAGTCTCGAGCGCTCGACCCTGTCGCACTGTGAGGCTCGAAGGGGTCGAACACCATGATTGACAGAATCTGCTACCTTTTCCCAAGGCAAGGGACGGGCCATTTTTTTAGGAAAACGGTCTGGGCTCAATTCTTTTCTCGATGGTGGTCTTCGGGATTCTGGCTGCCGAGAGTTCTCCTCGGGTTGCCTTCTCTTTGGGGCCGCAGGCTGAGGTGTTGTACTGGCCGTCGGCTCCGATTGTATGGCGTGTCGATTCAGTGAGGTTGAGAGCTGGACCGAAATTTGGGCAGAAATCTACTCGCTAATGAGCTGTATTAACTGGGGCATCATCAACATGACTAGAGGCTCAGGTTGCGCACTGGACCCCTGGACGTTCGATTCCGGATGAGGTCGAGGATGGGGGGGAGCTAGACCTCCTATTTTCTTATCTCCTGGAGAGAGCTCGCTTGGTGTTCACCATCTGTCGATAGAGGATTAAGAGTTTCCTATGGACGGCGCCAAATGATGAGGGTTCGATCCGTCGAGGACTGGTCCGATGAAGTATCCTGTTGTGGTGCAACCTCAGAGGTCGATGATCTTATCTTGTGGTAGAAAGGGAGCTGAATCCTGCAAGCACATAGCAAACATCAGGCTAGCCAAAGAGCCTTTGGCTATGGCGCTCCAACGCTCAAGTCAATATGGATCAACGAGATACCCAGAGCAGTCGAGTAAGGGCTTTTTGTATATATGAGACCATACCTTAGAAAGATTGAAGTGAGAGTATTTATAGCCTTCTCCTTTTGGGGATTTATCTGAGATGCCCTTAGTATGATGAAAGGACTATTTCCCTTCCATGAGGGGTGATTAGTCATTTCTTATCTCAGTGTTGTTCCAGGTAGCTGTCCTTCCAAGTTTTAGGGACGGGGTAGTACACTGTTGAAGTACTTGCCGCATTAGGCAGTAGTGGGGTGGCATGCACCATTAATGCATTGGCATACCGCCTGTCAGTGCATTTAATGCAGCAAAGGTGTACCAAGCATATCTCGACCTCTGTGGTCGAGATATGAAACTACACAGTAACGTACAGTGCCCGGATTGACATCACAGGTCGATTCGCCGACAAGTGGCAGCGAACTAATCTTTTCGAGGGCAGCCTAGTCGATAACTGAGGTCAAATGTACTGCTGAAGTCCGGAGGCCAGATGGGCCAGGGACTGTGCCTTTGGGCCAATATAGATTGGGCCGAGTCACTTGGGTCATCCCATATCAAATAGTTTCTTAACAAGCTACATAGTTAGAGAGTTGAGTTTGTATTCTACTAATGATAGAGTACTTTAATATTACTATTGACAATAGTAAAATTAAAACACATCCTTTTGTCACTTCTACACTTGAGTGTTATAATTATGATAAAATAAAAGTTCTATATTAATTGACATATCTTTTAGTAAGTATTTTTGTATTATCGCTTAATATTTATTATTAATGTTATTTTGTTTTTATGTTGTGTTTGGTGTTATTTTAAATCATCCAAATTTGAAATTTCTTATTCATTATTGCACTGGAAAGAAAGTAGTCAAAGTAAAACATGATTAGCAATTGCACTTACTTTGTAGTGGAGGTATATAATACCTTTTTTCCTAAAAAAATTCTGATTACTTTAGAAAAATGAGAGGAAAAAAAGGCACATGTTTCACTAAGCACGAAGCACCACTAGTTGTATTCATTTTTCTTCCAAGTGAAATTATTGATACTTGGAGAAAATATGTACTACATCAAGTTAAGGACTATAGTTCAGAAAATTAATGTTCCTTCGATGATTCTGGAACATCTCGTAAATTATTGGGAATTTAAGCTATAGAAGATATTAAAACTATCACAATTCTATTAAAAAACTTAGAGAATTTGTACAGAGAATGGCGATTTTATCACTTTGAAAAAGAAAATAATAAAGATATTCTTTTTCTTTTATTGATTTCTATCTTCAATATTTGATTTTTCGACATTGTATAAGTTGTGATATGTAACAATATACCTAAACCAGATTACGGATGGCGGGACAACGACTTCGTCAGTTTCACTATGCTCCCCTATATAATCTGCAAAACCAATTAGGGCATCGAAAGAGTTCCAGAAAAAATCCTCCAATGCTTAATCAGCTTCTAGGTAAAGTGTTATTGTTAGCAGGGTCAAGGTAGGGTTAGGGATGCGTGTAGGGTCTTTTTGAGATTAAATTTTGAGGGTTTTTTGGGTATAAATTTTTTGTATTTTGAAAAAATAATTGAAGAATGTGTATGTTTTTTGGGATTGTTTTAGGAGTTGAGAACATTTTTTCCAAAATGCTAGTGAATATAGCCTCAGTTTTTCAGAAAATTCACACGTTGGAATATATGGGCCAAGTCTTGGGCTTACCCTAAATTGGGCCGTATTAAATAGCGTGTTTTATTGGATGACCCAAAAGCATCCATCGATACTTAGTCAATGTTGGGCTCTTATTTCTCAAGTTTTTGTTTAAATGGGCCAAACATATAAATTGGATTGGGTTGTGAAAAATATTTTTGGGTCAGGTTTGTCTCTAAGAACCCTTTCTTCATGATATAAATATATAATTATTATAAGAGTACACTTACTTTAGAAGTTTGAACTAATTATAATATTTTATTTATAAATCCATCTATACTATAAACATTTTTAGTGTCAAATCAAACATAAATTAGTTTGGGCAATTTTATGTTGAAAAAGGTTTGGATTTTAACAGCGCGTTTGGTTTTATTTTCAAAGACCATTTTCATTTTCAGCTATTTCTGAAAGTTGAAAAGTTAGTTATGAAATAGAAATAAAAATTGAGATGTATTTGGATGAAATGTTGGAAATTAATGAGTATAATAAGTTATAAATTGAAAAGTAGGTTAATTTATATTTTTTAAGTTTAAAAATATTTATTTTTTAAAATATATGTATATTTTATTAATTTAAAAATAATAGTAAGTAACTTTATGTCAAATCAAATTTGAATTTGATTGATGTGTAATAAGATAATAGGATAAATTTAAAAATAAATTTTGGGAAGAAAATATGTACTTTTTCTATTGGAAATTATAAGAACATATTTGTTTTCAATTTCATTCCCATAAAAAAATGAAAAAGGGGCTTGAAAATAAAAACAAACGGACCGTAAAAGGCTCAATGGGGCATCTCCGTGATTGTACAGCTATAACCCTATAGGCTATAGCATGGACTCATCGAACAATTTTATCTACATTAAGAAGAAAAAGGAAAAGGCCAAAAAAAGAAATAAAAATATAATCACAAGTGGACAATGCATCACGGACTGACAGAAATTTAATGTTAATCTCATTCTGATCATGTCTCAGAGCAATTTGAAACCAAATTGCATAAATTTTGTACCATATTGATGAAAGAATAGAATATTTTAAAATAATTTATAAATTTTAAAATATTCTTTTATAAGAATAAAATCGTACAATATATGTTGGTGGAACAATATCTTGTGAAGTTCGATCTTATATATTTATAATGGATTTAAACATCATCAAATAGTATTTGTGAGAACGACAATCATGTGATTCTTCTCAAAATTTTCAATTGGATAAATTACAGTAACAATAAATTTTGTCTTAAATTAGAATAGTCGAACTTTGGAGATGGTTTATAACATGCTTTGCTCTTATACCCTAATACAAACTCATAGATATACCTAAGATGCTATCACAACAACTTCGTGCTTCTCTTTTTTTTTTTTTTTTTCCAAATTTGTTAAATATTTGTTTTACCCTTTAATGCACTCATGATCAAAAGCGGAGTGTTGGGCACCTTATTTCATAATAACAAATAATAAGGACAAATTCTTTCAATGTTCACATGCGACCCTAATGATTAAATCAAATTAAATTGGGTGTCAAATAAGAAGACAAATACCACCAAAGGTTCACATGATCATTTCTCAGCCTCACATGAATGTAATAGACCCCCCCCCCCCCCCGGGGTGGGGGGGGTGTGGAAGAAGTTTTAATAAAAATGCTATATCATAATATTATTTTTCAACCTTAATTTAATTTGATTAATATGATAGAAAAACGTATCCAAACTCGTAATAGGTTCAACATATTCTTACTAAGGGCTTGTTTGCTTCAATTGGTTATACTTGATGAACGCATAAATCACTCCTAATTTATTGTTTGTTTGCCTTGCTACAGAGCCCATGATAAGTCATTGGCTCTGTATTAAGTTGAAATATGGATCAAGATGTGAGAGACTTGATACATTTTTTTCGGGTTTGATAAAATTCAAAAAGACCAAATTACCCTTGATTAGTATATAAAAAGACATATTAAAATAAATAATAAATAATTATAATCATAAAATCATATATTTTATTTCAATTTACTTTTCAATTAATCTTACAAACCAAACGTAAAATTATGTTGCTTTATTTTGATAAACTTAAAATATATCCATTTATTTGTATATCATTCTTAATCACATCACTCCAAGTGAGCTAGCCCTAAAAGTACTTCCAATCTACTTAGTTCATGACTTTATTATTACAGTTCCTGATTACTATTCATTCATTTTAAATTTTGGTAGGTCAATGTTGATTTAAATCACTATTTGACAATTAATATTACAACAAATTCCTAACTAATTGTTTTAAGAATGTCTAAAGCACCAAATTATTATTGCACCTTTTCGAATTACATTTTGGATCTTCTATTTTATTTTATATTTTATCTCTTGTTTCAACTTGATAAATATGTGACATGTATAAATTAAGCCACACAATTTTATTGTGTGTGTGCAAAATTTGAGAAGTACGACACCCCCAAAACTTTTGGACTTGTCATATGCAATTGGTGTTTCATTTTATATTTTACATTGTAAATACATATTAAATGTGTAAAATATTTTTTAAGAATATAATATTTAAATATATTATATATTTTTGGGTGTATGTATAAAGTAAATATATGATGAAAACATATCCTTCCATATTTGTCAACATATCTCACAATATATAAAAGTATATGATAATTATATACTTGCATTATTTTCCCAAGCATGAAAGCTAGCAACATATCATTCCAACTTAGGCATTCTTATTATCAACATCACTCTTTCCACTCAACCACCTTTGCTCCTCCATGGAACAGCCGCCGCCGCCACAACCGCCATCTCCTTCCTCTCCACCGCCGTACAAGACATACAAACTCACCGCCTCTTCAATCTCCTACACAAAATCCACCACCGCCACAACCCTCATCTTCAAGCCTTGCCTTTCAACTCCACCAACTTACATCTTGAAAGATATCTCCCTCACCGCATATCCATCTCAAATCCTAGCCGTCGTTGGCCCAAGCGGCGCCGGAAAATCCACCCTCCTCGATATTTTAGCCGCCCGAACCGCCCCGACGAGTGGCGCCCTCCTCCTCAACTCCTCCCCTCTCAACCCCTCTGTCTTCCGCAAGCTCTCAGCTTATGTCCCTCAGCACGATGCATGCTTGCCCTTACTCACTGTGGCTGAAACCTTCGCGTTTTCAGCTCATTTGCTGAACCCAAAAACCTCCGATATTTCAACCATTGTCTCCTCTCTTCTCGATGAGCTTCGGCTAACACACTTAGCAGACACTAGACTCGCTGACGGCCTCTCCGGCGGCGAGCGCCGCCGTGTCTCGATAGGGCTGAGCCTCCTTCACGATCCGGCAGTGCTTCTTCTTGACGAACCAACTTCTGGGCTCGACAGTGGATCGGCTTTCAACTTAATGCAGACACTGAGATCAATAACTGATTCGCGCCAACGAACTGTAGTTCTATCAATCCATCAACCAAGTTTCAAGATTCTTTCCACCATTGATAAGTTCCTTCTTCTGGCAAAAGGAAAAGTTGTTCATCACGGTACATTATCTTCTCTTCAAGCTTTCTTGCTATGTAATGGATTCACAGTCCCCCCACAGCTGAATCCGCTAGAATACGCCATGGAAATACTAAGTCGGCTCCAAGAAACAGAACCCAATACTTCTCCAGAATCTCTTCCTACTCCGCCGGAAAATTCTAGCTCATCTGATCTTTCTGAGGCTAAGACGAAAGATTCAATTACATACAGAAGTTCTAGATTCCACGAGACAATCACTCTATACAACAGGTTCTGGAAAATCATTTACAGAACAAAGCAATTACTTTTGACGAACACATTACAGGCTCTGGGGGTTGGTCTTATTTTAGGCACCATATATATAAACATTGGATTTGACAAGTCTGGAATTGAGAAGAGATTAGGCTTATTTGCTTTCACTCTAACTTTCCTCCTCTCCTCCACGACCGAAACTCTACCCATTTTCATCAACGAAAGGCCCATTCTTTTAAGAGAAACCTCAAGTGGGGTTTACAGATTATCATCGTATCTCATGGCGAATACTTTAGTTTTCTTGCCCTACTTGTTAGCCATCGCCCTTGTTTACTCAGTTTCAGTCTACTTCTTAGTGGGTCTCTGCGGAACATGGCAAGCATTCGGGTACTTCGTTTTGGTTATCTGGGTTATAGTTCTAATGGCCAACTCATTCGTTCTTTTCTTGAGCTCCATCGCACCAAATTTCATCGCCGGAACTTCGCTGGTCACGGTCCTTCTCGCCGGATTCTTCCTCTTCTCTGGCTACTTCATATCGAAAGACAGTCTGCCCAAATTCTGGCTTTTCATGAACTATTTCTCCATGTACAAATACGCCCTGGACGCATTGCTGATCAATGAGTATTCTTGCCTTGTTTCAAGGTGTTTGATATGGTTCGATGAGAAGAACAAGACGTGCATGGTGAGTGGGCGCGATGTGTTGGAGAAAAGAGGGCTCCATGAGAGGCAGAGGTGGATTAATATCTATATCTTGATCGGATTCTTCGTGCTTTATCGGATTCTTTGGTTGATCGTTTTGATCAGAAGGGTATCAAGATCAAAGAAGTGATGAAAAAGGAAAATAATCAAGCTGGTATTGTCAATTCTTCATGTTTTTGTGCTTCCTTTAGTTTTTTGCATGTTTGTTGGTTAGTGTAAATGGGAATAAAAGTGTAAATGCATTTACAAGAAGGTATTTTGGATCTTTACATGAGTACTATTTAATTTTATGTTAAATCATATTTTTCAATTTCATGAGTTTTTTAAATATATATATATATATATATATATTGCTTTCGAGTAAACGTAATTTTGTTTGAGCACAACTTAATTATCACCTTTTTAAATTTTTTTTGTCAATCGATGAATTGGAAAAAATACTTCATCTTTTGATTAAGGAGTTAGGATTTTTGAGGACAACTGCAATAAATCAAGTTGAATTGAAATTCTAAAAAAAAATTAATTTGATTTTAGACTTGACCAGCTTGAAAATTTTTGCTCGAACAAGGATTCATTTAAAAATAGTGTTTGATTAATATAAAATATTTTTTAATTATTTTAAATAATACTATTATTTATTTCATGGAAAGAGCGGTTGGATTAAAAAACATACCTAGATATTAAAAAATAAAAAAAAGAATCAAATTATTTTGACTTTCACTTCATCCAAATATCAATATATATATATATATTTATTTATATTACTTCTTTTTATATGTAAGTAAGTTTAAATACTTGCAAGATTGTTCACTATAATTTCAAAGCACCATAACATAATTTAATTAATTTGTCGATCCTTTATACACGATAAAATTATAAATTGCAAATTATAAAATTTCAAACTACAAATTAAAAAAATAAAAATTTCACCACTGTAAATATTCCAAAGTCTTTCGGATTAGAATGAAGAAATTATTCTAAAAAGTCTCACTTTTTAATTTAGGGTTGATTCCAATTGTGGGTTCCATCAAAGACTTTCAAATGTACATTATAGAACAAGAATAGGTCATCCACCAATACTTCCAGATGTACATGTCACGGATCCTATATATATCCCCACAATCCCAAATCATAATTTCACACACACACACACACACACACACACACACATGTGTGTGTGTGTGTTGTGTGTGTGCAAGAGAATTATGTTTTGGTAAATTATCGTCGTTTAGTACTTTTGTAGGACCTTTTGTCCCATCAGATAGACATGGTGGCCAAAAGTTTGCAGATTATTTTTTGTCCGTTTTCTTTGAAATTGAATCAGAATCAGTGCTGTAGGGTTCACGGGCTCTACTGCATTTTTACCACCACGTGAACTGCCTTTGCCATTTCTCTGTAGTACTAGTACTGCTGCATGCACTCTCGTAAAAGTTTTAGGATTTTTTTCTCTTAATTTGATTGTAATTATTGGGTTGGGTTGGGTCATTTCAGAATTTAATAGTACAAAAAAATGGTTAGGATGGTGGAGATTGTCAGTGTCAAGTCAATAAAGTACTCGAGAATTAAGGTAAAAAACGAAGAAGTGAAGGGTTTTCTCACAAACAAGTGAATGTACCTTCTAAAATATCCAACTCCACTATTTATGGTGAAAGGAGTGGCCTTTTGCTAGCCTTTCGTTCGAGCGGGCTTCAAGTGAATCAGAGCTCAAACAATTTAGGGGCTGTTTGGTTTTATTTCCATTTTTAATTTTCATTTCCATCTTTTTTAAAATAGTGAGAATTAGTTATGTGATGTGATGTGATGTGAAAATAAAAATATATGTGGATGAGAGTTTGGAAATGTAATAATTATGTTGGAATTATAATGATTATATTGGTTTTAATAGATTGTACGTGGGAGAGATAGAAATAATGGATGAGAAAGAGAAAATATATAGATTATTGGAAAATATATATATATATGTTATTGGAGAATGTAAAAATAAAAACTGAAAAGTTGTTCCCTGGAAATGGGCTCATCCAAACATTTTTCAAATTTTAAACAGTAAAAATGCTAGGAATGGCCAGTGGAAATAAAACCAAACGGGCTAGGCTAATCTTAGGATTGTCAATGGTTTAAATTTGAATTAAATTAATCATATTGGAATTTAAATTCAATAAATATCTGAAATTTGATAAAAAAAATTCGATTCAATTTAATATTTTTTTTGAATTGTATAAAAATATTTTATTTATAAAGTAAAGTTACGTCATATTTGAATTTTTAATAATATTTTGTTATATATTATATATATTATACCAAAAGTTAAATATTTGAATACTAAATCTATATTTCACATTATATTAATGCATAAGTGAACTATTATATATTATTATATTTTACATTTTATCAGTATCTATCTTATTCTTTAGGCCAAAGACTCAATATTAATTATATAATACGTATGTTAATATGGATATTAGGTCAATATAATATATAATTTTTATTTTAAATCTATATTAATATTATAGATATAAGAGTATTAATTTAATAAAAAATTATTAAAGTTTGAATTCGAATATTTAATGAACCGAATTGCTTAATTTCGTATCTGATCCACTTATTTTGAATAATGAATATTTATAATCAGATATAATCTATCGAATATTTTAATTAAATAAAAATTCTAAAATTCAGATCGAATTCGAATTAAAATCCGATCCGTTTCAGCCTACTTAACCTCCAGGTTTGGGCCAAATAGTAGTGGACCAAATTCCCAATTCTTGAATTGGACCCATATGCTTGTTTTACATCACAGCCTCTTCAATTGAGTGTTTCTAGTCATCCGCTTTATGAATTTATGATTCTTGTTCAAGGTTTTGAATTAGTTGGAAAAACAAATTTGGAAGAATAATTTTTGGGAAGTGGGGTTGGCGAATGTGCTAGTTGTTTATTTGTATTTTGAGTTATATGTGGAAAATGCTTTGGGATAAAATTATTTGTTTTGTAGTGTTTTGAGTAGGGACAGATTTTACTGTAAATATTATATCAGTCACTTTTTTATTGAGTTGTTGGGTGAAATAGATATTTTGATATTACTTATAAATGTGTGTATATATATATATAGACTATGTAATTAGTGTATGTATAGATATTTGTAATGATAGATTTAAGGTAGGGTATTGAAAAATAGATTTTAGGATGAATTTTTAAGGGTGTTTGGGGGGATTATTTGATTTTTTATTTTAAGAAGTGGAATTGGGGAACATGATGATTTCTTTGTTTAAGTTTTGAGAATTTGAAAATATTTTAAGAGTTTGTAAACAAACAAGGCAAAATTTTTTTTAAAAAAGTTGATTCATGTTAATCATGAGCAACACCAATAAAGCTCTAAAATCTATTTTTCATGAAATATTATTTCACTGGTGTACGAGTTTTCTCCTTATACGTACAAGAGAATGGACTAGTTTATAAAGTGACTCAAAACCGTTAATTTTTCCAATGACAATAAAATTTAGTATCATCATAAATTCTATCATCAATTAACCTTAAAAAGAAAAAGAAAAACTCATGGTTGTAATTTTTTATAGACAAATCATCCGATACCTAAATTCATCGTTAAATATGAAAAGTCAACCTTAAAGATGTCTTAACAAGTAATAGATGAACAACTTATAAATTGACTTAAAAATTCTCAACTATTTTGTTATAGAACAAAATAAAGGTTATTATCATAAAATATACAACAGATAAATATATAAGTTTTAGAGATCCATGAAGTCCACTTAAAAAGCTAGAGAACCAGACCTTCCATCCATAGTCCTCGTTATATTGTTTGATTTATTCACTGCAAAATAATGAAAAGATGGAGTCATCTTTGAAACCCTAAAATTTGCCTTTATTAAGGATCCACATGAATTATTGTAATTCAATAAATGACATTGACGAGAACTTTCACATTATTATTGAGTTTTTGTTTGCTACTATGCATATATATAATATTTATTATTTTTCTTTTTGGAAAGCAAACAATAAAAGAAATTAGGAGGAAAAAGAAGCTGAGGCAACTGGCAAGCGAAAGGCCACGTAGAAACCATGTCAAAATTTGCTTAAAGAAACCCATCCCCTTTATGCGTACTTTGAATTATCTATTTCATTATTTATTTTATTTATTGTTTTAATTTATTGTATTTATATTAAATATATTTAATTTTTAATTAATTATTTTTATAAAAAAATATTTAATATACATATCATATATTTATGATAGAAAATGAAATAAAAAATTTAAATTGCTTCATGCATGATACGTAATTAATTAATAATTGCGACTTTTAGCTTCCACTTCATCAAACAATAGGCTAAAATTCTCACCATCTCTTTCCTATCATTATTTTATCTAAATAAAATAAAATATTTTTTCAACATATTCATATTTTAAAAATTATTAATAAATCTAGAATGGATCTAAAGCCCCACGTTGCATGCGATTGATCCACAAATTTGAACTATTAATGGGCGGCGGAGATTGATCAATGTGCAAGATGGTTAGTTGGGATACGTGGTGGTCATAACTCAAAATTAAAATTGCATGCCTTCAACAGTAACATGTCCCACCATGAAACTAAAACCCATAAATGCATTCGTTGCCTCTCCATTCCACGATACGTGGACTAAAAGATAATTTTTTTTTTTATATAATTTATATCTAATTAGTAGTTTTGTAATAATTTTTTATACTATTATATATTAAATTTATAGTGATATAATAATCAAAAATTTTAATAATATTTTGAGAAAAATTAATCTTAAGAAAATATTTATTTTTGTTTTGAAAATTTTTTCAAAGAATGAAAATATACAAAAATATAAGTAAAGATTGGCCGAGTACTTATGGCTGTTTCATTTTATATTGAATTGATATGCACAACTTAATATATATTCACGAAAGAAAATAAAAGATGAAATATTATTTTTTTTTAATTATTTATAATGTATACACGCATACTTAGAAGTTTAGATCCTCTACTACATTTTATATTTTAATTTGATAAATATGTAAATTAATTATTTTTATAAAAAATATTTAATATATTTGGTATATATTAATTATTAGACGTAATAGAAAATAACATATTAATGAAAATAAATTTTTTTACCTACCACACATGTATAAATATAAATATATTATTATTGAATTAATTAAGTACTTAACAAAATAAAACAATAAGTAATTTAACATTTTTGGCATATAATCAGGTTGCCTTATGTTAGGGTTATTGATTGTTCAAAAATGGAACACAATAAGACATTTTATTACAAAACGAAAACAAAGATTACAATGGCCAACATGCACTAATTTATTACATACGCCTCACTATAAATTCCCTTCAATCCCAAGTCCGTACTCCGTCGATAAACTTTTCCAAAGCAACAAGCGATGAGCCATGCTCTCGCACCGCCGCCTCGGCGGCGCTTCTCATTTCGGCGACTCGGTGCTTCACGGCTCTCCCCACTTTCGATTCCATTAATTCCCTAATTCGCTTCTCCAACTCAGCCGCCGTCACGAATCCATCCGCCTCCTCCTCCAAAGGCAGCGTTACCTTCATTTCCTCCACCATAAAAGTCCGATTCATCCTCTGCTCAGCGTAGATCGGCCAACCGATCATCGGCACTCCGAACGATGCCGCTTCCAAAATCGAACTCCATCCGCAGTGAGTCACGAACCCGGCCACCGCGGCGTGGCTCAGAACCTCCTTCTGCGGCGCCCATGACTTTATTACAAAACCCCTCTCTTTGGTTCTCTGCAGAAAACCCTCCGGCAGCAGCTCATCCAAGTCTAGATCATCACCCGGTGCTGAACTGCGATTGCCCGGTGGATTGCGCACCGACCAAAGAAATCTATGGCCGCTATTTTCCAAACCAAGCGCCATTTCTTTCAACTGTTCAGCGGAAAATAAACCCCATCTGCCAAAACAGAGGAAAATCACGCTTTTGTCGGGCTGTGAATCGAGCCACCTCAAGCATTCGTGCTCTACGCCGCCGTTCTTGCTGTTGCTTTCAGCGACTAAAGGTCCAACGAAATAAACAGGCGGAGTTGGCGCATTCGGAATGCACAAGCCGTTCGAGAGTGCTTCTTTAGCTCTAAACTCGAGTGCGCCAAACGAGTTTACAATGATTCCGGTTGATCTCCGCATGTTCATCGCGGTGTCCAGAAAGTGTTTGTAAGTATTACTCTGACGAAAAAACATACCCTTGGGGAAATCTGAAGAGAGAATCGGTGGGCAGCCAGGTACTTCAAGAAAATCATTGAACTCCCCAATGTCTACGGGAATGTTTTCATCGATTGTGGGGAAATACAGAAAGACGCAAAGCCCAAACCCGCCGCTGCTGGCGTAGAAGTAAGTGGGTATATTCAAGCTTGTAGAAACTTCAAATGCTGAGTTACAGAAGAAATCAATCACAAATGCTTTGGTTCTTGATTTCTGCGAGATTTCTTGAAGAGCATTGCGAAGGTTCGGATTGTTGAGACGAGGGATTTCGAAGAAGAGTTCAATGGGGTTGGTGGTTAAGTTTCGAGGAAGGGCGGCGGTTGGGAGACGCTGGTAAGTGATGGAAGACACGACGGCGATGGATGCGGCGGCTGACTCGGCGGCGGAGCTGAGAATAATGACGGAGATGGAAGGGTGGTGTTTGCTGATGAACTTGGCCAGCACTAACATGGAATTCAGGTGCTCCGCCGAAGCATAAAGAACGATGGCGTCTTCCATTGATCTTCTGATCGAAAGCAAAGACACCTATAAACAGTGTTCTTTTTTTATTTTTATTTTTTTTATGTCAAACAGTGTTTTAGTTGAAAAGGTGTGGGGTTCTCGTGGGCTTGGCTTATATTATTATCATATATTATAAGCATAGATGATGCGTGTGAGATTTTTCTAACCGTGTGTGGGTGCTGTTTTTCCTTGCCTTTGGGATGTTTCACGTTATAAACGACGTCGTTTGTCTTTTACTATAACTGTTGTCCCATCGTTTTGTCTTTTTGCACTATGATTGGAATAATATATACATTTTTTTATTTTTTTAATTAAAAGTAAAAAGAAACATACTGAGACGACTATTGAAAGCTCGGGCTTTCTATTGTCAAGTAGGCATCGTGCCTATCCGATGATTCAAAACCTTCAAATGGTTAAAGATAAATCATCGTCATTTAATAAGTATGATGTGTCAGGTTTTGTGAAGACATTTTTATTTCTGCACGGAGAAAAGGATAGCCAAAAGTAACCGCATTTTCATATAATGATTTTTCAAACAAATGATGTCATAGGCAAAAGTTTGTCATAAAAAAATCCATCATTTTTTAAGGCAGAAAAATGATGGCAAAAAGTAACCTCCATTCCATTTGGCGATTATTGTGATATTGTTATAAAAAGTCAATTTTAAATCTACTTATCAAAAAATTCGTGATTTTCTAAGGCAAAAAAATGATGGCAAAAAGTAATCGCCATTCCATTTGGCGACTACTTTGATGTTTTTTTAAACCAATTATTAACTTTACTTACTACATCAGTAAATTTTATCAAGAAAAACCGCCACAATTAAAAGGAGATTTTAATCAGATGAAATTAGAATTAATCCTTATTAATTCTCCAAATTGTAAAGGCTTGCTCTTCAATGTTTCGGCCAATTTCTATTTAAAAAAATTGGGGAATGGCTTTTTGGGAGACAATTTAGAGAATGTGTAAGTGTTTCTTTTTGTTTCGGAAAAATATGGAATGATTTGAGAATGAGTTGTTGATTTTTTTTTGTTTTGGGGGGATGCAAATTTTACTGTAGATGTCAAATCAGTTGTTTATTTGTTGGATTTGTAGTTTGAAAGTGATTTTTTTTAATGTATTATACATATGTATATTTATAATTGCGTGATGTATGTGTGTATATATATTTGTAATTATTGAAATATGAGTGTAATTAATTTAATTGGCTATTTATTATGGAATATGTTTTTTTATTTTCTTAACATTAGTAAATGATGTATTATTTGGAATAAAATATATATATATATTAATAAATATTAATTATTAATGATGTATTATTAGGAATAAACTATATACTAATAAAATAACTTTTTCATAATTAAGTCGCTAAATGGAAAAGCAACATTTTTTCTACATGATTGATAAAATGACTTTATTGAAACAATTTTTAAACAAAAAAATCTACATTGCTCTTGAATTAAAAATAATTCTTTGCACAATAATCGCTAATAATGGTAGCGATTTTTTTTAATTTATGAATATTAAATTTAATCGAAACAAAATTTTTGCCACAGTTAGAGAATAATATAATTGCTCTCGATTCATAAATAGTTTCTACATTCATGAGTAGCGATTTCTTTGTTTTTCATGCTATGGTAAAAATAAAAATCTGCACTAATCTCCAACAAATATTATATTTTCATTTTACTTACTACTCATATTAGCGATTTTGTGTTCCAAATGATTGAATCAAAATTTCAATAAAATGAATTTTACATATTTTTAGTTTTTTTCAATGCTTTAGTACACGGTATGACCACATCTTATTTTGACCAAAATACTAGCTTGTTGTTGATTTAAGAGTTTTTTTTTTTTTTCATTTGAGTCGCTTTTCACAATAGCGGCATATTGTTGAGTGGCCACTCATCGTAGCGATTTCTATGTTGTAGGCCTATCTTCATATTAAGGAATACATGAAGTACGATTTTACAGTATTCACGAGGCTAAAATAGTTAAATCCTCCCTATCTATTTTATTAATATCTCGTACCAAAATTTAAATAGCACTTCTGATTGGCTTTCTATCATCAGATATATATGAGGGTATTTGATTATAGAAACCCTCTTAAAAGCCACCCTCGATTGAAAAGTCTATACGCCACCTGAAAATCCTATCCCGTGTGGACCTTTTACAAGGCAACTGTTAACACGCTACTATCGATTTTGCGAGAACAAAGCCAAACTCCTGAGAATTCTAGCTCAATTGGGTGAAGTGTGTGCTATGAAGAAGAATAAAAGAAATGGAAGAAAAGAAATTGGAGAAGAAAAAGGACGAGACGTTCTATTCTAAGAAGAGAATATTTACTCTAGAGATAAAGATTGTTTTTCTGTTGCCACAAAATGCTCATTTGCCTCCTCCTCCTAAATCAGGTATTTACTGAAGAGAAAAGACAAAAGGACAAAAGGTTTTATTATTATTATTATTATTATTGATAAAGATTGTTTTTCTGTTGCCACAAAATGCTCATTTGCCTCCTCCTCCTAAATCAGGTATTTACTGAAGAGAAAAGACAAAAGGACAAAAGGTTTTTTTTTTATTATTATTATTATTATTATTATTATTATTATTATTATTATTATTATTATTATTATTATTATTTTATTTAAAAACTAGATCCCTCAAAACGATGACGTTTCCTTCTTCCCACTCCAGAAAAACACCTTCTTCTTTTTAAGTCATTGTTTTCTCTTTTTTTCCTTCTCCATGTTTTCATTTTCAGTCTGCTAATAATTATTATTTTATTTAAAAACTAGATCCCTCAAAACGATGACGTTTCCTTCTTCCCACTCCAGAAAAACACCTTCTTCTTTTTAAGTCATTGTTTTCTCTTTTTTTCCTTTTCCATGTTTTCATTTTCAGTCTGCTGGGTTGTAACAGTGCTCTCCCCTTCCAGAAGACTTGCCCTCAAGTCTTCAAGCTCAAGAAATTGCTTGGTAATCACATAGTATCCTCCCACGTAGCCTCTGACTCAGGTAACTGTGACCATTGAACTAAAACTTGAACTACTAGGTTATTTCTTCTTTTAATAAGGCTTATGGCGAGGACGGTTACTGGTTTGAGGATTAGCTTTCCCTCTTCATCAAAATTTGGAAGAGTTGGTGTCACTTTTTCTCCATTTCCAACATGCCTCTTGAGTAGTGATATGTGAAAGACAGGATACAGCTTAGCTTCTGTGGGTAACTTCAGTTTATAGGCAACTTCTCCTACCTTTTCTATAACTGAAAATGGCCCTGCATACCTCGGATTTAGCTTCCACATTTGACTCTTGCACACAGTATGTTGTCTATAGGGTTTGAGCTTTAAGTAAAAAAAATCCCCAATGTTGAGAGTAGCTTCAGTTCATTGTCTGTCAGCTTGTTGTTTCATCCTATTTTGAGCCCTCTTAAGGTGATGTTTTAGATGGCTATGAATAGCGGCCCTATCCTGAACCAATTGATCCACTCCTTGGATAATAACTTCTTCAAGAAATTTTGCAGGAAGTTGTGTTGGCTTGTATCCATAAAGAGCTTCAAACGGTGTCATTGCTATGGCTGTGTGAAAGTTGGTGTTATACCAATACTCAACCATAGCTAACCATGGAGTCCATTGTTTTGGAGAGGTCCCACACATGCATCTCAAATAGCTTTCCAAGCATTGGTTCTCCCTTTCGCTTTGCCCGTCCATCTGAAGATGGTAGGTTGTACTTAGCATCTAATAGACGCCTAGGACCTTGAGAAATTCCATCCAAAACTGGCCAGTGAACATTGCATCCCTATCTGAAATAACCTTAAAGGGTAAACCATGTAACTTGTAAATAGAATCTAAGAATGTGTGTGCAAGGTGTAAAGCTGAAAAAGGATGAGACAAAGCTATGAAGTGTGCATATTTTGTATATCTATCTACAATAACCCAAATCACTATCTTCCCGTTGGAGTTTGGCAATTGTTCTATGAAATCTATAGTGATGTGCTTCCAGGCCTGTTCAGGAATGGGCAACGGTTGCAGTAATCCCTGTGGCTCTGTGGTTGTGTGTTTACATTGTTGGCATACCTCACAAGAACTTATGATTTGTTGGACCAATTCTTGCATCTTTGGCCACCAATAGGCACTCCTAACTCTCTGCTAAGTCCCTTGAATGCCTGAATGCCCCCCGATGCTTGAAGAATGCATAGCTTTAACAATTTTGTCCCTTAATGCAATACTGGTTCCTACATACAACTTCCCTTTGTGCTTGTTCAAGTTGCCTTGTACTGAAAAAACTGAGAGGTTGTAAGGATATAACATCTTTTCAGTGATGATTTCTTGAGCTTGAGGATCCCTTTCATAGCTGGCTAGAAGCTCAATCACCCAAGCTAGTTTTAAGACAGTGAGGTTGTTACATTCTCTTACTTCTTCTTCCATTTCTTCCCTCTTGGAGAGTGCATCAGCTACTGTGTTGTCTTTACCTTGTTGGTACTCGATTGAACAACTATAACCAAGGAGTTTGGTGAGATATTTGTTCTGCAATGGGGTGGATATTTTCTGTTCCAAGAGATACTTTAAACTGCACTGATAAGTTTTTATGAGAAAATGATTGTGAATGAGGTATGCTCTCCACTTCTCAACAGCATGTATTATGGCCATCAACTCCTTCTCATACACTGATAATCCTATTGCCTTTTACCCTAAGGCCTTGTTGAAAAAGGCTATAGGATTTTTCCCTTGAGTTAAAACAGCTCCGAGGCCATAATAGCTTGCATCAGTTTCCATTATAAACTGTTGGCTGAAATCAGGTAACTGGAGGACAGGAGCAGTAGTCATGGCCCTCTTGAGTTCTAGAAAGGCTAGTTCAGCTTCTTCAGACCACAGGGATTGGCCCTTTTTTTTTGAGTTGGGTAATAGGTTTAGCTATAAGACCATAGTTTCTTATGAACTTCCTGTAGTAACCTATTAAACTTGGAAAACCCCTAAGAGCTTTAACTGTTTGAGGTCAAGGCCACTCACTCATGGCTTGGATCTTGCTAGGATTAGGTTCTACCCCTTTCTTACTAATAACATGACCTAGATACTCAACCTTCTCTTGCCCAAAGACACATTTGGAAGCCTTGGCAAACAGTTGACAATCTCCTAGTTTCTTAAGGACTAGTTCAAGATGCCTTTGGTGGTCTTCTAGTGATTTGCTATAGACTAGGATGTCATCAAAGAAGACTAGTACAAAATCCCTCAAATACTGACTAAAGGTATGGTTCATGATAGCTTGAAAAGTGGCTGGAGCGTTAGTAAGTCCAAAAGGCATAACTTAAACTCATAGAGTCCAGAAGTGGTGGCAAAGGCAGTCTTGGGGATATCTGAACCAGCCCTTAGGTCTATCTTAGAGACGATGGTAGCCCCCTGCAATTCATCTATAAGGTCATCTATCAAAGTGATTGGGTAGCTATCCTTAACAGTTAATGAGTTCAATTTCCTATAGTCAACACAAAACCTCCAAGAGCCATCCTTTTTTTTACCAAAAGGACTGAGGAAGAAAAGGGGCTAGTACTAGGTTGTATCACTCCCATCATAAGCATTTCTTGTACTAGTTTTTCTATCTCAAGCATTTGCAAGAAGGGGTATCCATAAAGATGTTGTTTGAAAGGTTCAGTTCTAGGTTTAAGATTGATTTGGTGGTTGATGTTTCTAAAAGGAGGAAGGGATTTAGGCTCCTCAAATAGGGCTGAATGCTTAGAGAGCATTGATTCCAATTTTGGGATTGTATGGAAGTTTTCTGGGCTCTTAACTGGGCTTATCATGAACAAACACCCAGTGAGTGAGTCTCCTTTTCTCCTAATCAACTTCTGGAGCTTGCTACCTGAAATCATCGTAAGTGAAACTTCAGATTTAATCCCATATAGAGTTACTTTCCTCTTGTCATGTTTAAAGGAAATCTTTTGTTGATCATGGTCAAAGAGAACAGCTCCTAACTTCCTAATTAGGTCACATCCCATCACAAAGTCACAACCTCCTAACCCAAGAACTCTCACAGAAGTAGTGGTGAACTTACATCCTCCCATTCAGTTTTTCTACCATTCGCTATAGTAACAGTGAAGGGGTGCATTTGCTCTAAGGTATATCCTAACTTCTTGACAGTCTCTAGGTTAGGGAAACTATGAGTGCTCCCCGTGTCAAAGAGGATAGTAATAGGATTTTTCCCTACTTTCCTAGCTAGACTAAGGGTGCTTGATGTAACTTGACCAACAAGGGATCCAAAGGATATGTGCAGCTCTTCATTCTCGCCACTGCTGACTTCTTTCTCGGACTCTACACCTTCTTCTCCCATGATTACAAACAATCTTTTACACCTATGACCGGTCTGGTAAACCTCATCACAATTAAAGCAAAGTCCCTTTTTTTCTTCTAGCTTCCATTTCCTCTTTAGACAGCCTTTTTAGGGGAGGGTATAGATCCTGACTAGATTGACTGTTAGAGCTACCTTCTGCCTTACCTTCTTTACTCCATTTTTTAGGCACACTAGACCACCCTTTGGCACTTTTTTGGCCCCTTTGGAGGGCTTCAATAAGCCCTTTCTTGTTTTTTGGCGATTATGATAGCCTGAAAGTGGTTAGATGGATTTAACATCTCAACCATTTGCCTGATTTCCTCCCATAGACCTCCTACATAGCTCTTAACAAAATAGTCTTCTGTTAAGTGCCTGTTTGTGGCCAGCATAAATGCTTTTAGTTCCTCAAACTTAACAGTATAATCATCAACTGATTTATCCTGTTTAAGTTTATTGAACTGATTAACAAGGTTGTCTTCATTTTGAGAAGAAAACTTCTGCAATATCAACTCAGTGAAACAATCCCAACCCATACTTTCCTTGCCTTCAACATAGTCTAGGTACCAACTATCAGCTATTCCCTCCATGTGCAAGGCAGCCAACAATATTTTTTCATAATCACTCATGTGGTTAAAGGGGAAATACTTTTGACGCTTCATAATCCAGCCCCTAGGATTTTCACCTGAAAATTTTGGGAATTCACATTTGGAATTTCTAAGACCCCCAGATTCACATAGCTTATGATTATGAGGAAGAGGAAGTAGACCATCAGTTCGAGGTCTGGAAGTTTGGGTAGATGGTGAAGAGGAAATGTTGACCTACTCCTTTCCCTTGTTGAGGTTTAAAGCATGCAAGAAATCAGCCAATTTTCTATCTACTGCATCTTCAAATTTCTGTACCATGGCTACCAATTTCAGTTTTATTTCCTCATTACTCTTAGCCAACTCCCCTTGGTTCTCCTTTAGCTCAGCAATTTGCTGTTCCATAGAATCCATTCTATTCGGTCTCGTCATCAGAGTCGCCCAATTTCAGAACCATTGCTCTGAGGCCACTGTTAACACGCCACTACCGATTTTGTGAGAACAAACCCAAACTCCTGAGAATTCCAGTTCAATTTGGTGAAGTGTGTGCTGTGAAGAAGAATATCAGAAATGGAAGAAAAGAAATTGGAGAAGAAAAAGGACAAGACGTGTTGAGAAGAGAATATTTACTCCAGAGATAAAGATTGTTTCTCTATTGCCACAAAATGCTCATTTGCCTCCTTCTAAATCAGGTATTTATCGAGGTCCCGTTTGATTCAGAATATGGTTAGTAGATGCTATTGTAATAATAGCACATTAGGTGAGATTGAGAGACATTAATGTCTTGTTTGATATGTTAGATTGCCCTCCAATATTACCACCTCAAATCTCTCCTAATCTTCAACTCCCATTTGATACATTTCTCTATTATGTATGTTGACTGTTATGCCCCCGAAAATAAACACTCTTGTTGGTATGACCTTTTTTTTTGTTTGGAAAAAAAGAAAACGATTTGCATTAGAGTAACTGAGATGTTCTTCTTGTCCCAAAAAAGTAAGGAAAATTGTTCAACACATAATTCATTCAATCCTTAACAACAAAATAAAGTTACTAACATTTCTACCAACCAAAATCCTTCAATATTCAATACAAGTAAGTTCAACCAAAACAAGTTGCAGCGTGAAACATATGGCATGACGCAACTTTGACAAAATTTGGGCAACCTAAATGAAAATGTCAAGCGGCAGATTCTGAGATGGTATTACAGAAGTCAAGCTAACAGATACAGAACATAAATATTCATAAATAGACTCCCAACTGCATCTTCAAATCTCAGTCGCTGCTCTTATGTTCTAGCAGCATATTCACGCCCAGTTGAATCCTTTCTAACCGCGAAACTGAAACAAATCCCAAACTGTGTGTCAACATCATAAAATAAAATGGTTCAACCGTTAGAGCATGTCAGCAATTCACGAAGCAGCAATTTACAGTCTGTTGAGGAGTAAAAACTAAACCAAAAGGCAGTGACAGAAATTGACAAATTCAAGCATTTTCTCCAGTCAGGAATGGAAAAAATTTGGGTTTCTCAGTTGGGTCCTGATATTTCCTATGAGGACTGTAGTGTGCACATAGCAATCCTTATGGCGCTGGTTGTGCGCTTTGTTCCTCCTCAAATTCAATTTCCTCTTCCCTTTCTCAGACGAAGTGCTGCCAGAAGATCGCCTTTCTTCGCCGATCTATCTTCCTGTCTCCACCTTCTACCTATCTTCTTCAATTTAACCAAGAAAGAAAAAAGCATCAAAAATTGAATAGAAATTCATATCTTTTTACTTCTCGTTCTAATTTCAATATAAAAAAAAGCTAGAAAAATTACCATTTTACTCATAGAGACATGATGATGGAGGAGACTGCGGCGGCAGACAGAACGACGATGGCGTCTGTAACAGTGCTTTGTGTAGGTGACCTTGACGCCGGCGTATGGATGGAAGAGCTACACGAGTGACTGTTTTTGGGAAGGGCGAATAAAAAATCACGCACTTAATTCATGGGCAAATATGACATGTATTTGGGAAGTGAAGCCATGTGAGGGGGTGCGATTAATTAGTCGCACCCCCCAGGCAGCGATTTCAGTAGCGGATAATTTGATGAACAGGGCCGGTCAGATACAAATTGCGGGCCAACCCGCAAATCCAATATCAGGTATCAAACGGCCAATTAGATGCTATTGACACCACTAATTCCAGCAATTAGCTCCTATCAAACGGGGCCGAAGAAAAAAGATAAAAGGACAAAAAGTTTTTTATTTATTATTATTATTTTATTTAAAAACCAGATCCCTCAAAACGATGACGTTTCCTTCTTCCCACTCCGAAAAAACGCCTTCTTCTTTTTAAGTCGCTGTTTTCTCTCTTTTTCCTTCTCCGTGTTTTAATTTTCAGTCTGCTGGGTTGTAACAACAACAACCCTTTTTTATTTGCTCTTCTCTCTCTCTCTAACACAGACACACACGCAGTTAATCGGAGATAGCAACACCGATGATAGGAGATAACTTGGAGATTAACCAGCTTTCTTCAATGACCACAGATGACATCCTTCGAGTCTCTCGCCTTCTCGATAACAAAATCCGAATCTTAAAGGTTTGTCAAGTTTCAATTTTCTTAATGCGTATGGAAATAATTTAGGAGGAAAGAATTACGCAGTCATTTGGAATCAACTTAACTACATACAACGCAATCGCCCACAGTTCTACTTTCATTTTCCCAAGCTTCATAATTTCTGAGCTAAATTATGGCACAGAGAGAGTGCGAAAAATGGAAGAGTAGCAGTAGTGGTTTAAGGCATTTGTCATGCTCTGTAGTCCACTTGGCATTTCATATACTCTGGGAGCAATTTGCTTTATTATTTGTGTTCTCTTACCAGCATGGTGGCCTTTACATTATCAATAAGGAATGATAATTGTCTTGTTTTATTGTTAATTAAGATGACCTCTCACATACTAACTATGTCTTTCTTTCTCCCATAACCTCCTTGTATCGAATTGTTGTTTTCTGTAATTTTTTAGTTATTTCATTGGCTTATATATTATTTGTTGTGGTGTTCGGATTTTTTAATTTGCGTTTCCATCTGTGACTGGGTTTGTTCGGCATATAGAAGCTATGTCTAGAATTTTGAAATTTTGTTCAATTTTGTATTTTAACTATATTTATTTCATCAAATGCATCAATTAGTTTAGTTTTTGGAACTTTTGATTGGTTATTTTCATATAATTCTCGTGCTTGATAGTGTTATCTTTGGTGGTTGATATGATCTGGTGTATGACTGAATTGACTTGTATGAAAGGATGCATTGGGATCCTAAATTTGGTTGACTTTCATGTAATAACCTATATTGAGTTCATGCTATACTAGCTTTCTTTTGTTGTCTATGCTTATGAATTAAGTGTATTAGGTCTAAAATGAAGTCCGTGTTAAATCATCTGATATAGTTTTTTTTTTTTTTTTTCCTTTTCTTCTATTTAAAAGAGGATCATCCATAAATTGCTCTGAGTATTCCAAGTGCCCTCAAACTCATCCCTATCTAGGGCTAGAATTGGTGTAATCGAGGTTGCTTTAGCTGGAGTCGCCCTCATTAGGGCACCGTGCAACTAAGCCCGACAAATCATCTGATATAGTAATTCATATTACGGTAACTAATTCAAACATATTCGTTACTGGCAACTTTTGAATGCTTGATGACCTCTGTCTTCCTGACTCCAAACTTTTGGAAGGAGACTAGGTTCATAAAACCCCCTTTCCAATAATACAATGGTCACTTGGCGAAGCCCATTGGCAAGATCCTTCACGTTGTTGATGAAGTTGAGGCCTACGCTGGAGGACTCAACTCTTTTGTTAGGATGTCTCGTTATAGAGTACAAGTTTTAAATTTTGTTTAGTTTGTTGGATGCATGTTTCGTTGAATTCACTTTTATTGTAAACAAGTCTATTTATCTTGAATTAGATTGGATACTTGTCTTCATTTTGTTGGTAATCCAAGTGACATTTGACATTTTTGGCCAAAAAAAATGTCCAAGCCTAAGTTTTCTGCGGTCATGTGATGAGTTCTCTTCCTTTATCTTTCTCCCTTTTGATAGGAAGAGTTGCATAGAACAAAACTTGGAGTTAGATTTATTCAAGGAGAAGCTAAAAGAGAATCAAGAAAAAATCAAGTTGAACAAGCAACTCCCTTTCTTGGTCAGCAACATTATTGAGGCGTTTATCCTTAATTAGGGTTAGTCTTTTGCTCCTAAGCTGAAGCTTAGGATTTTTTAGTTCGTTTTCCTTGGCAGTTGCATACATAGTACTGGATGCAATGTTTTGGTACTATTTTTGGGACTTCTTGCTACATTTTTTAATATCTGCTACTAATTCCCATATTGAAATACTGTGATCAGAAAATTTTTGGACAGAATTTTAATAGCTGGGATTTTTTTGGATTACTGTTGTGATGATTCAGAATTTTGAAAGGTGTGTATTGGGAATAGGGCAACTAGATGTGGTTTCAGTTCTATATTGGTCTGTGGAAATTACTTTTGCTGCTTTAGAGAGCTTATAATGCATAGAGTTGCTGATTGGAAATGGTAGAGATGCTGCTCGTTTGGAAGCTTTATTTGGATTTTTGCTTGATTAAATTGTTTGGAAATTTTGAGTGCATAAAGATATTTTAATATTGGTATAATTGACAGAAAAAGAGCGGCTGGTTTTTTAAATTTGTGATTGACTGTAAATTGCTGTAAATAGAAGATTTTATTTTAAACACTTGTGAACCGATACACATGGTTGTTCTGAGTATGATTATAGTTGATTTTTTTTGCTGAATTTTGGTCAAGTTGAATTGGAACTGAAGATGGTTTCTGTACGCCACACAAGGGAATTGTGAGCAAATTCCTTTCTTGGTGCAGTGTTGATCATTTATTTGCAGCAGATATAGAGTTGTTGTTTGGGAATTGGCTTTTTTATCTTTTGAGGCAATGTTTGAGCGCGGTTTGCTAAGCATGGAGGCTGCCATACATTTTTTATTTTATACATTTGCAGGAACGAGGATTTGATTCTTGCATTTGAAAAATTATAGCTGGATTTAGAAGAGATTAGATTGTGAATTTTGTAAGAGTACATATAATTCCGAAAATAGTACCACCTAATGTAATTCTTTTGGATGATTAATATACAAGTCTGCCTCCGACTTAAAAAATATTAAAAGTAAAGTTGATTTTATTTGATTTGTGGTATTTGATATCAGTCTCATAATTCTATCTTTGATTAATTTATTATTATATAAAATTTTATCTTCTGTTTTTTTTTTGTTTTTTTTTCTTATACTTCATTTACAAATTGTTTTACATTACCTACTTTTCTAGAGTTTATTTTATGATACGGCTCTTTTATTCGTAACTTTAAATTAATTATAATTTTATTTAGTTATGCATCTATTAATATCCAAATGGGTGTGGACAGTGTGGACCATATGTTTTTCAGTATGTTCCAAATTCAATTCAAAAAGGAAGTTTTAAATTTGAATAATTGGGCATTCACAAAGAATTATATTATTAGCAAGCCTTTTATTTTTTTTAATGACTAGGGGCATGATTGCAATGCAAGGTAAGTATACGTGCCATGTATACTTTAAACAAGATGCTATATTTATAATTCTGAGCTACAATGCTATATTATCTGCAAAGATATTTTGTTTTCTTTTGATGATAATTTATATTTCTCTTACTTCTTGATTTTTTTTGTTTCATGAAAAGTTATTATAATAAATTTTATAATTTTCTTATGAAATAATTTGATAGGATTGCACATTTAACAATAAACTCTACATAAAAAATATTATCGCACTATATATATATTTTTGCATATGTAAAATTTCAAAAAATATTATTAATGAAAATAAATTTTTATCATTTAATAAAACAGGCACAGCACCACATCGTGCAGTGTTCTTCTTTCTAGTGTATAAATGTGTACCAAAAGATGAATAGTTTCATCCAACTTCTCATAAATAACGTGGGGTTTTCTAGGATCATATT
The DNA here is from genome assembly GCA_018894105.1 of Jacaranda mimosifolia. Lineage (NCBI taxonomy): Eukaryota > Viridiplantae > Streptophyta > Magnoliopsida > Lamiales > Bignoniaceae > Jacaranda > Jacaranda mimosifolia. Next base: position 35,280,850 of record CM032125.1, on the reverse strand, counting down.
CCCATGACTCTGACTTATCATCATATACCTAATTTTTAGTCATCCATATCAGTTTGATTTGATTTTCACCTTCAAACTATTACAAAGTAAAGAATCATGGTTGTTTCATGATTCTTATAAAGAATCATCTTCTTTTAAAATTAAATTATAAAAAATAAAATATAAATCATTACCCTTCTAATATTTAATGACCAAATTAACCTTATTAATTTTAAAAAATTAAAAACCCTCTTTTCCTAATATTAAATACTAATTCAATTAGAAGAAAATCAGAGCAAATAAACTCTACGAGACGAATCCAATTAGGAAAAAAAAATATATATATTAGAGAAAACTCGTTGTAAGTTTAAGCAAAATTTTAAGCAAACTGTTATAGTATCATTTTAATTATAAAGTTATCAAGCTTTATATGTTTAACTTTCAAAATCATATTTTATTTAAATATTTATATAATTTATTTTTTTAAAATTAATATTTTCTAAATTTTAAAAATATTTTATCAAATATAAATATTTATAGAATATTTTAAAAAAATTTACCCAAACAAATTTTTAGTTAAATGTTGTGGAATAAAGTCGCAACTCCATAACCTATTTTGGTTGGGAGCAGTGTTTTCAGAACCAGACCGGACCAACTAGTCGACCAGTCGAACTGGTGACTGGAGACCAATTTGGTCCAGTTCAAGCATAAAAATCAGTGACCGGTCAAACAAGTCAAAATCGATCAAAAATCGGTTAAACCAGCACTGGTTTAACCGGCTCACTTATTTTTCTTTTTCTTTTTTTTTGAAAATTTAAAAAAAAAATTAAAATTGAAAAATGTAAGAAAAATAAATTATGAGTTGAAAGATGATGATTAAAGATTTTGGACATGTAATTTTTTGAAACATGAATTTATTTTCTTGAAATTTAATAAAGTGGTAGTTATATGTGAATACTTATGTTTAATTTATTGTTTTATTATGTTTAATCTCTCTTAGAATATGTTGAATATTTAGCGTAGAAGAATTTGTTTTTAATTGAAGTTGAAGTATGAAATGAATTATTACTTAAATTAATGTGAAATATTATTTTTTATTTATAGTTGACTAATTGTGAAATAATATTTTTTTTTTTAAAGTACTTAAAAATAAGTAAGTTGAACTTTTTTTCAAATAATATTCTTTTTATATCATTGAAAGTTTTATTTTTTATTAATATTAAAATATTATATATATTTATAAAATTAAATATAACTATTATGTCATTATAATGTCATACCGATTGAACAGATTGAACTAATAATAAATAATATCATCGATTTTTTATTTGATCCAATTTTGAAAACATTGTTTAGGATTCAGTTACTGAAGTAAGTAGGGGTATTCGCGATTCGGTTTGGATCGGTTTTGGGACAAAAGTCAACCGATCCAAACTGTATAATGTATATTGGATCGGTTTGACTTTTATTGTAAATCTGATCCAATCCAATCTATTTTAAATCAGTGTGGATTTGATCGGTTAATCGGTTTTTTAATTTAAATATTTAATTGAAATATTTGACAAATTACTATTGATAAGTAAACTAATTTAATCAATCAATTTGTAAATTTTATTTAGCTATCATATCACACTAATCTTGTGGAATTAAGTTATATTATGTAAGAACACACAATTATAAAGTTATAAGTCCACAATAATTATCCCTATAAATTTTATTTTTGAAAGTGAAAAAATTCTAAATTTAGTTTATTTTAATTTATTTGTGTATTTTACAATTAAGATATATATTTTTTATATTATTAGTATATAATTTTGGTTCGGTTTGGATTGGATCGATTTTTTAGATTAAAACCGAAAATCGATCCAATCCAATCGGTTTTAAGAAAACATATCCAATTCAATCCAAAAAAGTTCGATTTTGATCGATTTTTTATTTTTTTGATCGATTCGTCGATTTTTTTTTGGATTGGATTGGATTTGAACACCTCTAGAAGTAAGGTCACAGGCTGCTGAGTGCTGGCAGATTATGACAAGAACGAGTACGTGCAATGATCTCAGTGTCTCTTTGCAGCAATCACCGCACGTGCAATAGTCAATGTTGGGCTCCTATTTTTCAAGTTTTTGTTTAAATGGGCACAAACATATATATCCGATAGGGTTGTAAAAAATATTTTTGAGTCTGGTTTGAGTACTCTATAAGAACGCTTTCTTCATGATATAAATATAATTATTATGAGAGTACACTTTCTTTAGAAGTTTGAACTAATTATAATATGTATGTATATCCATCTATACTATCAAATTAGATTATCCTAGAAAAAAAAAAGTGTGAGAGCAATTTGAAACCAAATTGCATAAAATTTGCAGAAATTTTGTACCTATTGAAAGAATCGAATATTTAACAATTCTTAAATTATTATTAAAATATTATTTTTATAAGAAAAATTGTTCATAATAGATATTGGTGGAACAATATGTCGTAAAATTAGGTCTTATATATATATATATATATTATAATGAATTTAAGCATCATCCAATAGTACTTTTGTAGCGCCCCACTCGGAATGACCCCTAAGCGGAGGTGCCACCAATTCAAGTTTGAAATATAAATCAAGTAATAATTAGGGAATCAAGAATTTAACCAACTCAAGGGGAAAACAACTCACACTAACCCAAAAGGTCGCTTCATTTAGCGAAATATGTACAATCAAGTGTCTTAGGTTCAAAATAAGCATTCACATAACATCTCTTAAATAGCTGTCTCGATCAAGTGTAGACTACATGTACAATCAAAACACCTAATCTATTACAAAATAACCTTTCAACCAAAGCATGAGTCCCTGTTTCTCACGTAGACCTGTCTAAGAAAATAAAGAATAACAAGAAGGGTAAGTCCTAAGAACTTAGTGAGGGAAAGAAAATGACAGGACAAAAAGAAAAACCATTGAGATACAATAATTAATAAACAATTCAGTAACAAGCAAGAGCTTTTGATATGAATCAACAGCGTACATGGCACACATGAAATTGAATTTAATAGGTTGTTGGTCATTCTATCCTTATTACTCCTGAATGAAATTATAATTATAAACAAGATTTCCTTATCGCACCATTGCTCGAGCACTCAACTCGGCATGTAATAATTGGTTTATATGGCATGGTCGACCGTATGCCGGATCCCATCACTCACAGTTTGCTACCTCCAACTACCTATAAGTCAAGATCATAGGTGGATATTAGCCGTAAGACCTATCTCTGTCGGTCTGTTCCGATCGGCCGTCTTTCAGACCTAGTCCCCGAGCCCAACCCCCTCCCCCCCCTCCTGTGGTGTCCCTCCGGGTGAAAACCACCCATGGCGTCCCATGGATTGAAAAGATATAAGGCCAATAGATAAAAATTTAACCTTTAGACAATAACATGAATATAACAAGATATAATCTAAACATCCAATATATTAGCCGGCAAGGCCATTTTGATTACAAAATGAATCAACAAGAGAGACACAATAGATCATTAGACCGACTAGATTTCTTGAACAACCAACACATTTAAGGGAAGCTAACTAGTAAAATGGGTAAGGTTGTAGGGTACAAGGGACAGAAAATGAATAATATAATAAGAGTTCTAGACACCAGAACAGAAACAAGCAATAACCATCACAGGAGGGTACACATTAGAAACAGATAATAATCGAGATTTCAAATAATATACGGATTTTCAACAAGTACGATACAGAAACGAAAACCCTCACAGGGGTTTATCACAACAACATGTATGTATGAGAAAGGTGTCAGATTGACAGACTCTCACCTTAGTAGTTTCAGAAAAAGGCAATCACAGTAAGCAATTTATTGGTCAGCAGGACCTACTTCTTCACCACCTAATCAAAAGAGTAATTTACTTATCAAAACCCACATTCAACCTGAATAACCTCCAATATATAAAATCCTACAATTAACTGTCTAAAATTAGTAACTATCCAATTAATTTGGTATAAGAATTCGTCCAGAATTATCATTAAGAAATACTCTTAATAATGCCGCTAATTTGTTATCAGTTACAGGGTTCTTAATGTACAGGCAATAGATATAATCAATTTCTTAATTACCTAATTAACCTCATATTAGTGTCCCAAATCATCACTAACAGGCCAATTAGCTCAATAACCTAATTATTGTCATTTAGGTCCCAAATTCATAAAATTAAGGTTTTCTTATTCATTAAACTTAATTAGCCAACACTTAACATATAATAACATAGATCTAGGTCCACTAACACACATATATAGTTCGTGCATGTCTCATGCATAGCCAAGTTTTTTTTTTCATAAATTCTTCAGTTTCTTGCCATGATACAATATTCGAGAGTAATTAAATGATACAAAAAGTTTAAAACCTAAATCCCCATTTTATCCAAGTTTGCTTATTGAGGCCTCGGAATCACGAACCAAGAGCATCCGTATGATCACCACGACAAGGAGGTGATACTGTCCGTGAACTGCCGTCGCCATTGTTAGAGATGAGCAACGCCACCACCAATCAAAACCTCTCAGCTCCATAAATCCATGTCGAAGTATTGCTGCTGAATTGAAGCTCAATTTCAGCCTAAATCCTCCAGCGCCACCACTCGCTGCTGATGGCCAGAATTGGAATTTGAAGCTACCAGCTTGTTCACCAAGCTCAACCCATCAAAACCCACCCTTGGTCCGCCTCCAAAAGTTACCAGAAAATGGAAACCCCCCAAGCTCTGTCGTCGCCCGTTCAGCCTTCACGTTTTCCAATGCCCCGTCCGAGTTTGTGGATGCATGTGGAATGGATGTAAAGCTAAGGTCAAGGGGAAGAAGATGGTCAGAGTAGTTTTTGGTTTTCAGGGACATCGCCAGTGAAGCGCGAGAGAGATGGAGAAGAAGGTTGATAATGGTGTTTGGTCAAGAATGAAGAAATTTTGGGGTGAAAAACTATATATAACTATGCACTTTTGGAAATTAGATTTTGGCCCCCAATATTCCCCCATCCTGTAATTAAGCCCTTGAAAGTTTGTTGATTCTTCAATCAAGTCCCATAAATGTTTGAGTGCCTAACATTGGCATATTTGACCTAAAATAATTTTACTTTGACCCACAAAGCTTTTAAAATATGTTCAATTAAGTTTTCTTAAATTACAAATTAGCCCCAAACTTTTAAAATAATTGAAATTTCATAAATCAAAATAACAATATGAAATTAACACAAATCATGAAATATTTTAGGGGTGCTACAGCTTTTGAGAATGACGATTAAGTGATTCTTCTCAAATTTTTCATGGTTTTAGGGTAAATTTTAGGGTAAAATCTACTTTACCTCCTTGTACTCAAACTTCGTCTCACTTTACTCCCTGTACTTTTAATTACATCACTTTGCCTCCATGTATTCTCAATTTTACTTAGATTATTCGATTCCATTAAATTCTCTTCATCTCTTTAACACTGTTAACTTTTTCTTTTTAATAGGCAAAGTTGCCCATAATTTTTAATTATTCATTTAACAAATAAAACCCATCTTCTCCATATAAAAAAAAAATTATATTTAAAGATTTAGAAATATAAAATCACCAAAGACATATAACGGAAACGTATTTCTTAAAGACCGACTTCAAATGCCCATATGAAATCTCACTCACACGTAGTTTTGTTGCTACTTGGTTTTTTTTATTTTTTATGATTTCATAGAGGAATGTATTAGGTAATAAAACAGAGTTAGTGAAACAATTATACTGAGGAAAAAATGGGGTATGTGTATTATTAATTGAGTTTTCTTTAATGAAAATCTTTGTTTCTTCTAAAGATATACTATTAGTATATGATGCAAGTTTTTGATATATTTGTAGTGCAGTCAATAGTAATATCTAGGTTTCATCTTTCAGCATTCAGTTTGGATCTTTTAATTTTATTTTAATATTATTTTGTATAAAATTAGTGTATTCATATAAGAAAAGAGTAGCTGAGAGAGATTGGCCAAAAAATAGTGAGGTATAGGCATTTTAGGTATATAAATATAAAATATGATGATCTAACCATTTTTGCTTGGTTGGCTAACATAAATTGAAGAGGTTTTAACAGTGTTAAAGTAAGTGAAGTAAAATTGAGAATACAAGGAGGCAAAGTGATGCAATTAAAAATATAGGAAGTAAAGTGAGACAAAATTTGAGTACAAGGGGATAAAATGGATTTTACCCTAAACTTTATTTTTAAATCAAAATAGTTGAAGTTTGGAAAGGGTTTATAAACTGTTTTGCTCTTCTACTTCGCAAGCTCATATATATATATATATATATATCTGATATGGGATGGCCCAAGTACCTAGGTCCAAACCAAATTGGCACAGTTAGGTGCCCAGGGCCCATATGCCTCATCGACTTCACTCGACCAGGTCAGCCTAGATACGCAGTGCCGGCCCAGTCTGGCTCCCGAGACCCATGGAATTCCTCAACCCCAGTCGACCATGTTGAGGTCGAGTTGTAGGTCGAGAACAGTACAGTGCTCTGCCACCGCATTAAATGCGCTGACGGGCATCACGCCTCCGCATTAATGGCGCATGCCATCCCCCTCACCGCCTAACACAACAGGCGCCGCCACAGTGTACTATTTTGTCATTGAAATCCGGAAAGGCAGTTAGCTGAAGATATGCAAGACAGGAAAATGACTAATTACTCCTGGTCCAAAGCTAAGGGTCCCTAGGTGAACCAGGGGCAGCCCAGACCTTTTCTCGAAGGGGGAAAGATATAAATACCTTCACCCCCAACCTTTTGGAGGTACGCACAAATATACCCTCAAAAAGCCCTTACTCCGCTGCTTGATATTTGAGGTCGATTTCTACTGACTTGAGCATCGGAGGACCTAAGCTGGGGGCTCCTCGACTAGCCTAACGTTTACTGTGATTGCAGGATTCTTTCCCATCCAAAGCAAGATTATAGACCTTTCAGGTCAAAGTCCCACCTGTATTCAGGATCGGTTCTCTATCCACCAAACGAACCCTCATCAATATCTAAAGTTACATGATGAAAATTCAAAATCTTCATCATCTAAAATCAATTCATTGTATATAATTAAATAATTTTTTGCACCTTATAGCTGAACTAAACTAATAATAAACTTAAGATGCCATCACTAAAACTTTGGATTTCATTTTTTCTTTTTTTCAAAATTTGTTAGATATTTGTTTTAACTTTTACCCTTTAATGTGCACGTATGATCCAAAGCAGAATGTTGAACGTCTTATTTCATAATCACAAATAACAAGGACAAATTTAATATATGTGTCATATATTTATAAAATAAAATAAAATAAATTTTAAATTGCTTTATGCATGGTACGTAATTAATTAATAATTGCGACTTTAGCTGCCACTTCATCGAACAATAGGCTAAAATTAACCATCTCTTTCCTATCATTATTTTGATCCCTGACATTGCTTAAAATACTTTCATTTATCTAAATAAAATAAAATAGTTTTTCAACATATTCATATTTTAAAAATTATTAATAAAACTTGATCCTTAAATCTAGAATGGATCTAAAGCACTATGTTGCGTGCGATTGATCTACAAAATTTGGGCAATTAATGGGCGGCGGAGATTGATCGATGTGCAAGATGGTTAGTTGGGAAACGTGGTGGTCATAACTCAAAATTAAAATTGCCTGCGTTCAACAGTAACATGGCCCACCATGAAATTAAAATTTAAAACCCTTGATGCATCCGTTTCCTCTGGCTTCTAAGATACGTGAAATAAAAGATAAATTGATGCACATAATATGCATAAATGAGTCTATTCAGACAGAAACTCAAGACCTCATACATAATAAAAGAAATTAATGTTATTAAATTACATGCCGCTGAACTATATAATTTTTATTTGATTAGTAGTTTTGTAATAATTTTTTATACTATTATATATTAATTTTATAGCGATATAATAATTAATTTTTTAATAATATTTGGAAAAAATTAATCTTAAGAAAATATTTATTTTTATTTTGAGAGAATTTTCAAAGAATGAAAATATACAAAAATATAAATAAAGATTGCCCGGGGTACTTAAGGCCATTTCATTTATATTGATTTGACATACGCAACTTAATATATATTTATGAAAGAAAATAAAAGATGAAATATTATTATTTTTTAATTATTTACAATGTACACCCACATACTTAGTAGTTTAGATTATTTACTTCGTTTCATATTTCAATTCGATAAATATATATCAATTATATTTGATCTTTAATTAATTATTTTTTAAAAAAATATTTAATATACTTGGTATATATTAATTAGATAGGATAAAAGATGAAATATTAATTAAAATAAAAGACCTTACCTGTCGCACACATATAAATATAAATATAATGTTACTGTATTAATTAATTACTCAACAAGATAAAGCAGTGAAGTCTTTCAAATTAAATAAAGTAATTTGACATTTTTTGCATAGTAAGATTGCCTTATATTAGGGTTATTGATGGCTCAAAAAGGGAACACAATAATACACATTATTACCCAACAAAAACAAAGGGAATGTTCGGTTATGTTTCCACATTACAAAATTATTTTGAAAAAATATAATTAAACATATCCTCATTTTTTTCCTCCAAAACTTTCATTTTTCAATATATACATACATATATTATGCATATATATTATATATTTATTATTATTATTTTAATAATAAAAAATTACTCAATTATATTTTCATCTCAAAACTCAATTAAAAAAAATATTAATTTCATTGTTACTGTAAAAAATCTCACCCAAAATATAAATAAACAAATCAAAATACAATTTTTATATTTTTCAATAATTTATTTTTTTAAAACACATAATAAAATTACACAAAAAAACATATTCAAACGTTCCCAAAATCACATCCGCTAAAACACAGTAAATTTATTACACTCCTCAATCTTAGTTCCCGACTTCCCGTCAATCCCGAGTCATCGTCTCGATAAACTTTTCCAAAGCAACAAGCGACGATCCATGCTCTCGCACCGCTGACTCGGCGGCGCTTCTCATTTCGGCGACTCGGTGCTTCACGGCTCTCCCCACTTTCGATTCCATCAATTCCCTAATTCGCTTCTCCAACTCAGCCGCCATCACGAATCCATCCGCCTCCTCCTCCAACGGCAGCGCCACCTTCATTTCCTCCACCATGAAAGTCCGATTCATCCTCTGCTCAGCGTAGATCGGCCAACCAATCATCGGCACTCCAAATGACACCGCTTCCAAAATCGAGCTCCTCCCGCAGTGAGTCACGAACCCGGCCACCGCAGCGTGACTCAGAACCTCCTTCTGCGGAGCCCATGACTTTATTACAAAACCTCTATCTTTAGTTCTCTCCAGAAAACCCTTCGGCAGCAGCTCATCCAAGTCGGGATCATCACCCGGTGCTGAACTGCGCTTGCCCGGTGGATTGCGCACCGACCAAAGAAATCTATGGCCGCTATTTTCCAAACCAAGCGCCATTTCTTTCAACTGTTCAGCGGAAAATAAACCCCTTCTACCGAAACAGAGGAAAATCACGCTTTTGTCGGGCTGTGAATCGAGCCACCTCAGGCATTCGTGCTCTACGCCGCCGTCCTTGCTGTTGCTTTCAGCGACTAACGGCCCAACGAAATAAACAGGCGGAGTTGGCGCATTCGGAATGCACAAGCCGTTCGACAGTGCTTCCTTAGATCTGAACTCGAGGGCGTCAAATGCGTTTACAATGATTCCGGTTGATCTCCGCATGTTTATCGCGGTGTCAAGAAAGTGTTTGTAAGTATTACTCCGACGAAAAAACATACCCTTGGGGAGATCTGAAGAGAGGATCGGTGGACAGCCAGGTACTTCAAGAAAATCATTGAGCTCCCCAATGTCTACGGGAATGTTTTCGTCGATTGTGGGGAAATACAAAAAGACGCAAAGACCGAACCCACCACTGCTGACATAGAAGTAAGTGGGTATATTCAAGCTTGTCGAAACCTCGAATGCTGAATTGCAGAAGAAATCAATTACAAATGCTTTGATTCTTGATTTCTGCGAAATTTCTTGAAGAGCATCGCGAAGGTTCGGATTATTGAGACGAGGGATCTCGAAGAAGAGTTCAATGGGGTTGGTGGTTAAGTTTGGGGGAAGAGCAGCGGTTGGGAGACGGTGGTAAGTGATGGAAGACACAGCGGCTACGGATGCGGCGGCTGACTCGGCGGCGGAGCTGAGAATAATGACGGAGATGGAAGGGTGGTGTTTGCTGATGAACTTGGCCAGCACTAACATGGAATTCAGGTGCTCCGCCGAAGCATAAAGAACGATGGCGTCTTCCATTGATCTTCTGATCGAAAGGAAAGATACCAATGAACAGTGTTCGATATTCGTTGACAAGGTGCTTGGCTTATATGCATAAATATATCGATAAAGATATAATAGTTTCATCTAACTTCTCATAAATGACGTAGGTTGGCTCGTGCCTCATTGACCTCACGTTACAGCTAACTTCCAATTTTTCGTATTCTTTTATTTATTTATTTATTTTAACGTGCATAGTTTATGAGATGACATTAAATAGTGAGAATTAGGTATAATTTCGTATGTCTGACGAGCGATTACTAATACTTTCGCCTTAATGAAAATGACTTACAGTCTCTAATCCAAATTGAAAATGAATTAAATGTTGAATGGTTGATCGATAATTGCTAATTAATTAATTTTAATTGCATCGCAATTAAGTTAATAAGTATGGACGTTTTAGATAAGCTTAAATAAGTAATACTTTTCCAGTACAAATTACTTGAAATTGTACTTTACCTTGTATTATAGTGATTCTCACGACAAGGATGTTTGGGTCAATTTATATTTAATTTTAAAATATTTAAAAATTTATAATATGCTAAAAATATATGATAAATCTTCTATAGAAAAGACGACTTACAAACTCTCAAAATTTTAAATAAACCGTTACAGTATCATTTTTAATTATAAAATTATAAAGATTTATATGTTTAAGTTTCAAATTTTTATTTTATTTAAATATTTATATAATTTATTTGTAAAAAAATTAATATTTTATAAATTTTAAAAATATTTCAATAAATATAAATATTTATAAAATATTTTAAATAAATTTAGCCAAATTTTTTAGTCAAGTGGGAGTCAGGTAGTCAGGTAGGGTAATAGGCAATAATTACGGTGTCTCTTTGCTCAACTACCGTATTGTCTTCATAAATCACCCCACATGTCACTATGAGAAATTGTAATATTAATAATAGAAAGTAAATGACAATGCAAATATTATTATTAATAATATATAATATCTATTGAGTGATAATAATTTTATTTTATTAATAATAAAATTTTAAAGTAATAATAATTTATACTTTGTTATGGTATGATTTAATAGTGACAAGAATTATATATTTAAATTATTATTATTGATAATTAATAGTATACCTATGGTTACAATTTAATGATAATAAAAATTATCGTTATAATTTTGCGATAACAAGTTTTCACTATAAATTTATCACCAACTGTCAATGGTAACAGCTTAAACTATTCTTGTTACTTTAAGTTTGTAAGGATTATTAGATTGACAAAATAAAATTTATTGTCACCTAATATTTATAATTAATGATAACTTTTGCATTATCACTTATTATTTTGTCATTATCTTTTTTTTTTCCCTTGTAATGTATGTTATCTTCATCAATTTGGCACTTTTATTACAACCTCTTCCAAAAATAGAAAAATAGTTTAAAAAAAAAAAAACTCAATGTCAATGTATAGTTTGTCTTGTTGGGTCGTTTACTAATTAATTTAGTTGCTTAAGTAAATGCAATATAAATAGTATATTTATATTTTTATAAATGTTAAGGTAAAGTTTTAAAAATAACACACAACATAAATAAATATCATGCTACAAAAGTTTTACAATAATTAAACTATTAAAAATTGATAGAGTAAAACCATTAAAAATTAATTTACCATTTCAGATGAAAAACTGAATGTAAATCAAAGGAGTATTTATTTATATTATATAAAAAGAAAGGAATTCTATACTCACATAATAACGACTTTCAAACAAATATACTAAAATTTGATTTGCAAAAAAAAAGTCATGTAAGTAGTTTATAATTCCCTTGTCCCACTAATGCCCTAAAATTAAGTTCCCTATTCCTAACTTTCTTCTTCTCTTCGTGCTCCCAAAATATATAATCAACTATGACTATTTTATACACACCGAAAACTGTATACCACAACGACTAATTCTATTAAAAAAATCTATTTTATCTTTATTAGTAATTGTCACACAATGTTCCCCACACACAAAGTATACTTGTCAATATCTTTATACAAAAAGTTGACATACATCTAAAAAATATATATTTAAATTGGTAGAATGAAAAAGATTTTTCATAATTCTTATATAATTTAAAGAATCATATTGCTCATGTTCGGCATAACTTGAATGCTATTATTGTGGATGATATCATATGTTCATCTTATGCACACATTTCAATTTAATGAAAATAATAAAACCATTTAATTGTAATTTGTGAAATATTCAATTGGTATGCATTATAGATATATCCTAAGAAATTAATTGAAATCATATATATGATAAAAATGTAAAATGGGGAGCTTTTGAGTAAATTAAATGGGTGGTGGTCGGAGAAACAATGAAATATTTTAAGCATATGATTGTTTGGATAGATATAATAGAATTTTGACTCCATTTTATTGGATATTTGGGATAAGTAAGAAAAGGTAAGTTTGATATTTTCAAAAATTGATATAAAAACTATTTGTACTATAAGTGAATTTTTAATTTCATCCTTAATATTAAATTTTTATATTTATTTTATAAAAATTAAATGTTAAACTTATAAAAGTACAAGAAATAATTTTTTATTTTACAGACAAAATAATTTTTTTTAATAATATTATAGATGAGTGGCATTATTAAGTAATTTTGCCTTTAGAATTAAAGGTTGTAGATTAGTCTATAAAAGCTAGCGTTCGCACTTGAATTAAACAATATCTTCACTTTGTGTGTATCTATATATATATATAGCATTGATTTAATTTAAATTAAGTAAATAATAGAAGAAGTGTAAATTTTGTTATAGTGGAATTATATAATTCACAAAGGAAAAGAGAATATCATTGGTGTATAATTCCACGATGGAAAAAGGCTAATATCATTGGTGGGAATTCCATAATTTTTTGGCAAATAAAGTTGTTCCATATGGTGGTGTTGAATGATTTTCAAGAGAATTTATAAACCCACGTAATCATTTATATCTACAAAAAACTTAAATCCTTGTAAATATATATATTGTTGGGACCACTAAATTCTTTCCATTTATAGGTGTATGTGAAGGAAAATAAAGTATACTAAAAAGACAATACGATAAAGTCAAATTTGTCATTAATCATATATAAATTGACAAAAATAAAAAATCATTTAAAACGAAATTGATTTATCATTTTTAACATCTGGCCATCTCATAATTCCTATCATTCGAATTGCTGAGCATAAATTAATACTACAAATTGGGCCGCACATTTCATTTAGAAATGGAACTCTTTTTGAATTGCTGGTCACCGTGGCATGCTGTCCTTGTATAAATAAATTTAGGTTATTGAAATATTAATGATAATTATATTAACAAATAATATAACACTCTGTTTTTATATAGATAAACTATAGCGTAATTTTAATAATAAGTGCACTGAATAACATAATATATTAATCATCGATTCATATGTAACTCTTATATAGTAAGATAATATTTACGTCAAACCTTCAAATATGTAGGATAAACTACTTTTTCTATAAAAAATTTCATTATATTTTTTGCCATTTCATATTGAGTAATATATTTTTGAAGTTAAATAAAAAATTATGGGTATAACTGGTAGTTCAAATTTTGATATAGTATTGTGTAATCGTACTACATAGTATAGATTGTTATGACTTAAATTAGATGCTTAGGAAAACCATTTTGTGGGAATGAATTTTAAATGTGGATTGTGGAAACATTAAGTATGTTTGGTATTATTTTCAAAAATTAAGTTTAAAATAAAATAATATGTTTAATTTTATTATAAAAATAAACAAATTATATTATATATGTCAAATTAATACATTTTGATGTCGCACTATTACACTTCATATGCACACCACCACGTGTGTGGTTCAAAAGAGTGTGATAGCAATATAACAAGCTACCTACGATATATTTAGAGGTTGACAATTTGGGTGAGTCAGTAGGTTCGAATTGGGTTGAAGTAGAGGTATAACATTAATTTTTTCAATCTGAATCCAACCCAACATGATGACAACCTGTAAGTGTTGAACCTTAATCCAATTCGTATCAGGTTAGGTTTGGGTAGACCTAATTTTTAAAATAATTATTTTGAATATTTGTTTTAACTTTTAGAAATTTTTTCATATTTTTATTTTTTAATTTTTTCTATTTTTAATTATTAATATATTAAAATAGGAGCAAGGAGTTCTCATTATAACTTCACAATAGCAACTTTCTAAAATAATGTTAGTTCAACCACATAACATATTAATTTTTAAAACTTTTTTTTTTCCTTTCCTTTTGTAGTATCTATCGACATCATAAAAATATTAAAATCACAAAGTGTTTTATATTTAAAAATATTATACTTTTCTAAGTTTTATTCACCCACTTTTTTTAATTTTTGGATCTTTTGTGTAGATTAAATTATCTCTTCTAACTTTTTTAAATTAATGCCGTTATTTTTTAACTTTATATTGATTCAATTAAGTAATACATAAATTAATAAAAATATATCATCAAGCAAATAAGTAAACATATATTTTAAATTATACACATAATTTATTATGAAAACTTGCTTAAGTTTTTCAATTTTTTATAACCTCTTAATAGAAAGAATTCTTATCTATTTATATATGCAAAATATTGCATTATATAAGGCCTAAGAAAAACTTTTGGGACAATTCAGTAGTTAAAGTAACATTTTGTTTACTCTTTGCTGTACAATTTTCATGTCCACTTGGATACAAAAATAATCGATAGAAGTAATTTAAAATTGTAACAATTCATCTTATATGGTTGTGAAAATAAATAAGACCAAAAAATGTCAAAGTGAAATTGCTAAAGTTCAAAATTTCAAGCTTTATTTTGTTATTTTATATTTTTACTCCTAAAATAATTTAAATTTTGTTTGTTTAATTTGAATTGGGTCCAGTTGGTTCATGTGGGTTCGGGTTGTCGTGTGACTCACAATCAAATTTCGGGTTGTTCGTGTAACCTGAAATTCAAACCAACCCAATCCAATCCATCTTCGTCAGGTTTTTATTCATGTCGACCTTGTTGGATCCGTATCCAAAGTGAATCAATTCAAATCCAATTTTTTTGTGCCGAACTCGTGTGAGTTATCGTGTCGTGTTAGAAATTGTCACTCCTGCTTCTGAATTCATAAATTTTAAAGGATAAGGTACTATTTATCCTTCTGAATATTTTGATAAGTCGCATTCACCCCCTTAACTATTAAAAGACGTTTGTCCCTGCACTTGTAATAGCTGGTATCTTTTTAGGTTGTTTCTTTTCTCTTCTTGCTGGATGGTCCCCTATGTTTCCATTGATTTGGCATTTGAAATGCTTTTGGACAAAATTGTCCTTGAGGAAATATTGTGGGAGTGGGTTTTGATATTCATTTTGTGAAAAATTGAATATAGCCAATTTACTATATAATTAATGAAATTGTAATATATCAAATTAAGATCTTAAGAGTAAAAAAATAAAAATGCCATAAAAGATTAAATTAATTAATTAATTAAAAAGGCAATTGAACTTGCTTAATTAATTCACTCAATATGGATTATGTAACCTAAACGGGCTCAATTGTTCCAAACAATTAACTAGTATAAAAATCAACTTTCATAACCAAAAAATATTTAAACAATTATTTTTTAACTCGAGTACTGACTTTACACGGATAAATTCTAGAAGCAGATGCTTATCATTTTGATAATTTACAGAAAGTACCCTACATCATATTCCATACAAAATCAAATTGTAAGTCTCACTAAAAATATGTTAGAATTTGAAATCCAAACCACACATTTGTATAAATGGGTAATTTCACTAAACAATCTAACCATTTAATAAGTTTTGAAAAAAGTTATTAGGAGAGTGGCACTTCCACCCCCCTCTCCTCTCTCAAAATTTCATTGTTTTAAAATATTACCCTCAAAATTTTACAATTTTAATATATTACCCTCAAAATTAATTTAAAAATACTTTACCCCCTTAACTTACACTCATTATAGTAGCCCCTAATAATTTTTTCATGCAAAATTTAATTGAAAAAAGTCCGGAATTTAAATTCCAACCATTTTATTGTCAAATAATCTTTTTCTTCTCCACTATTTGATATTGTTTGCAGTAAGTATTATTAGATTTAAACCATTAAGGATAACAAAAAATAAAATACTATAGAATCCTTTACTTAATTTTTGAGGGATAAAAACGAGAGAAAAAAGACTCCGAAACGACTGATGACGAAGAGCTTTCACGTGAAACTATACCACTACGAATAATTAAAGTGTCATAATAAATATGAGTGGAAAGGGTAAAATGTATTTGAATTGCTTTTGGAGGGTTAGAATGCTAATAGGGTGAAATTTAGTGGGTGAAGTGCAATTTATCCAATTTTATTATATATGTTGGACTAAAGGTAAAAGTAAGTTACATTAGATTATATTTGTAGTCAAAGTTATCATGAAATGATGAATTTGTTTAAATTTAGTGTAGTTGAAACCATATATAAATTAAAAGCATGTAACTACACTTTAGTGAATTAGGGTTCTTTGAACAAGAAAATGTCACATATTATGTATAGCTTGATTTTTCCCTTGAATTGGGCAATATATCTTTTTTGATTTGGTTTTTGCACTATATGACTTAAGATTTGATGTTATTAGCAAAATATTAAAGATATTGTTCAGTAATTATAAATTGTTAGTCAATTGATTGGGTGAGATCATTTTACACTTATATATATATATATATATTTTTTTTAACATAGGCAGCTCCCCAAGGATTTATATCCTTGCACATTTATGTATGGGGGCAATACTACAAGTCAATTAACCACTTGACACTTATATACGACGAATGGTCTTTAGTTTGGTAACATAAGTCTCACATATAAAATATGAAGTTGAAAATAGATTCCCAACGTGGGTGTGCATAAATAAAAATTATATCCATATTATATAAAAAGGGAAGGCCCTCTACACTCACAAAATTGCAATTTTTCTTCTACTATACCAAATTGTGATGTATCTATTATACCTGGAAACTACTATTTTCTTTTATATCTCCACTTTTTTACTTCTCCTACATAATTCACAAATAAAATATATATTTATTTGTAAATTAATCCCAAACAATCGAGCCATCAGTAATTCTTTATTTGAAATATTAAGTGTTTTATTATTTATTAATATAATAAAAATTAATACTATAGTATTTTAAATTTATGCATACAGGAATGACGTGTCATAATGACCAATATACAAAATTTGAGGTTCATATTCAAACGAATCCTAAATAGGTGCATGTATGTGTGTGGGATAAATAAAAAACAAAAATGCTGAGTATTAATTCTTTTTAGCTTGAAATAAAATCATATTATATCAAACTTTAAAATTTCATCAAATATAGATCAACTAACAAATAGCAAGAAAAAAAAAGTTAATAATTGGATTGTTAATGTTTGAATAAAAAAAAAAATCAATAGGAAAAGGATGTGCATAAGTAGATTGACTTGATAGTCTTTTATTACATAATAAAATCACACACACGCAACATATCCAAACGTTCCCAAAGATCACATCCGCTAAAACACAGTAAATTTATTACACACTCCTCAAATCTTAATTCCCATCAATCCCGAGTCACCGTCTCGATAAACTTTTCCAAAGCAACAAGCGATGATCCATGCTCTCGCACCGCCGATTCGGCGGCTCTTCTCATTTCGGCGACTCGGTGCTTCACGGCTCTCCCCACTTTCGATTCCATCAATTCCCTAATTCGCTTCTCCAACTCAGCCGCCTTCACGAATCCATCCGCCTCCTCCTCCAACGGCAGCGCCACCTTCATTTCCTCCACCATAAAAGTCCGATTCATCCTCTGCTCAGCGTAGATCGGCCAACCGATCATCGGCACTCCAAATGACACCGCTTCCAAAATCGAGCTCCTCCCGCAGTGAGTCACGAACCCGGCCACCGCAGCGTGACTCAGAACCTCCTTCTGCGGAGCCCATGACTTTATTACAAAACCCCTATCTTTAGTTCTCTCCAGAAAACCCTTCGGCAGCAGCTCATCCAAGTCGGGATCATCACCCGGTGCTGAACTGCGCTTGCCCGGTGGATTGCGCACCGACCAAAGAAATCTATGGCCGTTATTTTCCAAACCAAGCGCCATTTCTTTCAACTGTTCAGCGGAAAATAAACCCCTTCTACCGAAACAGAGGAAAATCACGCTTTTGTCGGGCTGTGAATCGAGCCACCTCAGGCATTCGTGCTCTACGCCGCCGTTCTTGCTGTTGCTTTCAGCGACTAACGGCCCAACGAAATAAACAGGCGGAGTTGGCGCATTCGGAATGCACAAGCCGTTCGACAGTGCTTCCTTAGCTCTGAACTCGAGGGCGTCAAATGCGTTTACAATGATTCCGGTTGATCTCCGCATGTTTATGGCGGTGTCAAGAAAGTGTTTGTAAGTATTACTCCGACGAAAAAACATACCCTTGGGGAGATCTGAAGAGAGGATCGGTGGACAGCCAGGTACTTCAAGAAAATCATTGAGCTCCCCAATGTCAACGGGAATGTTTTCGTCGATTGTGGGGAAATACAAAAAGACGCAAAGACCGAACCCGCCACTGCTGACATAGAAGTAAGTGGGTATATTCAAGCTTGTAGAAACCTCAAACGCTGAATTGCAGAAGAAATCAATTACAAATGCTTTGATTCTTGATTTCTGCGAAATTTCTTGAAGAGCATCGCGAAGGTTCGGATTATTGAGAAGAGGGATCTCGAAGAAGAGTTCAATGGGGTTGGTGGTTAAGTTTACAGGAAGAGCAGCGGTTGGGAGACGCTGGTAAGTGATGGAAGACACGACGGCGATGGATGCGGCGGCTGACTCGGCGGCGGAGCTGAGAATAATGACGGAGATGGAAGGGTGGTGTTTGCTGATGAACTTGGCCAGCACTAACATGGAATTCAGGTGCTCCGCCGAAGCATAAAGAACGATGGCGTCTTCCATTGATCTTCTGATCGAAAGGAAAGATACCAATGAACAGTGTTCGATATTGGTTGAAAAGGTGTGGGGTTTCGTGGCTTGGCTTATATGTATAAAATATATACAAAGAACGTGTTTTATAGGGTCTAATCATGATTCTCACTTGTCATCACGTATCTATTTTTTAACTCTTTATATTAATTTAATTTAATTTTTACTTTTGAATCATTATAAAGTGAAGAACCATGGTTCTTTCATTAAATCATCTTCTTTTAAAATTAAATTATAAAAAATAAAATAAAAATTATTACTTTTTTAATACTCAATGACTAAATTAATTTTATTAATTTTAATAAATTAAAAACCCTTTTTTCTTAATATTAAATTATAATTCAATCAAAAGAAAATCAAAGAAAATTAAATAAATCCTAAGAGACAAATTCAATCAGAAAAAATTCATTATAAAAAGGCATCGATTTTCTTTTCATAATATTAAATCCTAATTCAATCAAAAAAAAAAAACCAAAGAAAATAAACTCTAAGAGACAAATTCAATCAAAAGAAAATAAGGAAAAATTCATTGTAAAAGGGCATCGATTTTCTTGTGATTGCATTCGTTGTAAATGAACATGGAATTAATTTTATTATTAATATAATCTTTATTATTATTAATATATTACTAATCATCTAATTAATATTAATTATAAAAGTAACACCATTAATGATATTAATATATATATACATAGATATACATATATATACATCCCAGCACCATCCACCCCCAGTCCTATCTACGGCCGCCAGCTGCACCGTTGGCCCCCAAACCCCCACTGTCGATTGCACCCCCCCCCCCCCCAAGCACCCGGCTGGCCATTGGCCATGGGCCATGGTAGCCGTGAGCCAAGCAGCCGTTGGCCGCCTGAATAAGCTTGCCATGGCCACGCAGCCGCTTGGAAGTTTGGCAGCCATGGCAGCCGTCGCAAACTTCCAGGCGCGGTGCCCAGAAGCTCACCCGCCATGGCCAGCTGGCCTGGCCTTGGGGTGGGGAAGGTAGGGGCTGGATTCAATTTTTTTTTTAATATAAATTTTAATTTATTTATTTCTTTATTTATATATAAAAATTTAATTAAATTATTTTGATTGTGTAAGATAAAATCATGTGGTTACATGGTAGAATATTTTTTTTATTGTTAACTTAGAAAATAATTATAAATTATATATATTTATGCAAATATATGTGTATATATAAATACATTTATTAAAATTAATAAGATTAATTTAGTCATTGAGTATTGAACGATGATTTTTATTTTTATTTTTCATAATTTAATTTTAAAAGAAGATGGTTACATGAAAAAACCATCGAAGAACCATGATTTTTTTACTTTATAATGGTTCGAAAATGAGGATAAAATCAAACTAATATGAACAGTTAAAATATAGATACGTAATGACAAGTTAAAACCATAAATTCAGAACCCTACAAAACCCGTACAAAGAGATAGAATAATTTCATCAACTTCTAATAAAAAACGTAGGTTGGCTCGTGCCTCATTGACCTCACGCTACAGCTAACTTCCAATTTTTCGTATTCTCTTATTTAGGCAATACTTTCTTGGTACAAATTACTTCAAGTTGTACTTTACCTTGTATTATAGTGATTCTCACGACAAGGATGTTTGGACCAATTTATAATTTTTTCAAAAATATATTTAATTTTAAAATATTTAAAAATTTATAAGATGTTAGAAATATATGATAAATCTTCTATAGAAAAGACTTATAATTCTCAAAATTTTGAGCAAACTCTTACAGTTTTATTTTAATTATAAAATTATCAAGATTTATATGTTTAAGTTTCAAAATTTTATTAAATATAAATATTTATAAAATATTTTAAATAAATTTATCCAAACAATTTTTTAGTCAAATGCTATGGAATAAAGTCGCAACTCAATTAACTATTTTGGTTGGGAGTCAGGTACACAGGTAGGGTTGCAGTTTGCTGGCATATTATGACAAGAACGAGTACATGCAATAATCACGGTGTCTTTTTCCTGCAACTACCTTATTGTCTTCATAAATCACCCTACATGTCACTAAAAGAAAGTATAATATTAATAATAAAAAATAAATGACAATGCAAATATTATAATTAATAATTTAATATATATTCAGAGATAATAATTTTTATTTTATCATTAATAAATTTTTTAAAGTGATAATAATTTTTATTTTATTATAATATTATTTAATAGTGACAAGAACTATAATATTTAAATTGATATTATTGATAATTAATTATACACTTATAGTTACAATCTAATGACAACAAAAATTATCATTATAATTTTGTGATAACAAGTTTTCACAATAAATATGTCACTAACTGTCAATGGTAATAACTTAAACTATTCTTGTCACTTTAAGTTTGTAAATATTATTATACTGACAAAATAAAATTTATTGTCACCTAATATTTATAATTAATGATAATTTTTGCATTGTCACTTTTTATATTTTCATTAACTTTTTTTCTTGTAATGTATGTTATCTTCATCAATTTGGCTCTTTTATTACAACCTCTTCCAAAAATAGAAAAATAGTTAAAAAAAAAAAAACAAAAAAACTCAAGGTATAGTTTGTCTTGTTGGGTCGTTTACTAGTTAATTTAGTTACTTAAGTAAATGCAATATAAATAGCATAGTTATATTTTTTATAAATATTAAAATAAAGTTTTAAAAATAACACGCAGCATAATAATAAATATCATGCTACAAAAGTTTTACAATAATTAAACTATTGAAAATTGATAGAGTAAAACCAATAAAAATTAATTTACCATTTCAGATGAAAAACTGAATGTAAATCAAAGGAGTATTTATTTATATTATATAAAAAGAAAGGAGTTCTATACTCACATAATAACGACTTTCAAACAAATAAACTAAAATTTGATTTGCAAAAAATAGTCATGTAAGTAGTTTATAGGGTTAAATTCATTTTGACCCCCTCTACTATGGAATTGGTATCAATTACCCCCATCTACTATCAAAACCTTCAAACACCCCCCTAAACCTCTCACAACATTAGTGAATTAATGGAAGAAGTGGATAATGTGGCAATTATGCTCCCTTTTTTAGTCTTCTAAATTTTTATTCCCAAATTGGCATCATAATATCTATACAATACACTATTATTTTTGCAACATAAACATTAACTTTCTGTAAAAAAAAATAAATGAACAAAAAATGAAAAAAAAAAAAAAGGTCATCCATTCATTTGCTAAAAAATTTCAATTTCATTTAAAAAATAGTTATTAGAAAAAAGAATCATTATAGCTACTTCCGTTGTGTAAATTTTTATTGTTAAGTTAAAAGATTTCATTGATTGCTTGCAAGCTATTAATTTTTTTTTTTTATTTCTTTGATCCATAAACTTCAATAATAATTTTCCAATCTCTATTCCTCTATCACATACATTTGGCTCAATCCAACAATAAATTTGCATCCATTTGGCTTCTATAAGAAAATAAATAATTAGTAAATATCATAAATAGTTAAAAATTTATAAATAAAAATTACATACATTCTAATAACAACAGCCAACAATTTTTTTCCCCCAAATTATTTAAAGTCTTCGAAGTGTGTATAGGTGGTGGTTTAACACAATCACACCATGCTTCTCTAAAATTAGATGTATAAGTGATTGAGCATCAACAAACACTATTTAAAAATTTTAAATTGGAAGAATTGTTATGAATTTTGGTTAATGAGGTGAGCATTTAAATGAAATTGAAAATTTTTAGCAAACGAATGGATGACCTTTTTTTTTTTTTGGTTCATTTATTTTTTTTTTATAGAAAATTAATGTTTATGTTGCAAAAATGATAGTGTATTGTATAGATATCATGAGGCCAATTTGGGAATAAAAATTTAGAAGGCCAAAAAAGGGAGCATAATTGCCACATCATCTACTTCTTCCATTAATTCACTAATGTTGTGAGAGGTTTAAGGGGGTGTTTGAAGGTTTTGATAGTAGAGGGGGGCAAAATGAATTTAACCCTAGTTTATAATTCCCTTGTCCCACTAATGCCCTAAAATTAAGTTCCCTATTCTTAACTTTCTTCTCCTCGTCGAATGGCCTGTGGTCTAGCGGCATGAGTCTCCCACATAATGTGGGAGTTCAGGAGTTCGAGTCATAACGAACACCTAATGTGCGTGTGTGCATAAATATATATATAAAAAAAAAAAAAACTTTCTTCTCCTCTTTATCTTTAACCCTAAAATCTATTTTATCTTTATTAGTAATTGTCGCACAATGTTCCCCACACATAAAGTATACTTGTCTATATCTTTATACAAAAAGTTGACATACATCTAAAAAATATATCTAAATTGGTAGAATGAAAAACATTTTTCATAACTCTTATATGATTTAAAGAATCATATTGTTCATGTTCGGCATAACTTGAATATTATTACTGTCGATGATATCATATGTTCACCTTATGCACACATTTCAATTTAATGAAAAATAATAATACCAATATTAATTGTAATCTTATGAAATATTCAAGTAGTATGCATTATAGATATATCCTAAGAAATTAATTGAAATCATATATACGATAAAAATGTAAAATGGGGAGCTTTTGAGTAAATTAAATGGGTGGTTGTAGGAGTAACAATGAAGTGTTTTAAGCATATGATTGTTTGGATAGATATAATAGAATTTTGACCCCATTTTATTGGATATTTGGGATAAGTAAGAAAAGGTAAGTTTGATATTTCAAAAATTGACATAAAAACTATTTGTACTATAAGTGAATTTTTAATTTCATCCTCAATATTAAAATTTTATATTTATTTTATAAAAATTAAATATTAAACTTATAAAAGTACAAGAAATACTTTTTTATTTTACAGACAAAATAAATTTTCTTTTTATAATATTATAGATGAGTGGCATTATTAAGTAATTTTGCCTTTAGAATTAAAGGTTGTAGATTGGTCTATAAAAGCTAGCGTTCGCACTTGAATTGAACAATATCTTCACTTTGTGTGTATCTACATATATATATATCATTGATTTAATTTAAATTAAGTAAATAATAGAAGAAGTGTAAATTTTGTTATAGTGGAATTATATAATTCACAAAGGAAAAGAGAATATCATTGGTGTATAATTCCACGATGGAAAAGGGCTAATTTCATTGGTGGGAATTCCATAAATTTTTGGCAAATAAAGTTGTTCCATGTGGTGGTGTTGAATGATTTTCAAGAGAATTTATAAACCCACCTAATCATTTATATCTACAAAAAACTTAAAGCCTTGTAAATATATATATATATATATTGTTGGGACCACTAAATTCTTTCCATTTATAGGTGTATGTGGAGGGAAAAAAAACTTTACTAAAACGACAATATGATAAAGTCAAATTTGTCATTAATCATATATAACGTGATAAAAATAAAAATTCATTTAAAACGAAATTGATTTATCATTTTTAACATCTGGCCATCCCATAATTCCTATCATTCGAATTGCTGAGCATAAATTAATACTACAAATTGGGCCGCACATTTTATTTAGAAATGGAACTCTTTTTGAATTGCTAGTCACCGTGGCATGCTGTCCTTGTATAAATAAATTTAGGTTATTGAAATATTAATAATAATTATATTAACAAATAATATAACACTATGTTTTCATATAATATAGATATTTTTAACGTCATTTTAATGATAAGTGCACTGAATAACATAATATATTAATTATCGATTCATATGTAACTCTTATATAGCAAGATAATATTTACGTCAAACCTTCAAAAAATGCAGGATAAACTGCTTTTTCTATAAAAAATTTCATTATATTTTTTGTCATTTCATACTGAGTAAAATATTTTTGAAGCTAAATAAAAAATCATGGGTATAACTGGTAGTTCAAATTTTGATTTAGTTTAGTGTAATCGTACTACATAATATAGATTGTTATGAATTAAATTAGATGTTTAGGAAAAACATTTTGTGGGAATGAATTTTAAAAGTTGATTGAGGAAATATTATGTATGTTTGGTTTTATTTTCAAAATTTAAGTTTAAAATAAAATAATATGTTTAATTTTATTATAAAAATAAACAAATTATATTATACATGTCAAATTAATATATTTTGATGTCACACTATTGCACTTCATATGCACGCCACCACGTGTGTGGTTCAAAAGAGTGCAACAACAATATAACAGGCTATCTATGATATATTTAGAGGTTGAAATATGATTTATATCCTTCTGAATATATAGGGGTGACAATGTGGGTGAGTCGGTGGGTTTCGGTTGGGTTGAAGTAAAGGTATAACATTAATTTTTTCAATTTGAATTCAACTCAACTTGATGATAATTTGTAAGTGTTCAATTGTAACCCAACCTGATTCGTATCAGATTAGGTTCGAATTGACCTGATTTTTAAAATAATTATTTTGAATATTTGTCTTAACTTTTAAATTTTTTTTGGTATTTTTATTTTTTAATTTTATCTATTTTTAATTATTATTAAATTAAAATATGAGCAAGGAGTTCTCATTATAACTTCACAGTAGCAACTTTCTAAAATAATATTGGTTGAACCACATAATATATTAATTCTTAAGACTTTTTTTCCTTTCATTTTCTATTATCTATCGACATTTTAAAATCACAAAGTGTCTTATTATTAAAAATATTATACTTTTCTAAGTTTTAATTACCCACTCTCTTTATTTTTGGGATCTTTTGTGTAGATTAAATTATCTCTTTTAACATTTTTAAATTAATGCCATTATTTTTTAAATTTATTTTGATTCAATTAAGTAATACATAAATTAATAAAATATATTATCAAGCAAATAAGTAAACATATATTTTAAATTATACACAATTTATTATGAAAACTTGCTTAAGTTTTTCAATTTTTTATAACCTTTTAATAGAAAGAATTCTTATCTATTTATATATGCAAAATCTCGCATTATATAAGGTCTAAGAAAAACTTTTGGGACATTTCAGTAGTTAAAGCAACGATTTATTTACTCTTTGCAGTACAATTCTCATGTACACTTGAATACAAAATAATGAATAGAAGTAATTTAAAATTGTAACAATCCATCTTATATGGTTGTGAAAATAAATAAGACCGAAGAATGTCAAAGTAAAATTGCTAAAGTTCAAAATTTCAAGCTTTATTTTGTTATTTTATATTTTTTACTCCTAAAATAATTTAAATTTTGTTTGTTTAATTTGAATTGGGTCGAGTTGATTTAGGTGGGTTCGGGTTGTCATGTGACTCACAATCAAATTTTGAGTTGTTCGTGTAACCTGAAATTCAAACCAATCCAATCCAACCCATTTTTGTCAGATTTTTATTCATATCGACCCTGTTGAATCCAGATTCAAAATGAATAAATCCAAACTCAATTTTTTCGTGTCGTATTGAAAATTGTCATTCCTACTTCTGAATTCATAAATTTTAAAGGATAAGGTACGATTTATCCCTCTGAATATTTTGATAAGTCGCATTCACCCCCTTAACTAATAAAAGACGTTTGGCCCCGCACTTGTAATAGCTGGTATCTTTTTAGGTTATTTCTTTTCTCTTTTTGCTGGATGGTCCCCTATGTTTCCATTGATTTGGCATTTGAATGCTTTTGGACAAAATTGTCCTTGAGGAAATATTGTGGGACAATGGGAGTGGGTTTTGATATTCATTTTGTGAAAAGTTGAATATAGCCAATTTACTATATACTAAATGAAATTGTCATATATGAAATTAAGATCTTAAGAGCTGAAAAAATAAAAATGCCATAAGAGATTAAATTAATTAATTAATTAAAAAGGCTTCTGAACTTGCTTAATTAATCCACTTAATATGTATTCTGTAACCTAAATGGGCTCAACTCTACCAAGCAATTAACTAGTATAAAAATCAATTTTCATAATCAAAAAAGCATTTAAGCAATTATTTTTTTAACTCGAGCACTAACTTTACACGGATAAATTTTAAGAGTAGATACCCATCATTTTGATAATTTAAACCCGAAATCATATTCTATACAGAATCAAATTGCAAGTTTCACTAGAAATATGTTAGAATTTGAACTTCAAACCCCAAAATTATATTCATGGGTAACGTCACTAAACAATCTAAGCATTTAATAAATTTTGAGGGATAAAAAGGAGAGAAAAAAGACTCTAAAATGACGGATGACAAAGAGCTTTCATGTAAAACTATGCCACTAGGAATAATTAAAGTGTCGTAATAAATATGAGTGGAAAGATAAAATGCATTTGAATTACTTTTGGAGGGTTAGAGTGCAAAAATGGTGAAATTTAGTGAGTGAAGTGCAATTTATCCAATTTTATTATTTATGTTGAATTAAAGATAAAACTAAGTTGCATTAGATTATATTTTTAGTCAAAGTTATCATGAAATGATGAATTTGTTTAAATTTAGAGTAGTTGAAACCATATATAAATTAAAAGCATGTAACTACACTTTAGTGAATTAGTGTTCTTTGAACAAGAAAATGCACATATTATGTATAGCTTGATTTTTGTACTATGTGATTTAGGATTTGATGTTATTAGTAAATTATTAAAGTCATTGTTTAGTAATTATAAATTGTTAGTCAATTGATTGAGTGAGATCATTTTACTCTTGTATATATAATTTTATTTTATTTTTTACACAGCCAACTCACCAAGGGTTTGAACCCCTGCACATTTATGTGTGGGGGCAATAATACAAGTCAATTAACCACTTGACACTCATATATGCTGAATTGTTTTTAGTTTGGTGCCATAAATCCAACACATAAAATGTGAAGTTGAAAATAGATTACCAACGTGCGTGTACGTAAATAAAAATTATATCTATATCTATACTATTTAAAAAGGAAAGGTATCTTACACTCATAATTGGCGGTTTTTATACTGCTACGCCAAATTGTCATTGGACTAAATTATCTCTATAACTAATCTCCATATATCTATAACTCCACTCTATCTTCCCACTATTCGAAACTCCTTTCCACTTCCTCTGTCCATTATTTAAAACTCCTTTCAACTCCCTTTCACTATCTGAAATTTCTTGCTCATTCTCCCAACCTAACGTCAAGATTTGAGAACTTTTTATAATTCCTCTATCGCCCAACAATTCTCTGTTGATATGTTGGTATGTATGAAAAATTTCCAAAATCAAGTTTTATACAACAAAGTTAGTTTGTTTACAGTTTATATTTCATATAATTTAATTTATGTCAATTTACAATTAGTTAGATAAGGGAGAAGCCAGTTTGTTAGCCCAAGATTTATCTATTCTCTCTCGACTTCCTATTGTTTGTTGTAGCACCAGATGAGTTTAAAATTCTTCCAAAATCAAGTTTTTTCAAGGTATGTTGGTATGTTTGTTATTAAAAGCAATATATATTGTGAACTTACGGTTTATTTCTTTTAAATTCAAATTTTTGTTCTAATTCTTCTAGGTCTAGGATTATGAGACATCTTTTATTTTTATGCAGAAATTCCATGAAAAAAAAAATACAAAAGGGTTGTTGCTTCACTTTTGAAGAAGTTCCTTGATTATGAAGGTATGTGAAAATTTTACCTATTTAACATTTAATGCCCTTAAATATGTGCCAGTTTCAAAAATAAAAATTGGCATCCCCCCCCCCCCCCCCCCCTTGTTTTAAATAAATCAAGGGGTGTTAGGCTTGACCCCAACTTGTGTATTGATGAAAAGGAAGTACATATTGGCAATTACACTGAAGACCGCTTCCCACCTATGCATCAAGGCTATACAAAATAACATAAAAGAGATCACAAAAGTCACCCTAATTAAGAGAAACTATACAAATTATCATCAAAAGAAAAGAGAAACAGAAGATCAAAAACCAACAAGCCAAAATCATTTGATCCTGAAATGTGGGTAGTTAAGTTTGTCCATTTTGATAAGTGACCAAACCTCCCTTGGAAGCTCTCTTGGAAGGGTAACTTTCCCAACAACCAAATGGCTAGCTTTCTTGGCAAGTAGACCCGCAACTGCATTAGCTTCTCTATAGACATGCATAAATGAGGCATTAAAGGGGTAAGACAGTGTAATGCCCAAAATTTTGCTTCTTATTTAATCGATTTATTTGCCTTAATTTACTTTATTCACTTAATTTTTATTGAGGTATATATATAGAAAGTAATAATTTCCTCATAATAATATTATATTGTTGCTAGAAATAAGTAATTGAGATCCTAGGAATTGAAATAAAATAGTTAGTTTAATTATAAGATATTTCTAACCCTAGAGAGAATTATAATCAGAGTCCCAGCTGAAATTAAACACTTAGTCCACATATATAAGTCTCATACTCTAAAACCCTAGCCACACATACACACACACACACACACAAAAAAAATAAGGAGAAGAACGGCGGAAGAAAGAAAGAAGAAGCAAAAGGGAGGAAAACTGGCACCATAGAGAAATTGCCTCGGTACAGTAAGAGGTTTTGTTTTCGTACTTCTCCATTATTATTCTTCACCCCATTATTCTGCTGATCGAGCCTTCCATTTCCCCTATGTCTTGACTATTAAGAATTCCAGGGCCTTTTCTTTTAATTATTCATTGTTGCTTGTCTTCATGGTACATAGCCGCAAATTTTGACCCCCTATGAATCAATTTTGACCTTATTTCAATTAAAGGTTGCTTTCTGGGTCTTTTAATATATATATACGTGTATATATATATAATGAAGAATATTTTAGTACTAACTAGGATTGTTATGTTCTAGATATCATATGTCTATGGTACTCATAAGGTTAGTCCTATGAGTTGTCTTTTAAATTGATTGAATGGATGATTGAAGTATTTAATAAATAAATCAGGTGACCCAGTTGTTGATACGATTGACTCTGAGATAGGAGATTGACGTCTAGGATTGATATCAAAGGTGAGTGCCTAAACTTATAAATAATATATATTATTATGTTTCAAAACCCAGAAGGATACGTATTATTATATAATCATTTATGCATTGTTTTCAACTTACACTGCACTATATATTCCACTGTGCACCAAAAAGAAATCCTTTTCTTGTTTTATTTTCGCACAAAAAGAAATATTTTTCTTGTTTTAACCTTGGAAAAGAAACCCATGTTTTATGATTGTAATGCTTTTACGCTACCAATTAAATCCGATGATCAACTTATTACTGTTACTGTTACTGCTACTGTGCTGTCACTGTTACTGTTAGTTGGATCCAACTTGGTCTGGGTGTGCGAGGGGCTTCACCGGGCAGCAGCGGGCTAGCCGGTTGAACCCCAAGCCCCTATGGCCTAATCCCCCCAGTGCACAACAGAAGCCGTTCGTGGCTGAGGTGGGTTGTAGGAATTCCCGGGGACGCTCGGGCACTGTTTGGTAAGGTCGCACCTTGCCCGGAGCGATAAGGGATTATTACGGTGGGAGTCATAAGGTTGACTGGCTACAGCAAACTGAATGATCATCGTATTTAATTTGAAAGTTTGGAAAATTATTTAACAAAGTTTTGATTGGATACTGTTTGATCATTATAGATTTCACAACTGTTATTGCTAGACCGTTTTATGAATTCTTTTAATACTCCAAAATTGTTACAGTACAAAATTTCAATTCAATAACTCACTCCACACACACTTAGCTCTCACTGATTCTTTTCTCACACTCTTTTCTTTTCTCTAACTTCCTTCTGGCAGACATAGACCCTAGTCCTAGTGAGGAGGTGGATCCTGCATGATGAGAACCAAGAGTGAAGACTTAGTTTTGGAATTATTTTAGTAGATTAGTATATCTTATATTAAGTACATTAGTTTCGTTTTATTTGTTTTTGGATCTCATTGTGTCTAGTTCCGGAAAGATTTTGATACTTGGAGTTTCATGTTGTGAGTTTGCTAGGAATTGGATGAGTTCTTATTTAACTTTATGATTTTGGATTGTTAGATTCATTTATTTGGGATTAAATTTCACGCTTAATTTCTAGTATAAAATGATTTAATTTTTGGGGCGTGACAAATGGTATCAGAGCCTAGGTTCTAAACTTAGGCTATGTCGGGATAGGATCCTCGGACTATGGAAGTTGGGCTTAGAACTCTTATACAGTAATGTCCTCTTTGCTCGTGACCTTGTGGTTTTTTTGTATTGACATAGGTTCTTTTGTCTTTGAAGGATAAGATGGTAAGTCAGAGCCCACGTAAGTCAGTTCATCCTTTAGATGCTTCACCTCGCGTGATTAAGGTTAGAGGAAGTAAGCGGTTTAATCCTAGATGCAAGCAAACCACTTCAAGGAGATTTAATGCACCCCGAAAGGATTACCCGAATTTAATTGTGCATCGGCTTGAGGATGATAGAGACCACCATAAAAGTGAACACCTTCGTTTTAAGGAGAGATGTGAAGAGTTAGAACAACAACTAGAAGTTTGCCGGCAAGAGTTGATACGCCAAAACACCGAGGCACAGCAGCAACGTCGTCGGGATCAGAATGGGTTTAGGATAGCCATGAGAGGCCTTGAGGAAACCCAACATTTATTAGCTCAATTTATCAATGAGCCGTAACAAGAAGAATCAACAAGGGAAGAGCCGAGTGGGGAAAATGAAAAAGACCCTGAGGAAGATTTAGAGGAAGTAGGCTCGAATAGAGATACTGAAGAGGCAGATCCTAGTGAAGGAAATGATGAAGATTAGAACAAGAGTTTTATTACTTAGAGTTGATAGGGCTTTTAGTTAAATTTCCAATTGCACTATTTTAGTAAATTAGTCGCTTATATATTAGCCTCCCTTTACCTTTTTTTTTTATAAATAAATAAGTAAGTGGATATTTCTTTTATCTCCTCTTTTATCCAGCAGACCTCTCGAGTCATTTAAAGAATAGCATGCAAGATACTACTACAGAAGAACTAGTATAGTGTGTAAAAAAAAAAAAAAGGGAAGAAAAAAAAATAATATATATATATAGATAATCAAAAGTTAATCTAATCAAAGTATAACTAATAAATGAAGGATATGTGTATCGACGATGTTAGGAATTCATAATATATGATAGATATTCTTGCCTTACCTTGTTTTACACTTCATATCATACCTCAATTAAGTATAGCCTACTAATAGCAATCACCTTACCATAGAATGGATGCTAGTTGGGGAGTTCGTCGAGGAAGACGACAAGTGAATGCTTTGTGAAATCGATCAAGGGAGGAACCCGAAACCTCAAGACGTGCACCTACCAATCCTCCGAACATAGAACGCAGACAAGCTCCACCCCGACCACCTCCGCCAGGTGACGATCCTTTAAGTCAAATGGTGGCGGCAATGCAACAATTCACACGAGCCCTTCAGAACCACCAACAACCAGGAGGACCTCAACCTCCTGATATGGCACTCGATCGATTCCTACGTTTTCGACCTCAACATTTTGGTGGGGGGCCTGATGATCGAAAAGCTGAACTTTGGATTGAAAGTATTGGAAATATCTACAGCGTGCTGAACTACAGCGATGAACAAAAAGTCAATCTAGCAGTATTCCTTTTTGAGGGCCCAGCGCGTCATTGGTGGAACTCAGTAGAGGCAAAATGGAGACAACAACAAACTGCTAGAACTTGGGAAAATTTCCTTAAAGAGTTTTGGGAAAATTTCCTTAAAGAGTTTGACAACAAGTATATCCCAAAGTTGGTTCGTGAACAAAGGGAAGATGAGTTCCATCAATTGCAGCAAGGAAATCTCACGGTGGCTCAATATAAGGCTGAGCATACACGACTAATCAAGTATGTGCCATACATGCTAGATGATGAGCCAAGACGAGTTAGAAAGTTTTTGAAAGGGCTTCTCCCTAACATACAAAGAGCCCTTCTCCCTATGGATATACCCAACTACACGACCGCAGTAGAGAAAGCTTTGAAGATAGAATCGGGACTAGCTGAGTTGGAAGCCTTGAATAAAGTTGAAAAGAAGTCCCGTCCAGCTGAAGCTAACTGGCAAGGAGGGAGGAACCAAGGGCAATTAACAAAACAACCACGACAGCAGTTCAACCACTCCATTCGCAAACCAGGTGGGACCTCTGTGCCAGGCAATGCTGAGAAAAGGGACAAAATGTGTAGCCATTGTGGATACTCAGGACATGATGAATATCAATGTTGGAGGAAGATGGGCCGTTGCCTAGCATGCAGTAGCGATCAACACCACATCCGTGACTGTCCTAGAAAGAGGCAACAACAGGCAAATCAAAGTCTAGTTAAGGGAAATCAGCGTGGATCAGAAAACTCAAACAATAGCAAGCCAAAAGTCTCAGCTAAAGTATATGCACTCGAGGGTGATGGGGTGCCGGATCCAACTGCGGTGGTTGAAGGTACTGTTCTTATATCTCAACACGCTGGAAAGGCTCTATTTGACCGTGGTGCAACTCACTCTTTCATTTCTATGCATTTTGTAAATTCTATAAGTGTGCATGTAGAGGATTTACCATATGACTTGGAAGTGAATACTCCTATGGGTTCTAGTATTCTGACGAATAGATTTTGCAAGGCGTGTGATATATACATAGATGGTAGAGATTTTCCTGCAGACTTAGTCTTATTACCTATAGACGGGTATGATGTTATTTTGGGGATGGATTGGTTGTCTAAATACCACGCCCATCTTGACTGTCATTCTAAGGTAGTTAGTTTTCGCGAGCCTGGAAAATCAATAATAGAGCTGACTGGGGATCGAAAGTCAACTAAAATGTCATTGATTTCGGCAACTCAAGCTAGAAAGGCACTAAGAAGGGGTGAGATGGGATACTTAGCGTACTTGATCAATAGACCAAAGGACAAGAGAAAGATTGATGAGATCCCGATAGTTGCGAATTTTCCTGATGTGTTCCCCGAAAAGTTAACATCATTACCTCCGGATCGTGAAGTTGAATTTACTGTTGAGGTTCTTCCAGGGACAAACCCAGTATCTAGGGCACCATATAGGATGGCACCAGCAGAGTTTAAGGAACTCAAGGTACAGTTACACGAATTGCTGGAAAGTGGGTTCATTCGACCGAGTTCATCCCCTTGGGGAGCGCCCATACTATTTGTAAAGAAAAAGGATGGGACTTTGAGGATGTGCATAGATTATCGAGGTTTGAACAATGTCACAATTAAGAATAAGTACCCCTTGCCTAGAATTGAAGAACTCTTTGATCAGTTACAAGGATCGCGAGTTTATTCTAAAATGGACCTTAGACAGGGTTACTACCAACTAAAGATCAAGGAGGAGGATATACCTAAGACAGCAATAAACACTCGATATGGCCATTTTGAGTTTGTAGTAATGCCTTTTGGGTTAACCAATGCCCCCGCAGCATTTATGGATTTGATGCACCGAGTGTTTAGGCCATATTTAGACCAATTTGTGGTTGTTTTTATTGATGATATTTTGATCTATTCGAAAAGCGAGAAGGAACACGAAGAACATTTGAGGATGGTATTACAAAGACTTCGGGAACATAAACTCTACGCTAAGTTTAGCAAGTGTGAGTTTTGGCTCGACCAAGTAGCCTTTTTGGGACATGTCATTTCGGGAGATGGGATTATGGTTGATCCGTCAAAGATTGAAGCAGTGTTAGATTGGAAAAGACCGGAGACAGTGACCGAGGTTAGAAGTTTCTTGGGTTTGGCAGGCTAC
Source organism: Jacaranda mimosifolia (assembly GCA_018894105.1). Lineage (NCBI taxonomy): Eukaryota > Viridiplantae > Streptophyta > Magnoliopsida > Lamiales > Bignoniaceae > Jacaranda > Jacaranda mimosifolia. The sequence continues at coordinate 35,245,844 of CM032125.1, read as the reverse complement.
TATAGGAGGTTTGTTCAGAATTTCTCAAAAATAGCTGCACCATTGTCTGGTCTAACCCAAAAAGAGACACCATTTAAGTGGACAGATAAGTGCGAGCTTAGTTTTCAGGAGCTTAAGAAGAGATTAACATCGGCACCAGTATTAGCTTTACCTGAGGGTACTGAGGACTTCGTAGTATATGCCGATGCTTCGAAAGAAGGCTTGGGATGTGTTTTGATGCAGAAGGGTAAGGTAATAGCGTATGCCTCAAGAAAGTTGAAACCCTATGAGCAGAACTACCCTACCCACGACTTAGAGTTGGCGGCAGTTGTGTTTGCCTTAGGGAAATGGAGACATTACCTATATGGGATAAACTTTATAGTGTACACCGACCACAAGAGCCTGAAATATCTGTTCACGCAGAAGGACTTAAACATGAGGCAACGTCGCTGGATGGAGTTCCTAGAGGATTATGACTGCTCAATTCAGTATCACCCAGGAAAGGCGAATGTGGTAGCTGACGCACTTAGTCGTAAGGCACAGGTAGCTAGTCTTGCTATTCTAGATCAAGGATCAAAGCTTACAGTACTGTATGCCAACATCACCTTAAGGCCAAACATTTATCAACGGATTAGAGAGGCACAAGGAGGGGATAGAAATTTGCAAAAGTTGAAGACAAATGCAATGGATACCCGTAACACCAAGTTTGATGTAGATCAAGAGGGGACTCTACGGTACGAGAAACGGATCTGTGTACCTGTAGACAAGGAATTAAAGAGGGAAATATTGGATGAAGCTCACAAGTCAAGGTACACGATCCATCCTGGTGGTAGTAAGATGTATCAGGATCTGAAGAAATACTATTGGTGGATTAACATGAAACGGGATATTTCTGATTACGTACGAAAGTGCCTTACCTGCCAACAAGTCAAAGCAGAGCACCAGAGACCAGCTGGACTACTACAACCCCTAGAAGTGCCCATGTGGAAGTGGGAGATAATCACTATGGACTTCGTTACGGGGCTACCTACAACAAAAGGAGGCTATAATAGCATTTGGGTGATAGTTGACAGACTAACAAAATCAGCTCATTTCTTACCTGTCAAGGTGACCTATACAGTAGAAACACTAGCCCAAATTTACACTGATCAAATTGTTAGGCTACATGGGGTCCCCATCAATATAGTATCAGATCGGGATCCTAAGTTTGTCTCTAGACTTTGGAAGCAAGTGCAGGAAAATTTGGGAACAAAGCTGCAATATAGTACGGCCGCACATCCACAGACAGATGGTCAGACAGAGCGAACTATCCAGTTTTTAGAAGACATGCTCCGAGCTAGCATATTAGATTTTGGGGAAGGTTGGATTAAGCATCTTCCATTAATTGAGTTTGCCTATAACAATAGCTATCAATCGAGTATTCAGATGGCACCATATGAGGCGTTGTATGGAAGAAAGTGCCGATCACCATTACATTGGGACATGGACGAATATCGTGCGCCAACAACACTTGGGCACCGGAGAGAAATTAGGCCAGAGATAATACAGGAAGCTATAGATAAGGTCCACTTAATCAGGCAGAGATTGAAGATTGCCCAAAGTCGACAAAAGAGCTACGCCGATAATAGGAGGAAGAACTTGGAATTCCGTGTTGGAGATATGGTCTTTTTAAAGGTGTCCCTAAGAAAGGGAATTGTAAGGATCGGCAAGGGAGGAAAATGGAACCCTCGGTATGTTGGGCCTTTTGAGATAGTGGATAGGATTGGTGCAGTGGCTTATCGAATTCTTTTACCACCCCACCTTACAGGGATACATAATATTTTCCACGTTTCGCAACTAAAGAAATATCACCCAGATCCCTCCCATATTGTTAAGCACGAGGATCTACAGCTTCAGAAGGATTTGACATATGGAGAGAGACCAATTCAAATTTTGGGTCGAAAAGTTCAGAAGCTACGCACTAGAAAGATTCCACTAGTAAAGATTCTCTGGAGAAACCATAACGTAAAGGAAGCAACATGGGAAAACGAGGAGGAAATGCGAAAATATCATCCCGAACTTTTCGCTGACCCAGGTTAGAATTTGGGGACCAAATTCTTTTAAGGGGGGTGGAATGTAATGCCCAAAATTTTGCTTCTTATTTAATCGATTTATTTGCCTTAATTTACTTTATTCACTTAATTTTTATTGAGGTATATATATAGAAAGTAATAATTTCCTCATAATAATATTATATTGTTGCTAGAAATAAGTAATTGAGATCCTAGGAATTGAAATAAAATAGTTAGTTTAATTATAAGATATTTCTAACCCTAGAGAGAATTATAATCAGAGTCCCAGCTGAAATTAAACACTTAGTCCACATATATAAGTCTCATACTCTAAAACCCTAGCCACACATACACACACACACACAAAAAAAAATAAGGAGAAGAACGGCGGAAGAAAGAAAGAAGAAGCAAAAGGGAGGAAAACTGGCACCATAGAGAAATTGCCTCGGTACAGTAAGAGGTTTTGTTTTCGTACTTCTCCATTATTATTCTTCACCCCATTATTCTGCTGATCGAGCCTTCCATTTCCCCTATGTCTTGACTATTAAGAATTCCAGGGCCTTTTCTTTTAATTATTCATTGTTGCTTGTCTTCATGGTACATAGCCGCAAATTTTGACCCCCTATGAATCAATTTTGACCTTATTTCAATTCAAGGTTGCTTTCTGGGTCTTTTAATATATATATACGTGTATATATATAGTGAAGAATATTTTAGTACTAACTAGGATTGTTATGTTCTAGATATCATATGTCTATGGTACTCATAAGGTTAGTCCTATGAGTTGTCTTTTAAATTGGTTGAATGGATGATTGAAGTATTTAATAAATAAATTAGGTGACCCAGTTGTTGATACGATTGACTCTGAGATAGGAGATTGACGTCTAGGATTGATATCAAAGGTGAGTGCCTAAACTTATAAATAATATATATTATTATGTTTCAAAATCCAGAAGGATACGTATTGTTATATAATCATTTATGCATTGTTTTCAACTTACACTGCACTATATATTCCAGTGCGCACCAAAAAGAAATCCTTTTCTTGTTTTATTTTCGCACAAAAAGAAATATTTTTCTTGTTTTAACCTTGGAAAAGAAACCCATGTTTTATGATTGTAATGCTTTTACGCTACCAATTAAATCCGATGATCAACTTATTACTGTTACTGTTACTGCTACTGTGCTGTCACTGTTACTGTTAGTTGGATCCAACTTGGTCTGGGTGTGCGAGGGGCTTCACCGGGCAGCAGCGGGCTAGCCGGTTGAACCCCAAGCCCCTATGGCCTAATCCCCCCAGTGCACAACAGAAGCCGTTCGTGGCTGAGGTGGGTCGTAGGAATTCCCGGGGACGCTCGGGCACTGTTTGGTAAGGTCGCACCTTGCCCGGAGCGATAAGGGATTATTACGGTGGGAGTCATAAGGTTGACTGGCTACAGCAAACTGAATGATCATCGTATTTAATTTGAAAGTTTGGAAAATTATTTAACAAAGTTTTGATTGGATACTGTTTGATCATTATAGATTTCACAACTGTTATTGCTAGAACGTTTTATGAATTCTTTTAATACTCCAAAATTGTTACAGTACAAAATTTCAATTCAATAACTCACTCCACACACACTTAGCTCTCACTGATTCTTTTCTCACACTCTTTTCTTTTCTCTAACTTCCTTCTGGCAGACATAGACCCTAGTCCTAGTGAGGAGGTGGATCCTGCATGATGAGAACCAAGAGTGAAGACTTAGTTTTGGAATTATTTTAGTAGATTAGTATATCTTATATTAAGTACATTAGTTTCGTTTTATTTGTTTTTGGATCTCATTGTGTCTAGTTCCGGAAAGATTTTGATACTTGGAGTTTCATGTTGTGAGTTTGCTAGGAATTGGATGAGTTCTTATTTAACTTTATGATTTTGGATTGTTAGATTCATTTATTTGGGATTAAATTTCACGCTTAATTTCTAGTATAAAATGATTTAATTTTTGGGGCGTGACAGACAGTCTATGGATATCGATAATAATGTGAGCAAGTTTCCAATGGTGATCATGGGAATTTTGAATGAGAAGAATGGCTGCCATGGAGTCTAATTCAACTACAACATTGCATAAGTCATTTTGTTGGCATAACTGGAGACCCCTCAAAATAGCAAAGAGTACCGCATACTTATTTGTTTGTGTGCCAAGGGGTTGTTGAAAGGCTAAGATCGATTCAACATTAGCATTACGGATGATTCCAATCGCTCCAGAAGTTTCAAGATTCCCGAGGGATGAGCCATTGGTGTTGAGTTTAAATTGACCAGGTTGTGGGCTGGCCCATCTAACAATGTTGGGGGGAGGGGGCACTGGGAGACAGAATTTGTACACCAAGGGAGGTAGCAACAATCCAGTCACCAGCCCAATGGCGGTAATCTAGTAGCTTGGCAATGTGGGTAGTGTATATGTAATTCATGATCGTCCAAGTGGTTCTCCAAGGGGATGCTGCAATATTTTTGTGTTTTGCATCATTCCTACTACACCAAAAAAACCAACAAATGAGCATGGGAATGATAGATATTATGTGAGCCTTTCCTTTTGAAGCTGACCTGTTGATCCAAGATTGAAACAACAAAGAAATATTAACAGTATTAGGCATAACAAAGAGAAAAATATGGAAAAGTGAGACAAAGAGGTGTTCGATACTCTCCCAATTATCACAATGAAAACATTTAGAGGCAAGAGAGATCCCTTTTCGTTGGAGTTTGGAGTTAGTAGGTAAGAGGTTATGCAACAATCTCCAAACAAAGATAGATATAGTGGGGGTAAGGATTTTATTCCAACCAAGGGGGACAATAGAATTGGGAGTACTAATTTGTCTAAGAAAGAGCCAAGTGCTTTTCGTATAGAATTTGCCATTGTGACAGAGTTTCCAATATAAAGTATCCTTGTTGCCCTGGAGGAGGGAACACAACAAACAAGATCAACTACATTTGATGGGAGCACATCCTCCAATTTTGCCTTATCCCACGTGCCATTAGACCAAAAGTGGTTCACATAAGGGTTCGTATAGGTGGTTGGTTCAAGAGATTTTTGAGGGGAGAGTCACCTAGCTAGTGATCAAACCAAAAAGAAATTTTCCCATCCGCAATGGCCCAAAAAATCTATTGTTCCGCCACATATCTAATAGTACCCAAGCGCTTCCAAATGTAAGAATGATGAGGGGAGATTTTGACGAATATCGGGTGCTGACTATCACAATATTTTTTCAAAAGAAATTGAGCCCAAAGAGAGTTTTGAAGGCGAAAACGCCACCAAAGTTTAAAAGCAAAAGAGGTGGCCAAAGTTTAAGAGCAAAAGGGGTGGTGGTATCTTTAATGTTTCTCACATTCACAAACATCTTCCTTTTTGTTTTCTAAACAGTTCTCAATACCTGCAATTGAACTTGGCCAAGGCTTCAAATTTCGACATTAATATGGTACTAAAATTTAGGTATAATTTGTTTCTTTCTTAATTTGTTAGATTGGGACTGACCTCTATAATTTACATTATCCCAATTTTTATGCAAAGGGGATACAAACCCAGATAAACAAATGTAGTGAAGAATTCAAAAGCAAAACCAAAATCCAGATAGGGTCCCCAATTCTTTATTCTTGATCAATTTTTGCGTTCAATTTTCTCTATACTAGCTAAGAGTAATTAGTATTCACCTTCTAATAACAATGGTGTTTTCGTCACTACAAAAAATAAACATATTAGTGGGGGTTATTATGAACCCCCGCTAATCATCTTATTTTATAGGGGCCGTTAAAGTCCCCTAATTAATAATAAACATTAGGGCTTTTTAATATTAAGTGGGAGTTTAATATAGGCATTTAAAAATCCCCACTAATTAATAATAAAAAATATTTAGTTTAACAATTAGCTAAAGATGGTGGAAACTAGCATCGTTTTGTATTTATTTTTTCAAAAAATTAACTTCCTCCTAATTGTATGGTGGGAATACATCGGTTTGTAAACCAAATAATTCACCCCAACTCAAAACAATTACCGTAAGCCCTAAATTCTAATTTCACTAGTAAACCCATAACCATGGCTGTCTCTTAGGTCACGTAGATCTAGAGTTTCGGACATTTATGTTCCTTCTTCTTTCTCTTTCTTTGTGCTTCATTCTCAAAATTTATCTAGGGCTTAACTTTATACTTAAATAGAGATATAAATGAGATGAGATGATCTGTGAATGGCTCGGACTCGATTCGACAAAAGTTTGAATTTGACTTGATCTTAAGCAAGCCGAGCGGAGCTTGAGCTCACCAATCGAGCAAGCCGAGTCGAGCTCAATAGCATTCGGCTCAAAAAGCTCACGAGATTAAACGAGTTTTTTTATTATATATATATAATTATATATACATATAATAATTTATATAATGATAATATTTTTACTTTTGAGAAAAGAAATACAAATTATTTAAAAATTGAAAAGCAAACAAAACGCTAAATCTTACGCGCGCTCACAGTTACACACCCCGCCTCGGCCCTGTTCTCCGCCGCGCTGCCTCGATCCCGTTCTCCGCTGCGCCTCGGCACCATTCTCAGCCGCGACGTGACCCTAAGTCTTATGACTCACAGTTTCACACCCCGCCTCGGCCCCATTCTCCCGGCGCCTTGTCCCTATTCTCCGCCGAACGGCCTGGGCCCCGTTCTCCGTTGCGACGCCTCAGCCCCGTTCCCTCACTATTCCCCTGCCATTGCTTCACCTCATCACCACTTGCTGATCACTACCCGCCATTCGCCACCGCCGCTCCTCTCCACCGCCATTACTGCTGTTACTCACCGATAAATATTGCTCTTCTGTATAGTCCTTACTCAATTACTCAACAGACCCCTTGCTGAATTATTTTGAAAATTAGCTTTGCTGCCCTAATTTGACCATCCTTTTTAGTTGAATTGGTGGTTGCTTTACACAAAATTTCAGTGCACACAAATCACAGTGTAGTTCTGTTAAGAGGCTGGATGCTGTTCACATGAAGATTTTAGAAAATTTTGAAATCAAGTTTCCTGATGCTTTTCTTTTGCTTTGATTATGTTAAAGTAGGCATAAATCAATCATCCTGCTAATTTCTGGTCCTTGCATAATTGTATATTCTGTGTCATCGTCAAAATCCTCATTAACTATGTGTTTTTAGCTCCTCAAGTGCAATATGTTTATATCTTCTGAGGCTGTGCTGACATTATGAGCATCAAAGAATGTTTTTTCTTACTTTCTTGACATAAAACTTTCATGAATAAAAAATTGTCTTCATGAATAAAGACTAAATTTCTAAGTTGCATTTTAGTTTAATTTGGATTAATTTTCTATCAAGCGAATAGTTAGTTGATATTGCAATCAATAAAAATGTTTATGCCTAGCACGAGCAGAACGAGATATCTCATTTTTGTAATTTGTTAATTAATCCTATTTTCATCTATTCTTGAATGTAATGGGGCTGTTTCTGTACAAATTTTTCTTCAAGCCAATCTTCTCAGAAACAGACTTCTTGGAAGTTTACATTTCGCTGTGCTCTTAAATAGCTAAGTGATTCTTCTTCTGAATGCCCACTTGGGTTAGAATTTTGTGCCTCTATTTGCAATTGAATACTCAGGGCAGAAAATAATTACATATCCAATCAACTTCAGTTTTGATATAAAGTAAGAGAAAAGGAATATAGCTTAAATACATTGTGCACCAGTTAGATCTTGCCTTCACCATGAGATCAGGACTGCCACCTTTTCAACGTGAAAGATATCTAATCTAACGTACTCATCCTTCATATCATGTCCTTTATCTTTTGAAGATCAACATGACTTTCTGTTCCATAGAGGAAAACTTGATGTTGATATGATATGTTTCTGGCTCCTATATATCCCTGTGGCTGGCTAACTTCTGGAGCGCATTTTGTGATACATATACTTTCATTTCACCAAAATAATAGTTACCTCTCATTTCTTCGTCTTTGTAATCTATTGATTTGGTCATCTTAATTCAGCTACAACTGTGAATCTCCATTTAGTCCTTTTGTTGAGCTTGTGAAATCATGGAACCTCCCTGATTGGCTTGTGCACTGTGGCCATCCTGGGAACATGGTACACTTCTTTCCTCCTGGTTCCTGAATATAGCCACTTATTCCATTGTCTTGATTTTGCAGATAGAATAAAAAAACAACTTTAACAATCAAGAATAAAAATAATGCTAATAATTATAAAATAATGATCACATTTTGGTCTATATCAATTAATATATATGGCTTTGTGAATCATGACCTAAAATCTATACCCATCAATTAATATATATATAACCTTAATTTAAACAGATGGAATCTTAGGATTGTCTAGCTTATTGTTAAAACATACGTAGTTCTGCTATAGCTAACAGTCGTTATTAGTCTTTAGGAACTAGTTAGAAACATGTGCTAGAAGCCTTGAAACATACAAACTGCCTTGAAACATACAAACTGTGGATAGATTATGTGGATTAAACGTTTAGAATTTTTAACTTGATTTCTAAATGTGTGATTTATTTTTGTCCCTCGATGCTGAATGCTGCAATTTATTTATTGTTGGTGATGAGTGTGCTCAATATGCTCAATAAATAATTTTTTATTTTTTTTGACGAGGTGGTATATTTTTGTTTTTGTATCATTCTTAGTGATAGAGTTTATTAATTTACTTGTGCCTCTTAACTTTTTTTATCTTTTGCTCTCATGTCAAAATTGGAGTTAATTTTGTTATAAGAGATGTAAGAGTCTCTTTCTCTACATGTATGGTTATATGTATACATATGAATTTCATGATATTATATGTATACATATCTCTCTTTAGCTAGTTTTTCTGTTTTTAATAAGCTTCATCATCAGATTCAGAGAGTGAAAGAGAAAGGGAAGAAAGGAGAAAGAAGAGGCAACAGATTATGCCAAAATAACTAATTCATAGGTGCTTTATTATCAAACCCTTTTAACATGTCTCTTATATTTGCAATATAATACAAAAAAAGTTGAGCTGCCCATTACTTGAAATTTTCAGATCACGGACCACAAAGCGAAGGAGAAGCTAGGATTCTGCCGGGAAGTCATTCTTGGGCATTTGGAGTTTCTCTTTTGTGAGGTTTACTTCTAATTTTTTAAATAGTAATGAGACATGTTGTTCTTTATGAATTTAAATTTCTTTTCATATTTTCTAATATCCAGAGAAGATGATTATTGTTGGGGTTCTTAAATTTTGTTTTTCTGATGGCATTAGAATTTGAGGAACAGAAAATTATAGCAAATGGGTTAAGACGTAGCTTCTGTGTACACTGCACTCATGATTTTTATTAATGTTGGGGGATTTTGTTTTTCTATTTTTGTGATAGTTTAGATCTACTGTTGAAAATTGAAATTATAGGATGCTTGCCATTTGTTATCCATTTGTTTTCTCAAATTGCATGTAATTGGTCCAGCCAAAAGAATCTAAATTCTGCTATAGATTCGCGTATTGATGGCCTAGAGATTGAGTTTTTAGGATCATATATAAGTATCCTCTCCAAAGGGAAACGTGAATAATAAATTGATAAAAATATTAATTCCCACTGTATATCGTGCATCATTTTATTTGAATAAGTAGACAACGGCTGGTTATGTTACTCACTAATGATAATGCAAATTAGCTAGCATATATCCCAAAGAACATCTATCTTTTAGCATATGTCTCACACTGGAGGATCAAAATCTAATGCAAGAAGAAGACATGATATGGTAGTTATAATAATTTTTGTTATTTTTTCAGTTTTTTAAATAATTACATGGGTATGAATAAGTCTATTTATTGTGTTGCATTTGAACACTTTAGGAAATTGAATATGGACATCCCGTGGGTCGTGGTCATCTATTCCTTGCAATTCATAAGCATCGGGATGAATCATGGGTGAATGACACGGCAAAGGAACATGGAGTAAGTTTCATTTATTTAATTTATTCAATTTCTATTACCAACTCACAGCATAAAAGATAGAAATCAAATGAAAAGCATATTATAGCTATTTTATGTTTGTAGGAGCAAGTTGAGAAAGAAATGGGTGATGATCCTACTGCCAATTGTGTTATTTCCTCAAATAATGTTGTTGCGAATACCTTAGGAAAGGAGCACTCTGGGCGAGTTCGATGTATAGGTCTATGAGTGACACCCACATCTTTCTTTGCGGATACAAGCTTGAGAATGCGTGGTTTGAGTGGCTTTTCAACAAATGGTGAATCTAGCAATTCTCAAATTCAGGATAGAAATGGTTCAATTGGAGTCCTAGTTGAAAAATGCTATAAATGCAATCAAGACTTACATTTTGATTAAAGAAGGAAGGATTCCTGATGAGTTTGATTCTATTTGTGATCTACCTCCACAGGTATTTGTTTTTTGTTCGTATTTTGTTATGGTTGGTTACAGCTTGAAGTTTGGTGTTTTGATATTTTGAAATATTCATTTTTCTGCCCACAGGCACAGGCACCGGCACATGATGCAGGCAGTCAACATGAATCTCTTACTTCTTTGATAGAAAGGTTTTCAAGTGCTAGCAATCAAACTCACAATGAACCTCCTCACTGTGTTTACTTACATGGGAAACTAAGTTGAACGCTTTAGTACTTGTGGATTATGATGATGATGTTTTGGAGGATGTTGATATTTTTGAGAATGATGATCTTTTTGAGAATGTTGATGTTTTTGAAACTTGATTTTAATATATTAATTTTAGAATCAATTGTTTGTGTTGAATTTTGATAATGAAGATCTATTGGTAGGTATATGAAATGGCATATAGGGATATTGAAAATTAACCAAAAAATTAATTTAAAAAAATTATTGCGGGGGTTGTAAACCCCCACTAAAATTAACTAATTATTTGATCAAATACCACATTTTAATAATAGTGGGGTTTTAAAACCCCCCATTAAAATCATATGAAATAATGCTGTTGAATAATAGTGAGAGTTTGAAACCCCTACTATTATTAATATAAATAATTCTTTTTTATAATAGTGGGGGTTTCGCAATCACCGCTAAATAAAAAAAAAATCCCGCAAAATTACCTTGAATTTTTAGCGAGGGGTCGTAACAACAGTTGCTCCAAAACCCCTGCTAAGAATTAGCAAGACATATAACTGTGGGGGTTTTCTGAACCCCCGCTAAAGGAATTAGCGGGGGTTACAAATCCTCGCTACATTTAATTTTGACCCTCGCTAAATATAATTTTTTTTGTAGTGCGTCCTTTTATTTCATATTGGGGAAGTATGGCATGCTTTTGTTCATTTGGTAATTGATTTGCATTACAAATTTGACATGGCATAGTTTTTTGGTAATTGAGTTGGAGTTGTATTCATATACGGGTGCTATGTTGACGGGACTCATATTTGCGTGGGTTGCTTAGGTACCTAATATGTTCGCAACTGAACATGAGAGTCCGGATCTGATATAGCGGAAAGAGGCAAAGTCGCCACTACTACTTCCTTTCTTTTTTCTTATCAAAAAAAGTATTCATATAGAGGTAGTAGTATTTGGATTTGCTTTCCAAGGCATGGGACTGGGGACATGAGCTCTAGAAACATATTACAAAGGAAATATGATAAATTTTCAATATTATTTTTGAAATAATTTAAAGATTATATTTTTGAAACTAGAGATTCTTGCACATGATCTCCATGCATATAAATATTTTTTGAGTATAATATTTTTTTCTTCGTTGTACAAAATTATAATCTATAACCAAATTATCTAAACAAGTATTGCCAAAATATATATTTTTTTGGTTTGATAGTTGTCTATAAATAATTTTATATTAGAAATTATGGGAGATCATTCTGAAAATAAAAATTAAAAGAATAGCAAGTATTTATTTTAAAAAAACATATTACAAAAAAAAAAAATAGTATATTAAAATATTTGCACACAAAAAAATTATACTAAAAAATTATTTCTGCGAGCGGGAACCGCGTGCAAAGATAGCTAGTTATATAAAAAGGAAAGACTCTTTACACTCACAAAATGGCAATTTTTTTTCTACTATACCAAATTGTGATGTATCTATTATACCCTGGAAACTACTATTTTCTTTTATATCTCCACTTTTTTACTTCTCCTACGCAATTCACAAATAAAATATATATTTATCTGTAAATTAAGACCACAAAATCGAGCTGTCAATAGTTCTTTATTTGAAATATTAAGTATTTTATTATTTATAAATATAATAAAAATCAATATTACAGTATTTTAAATGTTTGCATGCAGGAATTACATGTCATAATGACTAGCATATAAAATTCGAGGTTTGTGCTCAAACAAATCCCAAATAGGTGCCTGTATGTGTGTGGGATAAATAAAAAACAAAAACATTGAGTGTTAATTCTTTTTAGCTCGGAATAAAACCATATTATATCAAACATTAAAATTTCATCAAATATAAATCAACTAACAAAATAGCAAGGGAAAAAAAAGTAAATAATTGGATTGTTAATGTTTGATTAAAAAAATCAATAGGAAAAGGATGTGCATAAGTAGATTGACTTGATAGTCTTTGTGTTTGTTTTATTAGATATAATTTGAGTCAACCACTGTTCCTTGTCAAGGATTATTTTCACTTTCCAAGTCCAACCACAAAATCTTGATAAGGTGGGGTGGGCATCGGGTTCGGCTACCCCCATACCCGACCCGTCCCGATCGAAAAATATTCGATCGGATCGGGTATTTTTAATCCCCCAACTTGATCGGGTATTTATGGGGGTACCCAAAATTTTGGGGGTCAGGTATCGGGTATTGGGGTAGGGTACCCGATACCCAATTGGGTACCCCCATTCTATTTATAAAAAAAATTAAAAAATTATATTATTAGAATTATATATTTAATTAAAGTGCTAATATATGATGTATATCATATATTATACATTAATGTTTATATTTAAGTTTTAAAATTATATTGAGTACCCCCATTTTATTTTTAAAAAATTAATTATAGTATTAAGTATTATATATTTAATTGAAGTGTTAACATATGATGTATATCATATATTAGATATTAATGTTTATATTTAAGTTTTAAAATTATATATTATGTGGGATTTAAAACTTGTGAATAATGAATTGTAGTGTTATCGATTGATTCACAACAAAAATAAATAATGAATTAACAAAATTTTAATTTTAATTTATTAAAAATATAAAAAAAATTAGTGGGGGTTTTGGGGATACCCCATAAAATGGGGGTCGGAACTCAGGTATCAAAAAAAGATACCCGAGCCCCCGACCCCCGCCCACCCCTCTATACCACACATAAGGGACATTATGATAGCTATTTCACCTCAATATAATAACACTAAGTGACCCATAGCTATGACTTGTTATTAATTAATTGTGCTTATTTGAAAAATATGTGATGATTAATTGGTATTTGATAGATGTCTTGGCCATGAGTAGGTGGCAAAGGGGAGGGACTATTTTCATATTCTATGTCTCAATTGACATATTCTTCAATTTGTTTCGTTTAAAAAAAAAAAAAAAGTGAAATTGAATTGTCAAAAAATTGGAGTGAAGTATAGTTAGAGAAATTTTTGCAGGAATGCATAGTATTACTATCAATTTAAAAATATGTGTATATATATATATTTATATGATTGGCTTTGATTGAACTAAAAAATATAAAGTATGTAGGATACATTTAAGGGGAAAAAAAAGGTAATTGGTAATATTGCTGGATATAACGGCTGGTTATATTCATATCAGATATTCCGTATAATTACTCCATGATAGATGGTTTTGGCCATAATCACCTGTCCCTTAGGCCAACTTAATTAAAACAGTGATGGAAGGCACAATATATATGAACATAGATTAAGGTCTCTAAATTCAAGAATTATTATTTTCAGTCTTTACACTGTCAATTATGGCCCCATTTGGTTTCATTTTCATAGCTCATTTTTTCATTTTCTACAATTCCAGAAATGAAACACATAACTTGTTATATATTTTTATCCAATATTATTTTCAAAACACATTCTCTAATAACTTATATATCTTTTTTCTCTATTCCAGTATTTCAATCTCTCTCCATCTACAATCTATTAAAACCAACATAATCATTACTTTTCTAACAATTCATTCAAATGCAAACTCATTTTTAACTCATTTTGACTAACTAATTTTTTAAAATTTAAAAATAATGAAAATAGAAATTGAAAATAAAATAAAACCAAACGGGGCCTAAGATATTTTGGTGGGTTTAGAAGCCCTTTAACGGAAAACTGCAGGATAATATTTTTAGCCGAAATTTGGAGAAAGGTTTAATAGTAGAAAATTCAAGCAAAATCAATAGCTGAAGGTAAACTCCAATTTATATTTCTGCTGCAATTTGTACACCTATGGTGATTACTATGCTTAGAAATACATATATATATATGTTAATATAGAATCAAAATTTCATGATCCCAATAATACAAAAGATTTAATTTTTACAACATAATCTCTATAGCAAATCAAATATTTAATACATCTTCTCAAATCTCAATCCACTGTTCCAAAATTTATTTTTCCAAAACACTCCACCAATCAAAAACAAATACACCTTACTAAAACTTTGGTGGATACTACTATTATAAACTAATCCAAGTAAAATTAGCCAGACCTCCACGACCCTACCAGCTTTTCCAGTGCAGCAACAGAAGAACCTCCGTCCCCCATGGCAGTCTTTGCCTCCACGCTCTTCTCCTCAACTACCTTCCTTACTTCCTTCCCTTTCTCCGATTCCGAGTCCATCAGCTCTCTCACTCGCCTCTCCACCTCCTCCGCCGCCATGAGCCCGTCGTCTGCCTCCTCCATCCTCAACGCCAGTTTCATCTCCTCCACCAGCACCACCCTGTTAAACTTCTGCTCCGCGTAGATCGGCCATGCCACCATCGGCACCCCGGCGCACACCGCCTCCAGCACCGAGTTCCACCCGCAGTGCGTGACGAAACCGCCGACGGATTCGTGGTTCAGCACCGCCACCTGTGGGGCCCACGACTTCACAACGAGTCCCCTGTCCTTCGTACGGTCCAGAAACCCAGGTGGGAGGAGGGATTCCAAGTCGGGTTCTGGTGGGGGTAAAAACTGCTTGCTCTTGTCGTCGGATGGGGGGGACCGGACTACCCATAGGAACCTGTGCCCGCTTCTTTCTAACCCTATCGCTATTTCTTTCAACTGGGCTTCTGAGAATAAACCCAAACTGCCGAAACATAAGTAAACAACGCTTTTACTTGGTTGTTTGTCGAGCCACTTCAGACAGTCATGCAAGGGGGCTGCGCCGCCGCTACGTCGGTCTTCGGTTGCCAAAAGCGGTCCGACGGTGAAAACCGGTGGTGTATGGCCCTCGGGGTTGCATTTGCCTTCTCGTATGGTTTTAAGAGATCTAGTTTCTAGACTTTCGAATGTGTTTATAATTATTCCAGCTGAATTTGGTATATTGACAGAAAAATTGAGGAAACCTTTATAATCTGACAACTCTCGATCAAGCATTGGCTTGATCATATCGGAAGACGGGATTGCGGGAATGCCCGGAATATGCAAAAGCGTGTTCATATCTTTGAAGCTTTTAGTGGTGGACTTGTGAATTACAGGGAAGTAAAGTAAAAACGCGAGAACGCAAGCACCAGAAGTGAAGAAATAGTAAGTAGGGATACCGAGTTCGGAGGCGATTTGTAAAGATGGGGTGCAAAAGAAGTCGATGATGAAGGCGGGGACGGTGGCGGAGAGGGTAATCGTTTCGAGTGCACGGCGGACGTGGGGGTTGCTGCGGTGGAGGATTTCAAAAATGATGGCTTCCATGGACGGAAACGAGTCGAGATCGACAGAAATGGCGGGCAATTGGTGGAAGGTGATGGAAGGCACAGTGGCTGATATGTGGCGGATATAGGCGTCGGTGGTGCCGGTGTTGAATGAAGGCGGCGCCGTCAGAATAGTGATGGAGAAGGAAGGTTGGTGGCGGAGGATGAATTTTCCCAGCTCCACCATGGAAACCAGATGGCCCATTCCTGGAGATGGAAATAGAACTATAGTTTCCTTCGCCATTTTTCTTTTTCTTTTTCTGGTTTTCTCTTTGTTTTGGTCTGTTGCTGTTTATGAAGAGCAGAAATTTATAGAATCCAAAGGGAAGAAAAGTCCAAATTGAAATGAAAATTGGAGAAGAAAGGCAAAATAATATCTACTAAAATCTTTTATTTTATTTTATATTTTCTTTCATATTTTACTAAAATAACCGTCTTCTTTTTGCTTTTTATTATCAAATATAAATGAGTTACGTGTTCTGCATGTATTCTATTTTCCGGCTACGGGAAAATTGGAAGGAGAGAAGTTATGTTTGGACACATTTTGTAGTTTTCTAGAATTTTTCTTTTAGCCAAACGAATTTTAGGGATGAGTTGAAAGAATGTAATAGTGGATTGAGATTAAAAAAAATGGATGTTTGTTTATTTTTGTGGTACTTTCATAATTCTGGATAATGTATAATAATTAGAACTTGTTTTGTTAATTGAAGTAATATTTAATCATATTGTGTGGAAAAATAATTTTTACTATAAATGTCAAATTAATTACTTTTAAACTTTGACTTAATATATTAATTTTAATATATAATATAATTATAAAATATACTGTATATATTTTGTGTAATGTGTATAGATATATTCTCTTACATCTTATAAGATGTTTTTTGAGTTTATAAAATGTTAATTTTTTTTAAAAATTAAAATTTTAAAGTGTTGGATAAAATAAGATATTAGAACTTATAAGATATTTGTAATGGCAATTTTGTAATTAATATGATTAAAATTAAAAAAGCATGTTAAGGTTTTAAAAATAAGGTAGGAACTCCTTAATTTTTCAAAAAAAAATTATAAACTCTTAATATCTTATTTTAAAAGTTTATTATAAGCTCTTCCTTTAAAAAATTTATCAAATATTTTTTGACATCTTATAAGCTCCCAAACATCTTATGGGATATTTTGAGGTGTTTAGAAACTCACCCGAATATCTTCTTACTTTTAAAATTTTAGCAAGCTCCCTCAATTTTAATTATATTGATTATAAAATTATTATTACTAATATCTTATAAGTTTCATGATTTTATTTTATGTGAACACTTTAAAATTTTATTTTTATAAAAAAATTTAACATCTTATCAGTTTCAAAACATCTTATAAAATATAAGAATTTATTATTATTTTTAAATAACCTTAGTTGAACACCCAATTAGGGAGAGAGTACAAATAATGCATATCACGAAAGTCTACTGATATTTTTACACCGCGTGGAAAATGCGGTTGCTCTTGTAGGCCGGCGGTCCCATGGTACTGCAAGGAACCTTCGTTCACACTTGCCTCCCATGAGCCCATCCAAGGCCATTTCCTTCAATCATCGCATGGCTGAGAACAAATCAGCCAGAAAGTTTGGTGATTAACAAATTTTAATTAATTAATTAAATGGATTTTATACTGTAATTTGCAATGTGGGGGTATTAATAAGATATTTAGAGCTCGTTTGATTGGTGTGTCTTGATTAGACATAATACATATGATTAGGATAAATAGTAGGTTATTGTGTATCCTATCTAATATCTGTTTGCATATTTTAAATAACTTGATATCCAACTTTAATTGTTTGCTTAGCATATCTATCTCATTTGATAAACTATAGTTTATTTTCAACTTAGGTTGGAAAAATATATCACACCTTAAGGTCTTGATACACAAGTAAAATTTGGCCTTAAATGCATATTGGACCATAATTGTATCAAGGGCTTTTAAAAATAAACAAAATATTGAAATTGCGTTAGATTGTGTATCTATTATGCAATATCAAAGCAAGCAAACGGGCTCGGTTATTCCAAATTGATTATGAGTGAATGGGAAATTAAGGTCACCATACACCTCTTAAACTTGCTAATTGTTGAAATGAAATTGATTGTATATAGAGGGTCGTCACCCTTTCAATTGAAAAGAACACTAAATTTGTTTATTGTTGAAATGAAATTGATTGGAATATAGAAAGTGTATTAACTCTCACACACATACTGTCAACCTTTTAATTTAAAAAAAAAAAAAAAAAAGTTAGATCACTTTATAATGGACAATTTTGTGTGTTGGCGAAAAAATAAACTTCTCAATAAATATAAATGGACCGTAAATTTGTTTATTTCATTTATGGCTTTTAACATTGATAACATACAGAGTACATATAGTATTCAAATATGTTTCTTTCTCCTCATTGTTTGATATTTGATGTTATTATTTTTGAAAAGTAGTCGCTGTATTTGTCAGAAACTGATAAGCATCAGTATAAGGCAGACTCCTTTTGAAGCCTCTTGTTGGTGCACTGGGTGCTGAGCTGCTCCCTCACTGTGCACACATACCCGTGCGTGTGTGAACAGTGAGAGGGCATCCCATTGAAATGCAACTCCAACATCAAATAAATCATTCTAAAGATAATGAATTAAACTCTTACCTCAGCCACAGAGGGAGGAAAAAAAAAAAAAAAAGAAGAAGAAGAGAAACTAAACGACTCCTAATCATTGTATCCCCCCACCCCACCCACCTAAGAAAACAAGACAAAACAAAACACACACACCGTAACGTTGGCTTGGTTATGAGTCCAGCTATTTCAACCCCACCACCCTCGCCCCAACCTCGTTGATATTCAGAGGTCGACAAACAGGTCCCATGCAGTAAAAAGGCGGTGTGGAATGGACTGACTTATGAGAGGCCATTTGATTTTGTTTTTGCGGATGCATTTCATTTTCTAATGAAAATAAATATTAAAAAATTAATTGTAATTGTATTTTTAAAAACAAAATATTATTTAAATATTTTTATTTAAAATAAAATAATTATATAGGATTGAAAATAAATTATATTTGAATATTATTGTATTTTTATATTAAAATTTGTGAGAATAAAAGTAGAAAATAATAAATTATGAAGAGCGAGAGAGAGAGAGAGTTTAAAAAAATGTGTTGAAATAAAAATATCTGTACCAATAAAAGAGAAATTAATAGTGTTCTATTTTCAAAACCAAACGAGCACTGAGTTTCCAAAGAAATGCATTTTCATCTCATTTTTATCAAAATTCTCAATTAATCAACCAGATTGCAGTGAGAAACTATTCCTTCAGAATTAGAATTAGTTCATTTGTGACTATTTATTATATTAAAAATTGATTGCTCATAACTGTAAATGCGTAAAGGGGGGGGGGGGGGGGGGGGAATGCCAAATCTGTATACAAAGACAGAGAAACACAGTGCTGAAATTATAGGTTTAATTATCATATATCTCTAAGAAATACAACACACTGAACTTGAGTTTGACACAGAACAGGCAACTTGTACAAGGAAAAGGGACACTAACAAGTTCAATCACAACCAACGCAACTCGAAGCAAAAGTGACTTCACGTCACAAAAACAAGAGAGATTGATCAAAGACTTTACTTTCAGTACTCCCATTTCTTCATCTCCATGCCATCAGGAGGGCTTCCTTCAACCTTCTTGGAACCCACTTCTTTCCAATTTGTCGATAGTACCGTCCCATTTGACTCAACCTTTTGATTAGCATCAGGAAGAAAATGTAATTAGCAATCTTAGCTAGTTAACATACATAATCGAAGTGCAAGCACTAATTCAAGTTCTAATAAGAAAGGTAGTGGTTCTTACAAAAGATTTGCTCATGGCTCTTCTTGTGTCTTCATCGGCATCATGGTAAATTTCTCTGAAAAATTTGTTCAAAGCTGCATCGCCATCCAGTTTCTCTTCCTTTTCCTGATATGGAGCGGACCAGTGAGTCAGTAGTATCAAAATGTATTCAAGACAAAAGAGAAAGGAAAATAGTGATAATAATTATGCACCTCCTTTCTAACTTGAGCTTCCAATTTATCCCAATCTACTCCTTTCGGTTTGGAGGAAGGATATGTGGGTTTCTGACTGCCTGTTGAACCAGAAGCAATAAGTAAAGCTTAAATGCGAGTTTGGTGCAACAATTAACACGGAATGATCTCTCTGTGGAACTTGATATTTCCAGAAAGAAACTTACCTGATGATACATTTGCTTTCTGTACCACTGCAACATCCCTTCTGAATTCAAGGGATGTCCAATGGACAGTGTCTGCTTTGGCAAGTCGAATTTCAATTTTTGTTGACATGACTTCATACCTACATTTTGTAGGAATTATCTGTTTGCCAAAGAATTTATGACAAAAGACAGAAGAGTGATATTGTCAATGCTCTTCTAATATCACATCAAAAGTCCAAATGGGAAAAAATGAAAAAGGTAGAATATTTATGACCCTTCTACTTTGGTATCAGTAATCACATATAACAACAGGCAGTGAAACACTGAAGTCTACCACCCTAATATGAAAGTTTTTGCTCTATCAACTTAAAGCCCTCAAAGGAGAGTAAGTTATCCAACTCTCACAAATATAAAACCACTGACAAGCAATTTTTTTTCAGAGTGAGAAGCGTAGAATCAAGAAATATTCATCACCTTTCCAAATAAGCGAGGTTGAAAATGATATGCTTCTTCACCAGGCAACTCGATGGTAATGCTAAGCTGAAATCAGATCAAGGGCAAAAAGAAGTTAAGCCTGTCCGCCAAAGATACTCAAGAAACAATTGAAATAAAGAACACAAGAGCACTACTGATCATGCGCTACTTACTATTTGTTCACCAAAGTCAACCACAACGCTGTTTGCTGGTATGCCCTTTGCAAATATTGTTACCACGACCTCCTCTGGTTTCTGATAAAATTCATGCCTGCAATGTGCATCAGGAAAGAATTGGAACTTGGATGATTTAGTTTGATTTAGTTCTGTCATAACTTAACAGATTCCGCTGAAAGAAAAGTCAAAATTCCAGTACAGGCAATTGATGACTATCAAGGAATACTTTTTAAAAAATGTATCTTCACATAAATGAAACATTTCCAATTAATGACTGGAATTATTGTTGAGTGAAGTTCTTAAGCAAACCACATGGTTTCGCTACCTAAATCATAGCCCACACACCAAATTAGCCAGACAGACTAACCTGTATTTGGGTTTGCTACATGACACTGGTGCAGTTGTTCCTTGACTAGGCAAGCCAACAACTGATGGCAAATTACTTGGAGTCACCACGTTTGTTGGAGTTCCATCAACCAATTGCTTAGGCAGCTTTACAGCTTCCTCTGGAAAAATAAAAATAAATTAATAAATAAACCAAGAGGAGAATAAGTACACGAACAGAAAAATCTTTGCTTATTGACCACCAGTAATAGCTCATAGCCGGAGTAGACTGCTCATATAATTTGTGTCACAGTATTATAGGCGTTTCTAGCTAAAAAGAACTCAGGTGGACCAAGATCATCCAAAGAAAAAGAGAAAATCTTATACAACTCTATTCAGGTAATTCAATGGTCCAAAAAGTTTATACAATTAAGTTGACAATATTCAATCACTTCACCAAAGATACCTCAAAAATCAAAATCAATGTAAATCCAACTACAAGCATGTATATCAACATATCTACAGACGCTGATCCAAAAAGGGTCACAACACAACTTAATAAAAATTGAATAGAAATATAGAATAAAAAATACACAGTTTAATACAAAATGAGCGAAAATCATTGAGATATATAAATGTGGCATCTTTATGTTAGATGCGTCCATTAGATGTGTCCATTAGAGGTTGTTGTATCAATCATTCAGTTCAACAGAAATCTCCGGGCGAAGGGCTAAAATTCAGGATCCTGTCCAATAAAACTCAATCACAAAAACAAACAAATCCATAAAATATATATACTCCATAGCCATGCCCAAACAAACAACCATGTTGATATCTTATAAAAATGTCCATCAAGGTTCATTTCACAAGAAAATAATTCAGGGATTAGCCAAAAATCAGCAAAGCTAAAAACACAAGTTAAAAGTCACACACATCAAATTAAAGATCAGTTATACTACTAAACAAAAAAAGCTAGTTCAACACTATGGCTAGAAGAAAGTAATGTTTGTTTCAATAAGCAGCCAGATAAAAAGAGGATCTAGATTATCACAAGAAAATGTACACTCTTCATCAAGGTCTAGATTGTTGTATGAAACAAGAACACTGCTATGATAGTACACAGCAAAAATACATGAAACAGATCTATTCTAAACACAAGTAGGCAATCAAATTACCTGCAATGAGCTCATCACATTCTTTGATCAAGTTGGAAAACCTGGAATCTCCAGGTGCCAAAGAAGCACCAGTTTCCAAGGCTGTCTTAGCAGTCTCGTATTCTTCAAGCTTGATACATGCCATGCTGTATAAAGAACACAGAATCTACAATTAATAAACAAAATTAGGAGAAAGAAATAGAACTGCTATGTACACTCAGTCGCATTTAACTTTTTCTCATTTATTACCAAAGAATAATGACCAACAGTGAGAACAAAAATTGCCAAACAGTTGATAATATTGAGGACAAGAAGAATAAAGAATGTCATTTTGTCAATATGTAGTACATTTACTAATCTCAAGTAGAAAGAAACTCAAACCAACACATCATCCCAGTACAAGAGACATAAACTCTTCTTTAGAAACTTCAGATAATTTGGGTATCATTCAATCCAAATTTCTGTATTCAATTGCAAGAAGTAGATAATTATGCCCAACCATGGAGATGCTCCTTTCTTACCATAAGAAATTCAATTGGAACTAATGATAGTACTAAGAACAGCTCAAAATTCCATTCCATCTGAATGTTGAATCAACTCGCCAGAGGAAGGTTACAGGAATAGATTAGCTTTATTTCAGCCAGTTCCAACAAAAACACCTTAACTATAACCAATCAACCAGCTAATATTATCCCAGTGCCTGTAATCTGGCATCATGTAAGAGATTGAATGCACACTGCCTAAATGAAGAATGTGGCATGTTATGCTGCAAACAGACTAGCATGATATCTTCACTTTGTTCCATCAAAGTGAGGTTAATCTTGTACAAGCAAACAGAAAATCAAATAAATGTGAAGTAAAAAATGTTGAGGAATGCACCTTGGGCCTAACTCACCCAAAAGCTAGCTCAAGGGGTGAAGATTGCCCAAGACCATATATAAAAAAATCAACTTATTTATTTTATTGACGTGGGACACTAACACACCCCGCGCACACCCAAAAATAAACATCTAGAGCGTGGAATAACATGAAATGGGTGGCTCATCAATACTGAGTAGCCCAACATTGGGAATGGATGGCTCCAATACCATGTTGAGGAATGGACCTTGGGCATAAAACTAGCTCAAGAGGTGAAGATTACCCAAGACCATATATAGAAATCACAACTTATTTATTTCACCAATGTAGGACACTAATAAAAATCATGATATAAAACTATAATGCATCAACACTTCAAAAAATCATCCCATTTAGTGTCCATGTATCAGACATGGAACCAAGAACTAAAATGGCTCCAACAGGTGCCAGACCATCAAGTGGTGTGTCCAAAAATTTTGACAAAAGAAAGGCAAGGTACCAACACGAGAACAAAATGATATAAGCTAGCATACAACACATTCATCATGAAACATGAACAAAGCTATTTCTACAGATTTACTATCAAATGTATTAAACAAACTAGTCTACCAGCATAACAAGGAGATCTTTGAGACCAAAAAATGACTAACCTCAGACCCAGAACACCAACGTAATACCACCAACCGAAAACCAACTAAAGAATTATTTCTTTAAAATGATTTTTTGTATCAATTACAAATCCTTTGTTTTTAATTCATGGTGTTGAATGCAAATAGAAGTTTCTTAACAAAATAATAACAATGAATTTCTAAATGATTTCATTTCATTCAAAAAATTAGCACGATTTAGATCTCTAAAAAAAAAATACAGATTTCAAACTAATACAAAAATCCTTCAATCCAATCAATCCCTTGAAGACCTCACCCTTTACGCAGATATGCTTTGGCCATTGCAGAATCCAACTGGATTGCTTTATTTGCATCAGCAACAGCCTCTGTTCTTCAAAAATTGAAAGAAGGTCACTAACAAACTCCAAACCAGCTTCATAAAAAGTCAGCAGTTTTTAAATCCCAAAATATTTTTACAAAAAAAAAAAAAAAGGAAAAAGAAAAAAGAAATTTCTTACAACCACACAATAAATTCTCCAATGAAATCAGGCCTCCTCATTTGGAATCAAGAAGTTGAAGCTTTGGAATTAGAATTAGAAACATTTAGCTAAATCCATTGATTCAAAACACAGTAAACTCCATTGATTACGACTTTATATGCGAAGTTGCTTTTATTTAAACGATGACATTACCAAAAATATCTTGAAGAAATAGTAGAACAATCAACTCAACTAACATCGGCAAGGCTTTTAACAATATAAAGGTTTCACGGTGAGAATTTCACAGTTATAATGCGTTCTTGATCAGTTAAATTAGAGTTCCTAAAGTGGAGATGGAGAAAAATCTATTCAAATTAGGCCTGAAATATTTCCAGTTCCTACTTAACTTCAATAATCAACTGACAGCAAGAAAATCAATGGCAACTCCCTCAAACAGCAGTAAATGTCCAGCTTATGTGCGAAAGAAAAAATAAATAATCCCAACCCTCTTAAACTGATATAATTCTCAAAAACAGCATATAGCCAGCAGGAACAAACTTTTTCTTTACCGGTATAGCTTCGGAGCTTAATATTGGCTTGAGCGCGATCCGCAAAGAGCTCGGCGTTGCTCGGGCTCAAGGCAATGGCTTGAGAGTAGAGGTCAACAGCGAGTTCGAAATGGTCATCGATGAACGCCTCTTTAGCCTTCTGTTCCAGATCCGAAGACGCCATTGATTGATTGAATCAAGCAAAATCGCTCTCCGTGTGTTGTGTGTGTAAATTGAGGGTGTGATTGTATGTATTGTACGTTTGATTAGAACTCTCTAGAGACTTTTGATTGATTAGAGATTGAAGATTAGAATTTTAAAAATAAAAAATATGCAACTTGCAGGACACTTATCTATGAAAAAAATATATATTTAGGGATCATTTAATCTGGGGAAGGGTTGGTTTATTTGGACTTGGAGGGTAGAAATGTATCTTAAACAACATTAAATCACATGAATAGGCTGAATATTTTGATTAGATAATATTTATAACATTTACATTAATATTTTAAAATATTTTTTAGGATTGATTAAGAATTAATTAAATATTTTTTGAATAGTTATAATTATATATTTTTAAAATAGTTGAATTATTAATGTTTTATTTTAAGAATTTTTTACCTCAATTTTATTTTATAAACTCTTAAGACATGGGTGATATGTGAAGGAGGGATATAATTGATTTAGGTCCTATAAAATTAGGTATCCATAATTTGTCTTACAACGACAAATTTGAGATTAAATTAATCTTAAAAGCTGAATTTCAGGGTCTAATCATTTGCATGTACAATAATTTGAAGTTTAAGGACAACAAAATTCAAATTTTTTTTAAAAAAAAATCCCTTTACCTTATAAATATTATAAATGCATCCCTTCGAAATATATATGGCTTTGTTTGGGTATGAATTGAAGCATTCTCCCATTGAATTTCTAAAATGATTTTGAAGAGTGGGGTTCGGGAATGTGATGGTTGTTTGTTTGTATTTTAGGTGGTAGAATGTAGATAGAGAATGAATTGGGAGAAAATTATTTGTTTGTTTGTGTTTTGAGAGGGAATGAGATGTTATATCAATAACTTTTTTGTTGAGTTGATGAGGTGAAATGAGTATTTTAAAATTATTTATATATGTATATGTATAAATTGTATGAGTGGTAATATGTATATATATTTGTAATTATGAGAAAAGTGATTGAAACTTTGGGGTATGTGTTGGGAGTGTGAATAATAGAGATATTTCGGAAAATAAATTTTGTATTTTGGGAGTGAAATTGGAGAATATGTAGTATTTATTTGTTTAAGCTTTGGGAGTTGAAAAATAGATTGGGAATTTGTAAACAAACAAGCTCTAAGTCCCTGTTTGGATTCATTTTCATTTTTAGTTTCCAGCATTTTCAAATTAATGAAAATTAGTTATGTGATATGATGTGAAAATGAAAATATGTTTGGATGAAATGTCTAAAAATGTAATGATTATGTTGATTTTAATAGGATGTAAGTGGAGAGAGATAGAAATAATGGAATAGAGAAAGAAGATATATATGTTATTGGAAAATGTATTTTAAAAATGAAAATGAAAATGATGTTTGGTAAAAATGTATAAAAAGTGATGTGTTTTATTTTTGAAATAATAGAATTGGTGAAAATGAGGTTTGAAAATGAATCAAAACAAGAGTATTATAGAAATATTGAACGGTAGAATAACCATTTAATAAATGCATAATTAGACCACTTCTGCTGCTCTACACTTTTAGAAGAAAATGGTTCATTAATGATTTTTTTTTTTTTTAGAAAATAAATTAAAAGAAGCGTTTGTAATTACAAGGAACAGAGAGGAGAAGTTACCATCTAATAAAACAAATTTTTTTAAAAAATAATTTCCTTCCACTTTTTCTTCTACAGGTTTCTCTTTCTTCTCTTTTAAATTTACTTGTGAAACTAATGATTGCTTTTTTATTTTTTACATTTCAGAAAGAATTTTTTTATTTTTACTATTTCAAATTAAAATTGTCTTTAATTCATAAATTTTTTGATGAAAATTTTATTTATTTTTATTTCAATTCATCACACACGCTTTATCATCATCATATTACTTTTATCATCTTATCATTGTACAGTTACAAAGTTCTTATTTTATTTTTTGTTATTGTACATTCATAAAGTCAAGTGAATTTGACATAAAATAAGTACTGAGTGATCAATTGAATATGCACAAAAAATATTTATGCGCAGGAGAACCACATGCGGTCACTGCTGGTACTTATACGTGAGAATTCTGACGTTTAAACTCTAACAAACCCCAAATGCATGTATGTGTGAATAAATAAATAAATAAATAAATAAAGATAGGTATTGAGCCAGACATACCACTCTATAAGTATTAAAATATAATATATTATTAAAAATTATATTGAAAAATATAAACTGAATATATTCTCATTTCTGCCCCAACTTTTTTCTCATGATATTCAGCTTTGGGTCCTTTGCTTCTGAACTCAGGCTCTGCGCCCGTGTTGAAGTGTGATGGGCAAGGGGGTAAATAAACAAGTAACAAAAGAAGAAAAGAAATCAAAAGCAAAGGAATGTGCTAACCCTCTAGCGGGCGATCTAGAAAGTATTTTCTGCATTTGGGATTATGAATCTTGGAGCTTGGTGTTTGGATTAGAAGAGAACAACATTCATGGCGTGGATATGCAGAATTGAACCTTGATTTTAAATAGTAATAAGTAGAAAAAATAGATTCGACTTGGATTTGAACAAGAACAGGTGGGGCAGTTTCGTACGTAGCCAGAAAGCAAGGGACAAATCTGACTTTTCGAAAGATTCCTTTCCAATTGTGCCAACCTGGATTGAAGAATCCCTCGTGTGATTTTTGAGGAAATAAATAGCTGGCTGCCATCCCAGAATATAAATTATGGGTGCAAAAAAATAGTTCATTAGATCCAATCCATTTGAATAAGCCCTTTAGGGAATTAAAAAAGTAACCCTCTACAAAAAGTGCAAGGAAATACAGCAGAATAAATAATTCATAATGTCTAGATCTGTTTTTGACTTTTTGTTACTTCTGCAAGCATACTTTTTATTATTATTTATCGAATATTTATCGATATATTATTAACATAATAATATAGATAATTGTTTCACTCAAACAATAGCTCAAATGGAGATTTTTTGATCCAGAGCTCAAATGGAGATTATTAACTAAAAAACTGCATCTTTTGTCAAAGATGATCAAAATCTAAACAGGGAAGTGGAGTACTTCAGAGAGCATAAAGTCATGAACAAAAAACAACAAAATCTGCACTCAGAGCAGACATATTTAGATTGTAAAGTGCCTAACAAATAACCAGCAGGTAAGGAAGGAAACTACTTGGCTTGTGATTCACCAGAAGTAATCGCAGGATCTACCTTTTCCGAGGCTGAAATAGCATCCTTTAAAGTTCCAGTATCAACGGCCTCAAGGGTCTTGTAGAACTCTTCAGGAAGAGGGCCAGGCCGATGCAAGGGAATATGCTTGGGTACAGGAGCATCATTCTCAATAACTTCACATTCATAGTCATCAGGAATACCCCATGGATTCCACTCTGTGACCAATTTAAAAAATTCCCATAATCAAAACTTGAAAGTGATATAATCAGCTCGTATAGGCGGCTTCAGTAAAAAGATAACAAGAATGCAAGAGTTCTCTAATGGAGTCTCAATAATACTTAAGAGCAAGATGTATATGAAATATGAACATTGGGGTTTAAGTCAACAAATTTGTTCTTCCTGATATTTTGGAACAGTGCCTCCAGCTCCCTTTTCTTATTTCTTTTAACTATGTTGAGAGAAACAACACCTATTCGCAAAAAATTGCAAAAAGGAAGATATATATATATATATATATATATAAAAGCTTCTATCTATTAAGTTAGGAACCAAAAAGAAATTAAATTGAAAGTCTCAAAAGAAAAAAGGACAATGGGTATAGTAAAGCCATATCAATCGGTGTAGAGCAACTAAGCAGCATAACCACTCAAGGTTTATTCAGAGAATTTGTCATATAGAGGCAGTGTAGGAGCTGAAAAGACCAGATCCACATATGTTTAAACAGCTGAGACATTCTTAAACAAGTAAACTGGTTTAACAGTCTTGACCCAACAGAACATTGAGCATTAAATTATTGAAAAACATTTAACATATCTTTCCTTACTCCAAAATCAAAAGTAAATGCTGTTCTTTCGGGTACATCAAATACCTCAACATGATCAACTATGCTTTTCCGGTTACCTCAGTTGCTTTAGTTATTAGTCGGGCATAAATATAAATTTTGAGTTCAGCAACATAACTTTTGGCTCTTGCAAGATTTATTAAACACCGAAACAAATATTTCTTTCTGTAACTCACATTCAGGTTAAGCTTTCAAATGCATAATTTATAAGTTTCAAGAAACAGAATGTTTTAACATATATATATATATATATATATTGAGAAGTAACATCCTGATAAGACATTCATTTTACTTATTACACTTTCCTTTTCTCATATTTACCTCAAAATGTTGACTAATGATCCAAAAGAGGAAAAAACGTATCTGGGGAAAGAGACATGAAACTTGCAAAAATTTTATAGGGGTAGAAAAGAAGAACATTACTTACCTGTTGGCCCATGATAGCTTAAATGGAACAACTCCTTACAGAACTTCTAAGTTATGAATTAAGTTAATCAAGAACTGTTAACTATAAACAAGTGAGTATGTAGCACCTACAACATATACTAGTTTATAACATTGCTTCTTAGCTAACTGGTAAATACAGTTTATTTGTTCTCTGTGTATTATTGAGCAAATCAGGATCATTAGATTCTCTATGCCTGTTACATAAAGTCAGCTTATGGGTTTCCAGTCTAAATTCAGGAACAAAGTTCGGAATTTGGAACCATCAAACCACACTGTCCACAATCCCAAACCGATTGAAATTCGTGTATAATTTCTCCCAGTTACAACAATTTTACATTAAGAATACAAGCAAATGCTTAAAGGTAAAGCTATATCAGTTGTGATTCAACTCTAGTTTCAATCTTTCCTCGTTAATGCTACCTTAGGAACTAGGATTTTGGTGAAGAGAATACTAAGAGAAACTCCTCGTTCGTTTGTTTTACTGGAAAACTATGATGAAATGTTTGAAAAACATTATTATGAGTGACATTACCAATTTATAATCTATTTTACTACTTTTCTTTTGCAGGATACTCATGTAAATTGAAAGATTTTCAGAATTAAAGCTCATTTTGTCTAATTAATTTTCTTTTCCTTGTTTTTTCAATATATCCTTTATCCAAATGAAGCTTCGAATTTCAATATCTAGAATCAAATTCCGCCAGATATGAACAATTAGAAAAAAGACAATAACCAAAAACAGGAAAAGTGTAATTTGTGTCAAAGCTGTAACTAAATTAGAATCAATCGAAGCAAAAATGAAGCGTTATTGAACGCACCGATCATGTGACCAATGAGCTTGAGCTCATCCTGAGCTTCCTCAATCAACTCTTCGACCTGTCCACATCCGACTTTTCTCTCGATCGCCTCCCAGTCCTCCTCCTCCTGGCACACCTTCAGGCGGTGGCGGGTGAAACTCTCGACGGCTTTGCGATATCCCTCGTCCTCCGGCACCGCCTTGATCTCCTCTAGGGTTTTGGTGTAGAGTCCAATCAGCACTTCTCGCGCGTTGGGTACGACGTCGAGGCCTACGATCCCTGTCGTCTCCTTAACTTTCGCCATCATCATTAACGGCCGCGCCACTCGCCGTAGAAACATTTTGCCGGCGTCTTCCTCTCGCTATCCACTCCGTTGATGCTCAGTTGGGTACCACCGTCGCTCGCTCGAGCTAAATCAATTCATTCAAGTTGGATAATGCAACGAGAGAATTCGATTTTCTCACAACAGAAAATGGGCTGAAGATTTCAGTTGGCTTTGACTTGCATTGGGCTCAATTGGGTTAGTAAATAAATTCTGGGGAAAACCCAAATTTGGAATGGGTTATCAATAAAATTTGGACAACATAGGGAACTCTTGCAGAGTATTCTCGGAATCGTTCATGGAAGGGCTGTTAATGAATCAAATTTTAAACAGAATTCGATCTGAATGTTAAAATTTTTATTCGATTAAAATATTTGATGGATCAGATCCGATTATAAATATTCAAAATTCAAAATACCGAACCTTAATATTTTTTATTAAATTAATAATCTTATATATAATATTAATAAAGATTTTAAAATAAAATTTATGTATTATATTGACCCAATATCTATATTAACATTTATATTATACTATTAATATTGATTTTTTAACCTAAAAATAAGAGGTATATTAATAAAATATCAAATATAATAACATATATTAGTTCATATATACATTAATATAATGTGAAAAATGAGTTTAGTATTAAAATATTTAACCTTTGAACTAATATATAATAAAAAGTTTTTAAAATTCAAATATGACATATTTACTTTATAAATATAATATTTTTATAAAATTTAAAAGGAAAAAAAGAAAAAAGAAAAAACTAAATCGGGTCGGATTTTTTAGTTAGATTTCGGATATCCATTGGATTTGGATATGGTACTAATTAACAAAGATCTTATAGGATTTCGGATCGAATTCAAATATTAATTTTGTTAATTGAATTCGGATTCAAATATGATAGATTCGATTTAAATCCGACCCATTAATAGCCCTAGTTCATGGCCCTCTAACGTCAAACTAGTTAAGAAAAGAAGCATTCTTTTATCCTTGTTTTGAAAGCAAATCTTGATGTACAACAATTAAGTGTTGTACCTTCTAAATTCAATAATAATAATAAAAAAAAAAAACCAAAAATTTTAAAAAATAACTAATATTCCTATTTCTGTACAGTATCAGTATAATTAAGGTACTTAAAAGTTAAAAAGTAGAACCGAAGACGAACTGAGGTATCCGGCACTCAACTTAAAATCAACTGTTAAAACTTCATTTGAGTTATATTTATTAAGCATGACAAAATTGACGTGAATATGCATTTTTTTTCAAAACCTGAAGCTAACTAGAATGAGATTCAATTAATTAAAAAATAAAAATATATAAAAACATCTGAACTAACTAATTTTTGAAAATTACGAAGCATTAAAAGAAAGAAATTAAATTATTTAAGCTTGACTTGTGGATGATTTACATAAAATTCGTATCCTATAATAAATAAACCAAACCCAAATGCAATTTCCAATTCAATGAAAAATTCAATCTAAACTTGAATGATAACTTATTTGACTATGATTCCATCTTTTTATGTCCCTGTTAGAAACATTTGCTTTTGGTAAGTAGTAGTTTTGTAACATTTAGGGTGCTAAAAAAAATCAAAACCAATTGAAAATCGAACCGATGTTTTTGTATTTCAAAAAAATTTGGTTTTCGGTTCGGTTCGATTATTTTATTCGATTAATCGAAACCGAATTGAAAATTGAAAAAATTGGTTTAGTTTGATTTTTTCGATTTGGGTTAATCGAACCGAAACCGGGTTTTTCAATTTTTTTATATATAAAATTTTATTATTCTAGTGTTACTAGTTTTAGTCTTACTTCACATTTTTTATTAAATTTTTTAAGTCTAAGATAAATAAATATAATTTTTTAAATAATATAAATGTTAATGTATTTTTATGTTTTTGGGATAAATAAAAGAAAAAATTTTATAAGGTGAAATAATTGAGAAAAAAAGTAAGTAAAATTGGAGAAGAAAAACTAAAACTATGTTGTCTTTATTTTATAAAACATAATTGATTTTATCATCTTATTACCAAATATATCAAAATAGTTATTAAAAATCCTACGTTTTATAAATAATATATATATTAATATATGACATATAAAAAACATATAAAATCATGAATAGTTATGATATAAAGAGAAAAAAATGATATTTTTTCTAAATTCAAACGGCACAGTTGCATAATTTTTTTATTATACGAACTAATACACATTACATATAAAAATATAGATAATTATGATTTAAAGAGCAAAAAATGTTATATAAAAAGAAAATTAATTTTTTTAATTAATTAATTAAACTTATATATATTATATGGTATGTTGATGAGTAAATTTGAAATTGAAATTTAAGTTGCAAACTAAAGGATGATGGATTGAATCATATTCGGCTATTCCTTTGCATTTGTTGGCCAATAAAAATTTTATCTATATTATTATAAAAAAAAAATCATTTTATGTCAAAAATAGAAGTTTTTTTTGTTCATTTACATAATTTGTCCTTTTAATTATTCCAACAACAAAAATTGACAATATAATTTGAAGGATAAATTGAAGAATTCAACATATATATATATATAAGGATAGTTTAGAGACAAATTTTATCAATATTCCAAAATTATCCTTTAGAAATTATGATTTAATACAATTATAATTGTATTTTTCACAAAATATGTGTGTACTAAAATTTTTATAACATAAAATAATTAAAATATTTATTTATCTTCTTAAATTATAATGTTTTAAATATATTTATTTAGAGTAGATAAATTATAATTTTATCAAAACAAATATTTTCAATATAAAAAAATCTAATTCAAAATTTTTACCTAAAAGTAAATATTTTTTATTAATATACTTTTATCAAATAAATTTTTCGGTACTAAAAGAATAAGTAACTCAATTCAAATTTTTTATTAAACAAACTTTTATCAAACAAATTTTTATCGAACTTTTTTGGTATAAAAAATAAGTGTGTTTTTCTTTTTTTCTTTTGGTTCAATTTTGATTTAAACTGAAATCGAAAAAACTAAATCGAACGATTCGATTTTTTATTTTCAATTATAACTTTTGGAAAATAAAAAATTTCAATTAACTGACTGAACGATTTTAACCAAATAAACACCATGTAACATCACTAAGAGCATATTTTTGCCAATTTTCTTATTTAGTTTAAAATTTCTGTATTAAAATATCTACCAAAATAGAGTAAGATGCACGAATGTACCAAATTTATGATTAAAAAGAGCTACTATTTTCAGCAGGTAATAATTCCTTTTGTAGCTTTTTAAAAGAAAGAAACACCACGAAAACGTGCTTTTCGCCAATGCATTTTTGTCTGAACTTTATCCGAAAGGGATGAGTTTTTCATGCATCAAAATTTGCAAAAGATCACATTGTGAAGCAAAACTGTAGAAATTAATTTATTATTATTTATAGATATATTTCAAATATATGAGGTCAAGAATTTTTAATTTTTTTTTAATGGTAGGAAAATCGTCTCAATCTGATTTGAGTACCTACACGACTTCAAACCCACCCCTGATTTAGGGTTAGAATTGATGCAACCTAATTGTTTCGGCCCCATGTCGCTCCCACTAAAGTCACGGGCCCACGCAACTGGATTCGACAAAAGGGTAAGAGATATAGGCATTGCTTAACTATTGCTTGCGTTTTTACAATAATAACTTTATTTTATTTTCCTACACTTTTTCTTTTAGTTTTTCCTTTTTATTTTTTATACCACATTTCAATAAGAGTAACTAATGAAAGAGGCAAATAGGTAACTTGATGTTGATGATAATGGTTGATAATACCTACTTGTTCAACATTAGAAGGAATCGAGGGTTTAAAATAGTTTATAAGTCATTTTTCTCATCTCTCACCCTTTGAAGTGTCTTTTTAAGACAAAACTCCCCACGATATGCATGTGGCGAACAATCCCTCAGGCCTTAATATTGGTAATAGATTTCATCATCATCATTTTAACATCGTATGTGGAAACGACGGCCATGTGTTTCTTCCCAAGCCTCTCGACTGGAGGTTATGATGATATCTAGTTGTCTCACATCAGAAGAAGTCGAGAACTTGAAATAATTTATAAGCTATTATTCTTCTCTTACAATTCAAGGTTTTTTTAAGACAAAACTCTCCACCATGTGCATGTCAGCAAGATAATACTTCGAAGCAGTTGAGCCTTCATATTTGTAGAGAGAGATGATCATCATCAATGATAAACTTCCATTGTTGCAAACAAATAAGTCACAGATTTAAGTCCCATAAGGCGTAGTCGGTAGTCGGAGAACTACCCATAATCCTTTTTTATTAAAAAAAATGAGTAATTAAAGAAAATTATTATTTTCTTGCACTTTTATTCTCTCTTTTTCACTCTTTTTCCACGCCACTCCCACTCTCACACCACTAGCCCATTCTAAGAATTATGTAAGCGCATGAATCACAATTTATATACAAGATAATTATCAAACATTTTATTTAAATACTTCAATCATGACAAAATTATCATGTGTAATTATCCACAAGTACTACTCATAGCCAAATTGAGACACAATCTATACTCTTTTTGATGCTTCATACATAATACAAGCAAATATTGCCAAAAAAATAGGACATGATAGTCAATAGAATAGTTTATCTTCCTAAAGTGGGCATAATAAAATAGGTTTGACCACCACCCATCTTTTGATTTAAATATACATAATCTTTTTTCAGCTTAATAGGACTAGTGGGTTTAGAAATATCATGGACGGACAAAAAGGGGTCTTAGGATTTTGAGTGGGCAAATGTTGTCTCCGTCGTGAAAACCGTTTGATGCTCCCATTGAACCGGAGTTGGTGCCCGGTCCAAAAATCTCGAATAGACAGCTGCCACGCATACATGTTGAGTGTCCAAAAAGGATATATTAAAATAATAGATATCTTATCTTATAATAAATTTGGGATTAGATTGGTTTGAGTTGGGGGTGTTTTGGGAGATATATAATTTGAGGAAATGTTCGAGAATTAATGTGTAAAAGATATTAGTTAAATTTTAACAACTTTTGAGGAAAATAGTTTTTACTTTAAATATTTATATATCTATACTATTATAAAAAATAAAAAAATAAAAAGCGTTTTTGATATTTAAAATGAAAATTATGATCCTAAATTTCAGATATATCAAATTTACCCTTTTATTGATTCTAGACTAGGTTATATGATTGCTATCTTCATAATTATGTAAATAACAAATATATTTTAGATATATATCAAACCAAATTAATACATGATTAGTGATATTAGTTATATCTTTATAATAAATATATTTTATAACTACTATTAATTATATGACTGTTATGAAATTGTAGCTAAAAACATGATTTCTAATCGAGCAACTGCTTGCCGCATAAAGAATGATCAATTCGTTGGGTTAGATATTGAGCAGTTATCTATCTAATTATATACTAATTTTATGTTATTACTGTAATACGTTGTGATAATATAATAAGAATATATTTTTATTAAAATAATAATTGAAAATTATTGAGGTAATAATTTGAAATGCCTGAAAACCTTAGAATATTTTGATTATTTTCAAGAAAAAGAAAAATATTTCAAGAAAATAAAACTAAATATAACCAAAATAATTTGCCCCATAAATAATGTTTGGTCTTGCCAGCTATTGATCCGTTTATCGATGTGTGTTAATTATTATTTAAAAAAAAAATCAATTTTAAGTTTGAATCCGACCAATTATGTCCAATGAAGACAGGCTTTGTTACCAAGAGTGTGGTAAGAGGACCCAACTTGTAATAAATGTTAAACTGATCTTCATATTTATGCCCACATTTTTTAAGTACATTTAATCAGCTCTAATCCAGTGAACCAACGCCTGATAAGATTATCCGTTAGTTCACAGATTTTGTTTAGCTGATTCAGTATATGTGTGAACCAAACACCTGATTGATATCATATAGATTAATATCTCAAATTTTCTATTTTAGTTGATATTTTATCTCCTACTATGTAATATATATATATATATATGTGTGTGTGTGTGTGTGTGTAGTTTACTATACAAAAAATACGTATACGTAAAATTTGTTATTTTACACAAATATGAGGATTATGATATTTGTTCAATTGACTACTCGACTACATACATATTAAAGATATACTAAAATGTATAAAATATTTCCTAATATTTAATGATAAATAATATATACTTAACATATATAAATAAAATGAAATAAAAAGTGGAATATCCTACTATCACAATAGGAGATTCAAAATGAGATTCAAACTCAAATAGAAGTTTTTAAAATCCTTGTCCTTTTATTGATACGTTATCGTTGGATAAAAGGGTTAGTTCTAACCAAATCGCATATTATTATTTGTTTTATTTTATCTTTTAAGTTGTTGTTGTGTATATAAAGAAAAAGAAACAAAATTGAATGATAAGACGTCAAGTACTGTATTTATTATAACTGTCGAATATAATAAACAGTTAAGCGGATAAAACTCATAATCTCAAAATATCATATTTCGACATTCTTTTCATTTTGTCGTATATATATAACTTTTATGGTGCATGCATGAAGTTATTTAGATCATGTATTTCTATATATCTCGTAATTTTCCAAATACGTACAAACTAAATATACAACTAAGCAAACATTCAAGTAAACGATCCCAATTTATAATTTTCTTTAGTTTTGCTCTAACAATTACTTATTTCACTTCAAACCTAATGTAGAAATGTTAAAAAAGCTAATGACCTGATAATAAAGAAGGTATCGACCATCAAAGCCAAAAATAAAATATACACTTGAATTACTTTTATATAAAGTATTCAATAAATAATTTCAATTTTTATGCAATATAAAAAATATTTGTTAAACATTGGAAGATTACAATTTAGGTAACATTATACTAGATAGATAGATAGATAGATAGACAGATCGATCCTCCACACTAACTCTTACTATTATAGTGGTATGATTATCCCACAAAGATTTTACTGGGCATGTCTGACCCTATGTTAATTATTGACAATCTTCACTAACTTTTACTAGTAAGTTCCATCAAGAGTCAAAGGGAAAAAGAAATATTTCTTTTGCCTAGTACTTAACAAAAAAGTCGAAAGATTCAAATTCTTTCTTCCCTTTTCCTTAATCCAAAGGACAGAATTGATCAGAAACCTTAATTTACAAACATTGTGGTGAGAATGAATATTTATTTTTAATTTTTTTTAATTTTTGTAATTCTTTCTTCTTGTAATATTCAAATGCTGAGAAATTCATCAATCGTTCTAATAATATTTTAGTAATATTTCGAGGTGATACATAAAAGGGCTGCAAGAAATGCTTCTTAATTAATTTCTCCACCTATCTGTACAAACCAAAAAATAAACTCTAAAAATAGAACCAAACCTTACACTAATGTAAATTACATATATAAATTTAATATATATATATATATATAACATGGAAGAAATAATGTTGGTGGAGAGGGTAGATATTCCTTGATGCTTCAAATCTTTTCAATCCCTTGTACAGAAAGGACGGATTTAAAGAACTCCAGGTGTCCCCAGCTTTTCCGGCAACTCAGCCACCTCCTCCGCCATTGAAGTTGGCGGTGTTAGCGGCGGAGCTGGTGGGAGTCCACGGTTGGGATGACAGCAGACCACCCGAAAACAGGTCCCCACCACCACTTGAGTGATCAGAATCTTGAAACCCTTTGAACATATCTTCATCATCATTCATCAAATCATTTGCAATCATAATTATGTTCTCCTCATCCTCATCTCCGCCGCCAATATCCTCCTCCTCGGCCATCTCCACGTCGTCGTTTTGCGCCCCGGCTTCACCTTCCACTAGTGGAGTGCCTGGAGAAAAACTCGAGCCAGAGGCAGGCGACGAAGAAGAGATCGAACCCTTTTGAAATAATAGCGCATTGTTGCTGGTATTGCTTTTGCCGCCGGCGGATGGAGTAGAGAATTTGCTGCGGGTACTTCCGGCGAGTGAGCTCCGGTGGGCTGGCCGTGGATGAGTGTGTTCACCGGTGTATGAGACCACGAAAATCGCCGGATCATTTGGGCTGCGCTCCACCTGCTTCCTGGCGGCGCAGCCTTTTGATGTGCTGCACCTGTAGTAGTTTCTGGTTGAAATAACAACCAAAAAACGGAGGAACTTTCTTAGTAAAACTAAATAGTTCAAAATTGGAAGAAAATTTGAATGGGAAGAAGGGAAAAAGACAACCTTGGATATGGAGATCCTTTTATGGGTTTCTGACCGTATTTCCTCCATGCCCATGAATCAGCTGAGAGCTCTTCTTGTGTCATTTGACGAACCATTTTCATCTGCTGGTTTTTCCTGTGAAATAATTATAAGCCATATTACAGATCGCTTTTTCCTACAAGTTTCTTTGTAAGAAAAAGAAACTACCTTCTTCTTGGTCGAATGGGCTGAGGATTTGTGGCTGGGAAATTGTGAGAAGAAGAGACAAGTCTAGGATTTTTGAACTGTATACTTTCTTGACTTGGCATGTTCATCTGCAGTACTGGTGGCTGTATTTGAAGAATTTCTTGATGTGGCTGAAAAACATGGACCGCCGGAATGGAGATTGAGCTGGTGGCGGCGACGGTATCAACGGTGGTGGTGGGCGGCCGAGGGTCAACGCAGAGTTGTTGGTAGATTTCTTGCAAACCCTGGAAAGGGTCGTTCCTGTCATCTATCAGGCCTGTCGGAAATTCAAATGAGTTTTGGTTGCCATGGAAAGGAATAGAGGAAAAACTGGGAACAGGGTTGTCAGGGGAGGTGCCGATGGAGGTGGTTGTGGTGGAGACGGTGGTGGTGGTCATGGAGGCGGAGGCGCAGCCTCTCACCACCGCATGAAGATCCCAGTCATCATCCATATCAGCTAGAAATGTTGTATTTTCCGTTATCTCGCGGTTACATCTACTGTTTAATTTCTTCTGGTTTGAATAGCATATTCCGTGATGTGAGAGAGAAAGAGAGATGGAGCTGGAGGGCCCGACGACGGCGCTGACTTTTGTATGAAATAACTATATACTATGTTGTAAGAGTTTTACTGTGTACACATATATATAGATATATAAAGAAAAGGATTCAGAGACAGAGAGAGTCAAGAGAGAGAGAAGGAGAGAAAGAGAGTGGAGCACTGTCTTAGAGTTGATATCTTTTTGCCTTTTATCATTTTATTGCAAGATTTGTTAATCATTCATGCACAAGAAAAATCAAAGGTTTTGCCCCCACACTCTAAATGGGTAAAAGAAAGTGGGCTTCTAGGGTTTTAATGGTTGGCATCTCTTTGCTAGAAAATGAACCCTCCTTTTACATTGACTTTTGGGCAATGTCAAAGGGGGGGGGGGGGGGGGGGAGGATGGGTGGAGGTGGGGGGAGGGGCCATTTTTAACATTTTGGACATGCAAAAGGGCAATCTTGCACCATAGGCACTTCTTACATATTCTAATTGCCCTTTGTTTGGATGGTGGCCATCTTTTCACAAATTGGCATAATGCATAATGGCCAATAAGAATATGCATGGATGGCTTCAACCTTTGGGAACAAGTTTATGTGGTTAAGTTTAGTCCATTCATGAAGAAACATATACCAACTTTATTCCGAATCTTTATAAGAAAATAGCATTAATGTTAGTGTACTTTGAGTATCATTAAATTAAATGTTCTTATAGATCTGTCGCACTAAATATAATTATGATACAACATCAACTCTTGAATAAATGAATATTTCAGTGTTAAATTCTCATACTAACGAGCAGATCTATCACGAATTTAAGTTTCATAAAAATAGTTGAGAAACCAGCAACAATCCTCTTTTATATAGGAAAATAACAATAACAATATCATTTATACTTTGTGTCATGAAAATATAGTCTTGAGCAATGAGATTTTCTTTTTCGAAGTATGCTTGAGTTAGTACATGATATTAATGCATTTTAAATCTTCTATTTAATTATATAAA
Source organism: Jacaranda mimosifolia (assembly GCA_018894105.1). NCBI lineage: Eukaryota > Viridiplantae > Streptophyta > Magnoliopsida > Lamiales > Bignoniaceae > Jacaranda > Jacaranda mimosifolia. The sequence continues at coordinate 35,205,352 of CM032125.1, read as the reverse complement.
ATAATAATAAATAAAAATATTAATGAACATAAAAAAATTGAACTGAATTCAATGATCTAAAACGAGTTGTTATGGCATAAATAGATGTGAATAAAGAACAAAGAGACCCAGTTAGGAATAGTTGGAAACGTGAATACCCTTTGGCCCACGCCCTAATAGGTTCTGTGTTTCTTTTTTGCTGCTGCATCGATTTAGTGAAATGTCATTAATGCACTTTTCTATTCGTTGTGTCAGAGGACATTGCAAAGTTCAAAAGATTGAAATTATAATGTTTAATTTAATTTTCAGACCCAATCATATATGTGAATCTGGTTATATTTACGGATAAAAAACTAACACTTTTGGATTATGGTATTGAGACATTAATCACTTTCATAAGATTGTCGTTAAAATGAATGTAGATATAGGTCTTGGGCTTAGTATAAAAATCCAACCCCACAATTTTAGTGGTCCTAATTAATGAACTATTCCCACATTTAATAGTTGAGTTGTAGGTCTATCCAAGTATGTATATGTTTCATGCAATAACTTATTAATCTATTTGAATTAGGTTTGGAAAAATCAATAAGTCATAAAATTTGTATGAAATGTCAAATCATCTAGATTAAATAAGGTCTAGATTTGAATTATAAAAACTCTTGACCTAGTTAAGATGCTAGAGCATTAAAATCATGTATTGAAAGAGCATGTATGAAGCAAAACGTGCAATGACTTGAACAATCGTTATCAAAAGATGTGATAGTACTCCAATTAAAATTAAATAAATTTATTTTATTAAGATTTTCCTAATAGCTATTATCTATTCAAATAAGATTACATGTGGGTATTTCGTTATGCTGACGCCAAAGGTACATACCCTGATCATATTTAGTCCACAATGGATATCCCCTACTATTATATAACGACATTGGCCAGACCAGCCCTTTTGATTATTAAATTTTTACGCAATTTGATATTCTCGTAAGAGGAAATGTTCATTTTGCCTATGATTGGTTCAAATACGTAAACGAAATAAGTGCTTCTCACTCCAACTCAAAGTTGTATAATTTTAATTCGTCAGTGATATATTATTAGGTTGGGGTCCTTGTCTAACCTCCTGTCTATTCCAAACAGTTCCTCCACCCCAAAAAAGGGAATATATATGACCTCACTTAAAATAAGACATTGCTAAAAAGTATCATATCTTTTTCCAACAAGCAAATTTCATTGCTTAAAATAGACATGAGGAATATTTTTGACAAATCCCAAACGTTCACCATGGTGTTGATGGTGCAGGATTTAATGATCGTTCATGGTAGTGCTAGTGCGAGTCTTGTTTATGTACATTGCCTAACTTTCGCTGTTAAAGCGGGTCCTAGTTTAAATGTGTGTGTACGTATATAGGAGAATGGATGTGGATTGTGGGTTTGGCAGCAGCACACATACTAAACAACAAATGACAGTGAAAAGTGAAGCAGCTAAATACGTATCTTAGTTGGTTCTTGAAAGGATAGATTTTCTTTCTTTCTTTCTTTCCCTCAATCAATTAGCAATAAGCAACAAAATCCCATTTTTTCCAACCTTTTTCCTCTTTTTGTTTCCATCTATCAAATGTTCACTTTTCCACATGCCGAATTGGAGTAAGAAAGTTATCACTGGCCACCACTTTATAGTGTGGGCCGAAGTATAGTACTCCATACTGTTGGGCGCACCCTAAAAGCTTGCCCTTCCCACACCCCTCAACTCTTTCTTAAAAAAATTTGTAAGAGTATGGTGATGTCAGATGGGTCGATCTCGTATAATTCAATGTAAATCCAATTTTTTTATATATTTGTAAGAATTTGAATTATTTGAGGGAGATGGTTAGTGCTTATCTTTTTCTTTTTTTTTATCCTAAAAATTCATATTGATGAGGGTTCGATTTCGATGATGAATACGGATTGGGTCTGAATCACGATCCGTGATATGGTCTTCTAGATTGGTTTGGGATTGGAATCTTGCAATCACAGCAAACGTCAGGCTAGCCGAGAGGCCCTTGGCTTAGGCCTTCCGACGCTCAAGTCAGTATATATTCGACCTCTCAAATCGAGCAGCGGAACATAGGGGCCTTTTGAGTGTATGAGTGCATACCTGTGAGGGACAAGGTTGAGGGTTTTTACACTCCTATCCCTGGTAGGAAATGTCAGGGAAGCCCTTGGTTTCCCCAAGGGACCTTCAGCCTCCTGCCGAGGGTAATTGGTCAATTTCCCCGTTTGAATATTGCCAGCTGGATGTCCTTTTATGCTGCAGGACAAGATGGCACACTGTTGCTGCGTCTGCTGTGTCAGACGGTGAGGGGAGGGCATGCGTCATTAATACGGAGGCGTGTTACTAGTCAACGAATTTAATGCGGTGGCAGAGTACTGTGCAGGACTCAACCTTCTAATCGACGAGAGTGGGGGTTGATAACGATCGAGCAGCTCCGAAGGCCATGAAGCGCCTTGTGGATTAGTTGAACAGGGTCGACGAGTCACTTGGGTCCTGTGCCTTTGATTGGGTGTTGGGCCTCGCTGATTTGGGTCATTGTAGGCCATCCTATCCTATATCACATATATTTGTTATTAGTTTATAAATAATTAACTTTCTATATACGTAACCCGACCCAATCCGCTTCTCTTTTATAACAAAAATTTTGATTCTGCTTTCTTATTTTGTTCAACATCCTTGTGGTCTCCCTTCCCCATCCGGCTAACAAGTGAGGACAATGAGTCAGCCAAGGAGTTCAAATGCTGACACAGATGAGCATTGGATCGTTAAAAGACCATAGGTACTATGAGTACCAATGTCGGATGACAAAAGAAAGAATTTTCAGCTTAAACTTAATCAATCCCAAGCATATATTTAGGTACGATTTCGATCTTACAATACCGATATTTTTATTTTTGAGTAATTGCGAATCTATTATTTAAGCTTTCAGAATGAAATGATCAAATATTTTAGTCAAAGTAAGAATTGATGGATCAATTTCATCCCATTTGTTTCGCACGTTCTTCAATAATCAATCTATCTTTAGAAAAAAAACAACTTGAAATATGAACTAAATTATTCCAAAAATTCACATAACTAGGGGTGATTACTCCTTTTAATAGTAATTGATTAGTTGGGTTGGGATATTTATTGTAGTAGCGTTGCCGCGCTGGCATGCACTTTTTGGCTTTTGTTTATGGGCTCATTAGCATCACTGGATGTGCCGCTGTTGCCCAATATGGAATGGCTCATAAAATCAATTTGCTTTTCCGATTTGTAGTTGGACTTTCAGTCAAAGTCGCATCATAGTCCATTTCTTAGTGGAAAAGAATTAGACAACCACCAAAAGCGTCCAGTTACAAGCAATTTTAGAGCAAAATGGTAGATTGTGATGCCCTCACTTGGTCAGTGCAGCATTATACATTCTTAAAATTAGAATCTATGAGTGGCTAATGCATTGTCATGCACAAGACTTTCTTCATCATACTATAACCTGTAAATTTAAAAGAAAGGCACCAACTTTATTGGCCTGGAATTTAATATGCCCGAGTTAGGGATGCAAATGAACTAAGACAGCTCGAGAGGTGTTCGAGTTCAAATTCAAAAAATTTGAGCTTGAGTCGAACTTGAACCTAGTTTCAAATAATTCTTATTCGTAAATTCACGAACTTATATTTTTTTTAAAAGAAAAATATTTATATATAAAAATATATAATGGCATATTAAATTTTTATAATTTAAAATTTAAAATTTTAGTTAGTTACAAAATTCTAATTACAAATTTTTATTAACTAAACTTTTCAAACTTCAACTTTTAGCTCAAAATTGAGCATGTGACTTGTCACAAATTTGAGCCAAGCTAAGCTTGACCAAGGATGAAACAAACTCAAGCTCAATCTCAATTCATTTAATTTAAGTTCAAACTCGAACTCAAATACAAATAAATGACCAAGACACAATTCAACTTATTTGCATTCCTAAACCAAATACGTTGTTAGGCATAGAGAAATTTCCAATGATCCACCTAAATGTGTACTTAATGTTCATGCAACAAGAAACGTACACAAATCCATCATGTCACTCCACCGAATCCCAAGTGAGGAAAAGTATTATTATTTCACATAATCTACATATCAAAATCACAGGCCACCTTTTGAACCATGTCAATGGCATTTGTATTCACAAAGGAAATCTTCCTCAAGAGTACTCATCTGCTTTCAGCTATGTCTATCTCTAATGGAACTAAACCATGCGACCTAATTACAACAGGAGTCATGCCTCATCACATTAATTTACATCCTTTAAGTCGACTTTGGACTAGAATAAAGTGAAAAATGAAAGGAGAAAATCATACTCTAATACAATCCTCCTCGAACCCAACGAGCCGAGCCAGTTTTCGACCCAGTAGGATAATAATCCCCAACATTGGCCACAAATAGTGGATCCCTCTCGTCCACCATGGAATTGCAGCTATTAGAGCCTGCTTGATTTACCTGTTCTGCCTTTTCTAGTTCTTTCGTCAAATCATCCATCGTCTTTTTTAGTGTGGCTTTGGACATCTTTCCGGGTTCTCCAGTTGAGATGCCAACCATGGTAATCTTGGGGAGGAACAGAGACAATTGCATTTCTTTTCCTTTATGTTGACTGGTAGAATTTGAACCTCTGCAGAGGAAGGATATGAATTTATTACAAGGGCCATTGTACAAATGATGAAAATCTTACAGAATAATCTTTTCTAGCAAGAAGGGCGTGGGTGAAAAACCTTGGGTCCAAAAGGTTCTCTGGCTTTTCCTGTTGCTTCAACCACGGATGACTAAACCAATCTCCAAAAGGGAACTGGAAATTCGGCTTTTGTCTTTGTTTATCATGAGTGTTGTCCGGCCTTTCCACCGCTGAAGTGCCGGGCCTCTGAAGTTGAGCACCGTCCCCAAATTCAGAGTCGGAAACTAAGTGAGGTGGATTTTTAGCTCTTAGAAAAGAAGCTGCACTCCTATAAGAGGAACAAACTCCCTTGAGCACCTCAAAAAACAAAGGAATTATGCAATAAAATTTCCGAATTAACAAATAAATCTCACTTCAAGTACAAGCTTTAAGTAATTTCACATATGGCATGTAATACAAGACAGGATGCAATAGGTAAAGTAGCTCTAAAATTCCTTAAAGTGAGAAAAACATCACGCAGCAGCAGGAGGATGAAGCAGTAGAGTAAAATTTCCAGATCTACCTAGGAAAAAAAAAAAAACAAAGAAAGAAGAGCGAGAGAGTTTAGGAAGTACTTTTTCTCAAATGAGTCAACCATATATGGAAATTTGGGTTGAATTCCAGTGGCTTTCCGAAGCCATCTATTCCCGAGAAAAACTTTATCGACAGCATACAGGAGCTGAATCTCAGCGGCCTTTGATATGACACTCAATGGTATACTTGGATGACCCATTTCATCCAGCACTTCCTGAACCTATCAATCAGCAGCAGCAAAAAGAAGAGCCTTTTGGCATATGTGGCTAAGATGGAAAAAAAATATGATGGCCATTATTGAATCAAAATTACTTCAAGATTGGCTCCTTTTGCTATATTATGGAAATGAGCCTTGCTACTTTTGCTATATGATATTATGCAAGGCTCTTTATCAATTTCTATTCCACCAAATTCAGTATTATAGTTCTTTGTGGTAACACTTTTGAAACAAATGAGAAACAGTAGAAAGATGGATTCGTACCTCTGGAGGATCCCACATGCTTTCTCCCATCTCTTCGACAACGTCTGCAGTGAGGTTGTCATCAACAACATCTCGCCGGCGTTGAAAATGCCGTGTTTCAATTAATGCATTGAAATGTTGATCGGCAGATTCTTCAAGAATGTTATCTAGCATACTTTTGTCAAAAAAGTAAGGAGTATACCTGATAAAGTGAAAATGTCATGAGTATCAGAAAGTGAGAAGATGAACTCACTGTCGAAAAATGTGAAAGATAAATTGGAGGTGAGTTAAACAAAACAAATAGTCCCTTTTCATCAACAAGATGTTCCCTGTATGCTACTATAATACTGAACTTACCTTGCCTATTAGCTTAATTTTGAATCTAAAACTTCACTATCTGCCACTGCTTTACTATGCCCAGTCATCATAGGGCATGGTGACAAAGCAAGAAAAAGGGTAGTTTGACTTTATCTTCATGTGGTAAATTTTGGGGGAAATCTTAAATGTGAAATGCTGTGAGAAATTGATGGTCCAGGGTAAATATAATGCACTTTCGATGAAAGAGGACAATAGTGACACACCATAGACATATTTCTGGTCAGTTAAGGAGCAAAGGTGCAGATGAACTAAAATGAAAAGAAAATGAGAGGAAGGAGGGAACATCTTTTTCACTTGCCAAACAAGACATTTGAATAAAAAGATATTTCCTACTCTCTGTATTCTATAGCGACCATATAACATGTACCAACATGAGAAACATGGAAGTGGCAGCTAATCCTGAGAGATTCAACAAAGCACAAGAAATTTTCACCTTAAGTCCCACCAAGAGAACAACTAGCAGAATATTCTCATTCAAACCTACATAAGGTACGTAACTCACCACTTGATGCCATCCTTTGTTGCTATAGCAATATCCAAGTTTTGAGCACTAAAAACAGGAACTCCCTCCACTTTCTTTTTCCCATCAATGCGAGGCAAGGTCTTCAGTAGTTTGTTGGCTTCCTTGACCTGAAAGCAGCAAATTATGGAAGTCATTGCTATTTCTGCACAAAATACCTGAACTTATGTGCTTTGAAGGTTTTATACATGTTTCAAGAAAGAGCCGGTGGCTATGTCTAACCTGGCTTTCGTTTGGGACAAACTGAAACAAGTCAGGCTTCTCCTGCATTGCACATGAAGCATACAAGCAATTATTCCAATTAGATCAGTTTTACAAGATTTGGAAACAAAACCATGTAACTTAGGAGCAAAATGGACAATTTCATGATAATATGATATATACTTTGATGATGTCAAAAATAACTTGCAGGAAATAACATCAGCTTTCAAAATTATGCATTTTGTGTCGAATTTCATAGCTTTGTTGCTCTTACTTTTGACAGCTTTCACATAGCCATGTTGGCCCACAATTAGTTAAATTTTCCACTTCATGTATCAAATTGAGCAGATGAAAGACAGATTTTTGAGTAACTTTGCACCAGGTCTTCTCAGTTGCTATTTTACAGTTGCATTATTGTATAATCACTTATAGGAAATATCATATATCAGAAGTTGAGTTAATAACTTCTAGGAGAGTAATGTTTGGATCTCAAGCAACGAAACTAAAAGAAAGAAAGTAGAAAAGATCAAGTGATCAACCACTGAATTGAGCAAGCTATTACCTTAAAATGCTCATATGCAATATCAAGACGGCATGCACCAACCACGCCGCTGGGTATATTGAGCTGTTTTACATAAGAAACTGGAATGTAATGAGTTAGAAATTCGTCATCTCAAGCCTACATTTAAATCTCACACATTCCATCTAAAAACTGAGAAATCACCAATGAGTGAAAGCAATGAAAATTGAATAAATGAAGCACCAAATGCCATAAGAATTGTGCAACTTCACAAAAGACAGTAAAATCAATCAACCAAATTTTAAGACCTAGACCAACCAAAAGCGACTGCATGGAAAAAGACTAAATAGCTTGTGTTATTTCAAAAGCCAATCTTTTCATCAAGCTTGCTGATATTAGATATAATCGGGCATCAAATAGCTAGGAGAAAATGTTTCCTAGAAAGAAATATAAAGTGAAGAGAAGGAGGTCATGCTATTAAGTCGTACCGGCATCACCCAGATCCATGAAGAAACGGAATACAGGGCCATTCCTTTCACTCTTAGTGACTGCTGCGAACATCTTCTTCAGCCATTCTGGTGTTCTGTCAATACAAGAAAGTGACGGGATAGTGAAGTACATGAATAACAACAGATGAAAATATTGGAAATATGCAAACACAATATCAATAAAACAACAAAACAAACAACTTCCTCTAGGAAATAAAACCAGTCAACCAAAGTTTAAGGCCTCAAACAAGAAACCACCAAGCAAACATAGTAAATTAAATCAAGACTCAACAGTCATCCTGATAAATAAGAAACCACTCTCAGTATGATGTGAAGGCAGCATTCAGCATTCACAATAAAAAAAGAAGTTTATGAAATCAATTAGGTTGGAGAATGTGTGTGCAGTTTCGACTTTGTACTGATATATTCCAGTGCCAATATCATTGATTCATTTGATTGGGTTAAAACTGAATATAGTTTTATTGTGTCCACACACACACTGACTCCAGTGAAGTTGCTTCTGGCCTTCTATAGCACAATGTTTGAAATTTGGTTAAAAGATACCACTGCTGACAAAATATTGCCTTGTTTAATTTCATCAAAAATAAATAAATAAATAAATAATAATAATAATAATAATAATAATAAATGACAGCCTAGTGAAATGTAGTAACAGCAAAAACTGATTTCAGGCATTTCATTAACTTTTTGGTAATACTCAATAACATTGAAGTTCTCTTAGAATCGACACCTATTTTGTCCAAAAAGAAAAGGCAATCAATTATAGTTACTAAGAGCTCGTTTGCTTGCTTGATGTTGCATGACAGATACACATTCCAACTCAATTTCAATGTTTGGTTCATTTTTAAAAGCTCTTGATACAATTAGAGCCCCATTTAAGGCCAAACTTAGTTTGTGTATCAAAGCCTTGGGGTGTGATATGTTTCCAACTTACATTGGAAATAAATTGTAACTTGTTAAATGGAATAATCATGCCAAGCAAACAATCAAAGTTGAATATCAAGTTATTTAAAATATGCAAACAAATATTAAATACGATACACAATAATCCACTATTTATCCTAGTTATGCGTATCATGCCTAATCCAAACACACTAAGCAAACGAGCTCTAAGTGAAAAGTTGATACTTCGTGCATTGCCGCACACAGCAGTTACATGACTTAGTTCTGTATCCATAAATCAACTCTTGAATTACAATCATCCACTATGATTATCAATCAAATTTCACGAATTGGTCCAACATCTATCCTAATTCTCAGGCCTCATTTAGCTCCCCAGACAAAAACTTCAATTACACTGTATCACTTTGATATTTGATGTCAATTTTTTTCTAGTAGATTGAATATTGGCAAGGGGGACCTGATTTTTAATCTTCCAATCTCATTCTTTCAGAATTCATAGAGCTCCAATTATCCCAATTTCAATAGGAAACTAAACCTAAAAAAGTAATAGTACTAACTTGAAGAGGGAAATAATTCTAGCCACAGCTATATAGGTTCACTACCATACAATAGCAAAAGTTCTCATTTCTCCATCAGCAAAAAATCTTCTATAAACTAATATACATAGCTTTATTGCATATAAAAATTTTGAAATAAATAAACTGGTGAGCTAGACCTAGATTACTTAAGTTCTATGTATTGAAAGTTGAAACTGAACTCAATACCTCTTAGATAGAAAAGGGATGTCAAAATGAGTTGATACGGCCATTAAACCTGTGCCGGAAAGGTCACACATGCTGAAAACCTGACCAACAAAAGCCGGTCCGCCGGCCTTTCCTGTCGATATTCGAACTCCGGACGGGAACCCCCGATTGGGTTCTGAAGAAGGCATGCTCTTGACGGATGAGGATGAGGAAGGTGCGGAAGTTCTTGATTGCTTTGAGGAAAGCGAGTCAGACTGAGCTGACTCGGATGGAGAAACGAGTGAGAGAACCGAATCCCGGAGGAGGAGAGGACGGCGGATTTCCGATGAGTGTGGTGGCGGAGATGGTGGTTTAGGGTTGAGAAAAGAGGCTATGTTGGTGGAGGCGGTGTTGATGAAGCGGGATAGGGGGGTGGCGGGATGGTGCCGGCGGTGGCGACGGTCAGCGGCAGAGGCCATCAGATGAGGAGGTAGAACTACAGGAAGAATTGGAACTAATAAAGGAAAATTTCTTATCAATCTATTTAGGAAGAAAATAATAAACCACGTTTTTGTCTCTGAAGAATTTCCCGCTAGAGTTGTTCAGCGACTTTCATAAAAGATGTAAGACGTCTTGTCCAACGCCTTTGATAAAAAATATTACAAATTGATTATAAGTTGGTTTCATTATTATTATTATTATTATTATTACCAAAAAATCCTCTAATCACAATAGTATATATTTAAAGAGAGAAAGAGAGAAGAAAATCTTGTGTTGTTAAATTGAAATGCCTATAACACCTTTCATTTCAGTAAATGGGAAGAGAAGATAAGGTAGAAAAAATTGTTAACATCGAAGTTAGAAAACTATGATGAATGTAGAATTGTGGTTGATGTTGGAGACGAATTCTTTATCTTTAAGATAAAATAATTTAATATGAGTGCTATAGTTGATGACTTTAGTCTCTCAAAATACAACGATTAATTATTTATGTAATAGCAATACTACAAACTACTTGAACTATTTAAAAACACATTGAAATTCTCTTGGAAAAATTTAAAAAGAACGCAGAATAATGCTAAAGAATATCTAAGGTGACATTGAGAGAATGAAGGAATATTAGTGAATTTTCTAGTGATCAAATGGCCAGGAGGGGATCTATTTAGTTTGCTCTAATCAAATTTAAGTAGCTCATTTTGAGCATTAATTTCTCATTCATCTTGATTTTCAACAATTAATCACATTATTGTTATATACTTGTGGCGTAAATTATAATAATCAAGAAAATTTTAAGATGTTAACATTTAAGCTCATTTAATTAATCCACCAAGCGGACTAATTTCTGACAAAAATTTGATTGATGGATTGAGGAGTTTGAGCAAACTTTTGAAAATGAATAATACCATATTTGGTTAAGTACTATAATGCAACGAACATTTTAAAAGTTCTATATAATGTCGAATACATTTTGAATAAAAATATAGGACTTGCATGACATCAATAAGTTTCGAACACGTTAAATGACGTACTCACAATTGAATTACAAAAAAAATGAATACAATTGTTTTCATATTTTACAGAGTTTATAAAGCTATATAATTTAACAAAAAAAAATTAAAAAAATAATATTAAGATATCTAAATTTGTATTATGTCTCTTATCTTTTGTTTCTTTTTTTGTTAAAGTGACCTTTAACAACCTGCAATATTATAGTCAACAAATTATGTTAATAAACACCCAATACTATGATTTACGTAAATGTTTTTCTCATTATCCACATACATTGTTTCAATAGGTCGTTTTTCTATACATAAATAAATTATAATTTTTTATGTAGAATTTATATTAACAAGTTGCGTCCAAATTGCATTGCATCTTAAATTTTTTAAAAACTATAATATTTTTATGTTTGTTTGTGTATGCCACGGATCTTCTTTTCGAAAATGAAAATGGATCACATTACTTGAAGATTATTTGAAAACCAGCAATATTATTTGTTGTGTGGATATGGATTTCAAATGTATAATTACAAGATGATAAATTTATAAATGTATGTAGGGTTGTCAATGGAGCGAATTTTAATTCAAATTCAATTCGAATTTGATTCGATTATTTAGAATTTTTAACCGATAAAAGATTCAACTGATATGATCCGATTAAAAAAAATTCGTAGTCCAAAATAAATGGAGCAAATATGGATATAGCTCGATCCAATCCATTAATAATCCAAATCTGAATATATTTAATATTATACATATATATAGTATTATACATATGTATACACATGGTCATATAATAATGCCAATGTGGATATTTGGATGAAGTAATAAATTCTTATGCAATATATCAAATCAAGTTCTTTTCATTTAATTGTTAGATTTTGAGTTTATTTACATCATACTTATATCATTTGTTTCTCTATTTTTATAACAAAAAATAATGCGAAAAGAATAATGAGCTAAGAGCCGAATGCAATAATATGGCAAGAATGCAATGCAAATATCGATTTGATCAAAATGAGTTATTTCTTATAAAATTTTGAGTTTATAGTTAGTTGATTGAATAATCAAGTATAACTCTGTATTTATAATGCCAAATAAGTACTATTATCAACAACAGAACATAAATTGTAATGCTTCGATGAATGAATATGATAAGCTAGGGCCTGTTCTTTTGGCTTCTCCCAAGAAATTTTTATTCTCCCACAATAATTACAAAATAGGTACACATTCTCTAATCCATCTCTCAAAAAATAAATTTTCAATACCCAAAAACCCTCACAAAACAATTCCAAAAAACCCTACACCTAAATTTAATCATTAAATATATATATATATATATATATTGCTTTCACCCTACAAATGCAACAAAAAGCAACTGACTAGACATCAACAGTAAAATTTATCTCCTCCCAAAATACAAAAGAACAAACAACTCATTCTCAATTCATTTTTCATGTTTTTCCAAAAAAAAAACACATGGCATATTTTCCAAATTTTTTCCCAAAAATCCATTCTCCCAAAATATTTTCTACAAAGCACCCAAGCACCAAAAGAACAGGCCCTTAAATTCTGTTGTTGCTTTTAAGTGATCAATAAACTTAAAAATTTATTTATTAATTTGTTGTGTATTTTTTTTAAGGATAATTGTTTTGAATTTGGATTCTACTAAATTTTTAGAAAAATAATAAATATATGATGATTTTTTAAATATTTAAATTTGAATTTTTTTGAATATCTGACGAATATCCGATTTTTATTTGAATTTGGATATGATTATACCAACTACAAGTTTGATAGATCTTGAATCGGACTAGGATCTGGTATATTATATTTGGATTCGGAATTGGATCCAACATGATATAATCCGAATCTGACCTATTGATAGCCCTAAATGTATGTATATCACTTTCAATAGTTAATAATAGAATGGGACTTTTTCTACACTAGATATTTTTTTTTCTTTCAATTTTTTGTTTTCACTATTACACCGATATTTTGCAATTTACCCCCTTACAAGCATAAGATCATTATTTGTGAAGTCAGACGATGACACTTTTAGCCCTCATTTGGTTTTATTTTCATTTTCAATTTCCATCATTTTAAATTGGTGAAAATTAGTTAGTGAAAATGAGTTGAAAATAAGTTTGTATTTGGATGAAATGTTGAAAATATAATGTTTATGTTGATTTTAATAGGTTGTAGATGGAGAGATATAGAAATAATGGAATAAAGAAAATAGATATATAGGTTATTGAGGTAAGATATATAAATTATTGACGAATGTGTTTTGAAAATAAAAATAAAAATAATGTTGGTTGAAAATCTGTCAAAAAATGATGTGTTTTATTTTTAGAATAATAAAAAATATGAAAATGAGGATTGAAAATGAACCAAACGGGCTCTATAGTAACAATATTCATAGGTTAGGTTTTACAAACATAGCCTCTTTTGGAACATTTTTCATATCAAGCTTTCGCCCTTGCAACTAAGCCAAAGATAAAGGGCCTTTTGGTAAATTTTTCTTAAGTGGTGGATTTTTGTTGGTAATTTCAAGATCAACTTGACTATAGCCTTTGCGAGATAGGGGAATTGAAATATGAAACATAATAAATGGTTTGCTCCTAAAAACGACCTTCTCATATTTAAGTTGGTACTTAGTACAAATAAAAAAAATTGAATAAAAATATGAGAAATCAATAGGATAGCAATAGTGAACATATTTTTATCACCATGATGTTAGTGCATCACATATTTTAATTGAACAATTCATGTTTCGAATTGGGTCGAAGTTCATTCAAATAAAAAGATATATAACGTATTTTGAGACTTACAAGCTTAATTTTATATCACGATTATTAAAAAAGAAGTGTTAGCAAGAATCTTACTTCTATATATTTCCTTTTTCTTTTTGTTTTCTTTTGTCCTTTTAATTAAAGAGTTTCTCAAGATTTTTTTTTGAATTACTTATTTTATGTTCTTTCGATACAAAAAATGAGGTGAAAAAGGATTTTCTTGGTATTTACAACATCGCCAAGTATTTCAATAATACATTTGTAAAGACGAAATTTGAAATTTCACATATTGTTTATCTAAAGGTCAACAATAATTCCTTTTCTTTTGGGTTATAATAAATGCCAGTAATAATTCAAATTTGCATTCTCTCTCGCCTATAAAGATTTTATATATGCCATCTCTCAATTGACTATGCGGTTTTGCCATGAATTCGAGGCAATCTGTAGAGGTCAACTTCGTTCTTGCAATAACGTCAGGGTTAAATTAGGACAATCTGGAGTGATATTTCCGTTACACATTTTCACACACTGACGAAAAACTACAGAAAAAAGTTGCGAAATCCCTTGAACAAATGCAAAAAGAACCTCACTAGCTCCCTTCTTATAACCTTGGCGCCATCTTGCTGATATCAGCTTTACGTCTGCTGCGGCCTGGAAGATCAGATCTTTCAATTTGATTTCCAATTCAGGGTAATTACATGTAAAATCTTGTTTTCATATGTTTTGTTTTATTTTAATGAATCATGTTGTAGCTAATGTTTGCTTGTGGATTTCATACGGGTTCTTGATTTTGATTTTAATTTGAAATGGGTCTTCACCTCCATGGGTTTTACAGAGGGTTATGATTGTTGCTCTGAGGTTCTCTTTTCCTTCGTTTTCTTTGGGTGTTTGTGTGTGTGTGTGTGTGAGAGAGAGAGAGAGAGAGAGAGAGTTATTAGTGCATTTTTAAATGTTTTTGTCTGATTTGGAATTCTGAAGCTAAAATCCAGTCTTTGGTAGGGCCTTTTTCAACTTGTTTTTATGGGGTTTTGATTCTTTAGGTTATGAGATACAATTATATATCTAAATTAATTTAACTTTTTGTTTGAATTGTATCTTCATTGTATGAATTTTATATTCCTTTTCCTATGTGGGTTAATAGCGAATTCATAGAATTGGCTGAATCTAATATCTGGGTTTGCTTTTGAGAGATTGCTGGGTGTTTTGAATTGACAAAGAAAAGAAAAAAGTATGTTGCTTTGAGGTCTGTGAAGTCACATGTTATGATAAGGGATTCTTGTCTTTCAATCCATTCAGTCGATTTTTACTCTAAATTTCATTTGCATGTGTACTTTTTGTATACAGATTACAGCATAAGGATTAAGCATTCCCATGGCTGACTCAGAAGAAAACAATGCATTGTTTCCAATTTTCATTTTGTCGATAATCGCCTTGCCTTTAGTTCCTTATACGATACTGAAGTTATTCCGTGCTGCCTCAAAGAAAACAAAGAGCATCCACTGTGGATGCTCTGACTGCACCCGATCAGGGAAATATCGCAAATCAGTTTTTAAACGGGTCTGTGATATATTATTTAACCAATAGGTATGTTTAACTGCTGCTGGTGCAATTAGTGGTATGTGTTTACCATCAATTTCATTATTTCAGATTGCAAACGTCTCCACATGTGGTAACTTTACTCTCGTGCTGCTATGGATCATCATGGGGATTCTTGTTTATTACATTAAGAACATGAGTCGTGAGGTACTCCGTGATTATTAAATCATTTTTCTTACATCTAAACGACTCTTCATGCAACTTCTTCTTCTTTTTTTTTTTTTTTTTTTTTGTTTTTTCATTTTACATTGAATGCTTGTGTTGTTCAATAATTGTATTTTCTGTTCCCATTGAGAGTAAAACTTTGATGTCAACTCAGATTCAAGTCTTTGAGCCATTCAGTATTCTTGGAATAGAGCCGGGAGCGTCAGATTCTGAAATTAAGAAGGCATATAGGAGACTCTCCATCCAATACCATCCTGATAAGAATCCTGATCCAGGTTATTCAATTTTGATGGTTCAGCTCTGCTATTTTCAGTTGAAATGGCAAACTAATAGAAATTTTGTTCTTGACCTGCATTGTCTATAATCATGGTGATTTCAAATTTTCAGCTGCTCATAAGTATTTTGTGGAGTCCATATCAAAAGCTTATCAGGCTCTGACAGATCCAACTTCTCGGGAGAATTTTGAAAAATATGGTCATCCTGATGGTAGACAGGTAATATACCACGGGAAGAAATTTTTCTATCATTCATCTGAACAAAAAAATTGAATGGATAGTTGAAGCCATAAGTAGAATCTAACAGTGATATATATTATGGTGCAGGGTTTTCAAATGGGAATTGCTCTTCCTCAGTTTCTTCTTAATGTTGATAGTGTGTCTGGTGGGATATTATTACTGTGGATAGTTGGAGTCTGTATATTGTTGCCACTGGTGATCGCTGTTATATATCTGTCAAGATCTTCAAAGTATACTGGAAATTATGTCAAGAATGACACACTAGGTGCCTATTTTCACTTGATGAAACCTTCCTTGGCCCCTAGGTACATATCTTCTCTGTCAGTATTTCTTTTGCTTCTCTTGCGCGAGTCACATATTAATTGATTAACGTTGGCCCAAATATAATTTATAACTTTAAACTTGCATCTTGAATTGTCAATCTGTAACTGATTCGGACATACTCTCTGATAAGTAGTGAAATTTATCTATGGCATCTGAAGCTAGTAAGTGCCTGGTGAATATGAATTATAGATATTATATGCCATTGGTATCTTGACTATGGTGGTGCTCTAATGCATAATGCACCTAAAGACGGAGATCGGCTGTTGATAGTACTGAAAAATTGCCTTCTGAGATATACATCAACTTTGTCTTACTCAAATGAAACTAATTTTTTTTCCCTTCTTCTCCTCATATTTAATTACTTTGTTGCTTTGTAAGGTAGACTTGTCAAATTGAAATCTTAGTCCAATGATGTGATCATTCTAATTTGCAGCAAAGTCATGGAGGTCTTCATTAGGGCTGCCGAATTCTTGGAGATTCCAGTTCGAAGATCCGATGATGAACCCCTCCAGAAACTCTTTATGACAGTCAGAAGTGAGTTGAACTTAGACCTTAAAAATATAAAGAAGGAACAAGCAAAGTTTTGGAAGCAGCATCCAGCACTTGTTAAGGTAAAGTGAACCTTATTGGTGACGAATGACAATCAATTGTTTATTTTGACTATTATTTTCTTTTCTATTATTCAGACAGAACTGTTGATTCAAGCACACTTGACTCGTGAAACTGCGGCTTTAACCCCAGAATTGGAACGTGATTGCAAGCGTGTGCTTGAATTTTCGCCTCGTCTCCTTGAAGAGCTGATAAAGGTTACTCCTCCGTAATAGTGATATACATATTTTTACTTGCACTCTTCAAAATTTACTATGAAGCTCCCTATTGCAATTCCGACATGGTGAGTGATGGTGTAAAAGTTTTTTACTGCACTTAATTCCCAAGTTACTCCCATCTGGTAAAATTTAGATCAGAAGTGACAATGGGTACTACCATTCGTAGGAGCAATATTCAACTGCCTTATGATAGGCTCTTGACAAATTACCAAGAACCCATTGATCTCTTAAATCACTTACTAATCAGACTTCGATTGTTTCTCTCCCTTTATCCTTAATGTTCTTTTTCATCTCGCAGATGGCAATCATTCCACGCACTTCCAAGGGGCATGGCTGGCTTAGGCCTGCAATAGGAGTTGTTGAACTTTCACAGTGTATTGTTCAGGTATTAATTGGAATATCATCTACGAAAATTTAAGAGTTTGCTATCAAGAACTAAGCTATTCAAAAGCTTTCTAATGTTCAGCTAATTGATTTGGCTATCATTGTCTATGATGCAGGCTGTTCCTCTTAGTGCTAGGAAAGCAGCTGGAGGGTCTGCTGAGGGAATTGCTCCTTTTTTACAGCTTCCGCATTTTAATGATGATATAATAAAAAAAATAGCCCGAAAGGTATAAAATGTTCTCTTTTTACAGCTTCTGCATTTCTGAACATCTCATGCCTTACCCAGTCTTTACCCTGTAATCAGAGGCTTCATAATGGCTCTTTAATATTATTGACTTTTGTTCTTCTAAATTTATCGCCTATACTGAGCTCTTTATGTTAGGTTGTGATATTGAATTAGAAGTCTTACAGCGTGCTTTGTACCGTCTGTTATTTAGTTATTTATTGTGCACAAATTCTTCTTATGAGGCTAAGCACATTGTCTTTTTCTTAAATGGGTGGTGGAAAACGTTGGTGCAGCAGTCTTTCCCTAGCTTTTATAGCATAACACGTCATTAAAAAGGTTAAGCTGTTAGAGAAGGACAATTTTACTTGCATACTGAATTCAAGGAAATTATTCGTGTCGTTTTATATAAGAATAGTTGGATATTACTTCCCTCTCCCCCCCCCCCCCCCCCCAATCTTGACATTGCGTTGCACTATTTGCAGAAGGTGCGGATGTTTCAGGAGTTTCAAGATATGTCTATCCAAGAGCGGGCTGAACTTCTTTCTCAAGCAGCCGGTTTATCTCCTCCAGATATCCAAGATGTGGAGAAGGTAATGGAACTGATTCCTTCTCTAACGGTCGAAGTTACTTGTGAAACCGAAGGAGAGGAAGCCATACAAGAAGGCGACGTTGTGACCATTCAGGCCTGGGTCACCCTAAAGCGTACAAATGGCTTGATTGGAGCCCTTCCCCATGCGCCCCACTATCCCTTCCACAAGGAAGAGAACTTCTGGTTTTTGCTCGCAGACCCCAACTCAAACAGCGTCTGGTTCTCCCAAAAGATCAGTTTTATGGACGAAGTCGCTGCAGTTAGTGCTGCTTCAACAGCAATAGACGAGAGAATGGAAGTTCTTGGGGCCAGCCCGAAGGAAAAAAGTGCTGCTATAAAGGAAGCAATTGAGAAAGTGAAGAGTGGGTCGAGGCTAGCAATGGGCAAGTTCTTGGCCATTGCGGAAGGAAACTACAACTTGAACTGCTACTTGCTGTGTGACTCATGGATCGGGTGCGACCAGAAAACGAATTTAAAGCTTAAAGTTCTGAAACGGACCCGGGCCGGCAGTAGAGGCGGTCAGGTGGGCGACGGCGGTGGGTTTCCAGAGGATGGCATTGAGGAGGAAGAAGAAGTCGAAGAAGAGGAAGAGGAGGATATTGAGAGCGAGTATAGTGATGATGATGATGAAGATGATAATAAGCCAAATGCAAACAAGAAAGGCCCTGCCAATGGCAAAACCAAGGGAAGGGGGAAGCAGGCTAGTTCAGAAAGTTCAGGTTCAGATGAGGAGTGAAGTTAAATAACTGATACAGTTTCTACATTTTTGATACCCTTTGCAAAACTTTTTCCCCATTTTGATAGTTCTTTTATTCTATAAAAGAGAACTATTTTGAACATTGGAAAAATCCAATAGTTTATTTAACTTGCAATAAATACTAAAAGAGGATATTTTCATCTTTCTTTTGAGGCATTGGTTTGTATTTCACCAATGTTTCCAGTCATTTTTATACTGCTTTTGTTTAGACATATTAGATAATGTGCATTGAAGAACTATTTTTTTGTTTGAAAAATAATCAGGTTATTTGTACATAAAGATAGTATACAAACTAAGAAGAAATATAAAACATCATTTTAGATGTGTCAGATTGTGTAATTTTTTGACTAATTTATTAATCTTTTGGACAATTCTGCTATAGCAAATAGTGTTAACAAACCAAAAATTACAAAAGTATTAATATAAGGAGTAACCCAAAAATGTATAAAACCAATTTTATATACGAAGAAGCAAAAAAGTCTTAATAAGTAGAAGATATATTTTAAATGTAATAAATTATTTAATTTTCAATTAATTTATTAATCGAACACAAAATCTTAAGAAATATAAAATACATTTTGAGATGTACTAAATTATTTAACTTTTTTCTTAATTTATTAAACTCTCTGACAATTTTGCAATAAAAATAGTGTTAACTAACCTAATTCAGTTTTGGACAAAAGTAGTAATGTTAAAGAGGAAGAACCCAAAATGTTTATCCTAATAGTTCAACAAAATGTATCCAAATGTAAAGCGCTATTCCCCTGTAGCGATTTTCGGTGCGGAGCGAACTATAACCAGTCCAGCACACAGGTCAAAAAGTAGAAAGCGTTTTATACATGTTTCATTCCACCAGCCCAGCTCGAACGGATAAAATAGGACCACACGTTCCAATCCCAAAGAGAAGATGCCATTTCTATTCTTATTCCGATTTCAAAATTATGAGCTGAATAAAATCTATAGCTTTGGTTCATATACTCAATAGCTCTCCGATCTCAGCTGCGGAAGAAAATGCTGATGATCGAACCTCACTCCGCCGCCTCTTCCGCCTCCGCCGCCCGATTCTGCTCGGCTAACTTCCATTCCTCCACTCGCCTCCTTTGTCACTCCGCCGCCTTCTTCATCCCGCGGTACTGCTTCGATTTCAATTGTGTGTAAAAATTTAAGTTCAGTGCTTTCATTGCAGAAAATGCGTTGTTTGTGGCAAATAACTGGTGTTCTCTTCTGTGCTTGAATTTGTTTGGTTAATAGGAATAAGAATAGGAGGTGTGCCGTTAAAGTGAAAAGTGCAAATGGAATTAGAGCGACTGCGAAACAGCAGTCAGGTTCGGAATCCGGTCCGGTGAAGCAGAATGCAAAGCCGCAGAGGTATCATCCGTTTGAGGAAATTGCTGAAGCGGATTTGTTGGGGAATGAGGAAGCAACACTCACGCCTGCTGAGACTACTCGAACAATAATCGAGGTATCATTGTGAAATAGAATGTGATTTTGAAAATATGCTTATGTTTGTATAGAGGAGAGACTATTAACTAATTACTTTCTGGAACCGTCTTCTCACGTGCAAGCGGTATTACTTGGAGTCAACCGTGCGGATTTCCTTTTCACAATTAAGTGGTAGTAAGCTTGAACTGATACCTATTAAGTAACCACGTCATCTGAGATTTTGGCGAAGTTAAATGTAGTAGCTAAGGCAAGAAATGGTTGATTTTACTTTTGAAACTTTCTCAGTAGAATGCTAATTTTGTGTAAAGGTTTTGGTTTCAGGTGAATAGCAAGACAACACTGATGTTTTCTGGTATGGTTAATGAGGAAGTTCATGAGAACATTTTCTGGCCAGATTTACCTTATGTGACGGATGAACATGGAAGTAAGATGCATTTCCTTGTGTTTTTCTTTTACATATAATCATTTTCATTTATTGGTTAGAAGGAAGTATTTCACTATCGAGTTTCTTTTACGCTTGTTTCAGATATCTACTTTCAAGTGAAGAATGATGAAGACATCATGCAATCACTTACTACTGAAGAAACTGTTGTGGTAAGATTAACCTGATATACTTAATTTTTGGAAAATGAAATGATTTATCTTGGTAACTTCCCTTCAGTCCCCTTCACGGTTTCTTTGAATCTGGGTAGTGCTATAAGATTAACTGTTCCATGAGCCTTGGTAAGCCTTCCATGTAACATTTACTTATAACTGTGTTCAGTGAACTTGATCATGCTTAGTTTTGCGAACAATTCAATGTCTAAATTGGAAATAAGTCAAGAAATTGTGGACGTCATTAACTCTATATTCGTAAGAAGTAGCAAGGGAGAAAGGGATCTAGCTAAATAATGCCAAGACACTAACAATTTTTCCAGCTTTTATCAGTGTTAACATCCTCTCTTGCATGTTGTGAATATTGTATTTTCATACTGGGTCATCTGACTTAAATGATTGTTTTTGAAGGCTTACTTGATTTTGACACAATGCAGCAAGTCATTATTGGACTGGATACTGCAGAACTGATCAATGAGATGGAGGCACTGGGTCATTCAGAATTTGATTTTGGCATAGACGAGTTGGACGATGAAGATAGTGATTTTGATGAGGAGGAGGATGAAGAAGATGAAGACGATGATGACGGTGAAGATGATGAAAAAGTGGGGATATCTTCCTTCTATTCTTGTACCTCTTAAGAGTCAGGATTGTAGCTCAGCAGGTTGTAAACCTCTATCATATTCATATGCAGGACTGGGTTTCCATTCTTGATGAGGAGGATCAGGATGAGGAAAGTGATGGATCACTGGGAGACTGGGCTAAATTGGAAACTATGCGGTCTTCTCATCCGATGTATTTCGCCAAAAAGCTTGCAGATGTAACTCTCTATAACCTTTTTATGTTCATCATGGCAGAAATTACTTTAAAATTGAAATATGGATTCTGTCACATAGACTTGTCCGCTATCCAATTATGGACTCAGATCATGAAATCACTATGCTGCTTTGACATTTATTGGTTTTTACGTCTTGTGAATTTCTTTTTTTCTATGACTATTTTAATTATATAGGTTGTGTCAGATGATCCTGTGGATTGTATGGAACAGCCCTCTGCTGGCCTTGCTATTCAAGGCCTTTTAAGATCTGCATTTATTGAAGAACACTCCATTATCCAAAAGCATATATCTGGCCCTGAGTCTAATGATGTGGATACAAATCAAATAGCCAGAGAACAATTGCAAGAGCAGATCAATGGCCACAGACATGAAAAAGAACTAGCACAAGATAACCCAGGTTGGGTAGAAGAACTGGAGAAGGATGAAACCCTGGGAAATGGATTTGCGTTTTACAAACTAGAGATGATTCAAATCCAGTTAGTTTCAGCACATGGGCATCAGGTAAACCTTTAGTTTTAATTATTCTCTTTGAATTTCAGCAATCTATAGGTGTTCCTCATCGCCTTCGAGTTGCTTTATTACCTCTTCAAAATTTGAAGTTCTCAAGATTTAACTTGACTACTTGAGGGCACTATAAAATTTTACTCTCTTTTTCTCTGCCTTCTGTGCCTCTGAATGTTGATATTGGTTTTAACCTTTACTGTTTTTTTTAACTAAAGAGTATAGCGGCAAATGCTTGAGATCAGTCTATCAAACAAGTCCGCCATGAATGCTGAAATGAATTCTCTTATAAAGCCTATATTCCCTGGGCAAAAGACAACAAGTACAGTAATAGTATGTTATGTGAATATCTCATCCAATATTATCAGAGATAATTTATGCTTGAGTTTACCAACTTTCTTGTAAGAGGTTCAAAGTTTCTGTTAGCCTTAATGGCTTGCTTATTACGTAAGTGTATATGGTAAAAGGTGGAAGATGAGGAGTTTGAAGGGAATTGAGGCAAAAGATGTTATGCCTTTTACATCGTATACTTCTGCACTAAGCAGGAAGGAGTTGTCTGAATTCCATGGGTTTCCCATAAAAACGATATTGTAGGAAACTGCAGACTTAAATTGGGGGACAACCACTCTTTTTCAAGGCAATGATTTTTGTTCTTTCTATCATTCTCAATCTTGAACACTGCAATCCTGTAACCCCTTGAAATAATAACCTTCTTCGTTGTTATATTGTGTTATTTATTGTGACCTGAGTCAAGTGTTTGTGTTGAGATAAATTGACTCCCTTTTGCAATTCTAGTGACCTAGCTTATAGAAGCCCGTGTCAAAGTTACTTGGAATAAATATCACTGGAATGGATGGATGTTATATGTGATTCTTTATCTTCTCAATGCAAAAAAATAGGTTCTATTGGCCAAACCACTTTTAGATGGGTCATTTTTTTGGCTACGAGGTTGGAAAGTGTAATATATTGAAACTGTGTTGTTTCTGCAGAGCTATGTTGAAATAGAAGATTTTAGGAGGGCTCGGCCTGATGCAATTGCACATTCAGCTGCCAAAATTATATCCCATCTCAAAGCTGGTGGGGAAAAGACCATGCAAGCTCTGAAATCTCTATGTTGGAGATGCAAGGGTATTCAAGTGGAGGTAACACCCTAGACTCTGGACTTACATGGGAAATGTTAGTTTTGATGTGCCTGAGTAATCCTTAAGTGATATTCACATTCTTGTAAATTTGGAAAATGGACTAAACTCTAAAAGTAAAGTTACTTTCCCCTCATTCTGAGCAAGAAATTGATAGAGAAAACGAAAGCAATCAGAAGATCATTTCTCCCCGCCCTTGCTGTCCATAGACAAGACCTTCAGCAATAATTGTCTTTTCCCACTCAAATGTGCCACTTAATTTTTTCAGATGAATTTGATATTATTGCCAACATTTGTATGGATTTATTTTCAATTTGTGGAATCATCAGATGGTAGGATGGGGACCATGGGGTATACCCCCCCTAGCAATATATTTTCATGAACTAATGAGGATCCGGAGAATATTAATATACGAATGGTCATATCTCATGCTAACTTTTTTGAACTGAAATTGTGGCAGGAATGTTCTCTTATAGGGGTAGACAGCCTTGGTTTTGACTTGAGAGTTTGCTCAGGAACACAAGTTCAGACATTGCGTTTTGCCTTTAAGAAACGGGTATGTTTACATGTTTTTGTTGGTACAAATTACAATTTACCTCAAGTATACTTGTACACTTGTGAATTGGTTAGAGTTGAGCTGTGCCATCCTAAGCTAAGCCTTGGACTAACCTTGGGGTCAATGGGAAGAAACTGATTAGAACTGGAGTAAGACAATGACTTGGATTGGACATGTGTTATCATGTTTGGAAGACATATCTGAATTCTGAATATTACATGAGTAAACAAGTTAATATTGTTTGATTTGCAAAACATTGAAGCAAAAGAAATAGAAGAGTGTGAACAAAAAAGCATCTCAGAATTAGTTGTTAAGGGGGAAAGAAAGAACTATTTGCGTGTATAAAGCAGGATTACATTGTCATCACCTTATTAGGAATCTTCTATATCTTTTACAACATTAAGCTCGTAACTTCTGGATTCAGAGCTTGCACATTTTATAACACACTTGAAAGATTCCGAATTATGTCTGCAGTATTGAGAAAATTGCCTGTGCTGCTGCATCATGGCATGTATACCAAATTATTTTTTACTTGTTTCTAGCAATTGTCACTAGTTGCTAGCAAATGATACACAGCTTTCACTATGTTAAACTTTATGTTTAGTGGCTTATACATATCTCTCTCCTCCCTCTTCTGTATGCATCTTTGCAGGCCTCATCAGAATATAGTGCTGAAAGGCAACTTAATGACTTGCTCTTTCCTAGAGCCCACAAGTATCAACAAAAGAAAGAAGCTCAACAGACCGAGTCTTAGGTTCAAAACTGAATTCAAATTCGTTCATGTTTTCCTATGTTGTGCATGTAGTTCGAAAGTTGTACATAGAATGTAGAAAAATCTTCCAAGTCCTGCTTATTTATTCCTTGATTGCAGTTCATAATGATGAAATTTTGCTCTCTTTCTACATTTTCTTTCCTCATGTCGAATCATATCTCTGAAATTTGACCCCAAGTATGCTAGCAGCTGAGATAGTGTTCTCATTTGGATCTAGAAGCAGCTTTAATTAAAGGCATATACTGTTTTTAAATTGTCGCCAATTGCTCGATACTAATCGTAACTTTATTGGTGGAAAGTGAGTTTGTGTAAAATAACAGTAAAAGAAATTCTATTTATCAAGTGAAGATAAGAAACAGCTGAATGGATGATTTATTTGGTGGAACTAGTAGCCACTGGATGTTACATGCATGATTTGTAACTATTGTTTCAGGAATTCGAGATTGGAGTCCCCTCATTCTCCGCCTTCAGGGTGTGATGCCATAGTGACTAGTATTGCTTCAAATGGGTAGGCATGTTAAGTTATGATAGTTATATTCACCACGGGAGTAGAGTATGGCAGATGCATGATAAAGCCAAGAGCCAAGATTAGTTATATTCATCACAGGATACTGAGGCATTATGTTCAATTTTCCAGTATTTATTGCGTTCACTTGTGTACACGTTACAGTAAATTTGGTTACAAAGCAAGCAACATTTATGAGAGAAAGCATCCCTAATCTGTTGTGCAGCCAAACTCGAGTTGCATGGAAGGACGTGTGATTAATTAGAAAAGCACGACTTGATTCGCCAAATCCCAAACTGTGCTGACGGCCAAGTTCTCAATAACTCAGGGGTCCTCGCTCAGTATCAAAGCACAGTAAGCCATCACGAACAGCTGCAAGAGTTCATCGATAGGCTAATGGATATAGTACTACCATTGCATAAATGAAAAATGGAGGAACTATCTGATCTCACTTACTGAAGTAATGTTGAGAGTTGCTGGCCTTTTTGAAGGAATTCTAATTCAGTTTGGGATGCGGTGCTTTCAACTGCCATCCACCAATTTTCATCTTCTTCACTTGTTTCATCCTGTTTAAAGGTGAAAGGAAGACAGAGTCCAACTTAGTATGACTTGGCTTCGTAGGGGACAGAGATTAAAGGAGATAAGAGAGAGTCTACTTAGAATTGGCGGATTCATCAGCAAAAAAAGAAAAGGAGGCTTTAGAATGAAAGGTCTATTGGAGGTAAAATATTATCAGCACATCAGAAGAAGTAAATAAAAGAAAGGATTAGAAGTCAAGTGGAGAAGTTGGACTGACCATCTGAGTAAGGTCCAGCGCCTTCTGTATCTCCTCAACCTGCTCTGCAACTTTTATAGCTTCACACCACCACCCATGTTTCTTGCAGCTATCTGTGAAACTTTCATCACCTGCAGTATTAGTGTGCCCCTGATGGTCACTGTCTTTGGCATGATTGAAGAGAAAAGTGGGATCAGGAATAACATCATCAGGGACTGGACGCAGGGGAGATCGATAACCTGATAGATCCAGAAAAGTTAATCATAGCATAGTGAAAGATATCGAGAAAATCAAGGGTCTCCAATATAAGTAATACCTAACCTCTGCAATCTGGATCATGACATTTTTGATAATAAACACCCCTTCTTAGATCAACAACATAAATAACTGAAACAAACAATGACGAACTTATTAGTATGTGAATTTATCTTTAAAATATTTTTGATAATTAATGCTAAACTGGATTTTGCATATTGGTGAAGGAAAAGAAATAGAAAATTATCAGAAAATGAAATAGAGAGAACTGTTATTTGAAGTAAAGAAATCATACTCTTTATTATTTTGCTCACTAAATATTTCCTAAGACAATGTTTGAATTTTGAATTTTTTCCGGGAAAATGTAAGGAGAAAGTATCTAAAATATAAAAGAAAATCCAAGATCCAACTATTGCGTAAAACTTAAAATGATGGAAAGCTGGTCCAAACAATACTTGCAGATAATAGCGCCAAACCAACCAACCATCTCTAACTAAAGACGAACAAAATGAAACATGGAAGCTCTAAGTAAGAAATTAGTAAAGCATTTATAAGAAACAAATACCATTATTGCTTTTATGTTCTCTGCCAATTCGTTCACAATATCTATTTTTAGACATGCTATAAACCATGAGTCCGTATTCTGAGAACCAGTACCAGGTTCGAATTTTTCCTGTAAACAACGCAACAGTGAACGTGAGAAGAAACTTTTAAGCAGTGTAGTAAAAGTAATGTAATAGATACGAGGCAGAAAAGCAGAACAACGAAGCTTGGATAAAATATCAGCAAAACTTAACTAACAGTCTAACATAGAATATATAATCAATTCTTCGTGCTTGAGGAAAGATGTTTTTTGACCATGGCATCACCTGATACATTTCCTTTAGAGGCAACGGCTTCAACAAATATATCCAATGCTGGGAATGGTGATTTTCCCATCATGTAAGCTGTTGAAGCATCACTTGTACAGGCATTCCGATCAAACCCTTCAGGATAACCAGAATGTTTCTGGATAGTGTTGGTAATCTGCTATAAACAGAATTTTAAGATTCTTGTACAATACAGTTATCAGAGAGAGAGAGGGAAGGAGGGAGAGATATTATGTGTGCAAGTACACATGCAGGCAAACTTTAAAAAAAAAAGCTTAGGAAAAAGAAAGAGGAACTGCAGAAAGTCTAAAATTACCTCAGTTTCAAAGTGCAATGCCTTCACACAGTCCAAATCCATTTTGCAAATTAGAAGTTTCTCAGAATCAGTGTCCATGTTGCAGATCAAGGATGCCATAAATACCTCTTCTTCACCCTGCCGCATAAATTGCAAAACCTTAGTTTGCCAAATTTTGTAGGACTAAATTTAAGTACAGATTAAATATTTGCTGATGTGACTTTGAATTCTGTTTTTATGTGGTTCTAGAATCTATAGTTCCACTGATTGATCTGCATCAACTAATGTGCAGTGTGCACTTCCGCTGACCCCAGATAACAGATTAAATGAGCTTTCCATTAACTCCAACCTGAGTTACATGTTTCATGTTCTTAAAACTAACATCAGCATACAATGTATGAAACTGATATTGCACAGAGAAACTTCTACAAAAGCACACTATATTCTAGTTTCACAAGTTACTAAATATTAATGCAGTGGACACGTAATAATGCTAAGTTGAACTGCACCTTTTGAAGGAAATACGATCCTTACCATGTCCTTACATTTAAAACGCCCACTAGGTTGGAGAACAGAGCTCTTCCCTGCTTTTGATGAAAAGGGTAGTCGAAAGCAACGATTCCTAGAATAGACAGCAGTATCCACAAAAAGCTGGCAATGGCTATCAGCAGGATCTGAACCCTTGGAAACAAATAGTTTTTCATAATTTTCATCTCTTTCTCTATAACTCTGAATTCGTGAACATATCTGGCCACCACATATAAG
The DNA here is from genome assembly GCA_018894105.1 of Jacaranda mimosifolia. NCBI lineage: Eukaryota > Viridiplantae > Streptophyta > Magnoliopsida > Lamiales > Bignoniaceae > Jacaranda > Jacaranda mimosifolia. Next base: position 35,176,935 of record CM032125.1, on the reverse strand, counting down.
GAAAAAGTAAGAATTACTTAATATTAATGGAACCTCTATCAACTGAAGAAGATCTATTTAGATCCCTTATTTCTAAAACTTTAGAAAAGATGCAGGAATGATGACAACTTCAAAAATCGCAGAATAATCCCAAATCTAGCAGTATAAGCATATATTGCTGGAAAATGTTCCAGATGCCCAAAGTACAAAGTTATCACTTTTGCCTAAATGTGCTAGCAAGCATCAAATATCCATTTATGTTGATGCGGGTAAGATGCTGGGTTACAGTTACTGCCAGTGAACAGGATACTCCATCACTCCTATTTGCAACATACCTCAGCAACAAATGCACCGGCATGTGAGTTGTCTTTGAATGCAGTTTTTGGTAAACGGATGATCAAATGTCGAGAGAACTTCTCTGTGCACAAATAAGGAGAAAATGTCAAAAAGAATAATCCTCTAACACCTTTCTTATGTGAAAGATCAGTACTCAAATCACCACTCTACCAGTCCCTCTCTCTCTCTCAATGGAAATATATTACTGTCAAACAGATGAAATTAGCAAGCCAGCCATGCCCAATGTTTAACAAAATAAAAGGATAGCAAGTTTCAGAAAAACCAGTGAGGAATATAGCAAATTTCATACCTTCAGTTGACGAATCAAGTTCTACCACAAAATCTTCAGTTCCTCGGATAGAATACTTCTCAAGTAAAGCATCAAAGATGACAGTTATCAGGAGATCCACCATTTCATCTCCATTTCTACCAGCATTTTCTCTCTTACTGAACTCCAAATCAAAATAAAGGTGGCATGGTCGTCCCTAAAAGTAGGACAATCATCAGCACGAACAAAGCTTTTACGGCTTGCCTAAGTATTTATAACTTAATACCTGCAAAATATCTATTACTCATTCCTTAAGACTGAATAATGCACAATGAGTAGGCCCCTAAAATCACACTGTTTCAACTTAGCATCATAAATAATGAAAGGCAAAGGTAATTACCTCTTGAATTACTTCATAATGGTGGTGAAATTTAGAATTCATTTCTTTATACCTATGTGAAACCAACAATCACAATTCCATCTAAAAACGTGGAATGATTATATAAAAGATTAAAAACGTAATTAAAAAAACTAAATAAAAGAAAAAACATATGGAAGAAACTAACCTGCGCCAAAACTCCTTATATGTAGAAACAAGAAACCTCCTCTGACCATTCATATGATCTTGGTAACTAAAAACACGTGCATTAGTATGCTGTTTCGCGAATTTCATCGCTTCATCTTGCCTTGGAAATGTATCCCAGACCTCCTCCCTGACACAAGCACCATAATATAAATTTTCAATTCGCAAAAATTACGTTATTTCCAGAAACATCTAAAATTTTTACCTCAACTTATTTTGTTCCGCGAGATCAACACGAATCTCATGTAGCAACCTAAGCAGACGAGCTGGCCTTTTCGGAGGAACACCGTTTGGGGAACCGTAGAATACAACTGGGGAGAACTGTCTGCCATTCTTCGAAGTTACACGCTTATTTTCAGAAAGTGCGGATGCCGGTGGCTGTGGTGAATGCTCTTGCTTCAATTTTCTTTTTTCTTTTCTTTTTTCTCTGACAGCAGATTCTGAGAAATAGAACAATTGTTCCAATTGTAATTGAAAATTTCAAATTATATCTTCTGAAAATAATTTAATCAACGATTTATCTGTAACTGACGGAAATCGAGATGGAAAGCAAAATCTACACACACACACACACACAGAGATATATATCTATATATATATATTGGGGGGGGGGGGGGCAGAGAGAGAGAGTACGCGGAGGAGAGATTCCACATTTGAAGCACTGAAACAAGCGATCTACGTCGTCCATGGAGTTTTATGTTTCTCCGGCGAAGGTTGTTTGAGATTTCCGGGCTATGTGTGGTGGCGGTGGTCGTAGTGTAATTTTGCAATCGGGCGGGAGTATGATTTTTTTGAAGCGTCCCTGAATTATCTATTTCCCTCTACGCCAACGGCAGAACAAATTTGCTATTGTCAGATTATCGTACATTGTATGAAGCGTCCTGTACACTCTCTTTCTTTATCTACTACTTATGATTTATTATTGCCTTTCATTTTTTATTTTTGTACGTCATGACAATACACAAATTTATCAAGGTCAAGCAATTTTATGTATGGCTTATTGCCACTTTACTCAATGTTTGAGAAACCAAACGAGTGAATGTAATCGAATTGGTGATCTTATGTTTATTGGTTCAATCGGTTCAACTACTGATTCAACCGGCGTGACGTCATAATTATATTTAATATTATATAAATATAAAAAATACAAAAAAATATATATAAGGGAAAAAATAAAAATTGCCTAGTAGTTATTAAATTTTTTACAAACTCTACTCCACAATAATATCTATACATCAATTTAAAATATCACATCATTAAATAAGTCTTTAAAATATAATATATATATATATCATTATAGAATCTATTACAACTTACAAGAATAACAAATATTAACTCAAATAACATAAAAGTTTCAAAATATAAATTAAGACCAATATTATAATAGGCAATAAAGTCACGATACACAAATTTTCAATTATCTTGAAGTTTAATTTTTGAATTTGGGTTTGGAATTTGATGTTTGGGGATAATTTGCATCAAAAAATGGAAAAAGAAAAAAGTAAAGAAGTGTGAACTCTAAAGAAAAAATAGAGAAATTTGGCCCCTATACTTTTTAATTTTTATTTAAAAAAATTATTAACTGATTTAAAATAAAAATCGGTTCACCGATTCAACTAGTTTTTTATTGGTTTGCACCGGTTTGAACTAATTTTTTGGTCAACTATTTTTAATTATCAAATCGAACCGAAACCTTTGCTGATTCCCGATTGAACTGGCAAATCGGTCTGATTTCTTAATCACGGACTTTACTTCAATATCACTTTCTCCTAAGAAATTGTTATGCTCCACAAATATAAACTCAGATAAATTTAACAACCAATTACTTTGGAGATTAAAATAGATGAAAATGTGGAAAAAAAAGTAGATGATATGAAATACTATCTTTTTTATTTATATTATTATATAATTGAAGAATTTATATTATTATGTTATCAATGTGATCTTCTCGCTGAGGATTGTGGATTTGTAAAATTTAATTAAAATTTTTAAATAGTATAACTGAAAAAAATATAAGAAGTGATGGGCTTTATGTACACTTAAAACCATTATTGATCCAAGTAGTCAATTTGGTCGTGTCAAAAATAGTTTATTTCCAATCTGCTTGAGATTTGGATGTACGGGAGATCTAGATATGAAATAAAAAATAAGGTTAGGATCATTGGAGTACCCAACAAAAATCCTCTAATTCTAAAATTAAAAAAGGATCGAGAAATTGAATAATAAACGAGTAAAATATAATAGAATAATAGCACAACAAATTTCCTTATGTCGACTTGAATTAGAGTATTTATAGGATGATGTTGAGTTGGCACTATATGGGTCATTTTAGCGCAACAATTATGTCTTTTCCTTAAAAATTAGAGGCTTGTGGAAATATTCTTTAAGTAAAATATGCACCACTTCTTATTTTTCTTGTCAATTTGTATTATGTCCAATGCTTCCATTTATTGGCCTAATATAAAATTTTCTATAGGCTCCACAAGATCATCTTTTGGCATTTATATTTGATTTGTTTGCCGCCTCCTTACCTATTCTTCAAATACTTTGAACAGAAGAAGCCTGTGTGTCATGCAGCTGGTGAAGTTTGTTTACATCTGAGTATTCCATGGATTTTTAACATTCATGTTGTCCATTTGTAACACTCTGTCAGCCTACAGGCAGATTTTGTACTTTTCGGACCAAAATTTTTTTGTTACTGGTTCTTTATCAATGTGTCCCAAGATTTCAGTAGAGTATTACACCAGATAACATCAAAATAACCTCTTACTAAGAGTAAAATCTGGGGTAGGCTCGTTAAGGTTTATGTCTGTTTCTCTCTGCTGATGGGCCAACACTTTTGTTTTTTTCCAAAATCAGTCCTCAAAAACTGGAATTTTGTCTTGGCAGTGCACATGTTTCCAGGAGTATGTAATTCTTGTGAACTAAAGATAGGACAGTATATTCTTGGAAATTCTCTCTCATTTTCTTGGCCCTACTATCTTCATCACTATAATATAATTTTCACTACTTCTCTGTTGCTTTCTGATCTTTTTATAACCATTTTTCCCTCATTGTTTGCTTCTATACGCATGTGATACAAATAACAATTATACTTTCATCTCCAAACATTATGCATTAGAAACAGCACAATGAGAGAGGACGATACGCCATGTTGTGAACCAGAATTCTGGGTTCATCTTAGTATATCTCTCGTCCTAGTGTTATTTGCCGGCCTCACATCTGGTTTAAGTCTTGGACTCTTATCACACAGCAAAGTTGACCTTGAAGTCCTCATAAAGGCTGGCTTGCCAAAACACCAGAAGAATGCTGGTAAACATAATATACTTTGCTTTTTTCCCTCCTTTTTTCTCATTACTGATTATTGTTTTGAATGAGTAAATTTACTTATTGCCTTGTTTATTTGCCAGCAAAAGTTCTGCCCATCGTCAAGAACGAATGCTTTCTCTTATGCACTCTTCTCATTGCAAAATCACTGGCAACAGAAGTATGTTAAGTTATATTTAGTATTAGAGTTCTTTATTCTTTATTTTTGTTAAATTTTCCCACTTAAACTAATTTAGATCTTTTGTTCTGTTTAGGCTCTACCCATATTCTTGGATAGAATTACCCCATTCTGGTGCGCTATTTTGATCTCAGTGATTTTCGTGGTGGCTTTTGTTGAGGTATGATGTTATTACAAAGAAATGGCAGTTTCTCTCAAGATTTTAATGTATTGATATTTTGTTCATCTTACAAATCTTTATCATGGTTGTTCAGGTTATCCCTCAAGTTGTCTGCTCAAGACACGGTCTCAGTTTGGGTGCAAAGTTCACCTTATTTGTTCGTTTTCTCTTCTTCATTCTGGCCCCTGTATCCTACCCTATTAGCAAGGTAACCATCAGTATTATTGATTATTGGATCACAATGCAAATAATGAGTCTATGACGAATATTTGGACTTCTTTGATTAGCAGCTGTTAGATTGGCTTCTTGGAGAAAACCGTTCTGCAATTCTCAGAAGATCAGAGCTAAAGACGTTGGTGGACTTGCATGGAGTTAAGGTTTGAACATCAACCAAGCAAGCATTCTCAATAAAACTAAGGTTTCGAGTTCTCAGAGATTAATACGATTTTTCAGGCAGGAAAAGGAGGGGATCTGACAGACGATGAGACGACCATCATAAGTGGAGCATTGGGAATGATAGAGAAGATAGCCGAAGATGCCATGACACCATTATCTAAAGCTTTTTCACTCGACATAAACTCCGAACTCGACATGTATACATGTATCCTGAAACCTTACTGGTACTATGAATCAATCAATATCTTATGTTAGAATCATTACTTATTTCAGGCATACAATGAAGATTATCGCGAGCAAGGGCCATAGTCGAATACCTATTTACTCAGATAATCCAGCAAACATAATCGGCCTCATTTTAGTAAGCAAAAATAGAGTTTGGTTGATAAGAAAAACTTTGATGTTATGCTCAATGCTTGAATTTCTCTATGGATTTAGGTTAAAAACTTGATCTTTTACCATCCTGAGGATGAAACCCCCATAAAATATTTGGCTATGAGGAGAATTCTGAGGTACTATTTTTCGCATTCCTGTCTAGCAAACTGCTGCTATTGCATTTTTTATGTTCTTTCCTGATAAGGGATTATGCTTAAATATTGTGTTTCAGGGTCTATGATAATTGGTCGTTATACGAAGTTCTAAAGCTTTTTCAAAAGGGCCATGGCCATATGGCTGTGGTTGTTAAGTCTGAGAGGGATGTGGGAGAAACATCTCAGAAAGACAGTGACAATATTAATCTCCAAAGCGTTGCCATTCATTCAGATATCCAACCTAAAGAAACAAATGCTGTTGGTAATCTTTAGTCTAATTCCAAGATTTTTACTCTGTTAGCTTCATATAAGTTAATGATAAATCACAAGCAGAAGGGTTTAGGCTGCGTTTATAAGTAAATGTTTTTTAACCCTATAAAATCTTTGAAGTGTTTGAGCTTATAATATATTAGCCATGATGATTCTGTAATTAAAATTTTAAAAATAAGTTAAAAATTCTGTACTTTTTTAAAAAGAGCTTGTAATATCTTATTTTAAAAGGTTATAAGTTCATTTTTATAAAATTTTACCAATACTTTATGACATTTTACAACATCTCAAATATCTTATCAGATAATTTGAAAAACTTATAAGTTCAGCCAAATGCCTTGAATTTAGCTCCCACATCGAAGGATTAAGACAGCAAATTGAAGTAAAGTTGAAGTTGGTCTCTTATTCTTGTGCTTAACTTCTTGTGTAGTATAACAAATACTACTGATCTTGCTATAAATTTTATGGGGACTTTTTTCCAGGAAACAGTCTTCTATTTGGTGAAAGAGAATCTCCAAACACCTCCAATTTTAATAGAAATGGTGAAACTCCATCTCATTCTATGAAGCGGGCTAACAGATGGGATCAAGGAGATGGAAATATTTCAAATGAAGAATTGGAATTACTTAAAAGTAGATTTATAGATGAAGAGGTTATTGGTATAATAACAATGGAGGATGTCTTGGAGGAACTTCTGCAGGTGAGTATATATGAATAGTTTATAAGCTAAACTTTTGCTGCTATTTTTTGGATTATTTAATAATCCTTCCCTCTTTTTCTCAGGAAGAAATACTGGATGAAACTGACCAGCATGTTGAAATCCATGACAAGTGAGTTATAGTTTTATCAAAAAGGTTACTTATTTGATTCAAACAGTGCTAATGATGTTAACTTTTAACGTTAATTACTCAAACCCCCTGAGGTTTGGCTGATTTATTTAAAAAAAAAAAATACAACGACCCCCTCATTTCTAAGTTCATTTGCAGAATCAGAGTCAAGTTTCTATCTTCAAGAAGATCATCATCTGTGTCTCCAGGAACAGCGTCAGTCTATCAGCAGAACTGGAGAACTCCAGCAACATCTTTTTCTTCATACTATCATACTCCTGTTATCCGCTCACCACTGCCCTCAAATGTTCCGTCACCATTGATACAACCGGTGCTGCCTACTTCTCCTGGGAGGCGAGCGTTGACTTCTTCAAGATCAATAGGTGCTATCTACAGCTCACAATTGTTTGACCGGGTATGTTGAACTTATAAATCTTAAGATAAAGAAAATTTTCCTGCAGGATGACTGATATTTCAAGTAATTCAGCCTTTTTTGCACTGAGTTGAAAAAAGGCACATCTGATCATCCTGCCAAAATGGCAACCAGCATGATGACTGTGTTTTCAAGTCATTCAGCCCTTTTTGCTCTGAGTTGAAAAAAGGCACATCTGATCATATTGCCAAAATATCAACAGGGCATGATGACTGATTTTCCAAGTCATTCAGCCCTTTTTGCTCTGAGTTGAAAAAAGGCACATTTGGTCTTCCTGTCAAAATAGGAACCTCCTATCTCTAACGAATAAACTATTCCTTCTAAAAGAAAAGTCTCAATCCCAAACTTTTCCTTTGGTTCTATTACAAGTCGTAAAACCAAGGTCATTTAGAGTACTTAGTCTTGGCAATGGGAAGTTTTTTGGCTTCATGTGATGTGTAGAACGATGTCTCCTTGCCTATGACATGTTGGCTCATATTTCTTTTCCTTTTTCAGGTCTCTTCAGTATCGTCCCAGGTCTCAAGAAGGTCCAATGAAGCATTCTGAAGTCCATATACTTTCAGAAGTTTAAAGGGTAGAATGTTAACCATATCTCAATCTGCTGCAATATTCAAACTTCATAATATGTGTATTACATTACGACTGGACTTGGCTCATAAGTTTCTCATACTTAATACTAATTGTACTTCTTATTCTTTGACAGATCATATTATGCTATGCTGCTTTCTTCAGAAATTTGATTTCAGACAGCATAAAATTCTCAAAGAATTGGATCTTTCTTGTCTCTTGACCTCCAAGTGAACTAAATTTTAGTACATCTGATCTAACTTCCCCACTTCTCAAATGTGTTAACTGCTTCTTCTGTTAGAATCTAAACAAAAACAAAAACAAAAACCCAATACCTAATACCTAAACTAGTGGTCAAGGAAGCTTCCCATATTGTCTTGCAGCAGACAACATATTTCCATGCTTGAACTCAACTAAAGAACCTATTTCGTCTGAGAAATAGTACGTATTGTACGTATACCTAATCCTGGTGTAACTTAACTTATTTGGCTTATTTGTCTGAAGAATACTTGGTTGTCATCAAGATAATGAAGATGCATCTTTCAGGCTCAGCAAAGAGCATCTACATTATGTCAAGCTTAACTGGCTCCTGATTTGTTAAGAGGGCACTGAAACTATACTAATTCTCATCACTTTTTACTTACTATTATAAGAATTTAGAACTCAATGATTAATTCTTTTTTATACGGTCAGTTAAATGGCAAAGAAATGAAAGAGAAAAGTTCTGTGAAATCTGACCTCTAGTAATTATGTAAACATTATTGTTCTTTCATTTATAACTAGTCGTCGTGACACACCGTTCCTGTGTGCATATTAATTTATCATACTATTGACTCTAAATTATATTAATAAATAAAGTACTCAATTTTTTGCAATGCACATTAGTAATAATATAATTTTAACAATAATCACATCAATAATATACAATAGTAATTATCCATTAATATAAACTCATATTTAGCAAATTATTTCTACATCAAAAGTTTAAAATTGTTAAACATATCTGCCTATGCATTCCATAGATTTTGTTATTTCACTATATTATTTGTGTTATTAATGTTAAATTAAGTGACAAATTCACTTTTGAAACTAAATTAAAAATTAAGGGTATAATTGGTAAAGTAAATTTTGGTGCAACATGGCATAACCGCCACCTTGAGTGTGTAAAGGGCCTTTCTTTTTTATATAGTATAGATAAGAATGGCTATTTAGTGTTTAAAATGGAAGTTATCCTTTTTTTTTTTTTTTTTTTTTTTTAATATGTTGCCCTTTAATTATTTCAGCAAATAAAATGGACATTGCAGTTTGAAGGATATAATAGACAATCCAACACATGACAACAGTTTGCATACCAATTTAACTAATATTCCAAATTTATCCTCTAAATTATCCTTCACAAATGATGCAGTAAGATTACAATTGTAGTTTTCACAAATCCCACAAACCTCACATTGTCAAAATTCCATTATTCATTATCCTTTTTGTCATGTTAAATGTCTAATACAACTTTAACTTCGATTTAAATCCTCTATTTCATATTCTATTCTATTCATGAATACATAATATGTGTATTAAATATTTTCTTATAAAAATAATTGATTGAGAATCAAATACGTTTGACATAAATACAACAACATGGAATAAGAGTCTCCACAATTCTAGTTATTTTGTGCATTAGTTTTGAGTGACCCAAAAAATATTTATACACAGAAGAACTGTGCGCCAAGACTATATAGAAATTTCTTCATTTACCTCCTGAAATCCAACATCCAAAAGAAGCCTTGAAACTTCATGGTATATATCTGTAGGGCTTTGACTGAAGACATTATGACAATAAGCAAACACACAATCTAGTGAGAATCTAACACTAAATTATACTAAATTATTTTGGTCGGCTGGGCATTATATTAGGACAGTGATAATTGTAATCCAACTGCTCCATACGCGGAGCATCCGCGTTCTTTCATTTTCAATATCCAAGTAGCGCCATCAATCAACAGGCTTTTGTGCCCAGAACAAGAAAACAGCCGATGTGCATACATTACTCAATAATAATAATAATAATAAATTACGGAAAATAATAAAAATAATAAATTAGCGTTGATGAGAGAGAACAAATCCCCAGCAAGAAGTTCAAAAGATAGAAAAAGTTGCAGTAGAATGAATACTGTGTGAACTTTATCAATAATTGTAGAACATGAAGTAGTAATAGTGGGATAGTATCAGGATTGTAAATGGCAGTTGCTATATATAGCTACAAGGATTAAAAGATAAATATGATGGTATTTTCATCGCATAAACAAATTAAAAGGGGCTGATGCTTTATTAATAGTAAGATAAGAAGGAAAAGTTCCATCATTTAGACCATGAACTGAAGATGATATGAAAAGTGATATTTGCAATAGTTATCCTACATTTGGAACTTAGATTTTAATGAAAAAAATGTTAAGGAAGATTTTTTTTGTAATTTTTTCCTTTAATCTTTGCACCTTTGTTTTTTAAAATTTTTTCCCTCAATAACTTTCTTGATCCAAACACATCATTAGAGGCCATACTAAGGTGTTTTGTCGAGGAGTAAACAATTATGTAAATTCAATAGTTTGCACTAAATAATAAGCTTCTTACCATATCAAGAAAGGTAATAAACATTATTTTTGAACTATTTTTGGTATATAAATACTCAATAATTGTTATATTGTAATAAGAACTGTCAAATGCCATCATTCCCCATCACCATCACAATCTCACTCAAATTTAACTGCTCTTGGCTTTTGTGGTTGCCATTAATCTATCCTTACTCTTGTAGACCTATATATAATTCCTTCACTCCCATAGAACATAACAACATTGTCCATAACTTGATAGACAAATAAAGCTTATTGCCTTAGCATCAAGGCTTTCTATGGTTCTGACTCTAATCATAGGATTAAAATGGCCGCAAATGATGTCCCATGTTGTGAAACCATGTTTTGGGTGTATTTGGTCATATGTGTGGCACTAGTTTGTTTTGCAGGCCTCATGTCTGGCCTAACTCTTGGCCTTATGTCCCTCAGCCTTGTTGATCTGGAAGTCCTAATAAAGGCCGGCAAGCCGGAGAACAAAAAGAATGCTGGTGAGTTAGTTTGATCCTATGATGCTTAAGGTCAAAAACAAGTTTTATGTGTTAGGAAAAGTACGAGTTTTGCTTAGTATAATTGCATTGGAAAACATACCTCTGATTGTTTGTATTTAAGATTTAGATATGTATTTATAGTTGTTGAAAGGTTGTGTTTGAATGAATACAATTACAACTGCTAAAAGTATTATGATTGATTTTAGCAGTGTCAATACAGTCATATTTTTTCCTACAATTATACGTATTCTTTCATATAGACACATCATTCTTGTAATTTTTTTGGTTGGACCTTATGATTCAATCTTTAGTGATTCGACCTACTTCAGAAAGACCTCCTAAAAGACCCATTGAGTTTCTGAGTTCGACACAATATTACTTTTAACTTATTTTGAACATAAAATCCATGTCTACGTCACAAGTTGTTTGTAAAACATTGATTCTCACTTGTCATTTGCTTGCTTGACAATCCAAGACAAATTTGTATTTACACCAATGATATGACTTCTTAGGAACTTCAATAGTGTCTGGCATTTTTTATTTGATTTCTCTCTCCAAATGCTAAACTTCTTCAGAGAAGATTCTTCCTATAGTCAAGAATCAACATTTGCTACTCTGCACACTCCTCATATGGAATGCCCTTGCAATGGAGGTATTTAGTGTTAAATATACACTCTTATATTTCTTACTTTTAGCAACTCAAAATTCTGATCTGAACTTTGCTCATTTGTTTTCCTTCTCTATCATGTAGGCCCTTCCAATCTTCGTTGATGCTCTTCTCCCTGCCTGGGCCGCCATATTAATCTCAGTTACCCTTATACTTGCATTTGGAGAGGTACGTTATTTCTAACAAGAAATCAAACTACTGATAACTCTACATGAAAGTAAAGTCTTCTGTTTTCTGCAGATAATCCCTCAGGCTGTGTGTTCCAGATATGGCTTGAATATTGGGGCCAGATTATCTGTAGTAGTTAGACTGTTAGTCATAATAGTTTTCCCTATATCATACCCCATAAGCAAGGTAATTGAAACTCTTTCCTTACAACCCAAGAACTTCAAAGGCACTAAAATTCTTTCTAATCCTCAAATCCCATCTTAAAACTGAACTTTCTGTCTGTAAATTCCACAAGCTTTTGGATTTGCTGCTTGGGAAGGGCCACTCTGCTCTCCTGAGGCGAGCAGAGCTGAAGACACTGGTTGATATGCACGGAAATGAGGTTAGTCAGCTGTTGAAGTTAAAACTCTAACCTCCGGCCACAATCCATAAGTCGACCAAAAGTTCAACAAGTAGTTGTTTGACCATCATCCCTAAATATGATCAATTTGTGGTTTCAGGCAGGAAAAGGCGGTGAGTTAACTCATGATGAAACAACTATTATCACTGGAGCTCTAGACTTGACTGAGAAAACAGCTAAAGATGCAATGACACCTTTATCTAGAGTATTTTCTCTTGATCTTAATGCTAAACTAGACAAGTATGCCATGTACCTGCCTTTTTTCTTCTTCATTAAAAGCTTCTTCTGTTTGCTGTCTACTGATCCTTTTTTATCCTCTAGTGACACAATGAACCTTATAATAAGCAAAGGGCATAGTCGGGTGCCCATATACTCAGGGAGTCCGACTAATATTGTTGGCCTTGTTCTGGTAAGTAGAAGCTGCCCATCTGGTTTACATTGTTGCGTTTCAGACAAGTATTGTTTTGACTCCCAAAAGGGCCAAAACTATGGATTGTAGGTCAAGAATTTGATCAAGTGGCGTCCTGAAGATGGAGCCCTAGTAAGGAATCTTACAATAAGGAGAATTCCTAGGTAAAAGGTTTCCAGCAGTAATTATGCACCTTCAAGGTTCTCGTTATGATAAGTCATGCTAATCGATTCTCATCATGATCTATGGCAGGTTCCATGAATGTCAACCGTTGTACGATATTTTAAACCACTTTCAGAAAGGGCAAAGCCATATGGCTGTTGTGGTTAGGAGTACGACTCCTTTAAAGGATGCTATAGAAAGTACGACTGTGAAAACTGATGCATGGGAGAGAAATGTGAATCCCACTTCCACTAAGAGACAAACAGACATAAATATTAGTATTCATGGTTTAAATTCTTTCCCTAATACAGATGAAGAATTTCTTGGTATAATCACAATGGAAGATGTTCTGGAAGAACTGCTACAGGTCATATTACATAAGTAGAGCCATTTGATTTCAACTAAGTAAATTGCAGTAAAAAGATTCTAAATCTCATGTTTTTATCTGTTTTCTATTTCAAAAGGAACCAATATTTGATGAAACTGATGAATATGTTGATGTTCACAACAAGTAAGTTTTATGGCTTTTCTCCAGTTATCTGTCTCCTTTCTAGTACTCCGAGGGGGTTTACCTGAGGATCTTCTGGTTTCTCTTTTGCAGAATCAAGATTAATATGATTCCTTCAGTGAAACTGTCATCAAAATCTCCTGGAAAGGCATCAGCTTCTCACCTGAACTGGCGGACCCCAACTGCTTCACCGTATTCTTCCAACCACCAGACTCCAATTTCATACCATCAGACTGCTACCACACGATCGCCCCTTTCTCCCTACACTCAGTCACCAATTACCAGGCCAAGTCTTTCTGCTTCTCCTGCAAACTCCTCATCAACTTCTCCAATTGGGATAATGCGTCCCCATTACGGCTCTCCCTCCACCTATCAGGTTGGATATTGGAAAACAGTAAAAGTAAGATCAAATTCAGTAAATTTTGGAGATTTTATCATTCAGATTATAACAAAATCCACTGCAACTAAAAATTGATTTTCTCCACACTCGTATATTGATCACAACTTCACAACTTTGCTCATTTATACATGGTTTATGATAATGCTTTTCACTAGGCATAACTTCTTATAGTACTGATAATTCATGCAGGTTTCCCGGAAATCATATGAGAAGCTAAGAAAGCCTGATCAGTCATAAAGTGTAGTCTTGTGAAGACTACAACAATCATGGTAATTTGCAGGCCTATTTTGCACAAAATTGAAGCTTGCAGCTAAAAGCTGCATGCCTTGCTTGTAAATTTGTAAGTGAATGATTCTCTCTGCAAATATTTTGTTATATATAGCAGAAGATATTGGTCATGCCGCCTCAAAGTCAATTTGGCATGAATCTATACAAAATGGAGCATCATATAGTTTGATCTCCTAAGGAATTGTTCAGATGGAATTTCAATATTAAGAACACATCGTTGTCTGTGAAAACAATATGCATGTTTCTTGGCTCACAATTGTATATGAACCTTTCATGTCCCATCACACTCCAGAAGAAGTTGAAAAAGTGAACACCTTCTGAGCTTTGACAAAAAACAACGTGCATACCCATTGAATATCTCTTTTGGACAAATTGTTCATAGTCAGTCCGGAGGCGATTATCGCGTTCAAGGGGGCCCACACGGGTTTAACCATGAGAGAATCAATGAGCAGCTGCAGTGTTATGCCATATATCCAAGATGTACATTTTACAACAGACTAATTATTTCAGCATAGAGGGTCCATATGGAAATATCCTCCTACTAAAGGCCAAAAAAGGTGCATCTTCACCAATAATTTAAGTCCAATTGTGACAGGGCACATTATACAGGGAAAAAACACAGCCATTCATCTATCTGGATAAGATAATTCTAAACAACACACACTAAATATACAAATGCACTTTCGTTAAAACAATATAAACAAGCATAATAGAACAAGCCATGAATACTCTTGCCATTCTACAACAAATCACACCTCCACACATCACAAAACAAACTGCATGGCCACAAACCAACCGAGCCCTCCACCACGTCCGCCGTGAAACGCCATTCCCGCCACGAAGAACGTGGCGGCTGCACGGTGGAGCAAAGGGCTTCACCAGCAGCCCAAAAGACGGAGAATCCATTGCCAGAAAAACCAACACAGCAAGAAATGAAAAGCACTACACGGATGATGATGATAAAATACCTGAGGTGGTGTGGGAGAGGATGATATCAAGAATTTTGTTCTACATTGGGGTCCCATTAGGGATTGGTTTTGCTTTGCTGCCAGTTTATAGTGTGTTGAGAGAAAAAGAACTGTGGGATGTGCCCAAATGGCTGCCCCTGCTGACTACTTTTGTAACTTTTGGATCTTCAGCGCTTGGAATTGCTTATGGCAGTCTGTCCACGAGTTTAGATGCTGAGGAAGAGGGGTCGTTTCTTACTTTCTTGGGTTTGAGCAGGTGGAGAAGAATTGGATTGAGATGTGGAAGGACGAAGACGACACTGACAGTAGCTAGTTTGAGTACAGACTCTTCCTTTTTTTTTTTTTTTTTTTTTTTTTTTTTAAATTATTATTCTTTTTGGACACATTTGGTTTGTTAGGGATGATTTGATAGATAAAATTTTATTAAGTCATGTCAAGTGTTTGGAGATAATGATAAAAGCCCAATATTAATGCAAAGTCTGGTCATAATTCTTAATTTAATTAATAGTTAATTCCACTATTTGGGGTGAGATTGTGTAATCCAAATTAATAGTAGAAACAAGAAATTAGGCTTATGGCAATTATACCAATTCAAATTCATAAAATTGGACATTATAATGAGTATTCTAGTAAATTTATTAGCTCAATTATTTAATCATTATATTCAAATAAGAGATTGATAAAATAAATATATATCTAAAATGTGTAATCCTAATCACAAAACACAATATTATATTATCTTCAATAGTGTAATCTTACCATATTATTATAATTTTATCAATCCTATTTATATATCCAAACGTGCCCTTAATGTGATAGTATTAGTTGTTGTTACCCCCTTTGAGAAATGTTTATTTGTTTATTTAATTTGTGGTGAGTAAATTATTTTGGAAATATTAATAATATTAACACCATGCACTAAAAAGAATAATAAAATTGCAACTAATTTGGGTAAAGTGTAGTATGTCTAGTTGTGGAACCAATGTAATTAGCTTAAAAATTATTTTATTATAATAGTTATATTTTTTATTTCATATATGAATAATCTTTGGGAAAAAGTAAACTAAAAATAATTTTAAGTTAATCAAAATTATTTCAAGTTATTAATTTAGAAGGTTTTAAATTTGAATTATAAAAATCATAATATTTCCTATTAAAGTCCTCCAATGAAGCAAAATACAAAAAATAAATTAAATACTATTAGATAATAATCAAAATACTAATATCTATATCTATATTGTTTAATAAAACATCAATCCCCTTTGATGTGATTTTGAATGTTCCATTTAGGTATCCTTATTAATATCTTTTAATTATTAAAACTAAATAATTGAGTAATTATTATTGACAACTCATTATTCGCATTCTATAGCTCAATTGTAACTATATTACCATAATTTTTTTCTTATCTAAAATTCTAAATAAATATATCTAAAATATTAAAAAATATAATATCATAAAATTAAAAAATAATATAAAATTTTAGCACGTGCATAAAATTGCAATAAAATCGCTAATATCAAATAATACGTAAAATAAAGGTCCCATACATAACCAAAAATGTATTCATCAAGTTTTTTTACAAAAAAAGTAATCAGTGTTGAAAAGGTCAAAAGAGCATTTTTTTTTTTCTTCGAGGAGTGTAACTTCCCAAATGAAATGATAAAATCGTCCATAAAGCAGCATGTCATATATTTCAAATTTGACTTAAAATTTTAGTGTATTTATATTATTAATAAAGCATAAAATCGTCCATAAAGCAGCATGTCATATATTTCAAATTTGGCTTAAAATTTTAGTGTATTTATATTATTAATAAAGCATATATTTTTTTAAACTATTTTCAATGATGTGCCTAAAATGTCCTTAATTCTTTTATTTAACATTCATAACTACAATTTATGCAGTAATTGTCATTTACAACCACGCATTCTTTACATATAATTATCATAATTTTGTGTCCTTATACTAAAAAACTAAATAAATATCAAATATTACTTAAAAAATTAATATTATGCTAAAATAAATATCCATTTTATTAACTATATATTGTAAAAAATTTAACACATACATCGAATACCACAATTATTAATACATAAAATTAGACATCCTTAGTTTAGGATAATCTATTCAAAAGATGAAATTATTGAATCATTTATCGCTCATCAATCAGTAATCAATTAAATTTTTTTTAAGCACCTTTCTGGCATGGAAAATCAACCAACTTCCCCAACCAAAAGCCTCGTGCCTCTCACCAAATAATTTTATGCCACTCATACTTAGGTGTTTTTTTAATGTGACATTCATTTATCGTTTAATTAATAAAATAGGCAAACAATTTAAAATTCATAAATTTTAAATATTTATTGCGTTATTTATTTAATATTTTTAGATGACACTCAAGAACCATGATCCAAGAGTTATTTTGTGTTGGAAATGGGACCATCTCCAATATAATCTATTTGTATTCTTTTAAGTCGTTTAAACTGGTCAAATTATGAGATTTAGGACCTCAAATACAGCAGCAGCAGCAGCAGCAGCAGCAGCAGCAGCAGCAACAACAACAACAACAAAAAGAAAGAAAAAAAGGAAAAAAGAAAAACAACAACAACAACAATAATAATAATAATAATAATAATAATAATAAAATTTAGAATGTCGCGGAAAATGTTCCACTTATAATCTTTCAATGTTTAAATCACCCACCAAGGTATTGAGGTTGGACAAGTTATGAGTAAAACATGGGGCAAAATATATTTCACTCCCTTGTACTGTATTTTTTTAATTGGCATATAACCCCATGTACTTTTGAAAAAGTTGCAAAAAAGGGTCCACGCATGACATGGGTGCTTCACGTGCTGAAAGTGCGAGTTTTTCAGGCCTTTCAAGTTATTTAATGTCATAAAATAACATATTTGCCCTCCTATTACAATTAGAGCTTGTTTGCTTCAATTGATTATACTTGATAGATACATAATTACTCTTAATTTATTATTTGTTTGCCTTGATATACAGCCCATGATAAGTCATTGGCCTTGTATTAAGTTGGAATATTGATCAAGAGGTGAGAGGTTTGATACATTTTTCTTGGGTTGGATAAAATTCAAAAAGACCAAATTACTCTTGATTAGTATATAAAAATAAATATTAAAATAAATAATAAAAGGTTATAATCGTAAATCATATGTTTTGTTTTAATTTACTTTTCAGTTAATCTTACGTACCAACCAAACGTGAAATTATATTACTTTATCTTGATAGACTTAAAATATATCCATTTCTTTGTAAATCATTCATAATCACATCACTTCATGCAAACTAGCCCTAAAAAGAAATGTCATCCATTTGACCTATTTTGAATGCATTTTACCCCCCTTATGAAAAGTCTAACGGGCTGCAAACCCCCTGTATTTTGTGGTGGTATTACTGCGCAACTCAGGTTATTGACAAAAAACAAGAATGCAACCTGCATGAGTTTTAATTATTTTATTCATGAAAAACTTTTGTTTAGATGCTAAATTAACATTGTTTAGGGGTTGATGAAAGCTGCTTTTTTAGTCAATTCTTAATTAGAAGTTTGACCAAAAAATGAGAGTGATTGGGATACAGTAAATAACATACTTCATACAATGCCAAATAAACCAAAAGCAGTATTGAGAGAACATCGTGGTAGAACCAAACAATGAACAATAATATAGCAAAGTGATAAATTAATATATGGCAACAAAGTGGCCCTACAATTGTGTTTCAAAAGACAACAACTTTAATGTTTAAAGGCACCGAAACCTACAAAACTATTATCTAAACCATCCACTTGTATATTCAAAAGCAAGACTACTCAAAATCAATACTTGTACATTCAAAAAAGACAGCACCAGCTAGCTAGTAGACATATTCAAGTACCAACAAAGTATTAAAAGTACCACCAGCTTGCACAAGAAAAAAAATCATTCACTACACCCAGCCCCAACTCTTTTCTTTGACCTTTCTCTTAAATTTTGCAACACAAATCTGAGGCTTTCTTACTCTTGGGGCTCTCATAGCTCTCTCTTTCCCTTTCTCTATTGTTTGTACAAGTGCTTAACCGATTGTTGAAGTTCTAGTCTTCTTCCTTCCCAACAATTCTTCATTTTTGTGGTATATTCTCCCCTTGTTTCTTTGTACAAGTCCAATCTCCTATCTGTAAATTAGAGAATAAAATTAGTTTATTATATTTGTACACTTAGATTTAGTATTATATGTAAATAAATATGAGAGCTTACCCCAGCATTAGTAGGTGCAACAACATTAATTACTGTTTGAGATGGATAGTTTGAAGAAGCTTGACTTGAATGCATTATTGGAGCTTGATTGGTTGGGATAGATGGTAAATTCTTGAGTTTTAACAGGGATTAAAGCTTTGTTTTACCTTTCTAGTTACTCAAATGAGAAATCAGAAGTGCGGATATCTAAGGTAAACAAATCTAAAAATTCAATTAGAAACAACAATGAAATAGCCATTTTAAAAACAAAACAACAATTATTTAACTAATATGATCAAAAACAATAATGAAAACAGATTTTAAAAACAAAATAAAAAATTCAATATGAAATGGGATGAACAATATTATCTTGAGGATCAAGTTGGGAAATAATCGGACAAATACTTTGCTTATGAACAGAATATCCTAAAATCATCAAATGTGGAGAAGTAAAGTCGGATTAGGGCTCAGATTTGGGGAAGATTGAAGGTTAGGGTTTTTGTCGCATTGAGAGAAGTGTTCAGAACAGTTAATTGAAAACAAACGAAAGCCAAGCCCATGAGATATAAAGAGGGACAATTTAGTTATTTGATAAATCTTAAAAATGTTTAAATAAAATAGAATGAGTGTGCAACTTTTTCAGAAGTACAGGGGGTTATATACTAATTAAAAAAATACAAGGAATTTTCAGCCAATTAGACTCTTTACAAGGGGGTAAAATATATTTTACTTGTAAAACATGAGAGTAAAATCTAACAACCAATTGCAGCCAAAGATTTGCTACTCTATACATTCCTCTTATGGAATAATGCCATTGCAATGGAGGTATTTAGCATTAAATATAAACTCTATATATGCCCATTTCTGGTGCTGTGATGAAATCACAAAAAAAAAAAAAAAGGAAAAAAAATTAAAAAACAACAACAACAACAAAAGAATTTAGTGTTAATTTTTGTAAGCATCAATATATATATATATATCAACAAATGTGAAAGAATGGATCTGATGCTATATTTAAAAAATAAACATTGGACCTAACTCAATTTCAAAAATTAGTTTAAAATGTGAGGAATGCCTAACAACAAAATCCAAGAAGGATTTTGGGTTGAGTTTTTAATTTGTCCACCCTCTAATAAAGAAGCGTGGGAGTGTGAACTATTCCTCAATCAAAAATGGGTGTTTTTTGTTCCTTACCCGGCACTCCCATTCCCTTTCGTTTTCGAGTCAGCTACTCTGTGTTTTTATTTTAGTTTAAAACGATCAACTGAATTATTTATTTATTATTTGAAAAGTTTGACAATAAACTGAAAAATAACCATGATAAAGTTTTGTGAATAGAGAATTCAAATTTAAATTTGATTGTAGAGTTCTATCACGTTTAAGGGGAAGTTTGAATTTATTTTCTGGTAAAAATGAATAGTGAAAAGTTAGTTATAAATATGTTTTTGAAATCGAACTGTTGTTTGGAGGTTTTGTTTAAAATGTAATAATTATGTAGAGCTGAAAATGAGTTGTATTTGAAAAATATAGTATTTTTATATTAAAAGTCATGTAAATGTGAGTAGGAGAAAATGAAAAGTGAAAATAGAGATAAAGTGTAATGGTATGTTTGGAAAATTGTGCTGAAAATAAAAACGTCTGTGAAAATAATAGAGAAGTTAATAACTTTTTGATTTCATTTTCAGAATAAAATGAAAAATGGCTTTGCAAACAAAACCAAACGGGTACTAAGCGCACGTTTGTCTTTGTTTTACGGATCCATTTTTATTTTCTGCTGAAAATGAAAATAGAAAGCCATCAACTTCTCCTCTATTTCCACAGATATTTTCATTCTTAAAATATTCTTCCAGGCAAATTCTTAGTGCACATTTGGCTTTGTTTTCAAATACTATTTTTATTTTCTGTTGAAAATGAAAACATAAAACTATCAACTTCTCTCTCCTATTTTCAAAAATATTTTTATTCTCAAAATTTTCTCCAAATCACACTATTACACTAGCTCTTCATTTTCACTTTTCATTTTCTCTTACTCACATTTGCACGATTTTTAAAACAAAACACTATATTTTTTAAATACAACTCATTTTCAACTCTACATAATTATTACATTTTAAACAAAACCTCTAAACAATATTTCATTTTCAAATTCAAATTTATAACTAACTTTTTACTATTCATTTTCACTAGAAAATGAAAATGCCTCCACAAAACGAATTCAAATGGTTCTTTACACTCTCTCTACATTTTCACTTTTCATCACTTTTCATTTTTTCATACTCACATTTGCATGACTTTTAATACAAAAACACTATATTTTTCAAATATAACTTATTTTCAACCCTACATAATCATTATATTTTAAACAAAATTTACAAACAACATTTCATTTTTAAAAATACTTTAATAACTAATTTTTCACTATTTTTTTTCACCAAAAAATGAAAATACCTCCAAAAATCAAATCCAAATGGGCTATAACTTTTATACTTGAACAAAATCCTGTTAGTAGACCCCCTTTGGATTCATTTCCAAATCTCATTTTTACCAATTTTACTATTCTAGAAATAAAACACATCACTTTTTACACATTTTCACCCAACATTATTTTTATTTTTATTTTCAAAGCATATTCTTCAATGATCTATATATCTTCTCTCAATAACCTACATATATTCTCTATGTATTCTATTATTTATATCTCTCTCCACCTACAACTTATTAAAACCAATATAATCATTACATTTTCAAACATTTCATCCAATCATATTTTTATTTTTACATCACATCACATAATTAATTTCCACCAATTTAAAAATGTTGAATCTGGAAATGAAAATGAAAATGAATCCAAATGGGGCTAAGTGCAAGCATTTGATCAGGTGTTATGGTTTCAAGAATTGGGGGAAAAAATCTAATTTTCGTAATCATTTTTTTTTTATTTTTAAATTTTCAATATTTCATCTTTCTAACTATTGTTAGTAGAAGAAGTCTATGTTGTGGAGGTACTTTTTTCTTTTTCTTTTTCTTTTTCAAAATGGTTGTTGGCTACTCGTGTACCCAATTTCCAA
The DNA here is from genome assembly GCA_018894105.1 of Jacaranda mimosifolia. Lineage (NCBI taxonomy): Eukaryota > Viridiplantae > Streptophyta > Magnoliopsida > Lamiales > Bignoniaceae > Jacaranda > Jacaranda mimosifolia. The sequence continues at coordinate 35,154,690 of CM032125.1, read as the reverse complement.
TCCAAAAGTTTAATCGAATATCAAGTTTTCACTATTTTTTAAAAATAATTACCTGATTCAGTGACACATCCCTACTCGTCCCACTAGACCTGTTCTCTATTTACCACTTGAATGTTTGAAGCTTTGTTGAGTCCGAACAAGTATTGTATCAACTATTTTAATCAGAGGTGGTCGAGTAGTGTGTGGTTCAATAGCATAAGTCTCTCATATTAAATGGGAGGTCAAGAGTTCAAATCTGAACGAGCTCTAATAAATAAATACAACAAAAATTATTTCAAATAGAGATAATCCAAGACTTAAAAATTGAAAAAAGAAATAGAAATTTTGATTGTATATCATGCATAAGATTCATTTTGAAAGTTCATTTTTTTTTATTATTATTTAAGAATTAAAATCCAGCAATTTCTATTCATTTTCATTCAAAATATTTTTTATTTTTAATTTTAATTTTTTATAAATTTACCCCCATCATTCCACTATCACATCAACCAAATTCAAATTTGATTTGATACAAAGTACCATTATTATTTTTAAATTAATAAAATATACATATATTTTTTTAAAAATAAATATTTTTAAATGTAAAAAAATATAAATCAACTAACTTTTCAATCTTACACTTACTCTAATTATTATTTTCCAACTAAACATTCAAATACAATTTCATTATTATTTTTAAATTATAACTATGTTTTTAACTTTTAAAAATACATAAAAATAGAAATGAACTTCGGAGCTAAAACCCAAACCTACTCCTAACTTTTACTACTTGAACAAGAGCATTTATGTAAAACCCAACCTTACCCCTAACTTTTACTACTTCAACAAGAGCAGTTAACGTAAGAGCCGTATCTAATCATACGCGTTTTAAATCTTCTATATCATTTTTTATTTTATTTCATACATATATGATACATGTATTAAATATTTTTTATAAATATAATAAATTAATAATTAAATATACTTAATATAAATATAATATATTTAAATAGAAGGTGAAATAAAAAATGAAATCAAGAATCTAAGGGCTTGTTCACTAATATTTTGGCCATTTTCTGGAAAAAAATTTGGGAGAATGAGTTTTTGAGAGAATACTTGGAAAAAGTATCAAGTGTTTGTTTATGTTTTGGAAAAATAGAAAAAATGGATTGAGAATGAGTTGTTTGCTTGTTAATGTTTTGGTGGGGGACAAAAATTTACTGTAAATGTTAAATCAGTTACTTTTTTGTTAGGTTTGTAGGAAGAAATTATTTTTTTTATGTAATGTGTATATATATATACTTTGATGCTGTGTGTGTATATATATATATACACTTGAGTGTTAGGTATGGTCAATATAGAGTCAGGGTAGTGTGTAGGGTTTTTTTGAGATTGAATTCTAAGGATTTTTTTGGTATAAATTTTTTATGTTTTGAGAAAATGATTGAAGAATGTGTATATTTTTTGGAATTGTTTTAAAAATTAGAAAAAAAATCCCCAAAATGCTAGTAAACACAACCTAACTGAATCACAAGAGCATTTCCTGGAGGCATAAAGAATCCTCGCAGAGTAAAGAAATGCATATTCCAAACTATGTCAGACCGTCACGTTCCCCTTGACCTCACAGTACAAACAAGCCAACTCATAAAAGTTTTTAATAGTTAGCGCTTAGAGCTTGTTTGGTTTTATTTTCAAACCCCCTTTCCACTAATTTTACTATTCCAAAAATATAAATTATCACCTTTTAAAAAATTTCACCCAACATAATTTTTATTTTTATTTTCAAAATACATTTTCCAATAATTTATATATCTTCTCTATATATTTCATTATTTCTATCTCTCTCTACCTACAACTTACATAATCATTACATTTTCAAACATTTCATCCAAATATATTTTCATTTCCACATCACTAATTCTCACCATTTTAAAAATGATAAAAATGGAAATAAAACCAAACAGGCCCTTAGCACATACATTTGACACACATTTTAATTATCAATTAACCGAAAGTCGCAGATCCAGATTAATAAAGAAAGGAAAAATAAAAACAGAAATCGGCTCCAAAATGCACAATCGCACTCTAAAAGTCATCTCCGTCATAACCCAAATCATCCTCCACTCGCTCCGCCACGTCATCAGCAATCTTGTCCTCCAGCGCATCGACGCCCTCTGCCAGCGCGAGTCCACCCAACACCCCTGCAACCGCACCCACAGCCAATCCCGTCCCCATTCCACCAAACTTACTCCTCTTCTGCTCCTCCTTGTATCCCTCCTGCCCGTAGTAGTTACCTTGCCCGTAACTCTGCTGCCCGTAGTAATTACCTTGCCCGTACGCCGACTGCCCGTAACTTGGCTGGCCGTAGGGGCTCGCATACGGGGGAGCGGTATAATCCCGGGTTCCCGGGGGAGGGACCCCGTACGGCGGCGGGTGGAAGGGATCGGAGGCACGGTAGCGCGGCTCGCGGACGCTGACGTTGACCTCCACCTTCCCTTGCGGCCGGCCAGAAGGGCGTTTCAGTTCGAGTTTCTTCTCGAAGTGGCTCCCCAAGCCAACGTCGTCAACGACGTCACGCAGGGGGAGCTTGGCCGATCCGATGAGCGGCTTGGTGTCCTCGGCCGCTTTGGCGTGGACAATGTCGATGTAAAGGGTGGAGTCTTCTATCGGGGAGTTGAAGGTAATGTCCAGCTTATAGTCCCAGTAGGGAGAGGTATCGCCCTCCTCGTCGACGCGGGTGGAACACTTGTTATTGGGGTCCACCCATACGACGGCGTACGGCTTGAGCTTGCCATGTCGCCAGTTGACGTTTTTGAGGCCTTTGGCAGAGGTTATGTTGACTTCGACCTCGTATCGCGAACCCATTTTTCAAGATAGAAATCGATGGGAGTCTGTTGGTGAGCTTTGGACTTTGGAGGGGTATTTATAGTTCGGGATGAAGATTGATAGTGACTTTTTTTTTTAAATTTTGAAACTACCAGGTATCACCCTGCATTATTTTACGTAAATAGACCATTTTAACCTTTTACGAAGAGCCCGTTTGGTTTCATTTTCAATTCTCATTTTTATTTTCTTCTCAAATTGAAAAATGAAAGTTATTACTATCTATACCATTCTCTCATATATTTTTATTTTCAAAACATTCTTTTATATGTTCTCTCTCTATTTTCATCTTATTCCAATCCATATTATTATCTATATTTATTTTTTTATCTTTCCAATACTTTTTAACCATCGTTCACCACAAAAATATTATTTTATATTATTTTTCAAATAAATACATATTACATCATCAATTCAAATTCAAAAAATTTCTTCATTTTAATACAAAACACCCAATATTTAAATACAATTTATTTTCACACATAGATAAACCAATAATTTTAAACAACTCATCCAAATAAAACTCATTTTCAAAAATATTTTTTTTAACTAACTTTTTACTATGCAATTTTACTAGAAAATGAAACCAAACGGGCCTTAAGTTTTAATTTAAAGTACTTTTTCTTAATCCAAGTTTTCTTTCTTTCTTTTTTGGGCTTCTTTGTTTACAAATTGAGGCATTTTGTCAAAATATTTTGACAAAATAATTTTGGAGAATGTGATGGTTGTTTGTTTGTATATTAAGTTGTAAGTAGAGAATGTTTTAAGATAAAATTATTTGTTTGTTTGTTTTTGAATAGTAATTACAGAATATTTTTAGAGAAAATTATTTATTTATTGTGTTTTGGGATGTAATAAAATATCATATTAATAATTTTTTTATTAAATTAATGAAGTTAAATTAATATTTTTAAATTATTTATATATGTATATATGAATTGACATTGAATGGTCCTCTTCATTAATGTCTTCTCTATTTATTATTAATGTTACTTTGTTAATTAATTGTACGAGGAAAGCTTTCTGTACGAGGAGAAGGATTAAAAGTGGAGACCACTTTGACTGACTGAGGATTGGGATTGGGGAGCAAGTAATACAGCTACAAGAAGGGTTTCCTGTGGGCGGTTTCTTTCTTAGTGAAGAAGGTTCTAGTAATTTTCATTTTCTAATGGTGTCACATGGGGAGTAAGTCGGCAAGGCCGGCGAAAAAGGGGATAAACCTTAAACATATATATAAATATATATATATATATATATATTTTCTTCTCAATATTAGGAGTTGCACATGATACCCATGTGCATAAAATATATTTAAATAATATATTATTTATGTGATTAAAATTTAATAGCATTATATTTCCTATTTTTTATATAAGTTACAATCATTATTATGGATTGTATCATATATTCATCTTATGTACACATTCCAATTTAATAGAAAAATAATATATATCAAAAGTAGGTTGAATAATTTGAAAATTCATTATGGAAATGAGGTTAGCCAGCTATCGAAGTTAAAACTCTAACCTCCGGCCACAATCCATAAGCCAACCAAAAGTTCAAGAATTAAATGTAGTTGTTTCACTATCATCCCTAAATATGATCAATTTGTGGTTTCAGGCAGGAAATGGCGATGAGTTAACTCATGATGCAACAACTATTATCACTGGAGCTCTAGACTTGACTGAGAAAAGAGCTAAAGATGCAATGACATCTTTATCTAGAGTATTTTCTCTTGATCTTAATGCTAAACTAGACAAGTATGCCATGTCCCTGCCCTTTTTCTTCTTCAATTAAAAGCTTCTTCTGTTTTCTGTCTACTGATCTTTTTTATCCTTTAGTGACACAATGAACCTTATAATAAGCAAAGGGCATAGTCGGGTAACTATATACTCAGGGAGTCCGACTAATATTGTTGGCCTTGTTCTGGTAAGTAGAAGCTTCCCATCTGGTTTACATTATTGCATTTCAGACAGGTATTGTTTTGACTCCCAAAAGGGCAAAACTATGGATTGTCGGTCAAGAATTTGATCAAGTGGCATCCGAAGATGGAACCCTAATAAGGAATCTTACAATAAGGAGAATTCCAAGGTAAAAGTTTTCCAGTAGTAATATGTACTTTCAAGCTTCTCATTACGACAAATGTGCTAATTAATTTCCTACCGTGATATATCAGATTTCATGCATGTCAACCATTATACGATATCTTGAATCAATTCCAGAAAGGGCAAAGCCATATGGCTGTTGTGGTTAGGAATGCTACTCCTCTAAAGGATGTTATAGAAAGTAAGACTCTGAAAACTGATGCATTGGAGAGAAATGTGAATCCTAATTCAGCAAAGGGACAAACAGACAGAAATGTTAGTATTGATGGTTTAAATTCTTTCCCTAATATAGATGAAGAAGTCCTTGGTATAATTACCATGGAAGATGTTCTGGAAGAACTGCTACAGGTCATATTACACAAGTAGAGCTTTTTAATTTCAACTAAGTAAATTGCAGTAAAAAGATTCTAAATCTCTTGTTTTTATCTGTTTCTGTTTCAAAAGGAACCAATATTTGATGAAACCGACGAATATGTTGATGTTCACAACAAGTAGGTTTTATGGCTTTTCTCCAGTTATCTGTCTCCTTTCTAGTACTCCGAGGGGGTTTACCTGAGGATCTTCTGGTTTCTCTTTTCCAGAATCAAGATTAATATGATTCCTTCAGTGAAACTGTCATCAAAATCTCCTGGAAAGGCATCAGCTTCTCACCTGAACTGGCGGACCCCAACTGCTTCACCGTATTCTTCCAGCCACCAGACACCGATTTCATATTGTAAGCGCAAATTTCTTTGCCTTAGTATCAAATCAAACGTCAGAAATATATAAGTTTCGTGAAAAACACCTTGAACGTCGTAGATCTTCTTTAAATTTGCTTGAAAGAATTGCTGGACTCCTTCAAAGTTTCTCTCATCTACTGGAATTTGTGTTGTGTCAAATGAGCTGGAATCACCCCTTTGTATAAGTGTTTGATAGAAGACTTGTGATTGACTTGAACTCTTCCAAAGGTTGTTTCTTTAATAAGATATTATCAAATATCAAGAGATGATATAAGATATATTTGATTTGATAATATCAAACATTAAAAGATAATATCAATATAAAATATTTTTGATTTGATTGGTCCATATATGCAGACACTCAATCTTTGACACGTGTCAATACTTGATTTGAATATAAAATAAATACTAGAGTATTAATTAAAATTAACTATTTATCTTTTGAAATTAAATTTAGTAAATTCCAAAATATAAATTGAAAATTTTAAACTAATAACTAGCATATTCTTTTACATGTGTCATTTCTCAATTGGCCAAAAATTGATATGTCTACAAATGCCCCCACTTCAAGACTTGGCGAAAGATATGCCAATCATCCATGAAAGAGGCAAGGCTTGAAGTATTTAAGAAGTTTTCCTTTTCTCTCAATATGTTTGCGACAAGAACATCCTCCATGCATTTCTCGAGCTATGGTGCCCAATCAAAGGGTCAAGTCATAACATAATTCAAAGTAAATATCCTTTTGAGGAGAGTGCCCGTACACAATTTATACTTATGCAGGCCAAGAGTAACATACAGTTTATGCTCGTGTGTCAAAGAGCATATTTAACTTGAATAGACATTTTATACTCGTGTCAAGGAGTTCACTTGAATTTGATTGACAATTTATACTTATGTCAAGGAGTTTACTTGAGTTTGACTTAATAGACACACTACAAGAAATTTTACTTTTGGTGAGGAAAATATTTGTTACAATAAGTTATTTTTTTGTCACAGTAACTTTTTGTAACGAAAAATCTTCGTTACAATATTTGTCCTCTAAAGCTCGATGCTAAAAGTTTAGGTAACAAACATTCCCTTTCGTCACAAATATATTGGTAACAATGGATATTTCGTTACGATATCATTAGTTCTAGTGACAACTATATTGTCACAAAAATATTGACATTCGTTACAAAAGATAAGCATTTGTTACCAATAATCAATTTTAAAATATTTTTTAATATATATTTGTAACAGTAAGTTCGTTACAGATAGTTAATTATGACAACATGTGGTCCTCACCAATACTCACAATTATTAATATTTTATATTTTATGATGAATACTAATTTTTGTCACAAATACTAAATGCGACAACATAGAATCCTTACTAAAACGAACGTTTGACCAATGTTTTTATTTGTATCAAAAGGGTTAGAAACCAATTTTCGAAACCTGAACTAAAATTTTATTGCAACTATCTGGAAGTCCTTACATATAAACATTATATCACATAAAACATGAATATAGAGAAAATAAAATTCAAAATAAAGAAGTGTCATGCTAAGCTAACAAAAGCAGCAACTTAGATCACATAAGCATAGTTGAAATTAAAAATATCATCCAAATTGTTACAAAAGAGAATATAAAGAAGTTATAAATATTGTAGCTTTAATGAGACAAAATATAGTGACATGTTTGAAAAGGGTATTCATTGAGTGATCAAAATATACTAGTTTTCATATTCATATCGCATTCTCCATTCTTGCACCATTTACTTCAAAAACCTGCAAATATAACCAAAATTTAAATTTATTAAAGGTAGAACCTAGAATAAGTAAAAATAAGCAAGATAACTTGAACAACTCATATCACAAAATTCACAAGCATGGAAAACTTATGCAAAGATATCCACTTCATAATAAAAGATGAGAAACAAAATGCTAAGAACTTGAATGATTGGCTTCAAAATTAACAATATCAGAGCTGTTGAAATTTTTTTGAGACAAAGAATTTTAGAGTATCACATCAAAGCTAAAGTTAACACTTGTCCAAAATAAAATTGCAATAAAGTACCTAGTTGCAAAACAAGTTTCTCAACACAAAGTCTCCAATTTTCTTGCACCACTTTGTCATCTCCTGCTCGTACATAAAGGTAAAGAGAAAATTAAAAAAAAAAATTGAGATACGAATACATGTTTTTAGTTTAATTCAAATGTAAATTCAGCAGAAAATTTCTGCTATTTTTTGGCTGAAAACTGCTGAAAATTCAGTTATTTTCAGCAGAAAAATAGCAGAAAATTTTTGCTAAAATTTCTGTTGAAAACAACATGATTTTCTGCTATTTTCAGAAGAAAAAAACAGCAATAATATGCTGTTCCTGCATAGCAGATTTTTTTTTTTTTGCTGAAAACAGCAGAAAATTTCTGCTGAAAACCAAACCAGAAACTGGTTCACAGTCCAGAAACCGGACAGAAACCAGAAACTGGTTCACAGTCCAGAAACTGGACTGTAAACCAAAACCAGTTTCTGGAAAAAAAAGAAAAGAAAAGAAAAAAAACAGTCCTGTTTCTGGACTGGAAACCAAATCAGTCCAGAAACTGGATTGGAAACCAAATAATGAGGCAGAAAGTATAATACTTCTTATGATTTGAATGTGATACACAAAAATATCATTTTACACTCTTTTTGAGCTTTCAAACATTGAAAGCACTAAATTAATGTCTTTCTTTCCTTGCCTAACTTTGAGGTGCACAATTTCAAAAACAAACAGATCATTCTTGGAAAGTTAACAAAAACAGAGACAATCAACTAGTAAATATCCACATCTTTGATCACTTTAAAAACTACCCAACATCCCTTATCTAGAAATAACCCCCATCCCTCCTCAAATCAGCCCCTACCCATTAGTTTGATATATTATTAATCTCAAAATAGAGCAAAAACAGAAAATAAAAAAAGAAAGGAAAACCCATAAACACTATAATGGATTGAAAAGAAAAAAACAAAACTAAAATGTGCAAGGCATGGAGAAAATGAGGGGGAAATGGGAATAGAAAGATTACCTGACCAAATGAGACACCAAATTTGAGCCAACCTAAAATCGATTGAAGAAAAAATCCAAAAAAAACAGAAAAAAACAAGAAAGGAATTGAGTGATGCCATTTGAAAATAGAAAAGGGGGAAGGAGGAGAAGAGAAAGCAACACACAAACACACATACACACATAGGGGGGGAAGAAACGTACCTGCGATTGCAACCAAGAGAAGTGAAAGAATGAAGACTTATGAACAAATGAAGAAAGTTAGGGCAATAAACTAAAAACCGGTAAGAAGAAGGGAAAAAAAAAAAAAGAAAGAGAAAAAAAGAGGGAGAAAAATGAGCGCCCATCTTACCGCCAAAAGCAAATTTTTGTGATTAGGTGACAAAGTTAAATTTATTGTAATAAATGTCTTCTTATGCAAAGTATGTATTGTAAATATAATTTTTCTTTTCATTATTTCTGTTTTAAAAATTAAAATTATTTCTGTTATTTTACTTAAAAATTAAAATTATTTCTATTATTTTAATTTATAAATATCATAGTGTTTTTCAAAATATTTAGGACCCATTTACTTTATGATATGGGGTGTGGAGTGATAGGATGAAATGAGGGATGAAGAGTAGGATTAATACAATTTTATATTTTTTATATTATGTTTAATTTGTGGGATGATATGAATGATAAAATTAAATTATTGCATTGAGAATGTTTACATAAACACGAATTATAATACTTTGATAAATCATAAAAGACTAAAGTACCCATAGTTAAAATATTTTCTATTTAGCATAAAAAAAAATTAATTTTTCTCCATTTTAATACAACATCCAACTATTTCTTCTTTTTTCCAAACATAAAGAAATTATTTTTAATATATTTCCAATCAAAAACTAAATATTTCCAAGCATAAATATATTTTTAATATTTAATATTTTTAATTATTTTTAAATTGTTTGATTGGCTCCGCAATAAGAAATTATTTGAAGTTGCAGTACCAAAGGCGTGATAAAACTATCACACCTCAAAGGTGGGATGCCTCATCCAACAAATAGTCAGCACAATTGCGAGCTGATGGGTTATTATAGGGTCTAAATCCTAAAAAGTAAATATGAAATAAGACAGGATGTGGGCTTTCATCCTACCTCATCCAACAAAGTAAACATGCCCTTAATATACTAAAACTAATCGTTATTGACTAATAAAAATAAATTTGAACAACCTAAATAAAAAGATTTTATATTATAAAATCAATTCAACAAATTCTTAATTAAGAAATTATTTCTATTTTAGCCAAAAAAAAATTAATTGCTAAATTTTTGAATTAAAAATATTTACATGGATTTTTTGGATATAAAAATTTATTATAAGAATTCTTTTAGTTATTTTATCTAAATAATATCAAGAGAATATATGAAAATAAAAAATATCTTATATTTTCAATTTCATCAAGTTTGGTATAATTAAAATATAAGGCAGCATAAGTTATAAACTAGACAAGTACAAACTTAAACCTAAGGAGACGGGCTTACATATACAGTATTTATTTTTATTTTTATTTTTTTGTTATTAAATGTTGGCTATTTTCATTTAAAAATACTTAGTTATTTTGATAAAGAGAAAGTTTTCATTTTGATTCAGCAAATGAAATTAATGAGAATCTAACCTTTTACCTCAAACTAGTAGTTGTTGCACACGATTCCATGTGTATAAATTTTTTTTGAGTATTATATTTTTTATGCATATTTCTCCTTCGTTATATTATAACTTAATTCATAACAAATACATATTACGTCACATCTCAGTCATGGCTTTTAAGTTTTAAGAATGATATGTATGATTCTTCTAATACTTCAATGAGGATGGATATATGGTTTGGAATAGAGGTATAGCTTTTCTAAGTGTTTGTGAGAGTACTTGTGGGAATGATACAATTCTTATAAGTTTGGTGGGTTAGTGGATTTCATAAAAAATATCATTTCAGCCTTACTAATAAAATATTTTTGCAAAAAGAATTCAAAGAATAAATTTGGAATATTAAAAAACATTGGTATCCAAACTATTTTCATGGATTAAATTTTTCATTTTACTCTTCGGATTGAATTGTCTATTTTAGTTGAAAATTTAAAAATAACTTTCAATTTAGACACAAAACCCTTTCTTTTGATAACAGTTTAGATAATCATCCCAAATTAACTAATATCTATTACATTGGGTTAGGCTCGAATTATCCAATCCAAGTATCCTTCACTAATTTTAATCAAATAGTAATGCTTTTTTACAATGATGAACTTTTTTGTTACAAGTTTTATATTTGTCACTAAAGGAAAAAAATTTCATGACGATACAACATTATTTGTAATGAATATTTTGTTTTGTCACGTAAAAATAACTTTTTCGTAACAAAACTTTACTTTTTGTAAGGATAATTTCTAATTGTCACTAGAAATTTACCTTTTGTAACAAAATACTACTTATTGTAACGACCATTTCATTATCGTCACAAAAAAGTAAATATTTGGTAACGACATTTGTAGTTTGTTACAATAAACATGTTCTTGTGACAAATTAAACTTTTGTTACAAACTTTTTTGTTATCTAAAATGCAATTTTTTGTAGTGACAGTTTACACTCTTATCAAGGAGTACATGGAGAGAATTTGAATATTTAGATAATTTATGCTCGTACCTAGGAGCCTTATTGAACGTTTAAGCTCATATCAAGGAGCACATGGAGAGACTTTGAATATATAGATAGCTTATGTTCGTATCTAGGAGCCTTATTAACAGTTTAGACTCTTATCAAGGAGCACATGGAAAAACTTTAATTTAAAATTTTCAGATAGTTTATGCTCGTATTTAGGAACATTATTGATAGTTTAGGCTCATATCGAGGAGCATTTGAAATTTGGAGATGAAAATTAATTGCCCCCAACATCTTCTTCATCATCAGCATCACTTGAGTTTTCTTGTTTATCAAAATTCATGCTCATTTCAATATTATGGGCACGAGTTGCCAAATCTTCAAAAGTTTTTGGTTTAATTCCTTGAAGTATGTAGAAAGACTCCAATGCAATCCTGGATGCACATCTTAATGACTGAAGCCTCAGATAATTTTATCTTTGCAAGTAAGACTCAAATTTCTCTAGTGGTTAATGTAGTCAATGACATGTTCTGCTTTCCACTGGCGAGAGTTGGTGATTTCTATCATGTTAATTGTCCTTCAAGTACTATAGAAATGATTGAGGAACTCTTGTTCTAGTTGCCCCTAACTATCAATGGAGTCAGCCACCAATTCAGTATACCAATCAAAAGCATCATTCTTTAATGATCGAACAAATTGCTTGACTAAATGATCTCCATATGTCTCAGCATTATTACAAGTCTCAATATGAGTTCTGTGAAAAACACATTGAACGTCGTAAATCTTCTTTAAATTTGCTTGAGAGAATTGCATGACTCCTTCAAAGTTTCTCTCATCTACTGGAATTTGTGTTGTGTCAAATGAGTTGGAATCACCCCTTTGTATAGGTGTTTGATAGAAGACTTTTGATTGACTTGAACTCCTCCAATGTTATCTCTTTGATAAGATATTATCAAATATCAAGAGATGATATAAGATATATTTGATTTGATAATATCAAACATTAAAAGATAATATCAATATCAAATATCTTTGATTGGATTGGTCCATATATGCAGACACTCCATCTTTGACACGTGTCAATGCTTGATTTGAATATAAAATAAATACTAGAGTATTAATTAAAATTAACTATTTATCTTTTGAAATTAAATTTAGTAAATTCCAAAATATAAATAGAAAATTTTAAATTAATAACTAACATATTATTTTACACGTGTCACTTCTCAATTGGCCAAAAATTGATATGTCTACACATACCATCAGACTGCTACCACAGGATCGCCCCTTTCTCCCTATACTCAGTCACCAATTACCGGGCCAAGTCTTTCTGCTTCTCCTGTAAACTCCTCATCAACTTCTCCAATTGGGATAATGCGTCCCCATCACGGCTCTCTCTCCACCTATCAGGTTGGATATTGCTAAACGGTAAAAGTAAGATCAAATGCAGTAAATTTTGGAGATTTTATCATTCATATTATGACAAAATCCACTGCAATTAAAGATTGATTTTCTCCATATTCATATATTGATCACAACTCCACAACTTTGCTCATTTATACATGGTTTATGACAATGCTTTTCACTAGGCATAATTTCTTATAGTACTGATCATTCATGCAGGTTTCCCGGAAATCATACGAGAAGCTAAGAAAGCCTGATCAGTCATAAAGTTTAGTCTTGTGAAGATTACAATAATCATGGTAAGTTGCAGGCCTATTTTGCACAAAAATTGAAGCTTGCAGCTAAAAGCTGCGTGCCTTGCTTGTAAATTTGTAAGTGAACGATTCTCTCTGCAAATATTTTTATTATATATGGCAGAAGATATTGGTTCATGCCGCCTTAAAGTCAATTTGGCATGAATCCATACAAAATGGAGCATCATATAGTTTGATCTCCTAAAGAATTGTTCAGATGGAATTTTAATATTAAGAACACATCGTTTTCTGTGGAAACAATATGCATTTTTCTTGGCTCACAATTGTATATGAACCTTTCATGTCCCATCACACTCAAGAAGAAGTTGAAAAGGTGAACACCTTCTGAGCTTTGACGATAAAGAACGTGCATACCCATTGAATATCCCTTTTGGACAAATTGTTCATGGTCAGTCCAGAGGTGATTATCACGTCCAACGGGCGCACTGGGTATAAGCATGAGAGAATCAATGAGCAGCTGCAGTTTTATACCATATATCCAAGATGTACATTTTACAACATACTAATTATTTCAGCATAAAGGGTCCATATAGAAATATCCTCCTACTAAAGACCAAAAAAGGTGCATCTTCACCAATAATTTAAGTCCAATTGTGACAGGGCACATTATATAGGAAAAAACACAGCCATTCATCTATCTGGATAAGATATTTCTAAACAACACACACTAAATATACAAATGCAATTTCCTTAAAACAATATAAACAAGCATAATACATAACAAGCCATGAATACTCTTACCATTCTGCAACAAATCATACCTCCACACATCACAAAATCAACTCCATGGCCACAAAGCAGCCAAGCCATCCACCCCAACCGCCGTGAAACACCATTTCCGCCACCAAGAACATGGCGGCTGCACGGCAGAGCAAAGGGCTTCACCAGCAGCCCAAAAGACGGAGAATCCATTGCCAGAAAAAGCAACACAGAAAGAAATGAAAAGAATTACACTGATGATGATGATAAAATACCTCAGGTGGTGTGGGAGAGGATGATATCAAGAATTTTGTTCTACGTTGGTGTCCCATTAGGGATTGGTTTTGCTTTGCTGCAAGTTTATAGTGTGTTGAGAGAACAACAACTGTGGGATGTGCCAAAATGGCTGCCACTGCTGACCACTTTTGTTACCTTTGGAGCTTCTGCGCTTGGAATTGCTTATGGCAGTCTGTCCACGAGTTTGGATGCAGAGGTAGAGGGGTCGTTTCTTGGGTTTGAGCAGGCAGAGAAGAATTGGGTTGAGATGTGGAAGGAAGAAGAGACTGGCAGTAGGTAGTTTGAGTGTGAGAATTTTATTTTTTATTATTCTCTTAATATGATAGTTGTTGTTACCCACTTTAAGACATGTTTATTGGTTTGTTTAGTTTGTAGTAGGTAAAACATTTTGGAAAAATTAATAATATCAGCACCATATACCAAAAAGAATAATAAAGTTACAACTAGTTTGAGTAAAGTGTAGTATGTCTAGTTTCGGAACCAATGTAATTAGCTTAAAAATTATTTTATTATGATAGTTATATTTTTTGTTTCTTATATGAATAATCTTTTGAAAACAGTAAACTAAAAATAATTTTAAGTTAACCAAAATTATTTCAAGTTATTATTATATAAAGTATTAAATTTGAATTATAAAAATCATAATATTTCCTATTAAAGTCCTCCAATGAAGTAAAATATAAAAATTAAATTAAATACTATTAAATAATAATCACAATACTAATATATATATATATATATATTGTTCAATAAAACATCAGTCCCATTTGATGTGATTTTGAATGCTCTATTTACATATCCTCATTAATATTTTTTAATTATTATAACTAAATAATTGAATAACTTTTATTTACAACTCGTCATTCGCATTCTATAACTCAATTGTAATTTTATTATCATAATTTTTTTCTTATCTAAAATTATAATAAATATATCTAAAATATTAAAAAATATAACATTCAAAAAAAGAATAATATAAAATTTTAGCACGTGCATAAAATTACTAATATTAAATAATACGTAAAAATAGGGATTTCATGTATAACAAAAATGAATTCATCAAAACTTATATGAATAAGCAATCCGTGTTGAAAAGGTCAAAAGGGCATATCTTTTCTTCGTGGAGTGTAACTTCCCAAATCAAATGATAAAATCGATACATGTCGATAAAGTAGCATTTCATATGTTTCGAATTTAGCTTAAAGTTTGTGAGTATCTACACTATTAATAAATTATTTATCTCCTTTTTAGTATACTTTCAATAATGTATCTGAAATGCTCTCAGTTCTTTTATTTAATCTCATAAGTATAACTTATACAGTAACCATCATTTACAACCCACACATTCTTTATATATAATTATCATCTTATCATAATTTCGTGTTCTTATACTAAAAAATGAAATAAATATCAATTATTGCTTAAAAAATTAATATGATGCTAAAATAAATATTCATTTTACTAATTATATATTTTAAATTTTTTAAAATATACATCGAATATACCAGAATTGCTAATACATAAAATTAGGCTGCCTTAGTTTAGGATAATTTATTCAAAAGATGAAATTATTGAATTATTTATTGGTCATCAATCAGTAATTAATTAAATATTTTTTAAACGCCTTTCTGGCATGGAAAATCAACTAACTTCCCCAACCAAAAGCCTCGTGACTCTCACCAACTAATTTTGTGCCACTCATACTTAGGTGTCTTTTTAATGTGACATTCATTTATCGTTTAATTAATAAAATAAGCAAACAATTTAAAATTCATAAATTTTAAATATTTATTGCGTTACATATTTAATATTTTTAGGTGACACCCAAGAACTAAGATCCAAGAGTTATTTTGGGTTGGAAATGAATCTCCAATATAATCTATTTGTATTCATTTAAGTCTTTTAGACTGATCAAATTATTAGATTCACGACCTCAAATACACCAACAACCAAAAAAAGGAAAGAAAGAAAAAAAAAAAGAAATAATAATAATAATAATAATAATAATAATAATAATAATAAATAATTTGAGAATGTCGCGGAAAAGGTTTCATTTATAATCTTTCAATGTTTAAGTCGTCCACCAAGGTATTGAGATTGGATAAATTATGAGTAAAATATGAGAATAACTCGATTAATTTAAATAAAAAGATATTTATATAAAAATAAGAGTGCGGACCTTCACATAAAGGCACAATGGAGGGGCATTGATATTTTCACATGTCCCAAATTGACAATTAAATAGTACATAAAGTAAGTTGAAAAGATTGCAAATGTATTTTACTCATTAATTTAGAATATGATTTGTCATTTATTTAATACCATGCGGTTTTTAGATTCTCATATCTTTAGCATATATATTACATCTGTATCTCAAATATTAATTATTATTTTTTTATACAAACAAGCATATTAAGAATTTATTGAGATTTAAACTCTAAATCTGACATATACAAATACTAGCATTATTCGCGTGCTATGCACGGATTCTTTAAAATTACTATATATTAATACAATTATTGAATTATAAATATAACTAAAATAATAATATAAAAATAAAAATATCGCAATATATCAAATAATTAGTAAAATTAAATTTAAAGTTTTACAATGTAGCATTTAAAAGTTTGCAAAATATAAAGACATCTCATATAAATTATGTTATAAAAAATAAATTTCAAAATTATTTAGTGAGAAGTTAATAAATATTTGAAACATCCAAAAATAAAAATCTATGAATATGATTATGTACTTCATTAAAAAAAAAGGGAAAGTATTATGCAAGCAAAAGTTAATAGACAGTTGCATTAAAAAATAAAAATATATGAGAATGATATAAAATACAAGATTGATGGCTTGAATGTTGTTTGAAAATATTTAAAATTATAATACTTTAAGATTTTTTTAGACTTAAAAGATGAGAAGTATATGTTAAGTTAAAACTTAAAATATATAGAATTAAATAATATATTAGTTGCCAAGGATTAGAAAATTAATCTTATGTAATTTTAGTTTTGGATAAAAAATCAATTAAGTCAAGACAAAACTATGATAGTAAAGATAAAAAAAATAAAATAAATATATAAAATTATTACAAAGTTAAGATCAATATTAGTATATAAGTTTATAGAAACCTTTTAATTTGACTCATAGCCTAGTTATCGAATTATTAAGTGAAGAAAAAAGTAATGCAAAGTTAAAATCACAGTAAATTGATAAAGTAATTATAATCTCAAAATTATTTTTAAATAGTTAGTGATAGGATATGAGGAGGGAATTAGAATATAAAATAAAATATGAAAAAAAATAAATTATTATATTCATTCTCAATTTTTTTGTATGAATGTAATTGGATCTTCATATTATATTTCACAAATACCAAAAAAAAAAAAAAAAAGTGAATAGCAAAAAAAATTGTTAACCTTTCAAACAATCAAAGTTTAAAAAAAAATAGAAAAAATAAAATTATATATATTTTTTGGTAGACTAAATAATGTCTAAAGTTATAAACTTAAAAAGTTAGTAGGTGTATTTTCGATTGAAATAACCATCTTATAATTTTTTAAATATATCAAAAATGATCTAAGAATACTTATTGATGTAGTATATAAAATTTTTAAAAAGAGTTTGAATTATACATGTACATACATAATTACAAATATATGAATATAAAATAAAATAAAATTACATACTTCTAAAATTATAAATATTCAAAAAAGTGAAATAAATTTTAAAAATATTAAAACATAAAAATAGATCTCATCCTATAAAACTAAAAACTTAGATGAGCAAAAAAACAGTGAATTGAAAAATAAATTACAAAATTTAACAATAAATTAATGACTTAATTAAAAAAATGAGTAAAAGAATGCTAAATGTATAATAATGAAATAAAATAAAAATTAAATGACAAAATGTATCAAAGGAGAAAAATGTAACTAATAAAAATAAAACTAAATTAAAAATATTAAACGCAATTAATAAATTTCATAATAAATGAATTGATAACATAAACTAAATAGTAAATAAAAAAGACATAGAAATTTACAAAATTAATAGTAATAAAAGCTAAATGATAGACTTTATTTAGGTTGAAAGAAAATTATAGCATTAAAATTCGAAAACCTCTTCCATCATGTAATATACCTAAAATAAACCCAAAAAAAATAATCAAAAAGGAAAACAATAAAATCAAATAAACAATAAACACTTTGAATAATGAAGTAAAGATGCACACAAAGAGATAGAAGAAGAAAAAAAATTGCTAAAAAATAAAAAGAACACAAAGAATAGAGTGAAAAAAATGCTAGAATCTGATAATATGATGAAATAACTTTTGAAAGATTTTATATATAGTGGTATAGATATAAAATAGTTATTAAAAAATAAGAGAAAATTATGAAAGGCTTATCAAACCATAGAGTTCAAATAATCAAAAAATCTTCCACATATTGAAAGAATAGATGAAAAAGATTTTATAGATAAAACGCAATTATTTTTTGATATTAGAGATAAATAAAGAATATTGTTCTAATTAAGAAAATGATTTCAAAAAATCAGATGTCTTTAAAATGAATAAATAATATCAAATTTAATAAGTAAATATTGATTTTTAAATTTAATTAAAAAACTAAAAATTCTAAGAATTCAAAATTTGGTCAAAATTATACAAATATGGGTTCTACATCATTGTGCTATATATAATAGTATAGATAGATAGATAGATTTTAAATTTTGAATGAAAGAAAATTAGAGATAAATCTCATCGGTTAGAGATAATAATCAACAAATAATAATTTTTTAAAAATGAATTGAAACACTCAGAATTGTAAGACTTTGCTATTTGGCCAAAATTGCACAATTAGAACCAAAATTACAGAATTATGGGTCCCACACCGTTGTACTATATATAATAGTATTAGCGTAAACCCCGTGCTATGCACGGTATATTCACTTAACTAATAAATTTAAAAAATATAAATATGCAACTAATTTTTTGTGATTTCATAGATAAGTTATTACAAATTTTTATATTCTATAAAAAAATATTATCATTTTTAAAAGAAAATATTATTTTAAATAGTTAAGTAGTAATATTTAATAGTATTCATTAAAATAAAATTGCTATAGTACTTTAAATAAAATTATTAATGTGAAGAGAGCAACATACACAACATATGAGGGATTATATATATATACCAACACCTTATCCACTTCAAACTTTATCTTGTAGAGGATCAACAACTTTGATTTCAAGTCCTGTTCTAATTCATTTGGGTCAAGTGGTTCCACATAAAAAATACAAATATAAACTATTTCAAAATATCTTTTAGTAATAAAATTATTTTGGTCCAAAATACTAAGATTCTTTATTAGTGTGAATATTCTATATTAAATCAAAAAGCAGTTCAGAAATATATAAAATATTGTCTAAGAAATTATTGTTGCATAAAAAAAATTATAAATAGGGATAAAACTACAAAAATTATGTAACACATCAAAATAGGATATTTATAAAGAAATTGGGTTATTTAATTAATCAAATAAAAAGGATTTGTAATGAATAAATAAAACTAAATTAATTATTGAAATTAAAAAGTAGTCCTTAAAACCAAGTAAATATGAAAAGTGAAAAACCGGTGCATATATATATGTATATGTATATATATTATACATACATTTTTTACACAAATATAACTTGAAAAAATTGAATTAATTTGATAAAAAAAAAATATGAATAAAAACCACAACAAAATAATGAAAGTGAAAATAACAATAATAATTTCCAAAATTAGAATTAAAAGATACCTTTCAAACATGATATTTATGGTCCAAAACAGAGAAAAGAAAAATACATATGAACTTAGAAAATATTGAATAAAAATATTAACCCAACAAAAAGGAATTATAATAAATTACAAACTAAACCAAATTATTATAATTGACAAAAGAAAGAGAGAAAAAAAGAAAAAGGGAAAGAAAAAGAGCAAAACTTGCAACCTAAAGAAATACCACATCTTGGTAAAGGTTCAAAACCTCAAATAACAAAGGTAGATGTGAAAATAAAGGGAAAAAAGAAGTAAGGTGGTTTGTAAGTAATTGAAAAGAAAAATACTTTCTAATCTTCTAGGTTTATCATTGTTAAATATAATTTACTTACAATTTAGCTGTAATATTTTTTATTATCAGCAAAATATTTATTTATCACACACACACACAGAAAAAAAAAAAAAAAAAAAAAAAAAAAAAAAAAAAAGAAAGAAAGAAAAGAAGAAAAAGGGGAAGAGTGGAAGTAGAGATCAATAAGCTATGATTTGTTTAATGGGATGAAATTTATAGAATAACTTTTTTGTAGGAGTCCTTAAAATTGGTGCTCATAAAATACCTTTTGAATTTTAAATTTATTTGTTGAAAGAAAATTAAAGAGAAGATACGATCATATCAGTTAGGATAATAATCAACAATTAATAAAAATTTTGAATTTAATTAAAAAGTTCAAAATTCTTAAAATTTGCCCATTGGCCAAAATTGCATAATTATAGATCCCACACCGTTGCGCTATATATAATAGTATAGATAAATAGATATGAGATTGATGTCAATAAATTAATTGTTTGAGACTTAGAGGGTTTGACTAAACTTATTTTAAACATCTTATAAGCTCCTACATCTTATAAGATGTTTTTAGAGCTTATAAGATGCTAGATCTTATTTTTTAAAATAAGTTATTGAAGTGTTCGGATAAAATAAGATTTTGGAGCTTATAAGATGTTAATAATTGTAATTTTGTAATTAAAATGATTAAAAATGAAGAAGTTTGTTAAGATCTTAAAAATAAGTTGGGGTCTCCTTACTTTTTAAAAAAAAAACTTATAAGCTCCTAACATCTTATTTTAGGATCTTAGAAGCTATTTTTTTAAAAAAATTATCAAATATTTTTTATCAATTTATAAGATTTTAAACATCTTATAAGATGTTTTGAGGAACTTATAAGCTTATCCAAACACCCTCTTAATGTAAATTGACCACAGAGAAAAAGGACACTTCTTGGTAGCATAAATGTTTGAGAAACCGGACCGGTGATTGAACCAGTGACCTTATTGGTTACTGGTTCGACCGGTTCAACTGGTTTAACCACTAGTTCAATCGGTGTGACGTCATAATTATATTTAATATTATATAAATATATTAGAAATATAAAAAATGTAAATATATATATATATATGTAAAGAGAAAAAAATAAAAATTACCTAATATCATAAAACTTTTTCCACTATACTCCATAATAATATTCATACATCAATTTAAAATATCAATTCATAAAATAAGACTTGCTAGAAACTATCATTATAGAATCCATTACAACTTACAAAAAAATAAACACCAAATCAAACATCATAAAAGTTTAAAATATAAATAAAAAATATTAATTTAATTAATTTTAAATTTTTATTTAAAAAAAAACTAAAAACCGATTTTCACCGCACCGATTTTTCAACCAACTGGTTTTATGTATCAAATCGGACCGAAACCTTGGCTAGTTCCAAGTCGAACCGGCCGGTTCGGTCCGATTTTTTAATCATTGGGTAGCATAATTAGTGACATTACTGACATGTAGAATTGACCTCTACCTTTCAAAATCAAGATACATCTCTTCATAATAATAAACTAGTCACCTTTTGAAAATCCACCAAAATTGACTACTATGTTACAATATTGAATTTTTATTAAAAAAAAATTAAAAAAAAAGAATTTCTTCATATAAATGATGTGACTTTGTGATTTATCCTGCCATTATGCAAGAAAATTGAAATCCAATTTAACCGAATTATTGGCCAGAAAAATAAATGAAGCAATAACTTATATATGATAATATTTAAAGCCGTCTTTTTTAATACAAAACTCTAGAAAAAGAAATAAACCAACAATTAAATATCCCTTTCTAAAATAAAACAATAACTTGTGAATTAATTTTCATACTTTTTCAACAAATAACACAACCATTAGGATCCTCCTCCACACTTCTAAGATAAGGCTGAATCTGAAACTGGTGGCATTGATAATAATTGGAGTATTGATAATAAGTGGGGTATGAGCCTTCAGCAATTGGGCCAGATCCTCTTTCGGGCCGTCTTTCTGCTTGTCATCCTTCTTGGTCTCTTTTTCCTTCTCTTCGGGCTCTTTTGCCGGCCCAACAGACCGTATCTCCGTATGGCAAATTTTCTTCAACTTAGTCATCAAAGCCGCCGGATCTTTTATGCCTCCGGTAACGGTCAACTTTTTGTCCTTTGAATCAAATGCAATTGCCTCCACCCCTGTAGAAAATTAAGATTCAAAAAACATATTACTCAAAATTTGTGGGTTGTTTCGGCACACTGCGAAGATCTGGGTTTTATTTGAAAATTAAGGGTGCTAAATTTTGGCTTGACTTTCATACTAGTGCAGTTGGGTACCTGAGAGGGTGGCGACGTTTTTCATGGCTTTTGACCTCATTTTATCATCAGTAATATCCACTAGCAACACAACTTTCTGCAACAAATTAGGATCCAAATTATGATATACATCCAAAAATTCTTAGAATAAGGAAATCTTTCCTAGTTTTTAGCTAAATTATATACATTGTATTATATTAAAATGCACGTACAATGGGCTCAAGAATAATTCCTTCTGGGCGCGGTGAGATTCCTCGTAAGGGAAGACAAAAGACAGACTGTAAAAATCACAATGAAGTTCAACTTTTCTACAAATAAAAATAGTAATAATAAAGAGCGGAAGAATTATTATGCGTTTGAGCATCAGAATCTATAAAAGCAAATCCCAGATAAAAAGAAAAAGTGAAAAAATAAAGTAAATTATTACATCCTCAAGAAGTTCCGGGCAAACAGCAAAATCAAGATTCAGAATCTAAAGGCAGATTGATGACAACTTTGCTCATTTATACATGGTTTATGACAATGCTTTTCACTAGGCATAATTTCTTATAGTACTGTTGATTCATGCAGGTTTCCCGGAAATCATATGAGAAGCTAAGAAAGCCTGATCACTCATAAGGTATAGTCTTGTGAAGATTACAATAAGCATGGTAATTTGCAGGCCTATTTTGCACAAAAATTGAAGCTTGCAGCTAAAGGCTGCATGTCTTGCTTGTAAATTTGTAAGTGAATGATTCTCTCTGCAAATATTTTTGTCATATATGGCAGAAGATATTGGTTCATGCCGCCTTAAAGTCAATTTGGCATGAATCCATGCAAAATGGAGCATCATATAGTTTGATCTCCTAAAGAATTGTTCAGATGGAATTTTAATATTAAGAACACATCGTTTTCTGTAGAAACAATATGCATTTTTCTTGGCTCACAATTGTATATGAACCTTTCATGTCCCATCACACTCAAGAAGAAGTTGAAAAGGTGAACACCTTCTGAGCTTTGACGATAAAGAACGTGCATACCCATTGAATATCTCTTTTGGACAAATTGTCCATGGTCAGTCCGGAGGCGATTATCGCGTTCAACGGGCGCACTGGGTTTAAGCATGAGAGAATCAATGAGCAGCTCCAGTTTTATGCCATATATCCAAGATGTATATTTTACAACAGACTAATTATTTCAGCATAAAGGGTCCATATAGAAATATCCTCCTACTAAAGACCAAAAAAGGTGCATCTTCACCAATAATTTAAGTCCAATTGTGACGGGGCACATTATACAGGAAAAAACACAGCCATTCACGTATCTGGATAAGATATTTCTAAACAACACACACTAAATATATAAATGCACTTTCGTTAAAACAATATAAACAAGCATAATGTAACAAGCCATGAATACTCTTGCCATTCTACAACAAATCATACCTCCACACATCACAAAACAAACTGCATGGCCACAAACCAACCGAGCCCTCCACCACGTCCGCCGTGAAACGCCATTCCCACCACCAAGAACGTGGCGGCTGCACGGCGGAGCAAAGGGCTTCACAGCAGCCCAAAAGACGGAGAATCCATTGCCAGAAAAAGCAGCACAGCAAGAAATGAAAAGAACGACACGGATGATGATGATAAAATACCTGACGTGGTGTGGGAGAGGATGATATCAAGAATTTTGTTCTACGTTGGGGTCCCATTAGGTATTGGTTTTGCTTGGCTGCAAGTTTGCAGTGTGTTGAGAGAACAACAACTGTGGGATGTGCCAAAATGGCTGCCACTGCTGACCACTTTTGTTACTTTTGGAGCTTCAGCACTTGGAATTGCTTATGGCAGTCTGTCCACGAGTTTGGATGCAGAGGAAGAGGGGTCGTTTCTTGGGTTTGAGCAGGTGGAGAAGAATTGGGTTGAGATGTGGAAGGAGGAAGAAGAGATTGGCAATAGGTAGTTTGAGTGTGAGATTTTTATTTTTTATTTTTTGGTAAAATTATTATTCTCTTAATGTGATAGTATTAGTTGTTGTTACCCGCTTTAAGAAATGTTTGTTGGTTTGTTTAGGGAATGTTTGGTTATGTTTCCTTAGAACAACATTGTTTTGGGAAAATATAATCAAATATATCCCCATTTTTCTTCTAAATTACACATTCTCTAATATATACATACATATTATATATATATTATATTTTATTATTATTCTAATATTAAAATAATTATTCAATTCCATTTTCACCCTAAAAATCCAACAAAAAGCATTGATTTGACTGCTACAGTAAAAAAATGTCTCCTCCAAAACATAAACAAACATACCAAAAAATAACTTTCACATTCTCCAATAATTCATTCTCTCAAAACACATAATAAAATAAAATAAAAAACATAACCAAACATTACCTTAGTTTGTAGTAAGTATATTATTTCGGAAAAATTAATAATATTAACAACATATACCAAAAAGAATAATAAAATTACAACTAATTTGAGTAAAGTGTAGTATGTCTAGTTGTGGAACCAATGTAATTAGCTTAAAAATTATTTTATTATAATAGTTATATTTTTATTTCTTATATGAATAATCTTTTGAAAAAATAAAACTAAAAATAATTTTAAGTTAACCAAAATTATTTCAAGTTATTATTATATAAGTTTTTAAATTTGAATTATAAAAATCATAATATTCAATGAAGTAAAATATAAAAAATAAATTAAATACTATTAAATAATAATCACAACACTAATATCTTTAATAAAAACATCAATCCCCTTTGATGTGATTTTGAATGCTCTATTTAAATATCCTCATTAATATCTTTTAACTGTCACAATTAAATAATAGAGTAACTATTATTTACTCATTGTTTGCATTTTATTATTCAATTATGACCATATTATCATAATTTTTTTCTTATCTAAAATTTCAAATAAATATATTTAAAATATTAAAAAATTATAATATTATACAAAAGAACAATATAAAATTTTAGCACGTGCATAAAATTGTAATAAAATTTCTAGTATCAAATAACCCATAAACATAGAGGTCCCATATGTAACCAAAATGTGTTCATCGAGTTTTTTTTGTACAAAAAAAGTAATCCGTGTTGAAAAGGTCAAAAGAGCATATCCTTTTTTCTTCATGGACTACAACTTTCCAAATCAAATGATAAAATTGATACACGTCCATATAGTAGCATGTCATATATTTCAAATTTAGCTTAAGATTTTTGAGTATACATACAATTAGACAACCTTAATTTAGGACAATCTATCAAAAAAAAAAAAATGAAATTATTTAATCATTTGTCGCTTATCAATCAATAATTAATTAAATATTTTTTAAACACCTTCCTAACATGGAAAATCAACTAACTAACCCAACCAAAAGCCTCGTGCCTCTCGCCAATAATTTTATGCAACATCATACTTAGGTGTCTTTTGTAATGTGACAATTATTTTTTATTTTTATTTTTATTTTTTCATCTATAGCTGTCTATTTTAAATTAAACTAATCAGTTAATTAATAAAGTAAGCAAACAATTTAAAATTCATAAATTTTAAATATTTACTGTGTTATATATTTAATATTTTTAGGCGACACCTATAAATGCCAAGAACTAAGATCCAAGAGTGAGTTTTATATTGGAAATGAGGCCATCTCCATTCTCCAATACAATTTATTTGTATTCTTTAAGTCCTTTGGACGAGTTAAATTATGGAATTTAGGATCTGAAATACAAAATAAAGTAAGAATGTGGTAAATAATATTTTATTTATAACCTTTCGATATGTGAGTCACTGTCAAGGTATTGAGGTCGGATTAGTTATGAGTAAAAAATTGGACTAACTAACTCGATTAATCTGAATAAGAATGTATTTATATAAAAACAAGAGTATGGACCTATCACATAAAGGTCGAATGGGCGGGCCAGATACTTCCATGAGTCCTAAATCGATGGACACAAGTGCAGTGTTTGGGTATTTCTTTGTTATTTCAATGACAAATTATCTTTTTGAATTTTATCTCGTATCAAAGAACCACTTAAAGAAATGGCTATTGATATTGTCTAAAGTCATCATAATATATTAAAAATTTAATCTCATGAAATGTTATCCTATTGATCAACGTTGTGAAGATTTTTACCTCTTGTGAAGACTTTAATTTAACCCAAAAAAAAAAGATAAAATAATTCATAATTAATTTAAAAATTTTAACTCTATTAATCTGAAATAAAATTTGATATCATTAATTACAATATTTGAAAATTTATAATCCACTTCAAAATCAGCCGCCGTGCGCTGTCAATATAATTATGACGGCATTTTATGCTATATTGCCTGTCCAGTGTCAAGTCCAATTGGACTAATGCCAAAAGTGGCCGGCTGAGTTAACAATTAATTAACACTAATACAGATAATACTATTATCATATTTGACAGCCACAAGTGAAAATGAAGGTTACTCCAAGAAGAAATGTTCATAGTCATAAGTCTACTACAACGATGAGATACTTCTATTATATATTTTCAAATATGTAATATTTTTCTATACTATTTGTGTTTGATCCTAATTAAATAGAAATTAATATTTCATATATATAGTAAAGTAAGTTAGAAAATATTTCAAAGTTCATTTTACTCCTTAATTTAGATTATGATTTGTTATTTACTTAATACTATACCGTTTTTAGGTTTTCATATCATCAGCATATATATCATATCTGTATCTCCAGTATTAATTATTATTATTTATACATACATAAATATATTAAGATTTTCTTAAAATTTATATTCCGAATCTGACATATGCAAATAGGAGAGCGATGCCAATAAGTCAATAGTTTGAGGCTTAACGTAGATTGATTGACAAGAAAGAAAAGGACACTTCTTGGTAGAATTATTGGTGACATATAGAATTGACCTCTCAAGATAAGCTTTCAAATTCAAGACGCATCTTTCCATAATAAACTAAGGGGCCGTTTGGTTTTATTTTTAAAAGGCATTTTTATTTTTAAGTGAAAATAGAAAGAGAAAAATTAATTAAAATAATTAAATTTAAAAATAAAATTTTATTTGAACGTGTTGTGGAAAATTATAAATTTATATAAGTATAAAAATGAAATCTATTTGAATATTTGGTTTTGTTATATTAAAATTGTATAATTTTTTATTTTGAATTGATGATATGATGCGTGATTGTTTGAAAAAATAATATTATAATTATAATTATAATTTTAATTTATAATATTTTTGTGATGAATGATGTATAAAAAGTATTGAAAAGATAAAAAATAATTAAAGTAATGATAAGAGTTGAAAAATAAATAAATATAAAGAGAGAATATAATAAAAAATATTTTAAAAATAAAAATATTTTAAAAAATGATAAAAATAGTGATAATTTTCTATTTTTATTTTGATAAAAAAAATAACAATGAGTGTAAAAAATAAAAACAAACAATCTCGAATCACCTTTTGAAAATTCATCAAAGGTGACTATTATGTTTCGATATTGAATTTTAATTAATTAATTTTTAAAAAAAATATGAATTTCGTCATATAAATTATGTGACTTTGTGAGTTATCCTGCCATTATGCAAGAAAATTGAAATTCAATTTAACCGAATTATAGAAATTTATTTAAAGCGACAACTTTTATATATACATGATAATGTTTAAGGCCCTCTTTTTTAATACAAAACTCTAGCAATATAATTACCAAAAAAGAAATAAACCAACAATTAAATATCCCTTTTTAAAATAAAACCATAACATACGAATTAATTTTCATACTTTTTCAACAAATAACGCAACTATTAGGGTCCTCCTCCACGCTTCTATGATAGTAATACGGCGGCGGCGCCGCCCCGGCTGGCGGCTGGTAAGGCTGATACTGGTGGTGTTGATAATAATAGGGGTGTTGATAGAATGTTTGATAAGCCTTCAGCAATTGGGCCGGATCCTCTATCGGGCCGTCTTTCTTCTTCTCATCCTTCTTGGCCTCTTCTTTCTTGCCCTCCTGCTTTTTGGGCTCTTCTTTCTTCTTTTCGGGCTCTTTTGCCGGCCCGACAGACACTATCTCCGTGTAGCAAATTTTCCTTAATTTCGCCACCAAAGCCACGGGATCTACGTTTCCGGTAACGGTCAACTTTTTGTCCTTTGGATCAAGTGCAATCGACTCCACCCCTGTTAAGATCCAGAAGTGAAATTACTAAAAGTTTGCGGGTTGTTTCCGAATACTGCAAAGATCTGGGATTCACTTGAAATTTTATTTTCTCGGCATAGTTAATACTAACCTGCGAGGCCGGAGACCTTTTTCATGGCTTTTTGCCTGATTTTCTCATCAGCAAATTCCAACTTCAGCACAACTTTCTGCAAACAGACAAGGGTCAAAATTGAGAATTCACATCCAAGAATGGTTAGAATAAAGAAACTTTCCTAGTTTTCAGCTAAAAGATAGACAAAATTGAAATCCGAAAACAGTGCAAAATTTATGCCTTTCGAGTATCAGAATCTGAAAAAGCAAAACCCAAGAAAACATAAACATAAATAAAAACTTTTTATTACATCCTCAAAAAGTCCCTAGTAGAGAACAAAATCAAGAATCAGAATCTACTGCACTGACCATTTTTCTTTTCTTGAAAAGCTTCGAGATCCGAGGAAAAGGGCTTTCTCGGAGAAAGTCGCCTATCGACAATTGATGTAAGAAAGAATGGAAAAAGAAGAAGAATATTCAATTCGGAGAAATCGAGGTAAGGAGATGAAGGAAGAAATGGAGTTGCCCAGCTCTCCAAGGGCTAATCTGTTTATATATCAGCAAGTGAAGTAACCTAGTCAACTCGAGTCAAGATCGTAAGTCTACGGTCAAGAATTTCTCCTCAATCGCCCTGTTGATTTTCTTGGGCACAGAGCCATTTACGATGCCGTTTGGAAGATTCGTGACCCTTTTGATCTCCTCTTTAGGACCCCTTCTTCGTTTCGAGGAAGCTACCTGTGTGGGTCCCATATTTTCAATTTTCGTCATCTTCTTTCTTTTCACTTTTTCATGAGTTGAACTTGAAAAGGAAACTGAAAATTACTATTTGAGCAATCATGATGAGTGAGGGGTTGTTCGCATTTGTACCACGTGATTGCGTGCGCAATAAAAGTCCTCAGTCAATGTTTAAATTAAAATTTGCAAAGCAACTTTAGGTATTGTTCAATGTGTTGGCAAAACAGTTTTGGACCGTTGAAATAACAAATATGAGATAATCACAACTTATTTGCTAGTTGGGTCAATTTTATTTCCAATCCACTTTGGTACTCCGCATGCACCCTTGGTTAAACATTTTTTATGGAATAAAAAACTGAATTGTTTGGTCATGAGTCATGACGACTAGAATATGTAAAAGGGCAGGAGAGAGAAGTCTGTTTGATTAACAATTTTTTTTATGATAATTAGTGGTAATGTTTTTTTTAGAGTATATTATAAATGACGAAGACTATTATTAGGGCTTGCTTATTCTATTGGATAAAGTTTGATAGATTAATTTTTAAATTTTATCTCTTATTTGCTTCATATTTTTATAACACATGATACTTTTGCATCCCAATATGGTTTCATGAATCAAGTTGGTTTATGGATCAAGCCATCTTGGCTTGATCCATTTTCATCTTTTTAAATTTGATATGATAAAAAATAAAAACGATATTCTTATCCTCATAAAAACCCTATCCTCAATACCTTCTGCCAAATTTTGAAAATTTATCTTCTTAGAAGTTAGGAGATTTTGGGCATTACAAAGTGTAATTACATTAAGCAATATTGCCAACCAAACATTAGATAGTATTAAACATGAGATATAACTAATTTCTAAAATCTAAGCAAACAATAGATTACATGATTTTGGATACCATTTCTAGCTTATATATTATTAGCATAATAATCCCTTATAATCCTATAGGTCCAAGCAAATGAGCCCTTACAAAAGGTCTATAGAATTCAATTTTTAAATCAAAAAGATTAGCTTTACGATAAGACAATAAAATTCAATTATCAAATTAATGAAAATGAAAGTACAAACTCCACAATTTGAGGCACACATAAAGTGCACAAATGAATTCATTTGGGTTTTGAATACGAGACCTCCCACATAATAGGGAAAACTTGATGCTATTAGGCTACAAGCTATTGAAAAATTAGTGGTAATGTTAAGAGTATATACAAGTGCAACAATAAGTTAATTTTGCATAAAGCAAATAATAATTTTATGAGAAAACATACATTGTAATAACTCATTGGTTTAGCTCATGAGTTGTTGCATTTAATAAAGTGAGATATATATATTCATTCAAAATGCAACTTGAACCTATAAATATTAATTTAATTAGGTTGCCTAGGATGTAAATGAGTTGAACTTGATAAAAATTATATGTTCAAGCTCAATAAGCCTCATCTTAAATTTTTGAACTCGAGCTAGAGCTTAATTCAAGAAAATATATAATAATTATTTAATATTATGAATAAAATATTTAAAAATAGAAAAAAATAAATTATTATTGTAATTAATATATACAAAATATTTAAAAATAAAAATAAGTAAATTATTAATATATAATAATTATTTAACTAATATATATAAAAAAAATATTTAGAAAAAACTTCGTGAGCTTTCAAATAACTATCTCTACCCGAATTTGATGAAAAAAAAAAAAAAAAATCACTTCTTATGAACTCGCTGACTCGAACTCGTTTGCACTCCAACTCGTGAGTTTCATGAGCTGGCTCAACTCCTCTTACACCCTAAAATCATAAATGGCTCGATTTAGGACACAAAAGCTCATATAATACGAGATCATCTTATTTTGGCGAGTGGAAGACATAAAAACACCAAATCATTGATTATGATCATGAAATCGTCGGCTCACAATTTTTGTTTTAATAAATACTCGCAAATTGAATGCATTGAGATTGATTTTGAGAGATCACGTTTCAGGGGTGGAGAAATGTACCACTGGAGGAATGATCACGTGATGATAAACTATTGAGTTCATGTAAATTGAATTAACTCATGTCCACGTCCTAATCTCACCCTCGTTTCACGCGCTGTTATTTCTTCAAAGCATGATTAACATAAGAAAACCATCAAACACTATTTGTTAGTATAAATAAATCATTTCAAACATAATAGTTTATCATATGCGGACGATAAGATTGAGAAATAATTTATTCAACAGTACACAGTCCACTGTTTTTTTTCCTTTCCTTTTCTTGTTATGTTATCTTTTTATATTAAAATTTTATGTAAAATGTTAAGTGTATCAATTCTTTTCGTTAAACTTATGAATATTTTAAATTCCTATTATACTTGAAAAAGATTTTATATACCATACATTTTAAATTACTTTTTTGTAAGGAAATCTTCCAAACCAAGATGCATATATCTATTAAGTCAAAACATCATAAATAAATTTATTCCTGATACCTGTTTGAGTTATGAGATTGATGATCAATAGTTTCTGCAATTTTACGATTGATTGCTAAGTTTTCTTCTCTTTCTTGTAGATAGCAATATCAAAACGTGGAGTGGATATGGGACCTAACTACAATTTTTATAATATGAAATCATAGAGAATTTTCCCATCACGGGCTTCTAAGATTGAATCTACACCAGCTATCATACAAAATTTGTTAAGATAAAATGCCTTAACAATATTGGGTCACAATAATAGGCCTTATGAGTCGTGTCGCATTAATCGTATTAATTTAATCCATTTTTATTTTATTAGAAAATAAATCTAATTACTATAAGTCTACACATTGGAATAAAATCCCAACATTATTTTCATATATAAATTATTGTTTATAACATAAATGTTATTCGTTCTATCACGGTCCACTCAAGCAGTGACCTCTAATCCAATTGATTAGTTTTTCAATTGAGGGCCAATTCGGATTTTAAAACATTAACATGCATCATTATATGTAGCGGGGCCAGTGGCCTATAGCCCAGCTGCATAAGTTTTTCATATAATGTGGGAGGTCAAGAGTTCGAACTTTAACGAACTTTTAATGTGCGTGTGTATAAATAAAAAAAATAAATCATTATATATGATGGGTAATGATCCGAATTTTATGCCCGAGTTGCTCTAAGAGAAAACTACAGGGCCGCATTTTTGCCGGCCCGACAGACCGTATCTCCTTATGGCAAATTTTCAAGCCACCAAATCTATTCTGTCTCCTGTAACGATCAACTTTTTCTCCTTTGGATCAAATGCAATTGATTCCACCTCTGTAGAAAATTGAGATCCAAAAAACAAATTACTCAAAATTTGTGGGTCGTTTCGGAACACTGCGAGGATCTGGGTTTTATTTGAAAATTAAGGGTGTTATATTTGGGCTTAGGGCCTGTTTGGTTATGTTTTCATTTCTATTATCTATTTTCAGCATTTTCAAAATTAAAAAATATAGTTAGAAAAAACGGAATTTGTATTTGGATACATGTCTAAAAGATAATGGTTCTATAGGGCAGGGTTTAGTAGGTTAAAGGCGAAGAGAGAAAGTAATAATATAAATAGATAGAGAAGATATATAGATTATTGAAAGAAGATATATAAGTTATTGGAACTTGTATTCTAAGTTAAAAATAAGTAATAAAAATTTAGATAAAAATGATAATCAATTGTTAATAATTTATTTTCAAACAGTAAAAATGAACAAAAATAAATTTGAAAGCATAAACAAATGGACCCATCAGTTTGGATTCATTTCCAAACCCCATTTTCATCAATTCTATTATTCTAGAAATAGAACACTTAACTTTTTACACATTTTCACCAAATATCATTTTTATTTTTATTTTCAAAACACATTCTCCAATAACTTATATATATTTTCTCTCTATTCCATTATTTTTATCTCTGTCCACCTACAACCTATTAAAACTAATACAATCATTGCATTTCCAACATAATTATTGCATTTCCAAATATTTCATCCAAACACATTTTTATTTTTATTTTCACATCACATCACATAACTAATTTCCACCAATTTGAAAATACTGAAAACTAGAAATGAAAATGAATCCAAATAGGGGACAACCCATTTGGTTTTATTTTCAAAGGCCATTTCCATTTCCAACCATTTCTAAAAGTTGGAAAGTTAGTTATGAAATGGAAATAGAAATTGAGATGTATTTGGATGAAATGTTGAAAAGTAACGATTATAATAAGTTGTGAGATTGAAAATTAGGTTAATTTATATTTTTTATGTTTACAAAGATTTATTTTTTAAAATATGTGTATATTTTATTAATTTAAAAATGATAGTAGATAACTTTATGTCAAATCAAATTTGAATGTGATTGATGTGTAATAGAATGATATGATAGATTCAGAAATAAATTTTGGGAAAAAAATATATGTATTTTTTCTGAAAAAAATTGTAAAAAAATATTTATTTTTAATTTTCATTCCCACATAAAAATAAAAAAACAGCTTGGAAATGAAACCAAACACCCTGTTAGTTTTACACTAGTACAGTTGGGTACCTGTGAGGGAGACGACGTTTTTCCTAGCTTTTGTCCTCATTTTTTCATCAGTAATATCCAATAGCAACACAACTTTCTGCAACAAATAAGGATCCAAATTCAGATATACATCCAAAAATTCTTAGAATAAGGAAATCTTTCCTAATTTTTAGCTAAATTATATACGTTATATTATATTAAAATGCACGTACCATGGGCTTAAGAATAATTCCTTTTGGGCGTGGTGAGATTCCTCGGAAGGGAAGACAAAAGACAGTCAGTAAAAATCACAGTGAAGTTCAACTTTTCTACAAATAAAAATAGTAATAATAAAGAGCGGAAGAATTATGCGTTTCAGCTTCAGAATCTATACAAGCGAACCCCAGATAAAGATAAAAAGTAAAAGATAAAGTGAATTATTACATCCTCAAAAAGTTCCTGGCAAACAGCAAAATCAAGAATCAAAATCTAAAGGAAGATTCCAAATTAACCACCGAGATGAAGATCAAAACTTAGCATATAATAGATAATAATTAACTGCAATTTACTGCTTTATTTTCTTGAAATTTCGAGATCAGAGTAAAAGAAGAATATTCAATTTAGAGAAATCCAAGAAAAGAGATGAAGAAATAAAAATAAGCACATTAAATTAGAATAACCTAAACCCTAATTAATCTAATAATTAAACTTTTATGTATAAGCTTAAATTTGTAGATCAAAATCTACGATTGAGTATCATTCGACACAATAACATAAATTTGATATATAAGAAGTGAGATTAGAGATTCGAATGTAGTGAATTCCTATATTTATTTGTATAAATAAATAAAAAGATCCAGTAAATTCATATAATTTCAACCTTTCAGTCAAAGGAATTAAAGAAATAATTGAATTTGTATTTGTAAAGGAAAAGAAAAACAATCTTAACCAACCATTTATAATTCAATAAAATCTACTATTTAATAATCAAAATCAAACTAGTATTAAAAAAAATATATATTCATTATGAAAAAATTGCTATACAGCCACAAACTATAAATATAATGTTGGAAATAAGTTTTAAAATTTCTTCAATTTATTTTATTTCCAACAAATCATTTTATCATGTGTCTTAATATGACAACTAATGTGCCTATTTATTTTATTCATTTCATATTTATGACCTCAATATTATTTTATTTAATATATTTGACCACTTTATTTTATCATTATTGGGCTTAATTATAATTGAATTTATGGTAATTTTATGATGCTTTTAGTGGCCCATTAATCATTTCTAAATGGTCAAACTTTTACTATTACATAAAGGGGCCACAATCTTTCTTTGGCACATAGAGTTGATGTGAATATTAGATTGTTTTATTTCATACACTCCCCACAAACTTTTATATTTTTGACAATGTGACTATGGACTGGTTCCTAGTATAAAAAATCAACTAGCTTACCCAACCAAAAGCCTCGTGCATCTCGCCAAATAATTTTATGCAACATCATACTAAGGCGTATTTCGTAATGTGATAATTATTTTTTATTTTTATTTTTTCATCTATAGTTGTCTATTTTAAATTAAATTAATCAGTTAATTAATAAAGTAAGCAAACAATTTAAAATTCATAGATTTTAAATATTTATTGTGTCATATATTTAATATTTTTTGGCGATACCTATGAATGCCAAGAACTAAGATCCAAGAGTGAGTTTTATATCGGAAATGAGGCCATCTCCAATACATTTTTTATGTATTATTTAAGTCTTTCGCCGAGTTAAATTATGGAATTTAAGACCTAAAACACAAAATAAAATGAGAATGTGGCAATGAATGTTCTATTTATAATCTTTCAATGCCTAAGTCACAAACTCACGGTCAAGGTATTGAAGTCAGATTACTTATGACTTATGAGTGAAAAAAATAGGAGTAACTAACTTCATTAATTTGAATAAGGAGGTATTTATATAAAAATAAGAGTACAGATCTATCACATAATGGTCGAATGGATGGATTAGATACTTTCATGAGTCATGAATCGATGGATACAAATACAATATTTGGGTATTTCTTTGTTATTTCAATGAAAAATTATCTTTTCGAATTTTATCTCATGTCAAAGAACCAATTATAGGAATAGCTACTGATATTATCCAATTCATCATAATATATTAAAAATTTTATCTCATGAAATGTTATCCTATTGATCAACATTGTGAAGATTTTTACCTCTTGTGAAGAATTTAATTTAACCAAAAAATAAATAAAATAAAATAATTCATAATTAATTTAAAATTTTTAACTCTTTTAATATGAAATAAAATTTAATATCATTAATTACAATATTGGAAAATTTATAATCCACTCCAAAATCAGGTGCCGTGCGCTGTCCTTTTAACTATGGCGGCATGTTGTGCTATATCGCCTGTCCAGTATTAAGTCCAATTGGACTAATGCCAAAAGTGGCCGGCTGAGTGAACAATTAATTAACACTAATACAGATAATACTGTGTATCATATTAGACAGCCAGAAGCAAAAATGAAGGCAACTCCAAGAAGAAATGTTCATAGTCATAAGTCCACTAAAACAATGAGATACTTCTCTAATATATTTTCAAATATGTAATATTTTTCTATGACCCATGTACTATTTGTGTTTGATCATAATTAAATAGAAATTAATATTTAATATATATAGTAAAGTAAGTTGAAAAGATTACAAAGTTTATTTTACTCATTAATTTAAATTATGATTTGTCATTTATTTAATACTATGCCGTTTTTAGGTTTATATATATTTAGCATATATATCATATCTGTATCTCAAGTATTAATTACTATTATTTTTACATACATAAATATATTAAGAATTTGTTAAAATTTATATTCCGAACGTAAATTGATTGACAAGAGAGAAAATGACGCTTCTTGGTAGCATTATTGGTCATATGTAGAATTGATCTCTCAAGATAAGCTTTCAAATTCAAGACGCATCTTTCCATAATAAACTAGTCACCTTTTGAAAATTCACCAAAATTGATTACTATGTTACAGTATTGAATTTTAATTAAAAATAAAAAGAATTTCTTCTTATAAATGATGTGACTTTGTAATTTATCCTGCCTAGGTCGGTCAATGAGTAGGATTAGGATATCACCCTACTACAGCCCATACCCTAAAATACTTGAGATAATAAGATCATAATCATACCCTACCCTAAAGTACCCAAGATAATAAGATCCTAACCATATCCTACCTTACTCTATCTTATCCAAGACCCATTAGGTCTAGTTCATTGAATTTATATTTTTAATGTATAAATTAATTTTATTCATATATACTAAAAATATTATTTGACATACGATAAAAAAAATACTTTATATATTTAATTTAATTTAGTAATTAAATTAAATTTAATTAATTTTAAATTTTAAATTTTCATTTATTAATATAATTTTTATTAACGAGTTTATTCATTATTAAAATTAATTTTATTAACAATGTTTATTTTACTGTTAATTTTTAATATTATTAATTTTATTAATGAAATCTGTTTAACCAATTCTGTAGCTATTCCAATTACAAAAAAAAAAAAAAAAAAAAAAAAAAAAAAAAAAAATGGGATACGACAATATTGATTCCACACCATCTGAAGGAGTATTGATTTAGGTTTCATAATTGAAATTCCATATTATCATCACTTAGAATAATGATGTGCTAATATTAATTGTCTTCCACTGTTTAAAAGGCAATAATGTAGAAAAGCTCTAATTTTCCATAATTTAATATAATTTTTAATGAAGAAAAATATTTAATTGTTATTATTCATTCACATATTTATAATTTTTATATATAAAAAATTTATCATTAATATACATTTAATTTTCAACATAAATAATATTTGGATATGCCTACATGGATAATTTTTGAATATAAACCCTACTCATACATATTATATTATCTTTAATAAATATGGATATGGGTATGAATATGGATATAAATATGATTTTTTGGACCTAAATAAAATAATACCCTATCTATTGACATGTCTAATCCTGCCATTATGCAAGAAAATTAAATTCAATTTAACCCTATTATTGGCATTTATTTAAAGCGATAACTTTTACATATACATGATAATATTTAAGGCCCTCTTTTTTAATACAAAACTCTAGCAATATAATTACCAAAAAAGAAATAAACCAACAATTAAATATCCCTTTTTAAAATAATACCATAACTTATAAAATAAAACCATAACTTTCGAATTAATTTTAATACTTTTTCAACAAATAACACAACTATTAGGGTCCTCCTCCACACTTTTATGATAGTAATCCGGCGGCGGCTGGTAAGGCTGATACTGGTGGTGTTGATAATAATAGGGGTGTTGATAGAATGTTTGATAAGCCTTCAGCAATTGGGCCGGATCCTCTTTCGGGCCGTCTTTCTTCTTCTCATCCTACTTGGCCTCTTCTTTCTTGCCCTCCTGCTTTTTGGGCTCTTCTTTCTTCTTTTCGGGCTCTTTTGCCGGCCCGACAGACACTATCTCTGCGTAGCAAATTTTCCTTAATTTCGCCACCAAAGCCACGGGATCTACGTCTCCGGTAACGGTCAACTTTTTGTCCTTTGGATCAAGTGCAATCGACTCCACCCCTGTTAAGATCCAGAAGTGAAATTACTAAAAGTTTGCGGGTTGTTTCCGAATACTGCAAAGATCTGGGGTTCACTTGAAATTTTATTTTTTCGGCATAGTTAATACTAACCTGCGAGGCTGGAGACCTTTTTCATGGCTTTTTGCTTGATTTCCTCATCAGCAAACTCCAACTTCAGCACCACTTTCTGCAAGAAGAAGGGTCAAAATTGAGAATTCACATCCAATAATGGTTTGAACAAGGAAACTTTCCTAGTTTTCAGCTAAAAGATAGACAAAATTGAAATCCGAAAACAGTGCAAAATTTACGCCTCTTGAGTATCAGAATCTGAAAAAGCAAAACCCCAGAAAAAATAAAAATAAATAAAAACTTTTTATTACACACTCAAAAAGTTCCTAGTAGAGAAAAAAATCAAGAATCAGAATCTACTGCACTGACCTTCATTTTTCTTTTCTTGAAAAGCTTCGAGATCCGAGGAAAAGGGCTTTCTCGGAGAAAGTCGCCTATCGACAATTGATGTAAGAAAGAATGGAAAAAGAAGAAGAATATTCAATTCGGAGAAATCGAGGTAAGGAGATGAAGGAAGAAATGGAGTTGCCAAGCTCTCTCCAAGGGCTAATCTGTTTATATATCAGCAAGTGAGGTAACTGAGTCAACTCGAGTCAAGATCGTAAGTCTACGGTCAAGAATTTCTCCCCAATGGCCTTGTTCATTTTCTCTGGCACAGAGCCATTTACGATGCCGTTTGGAAGATTCGTGTCCCTTTTGAGTTCCTCTTTAGGACCCCTTCATGAATTGAATTTGAAAAGGAAACTGAAAATTACTATTTGAGCAATCATGATGAGTGAGGGGTTGTTCGCATTTGTACCACGTGATTGCGTGCGTAATAAAAGTCGTTAGTCAATGTTTAAAATAAAATTTGCAAAGCAACTTTAGGTATTGTTCAATGTGTTGGCAAAACAGTTTTGGACCTTTGAAATAACAAAAATGAGATAATCACAACTTATTTGCTAGTTGGGTCTCTTTTATTTCCAATCCACTTTGGTACTCCGCATACACCCTTGGTTAAACATTTTTGATGGAATAAAAAACTGAATTGTTTGGTCATGACGACTAGAATATGTGAAAGGGCAAGAGACAGAATTCTGTTTGATTAACAATTATTTTCATGGTAATTAATGGTAATTTTTTTTTTATAAAGAACATTATAGATGACCAAAAATATCTTTGCAGCAAATTTATAGAATTCAATTCAATAAACTAATAAAATCCAATTATTAAATCAAGAAAAATAAAAGTACAAACTTTACAATTAGAAGTACACAAAAAAATCAACTCGAATTCGAATATAAGACTTCCCACATAACAGAAAAGACTTAATGCCATTCAATTATAAGCCACTAGACAATTAATGGTACTATTAAGAGTATTAACAAGTGCAACAATAAGCTAATTTTGCATAAAGCAAATAATGATTTTAAGAGAAACCATACATTGTAATAACCCATTGGTTTAGCTCAAGAGTTGTTGCATTTGATAAAATGAGATACGTATATTAATTTAAAATGCAACTTGAACCTACTAATATGACTAGTTGAACATTTAATTAGATCACTTAAGGGTGTAAATGAGTTGATCTCGATAAAAATTGTACGTTTAATTAAGTGCACCATTAACCAATTACTAAGGCACCTTCCCAATTGTATGGCAGCCCCTTTAGTAATTGGGCTAGGTCTATCAATGGGTAGGTAATACTCTATACAGGCTCATAAAATTTTCAAAATATTTAGGTCCAAACACAATTAATATTTATTATACCCGTATTTATAATCAAAGCCATTAAAAAAGATAGAATGGGTCTGTATAGGGTTCATACCCAAAAGTTACACATTTACTCATAGTTAAAATTTACTTATTATCTAAATACTCAAATTTAACCAATTAACTCAAATCAACTATGCCAAAATTAAATTTATATCATTGAACATGACGTACATGATGTATATGTTTAAATTTTTAATATATATATAAAATTAAAATATATTTACTAATTTTATATGAATGTATTATTTTTCATCTATTTCATATATCTAGATATTCTGAAGAAAAAAAAGTTACAGATAAGATGCTATATTTTTTCTAAATAAAATATTAAAGAAATTATACTCTATTAAGTAAAAAAAATTAATATTTGTAATATTATTAGTATTATAATAAAAAAATACTTTTAAAATCAAGTTAAAGTATTATGCTACGTTCGATGTAATATTGTTTATAAATTTGCAACAAATAGAAATTTTCTTTTTATTGATCATAAATGACAAACTCTATGTATAGCTATTTAGATACAAAATTTATAAAGGATGTCTATTATTTGGTCTATAATTCAAAATTCTAAATGAATATATCTCTCAAAGTCATTCCAAGAGAACTTATATTTTTTGCAATTACATATTTTTAGGATGATTCCTAGGAGAGAGAGAGAGAGAGAGAGATTGGATCAAAATTCAAATAAAAAAAAAAATTAATATAATAATCTAGACCCAATTTAAGACCTGATGGATCTTGGGTTGTGTAGGGTAGGGTAAAGTATGTAGTCCCTTGTATGGGTATTTTAGGCTGAGTCTAATTGGGTCTATGAATTGGTTATGGTAGAATAAATTTTAGGCCTTATTATTTATGTAGTTTAAGATATGAGTTTGGATAGAATAATATCCTATTAATTTACAAGTCTAAACTAGGCCGCATTTTTGGCCGGCCCGACAGACAATATCTCTGTATGCCAAAATTTCCTCAACTTATTCACCAAAGCCACCGGAGTTATGCGTCCGGTAACGATCAACTTTTCTCCTCTGGATCAGATGCAATTGACTCCACCCCTGTAGAAAATTAAGGTTCAAAAAACAAATTACGCAAAATTTATGGGTTGTTTCGGAACATTATGAAGATCTGGGTTTTGTTTGAAAATTAAGGGTGTTAAATTTTGGCTCAGGGCCCATTTGGTTATGTTTTCATTTTTGTTGTCTATTTTCAGTATTTTCATAATTTAAAAAGGTAGTTAGAGAAAATAAATTGAAAATGAGTTTGTATTTGGATATGTCATCTAAAAAATAATGGTTCTATAGTTAGGGTTTAGTCGGTGAAAATGATGATCAATTGTTGATAATTTATTTTTAAATAATAAAAATGAACGAAAATAAATTTAAAAACATAAACAAATGGACCCTTAGGAGGTGTTTGGTTTTATTTCCAAACCCCATTTTCATCAATTTTACTATTCCAAAAATAGAAATCATGACTTTTTAAAAATTTTCACCCAATATAATTTCAATTTTTATTTTCAAAACACATTTTCCAACAACCTATATATCTTTTCTCTCTCTATTCCATTATTTCTATCTCTCTCTACCTACAACTTATTAAAATCAACATAATCATTATATTTCCAAACATTTCATCCAAACACATTTTTATTTCCACATCACATAACTAATTCTCACCATTTTAAAAATGATGGAAATAAAAATTAGAAATGGAAATGAAACCAAACGGGCCCTAAGTTTTGCACTAGTACAGTTGGGTACCTGAGAGGCGGGAGACTTTCATCATGGCTTTTGACCTCATTTTGTCATCGGTAAAGTCCAACAGCAACACAACTTTCTGCAACAAATTAGGATCCAAATTAAGATATACATCCAAAATTATTAGAATAAGAAAATCTTTCCTAGTTTTTAGCTAAAATATATACATTGTGTTATATTAAAATGCACGTACGATGGGCTCAAGAATAATTCCATTTGGGCGCGATGACATTCGTTGGAAGGGAAGCCAAAAGAGAGTCTGTAAAAATCACAATGAAGTTCAACTTTTCTACAAATAAAAATAGTAATAATAAAGAGCGGAAGAATTATGCGTTTGAGCATCAGAATCTATATTTTGGATCCTCTACTTTATTTCATGTTTCATAATCTATTCAAATTTGATGTATATATATCAAGTGTATCTAAATCTCGAACAATTATTTTCATAAAGAAATATTTAATATATGTGTTATATATCTATGAAATAAAATATGAAATGAAATATAAATTGGAATAGAAGATCTAAACCCCAGAATCTATGAAAACAAATTTCAGATAAAAATAAAAAGTAAAAAATAAAGTAAATTATTACATCCTCAAAAAGTTCCTGGCAAACGGCAAAGTCAAGATTCAGAATCTAAAGGCAGATTCCAAATCTAGAGAAATCCAGGAAAAGAGATGAAGAAATAAAAATAAGCTCATTAAATTAGAATAACCTAAACCCTAATTAATCTAATAATAAACCTTTTGCAATAAGCTTAAATTATTAGATCAAAACTATTGTTGAGTTGCATTTGGCCCAATAATATAAATTTGACATATAAAAAGTGGGATTACATATTCAAATCTAGTGAATTCTTACATGTATTTGTATAAATAGATAACAGATCTAGTAAATTCATATAATCCCGACCTTTCGGTCAAAGGCAAATTAAAAGAAATAGTTGAATTTGTATTTGTAAAGGAAAAGAAAAACAATCTTAACCAACCATTTATAAATTCAATAAAACCCTTGATAAAATCTACTATTTAATAATCAAAATCAAAATAAAAAAGAAAGCAGTATTAAAAAAATAAATACTCATTACAAAAAAATTGCTATACAGCCACAAACTATAAATATAAAATCTTCATAATAAATGTAATTATTTAAAACAACAAATAACAAAAATTGTTAACTATCATCCGCAGTTATATTCATTAAAAGCACAGCAATTTAATTACATATTATTTTTTTAAAAAGATAGATATACAAAAATAATTAGAATTGATAATAACAAGAGCTAACTACGAGTGCATTCGGTACCTGATTTTTTGAAGTGGGGAGACAGAGAGAGTCTCCAAACTAATAGCAAGTTACAAGTGTACGTACCTGATGCTTATGATGCATGTTGACTGCAGGTGCAGGGGCTACATTTCTAACAGACTGACCAGGTGCATATTGTACAATTTCCTTTGCAGCAATTAGATCAGTACTTCCTTTAACTTTAACCTCTGACTCTGCAGATCTCAAGTCATCATCGTCAAGATAAGAACTAGAACTGAAATCCGATGATTCGGAGCAGATGCTGGGGCTTCGTGACTGCTCATGAAATAGTTGCCAGAGCTCCTCTCTCCGCAACACCGCGGCCGCTAACCTCTCCCAATTGTCGTAGATCTGA
Organism: Jacaranda mimosifolia; assembly: GCA_018894105.1. Lineage (NCBI taxonomy): Eukaryota > Viridiplantae > Streptophyta > Magnoliopsida > Lamiales > Bignoniaceae > Jacaranda > Jacaranda mimosifolia. The sequence continues at coordinate 35,110,815 of CM032125.1, read as the reverse complement.
AACATTGCGAATGTTTTAATCTTCGATCCAAAAATGTTTTGGTCTTGACTATATTATTGTGATTGGGAATGCCTTTTCCTTTTTCCACCTCTCCAATTTTCAATGAAATTAAGTACTGGTGAGAAAGCGGCCGCGGGTTATGGTGCTAGTCAAGATTGCCGGATCTTTTATGCTATTCAATGCACGAGTCTATGACTATTATTTTATTTTATGAATATCAGTATTAAAAAAATTGGATTATTTATTAAATTAAAAAATTTATTGATTCACGATCTGTTGATTGAATCATAGTTGAACTATGATATCATAATTACGTAATATTTATTGTATATTTTATATATTACTTAAAAGTTGATAAAATACCAAATATAAAATATAAAGAATCTAAATTATATTGTTCAATTTTATAAGTGAAATTCTTGAAAGAGACAGCCATTTTAGCTGCATGGGTTGGATAAGGGACTAAGGATTTCTACCTTCTTGTCGAATTTACAAATTAGAATATTATATTTGAATTGGGGCTTTCATTTTGTAAATTTGTTTGAGTAATTTAGGCTTTTAGCTTTTTAATATATATCTTAGCCTTCGAGATTCGCACATTAGGCAAAAAAAATCAAAAATAGAGATCAAAAGAAATATTAATTATGCCAAAAATTAAAGGGGGGAAAGGAAAATAAATGAATAACTCATGGAAACTAAATGAATCAATCTGATTTTAATAAACCATGAACAGTTCAATGGTTCGATTGCCTATTCAAACTTTAACAAAATAGGACAATTTTTTTGTCTATTGATTTTTACTGAAAATCGAATTGGTTTAAAAGGTGGTTGACTATCCAACTTATGCGATCCAATTTTTTAAACAATGATGAATACATGCGTTTAATATATGTATATTACATTTGGATGTTTATTTCACTTATAAATAATTCATTAACATATGTTATTCATGATTAAATATTTATGAAATGAAATAAAATATGAAATACAATCGAAGCATCTTGTGTGGAGTCTAATTTCCCCCCCATATCGAAATAAGTATGCGACTTTGGAAGAAAGTTTGAGAGAAGGAATGCCTCTCACAAAAAATTATCATCATAACATGTTTACTATACCCTAAACCCTTCGCAGAATCAAAAGACATTAGAATTTTATTTGAGTAATGCCAGCATCCAGCTAAGGACAAGAAATAAATTTATGTAATAAGGTTTTATTTGATATTGTTTTAAAATAAACATTTACGGAGAATTTATTTTGAGGAGTAAATTTGAGGAATACAATGCAATTTTGCTTTTATTTGTAGGTGGTTGTGGTGTTTTCTTTTTTTCCTTTTTCTTTTCTTTCAAATTTTGAGATGTGATATTTTCTATTTTAAATATCAAATCAGTAGGTATTTTATTTGGTTAGTAGAGTGAAATGTATTATATATATATATATATTAGTGTTTTTCCATATATAAATGTAACGAATGTGATATATATGTATATATTTAGGGCTTGTTTACTTTGTTGGATGAGGCAGGATGAAAGCCCATATCCTACGTCATCTCATGTTTACTTTTTATGATTTCGCCCCTATAAAAAATCATCAGCATGCAACTGTGCGGGCTATTTGTTGGATGAGACATTCCAGCCTTGAGGTGTGATAGTTTTATCATACCTTTGGCGCTACAAATTCAAATAATTTCTTGTTGTAGCGCCAATCAAATAATTTAAAAATAATTAAAAATATTAAATATTAAAAATATATTTATATTAAAATAATTAAAAGAAAAATTGATATATGTATATATATATATAATTTGTGTAAAGATGTTGTATTGAAATAGAAAAAAAAATATTTTCTTTATGCTAAATAGAAAAAAGAAGAAATAGTTGGATGTTGTATTGAAATGAAGAAAAATTAATTTCTTTATGCTAAATAGAAAAATATTTTAATTAGGGGTACCTTAGTCTTTTATATTTATCCAAATAATATAATTCATGTTTATGTAAATATTCTCGATACAATAATCCAATTTTATCATTCATATAATCCCACAAAGTAAACATAATATAAAAAATATAAAATTATTCTAATACTACTCTTCATCCCCCATTTCATCCTATCACCCCACATTCCATATCACAAATTAAACCGGCCCTTAATGCTTAATTTTTTAAGAAAAATTATATTAGGACTATTAAAAGTCGTATTGAATTTCCTTCGAAGATTAGGGTTCAAGATATTTTGAGAATAATTTATTACATTTTAAAATATGACTTTGGAGAATGAATATATATCAAGTTCGATCATTCTAAGAAAATTCGGTTAGTGTAAACCCAAGGAAACACTTTAGCCCTACCAAACAGAAAAACATAGGACACAACTAATCTTTCCTTGCCACTCTTGCTTGTGAAAACGCAGAATTCACCAACAATTCTTCTTTTGTAGGAATTGTTAATTATTTTATGTGATCCAAAATATAAGATATTCTTTATTTATAAAGAACTAACAGTAATTGGAAACTACTATGTGAGCAATCATGCATGGTGGGGAGTTGTTTGCATTTGTACAACGTGATTAAGGATCAAATAAAAGTCGTTAGTCAATGTTTAAATTAATACTGGCAAAACAAACTTTAATTGTTGCTGAACGTGGAAAAATAGTTTCGAATTTTTTAAATTAAATAAATTTGACATGGTCGCTACGATTTAGGGCTTCTTTATGTTAAAGACACATTCAAATAAATATCCATACCTCTCTATACTATTATATATAGCACAATGGTGTGAGACTCACAATTACTCAATTTTGATTGCAATTTTGGCCAAGTGGTAAGTTTTTAGAATTTTGAGTTTTTTAATTAAATTCATAAATTATTGATTATTATCTCTAAACGATATGATTATATCTTATTTCTAATTTTCTTTCATTTGAAATTTAAAATATATCTCTCTATACTATTAAGTAAGAACTTAATTCAAATTTAAAAATATAATTATTTTATTTATTAACAATTAGATGTTAATACTAGATTATAAAAAATTCATAAAATCTTTTTTCTTTAATTGCTTAAGATAAAGTTGCTACATCTCCATTGAAAAAAAATAAACAATAGTCTCTAAGATAAAGTCATTATTTTTTTAATTAATTCGCACTAAATTTTTAAAATTTTTAAAATTTTAATTAAAACAAAAAAATTATTAGTAGTTGGTTGCTCTATTCATATTAGTTGAACACTTATTTATTCCATATAAATATTTCTAAAGTTTCGAAATTATTTTCTTGGTTGAATAAATAATTATTTAATTGGCCTTTAATATTAGAAAAATAATTATCTATAAAATTTGTTTCATCTTACACTTAGAATATATTAAAATTTTCTTAATTTATGATTTTTTAAAGATCTTTTTTAAGTTTTCTCTTAGTTTTAATAACTAAATTTATTTACACCTGATTGTTTATGATGAATTTTTTTTGGAAAAACTATTAATTTTATGACTAATTATAAGAGGCTATGTGTAAAATAAAGTACTAATAATCAATTTAATAGTTTTATTTATATATTGAAGTATCAAATTCAATTTTAAATATAATAATTAATTTAAATAACATTCTAAATATTTATTTGGTCAATAAATCTAATATAGCTACCTATAAAGTTGATATTTTTCAACCAACAAAATACAGTCTAATAAGATATAACAATAAAACAAATTTCATTAGGCGACATCCAATCTCTATCAAATAAAGATTTAATATTATCCTTTAATATTATATATAAGAATAAGATAATATCAAAAACGTTCGAGTAGGTTAAGACTTTTCTGCTTCATACAGCTACATAAAGGGGCTATGTGATTCCATGCAAACATAACTGGAAGAAATAGAAAAAATTCAAATTTCAAAAAACTTTGCCTCGGTCTTTCAAGTCTAAAAGAAGGAAAAATCAATAAATTTTTCCACAATAAATTCATTTTCTGCTAGAATTTGGTATCTATTGAATTTTGACTTCATATATATATATATAATTAAATATAATTATCTTTTCTTGATTGTTGAAAACCTAATGTTCTCTATGTTAATATGGCAGAGTATGACAAATGAGCTGGGCACAGGAAATGGATGAGCAAGAAATTTTGGATCAAAGAATGATTCTTTTTTGATTTATTTGTAAGGATTCATATGGTATTTTCTTCATGTTCATTTCAAGTATAAGATATATCGAATCATATAAATGTATTGCTCCCCCCCTCCTCCTCCAACTAGAAAACTGCTACAACCTTAATATTTTAAGGATCATGAGAAATATTAATCATTAATTTATTTTACCTTTTTTATATGAATAATCAGGAGGTTTGGACATAGATGATTTTTGATGGAACAATAATAGAAATCATTATATTAATATGACGACGATACAATCAAGTTGGGAAATGAAGGTAAATAACACGTGAAAAAAATTATTATTTATTATTAGTCCACTTTCAATAATTATTTGGAATGCAGAGAATTTTTTTATCATAATGCAATTTTAGGTTGAAAAGGTCTCAAAGCATATTAAAAAGTGATCAATTTCTGATATAGAGTCTCACAAGTGACGAAAGTGATGAAGGAATTTAAGATAAAGATGAATCATGTCTTAATTTCTACTTTAAAAGAAAACTCATAACTTATGTAATGTGATTTTTGGTTTTATTGATTGAGTATTTGTTATACTTGAAAAAGTTAATATAATGTTACTTTTGTTTTATCAGTAGTTCTTCAAAATGTGATTAAATTTTTGCTAGATTTAGTATTTCAAAACATGATTTCTAATACTTTGGAGGAGCATTTTCTTCCGTTAATGTAGTGTTCCACTTGGCTTAGTCTTTTAAAAAGTGATATGAAAACTTTCAAGCTAATTGTATAAAAATTTGCAACCACTCATTTGGCCGGATAGCATTATCCTTGCACTTATAGGTATAAGATTTGATGTTCAAACTCAAAATAGTCCCAAATATATTTACCTTTTATTTGAATTTTTTTTTAATTGTGCAGTAAGTTTTTATATTGTTAATATTGTTTATTATTCTTTCATATCTTTGCAGTTATTATACTTTTTATTATTTTGTTCAATTTCTTTTAAATTGACTAAATTTTCTTGGGTTATGGAAAAAAATAAGAGTTTTTGCATTTTTATATCGTACATTTTTAAATTGATAATAATGTGATGAGCTTAAGTTTTTATTACTTTTTATTGATATTAATACATATGATTTGGTGTGAAAAACTCTTTAATTTTGATATTATTTATCTATTTTAAAAAAAACATGTATTAAACTTATTTTTACATAAAATAAAAACAATACAAATATATTATGTTTTCAATAATAATTAATTACATCCATGCATAGCATGGGGTATATGCTAGTTCATCAATAAAGCATAAAAAATTAAATAGTAACACTATATTCAAAATATTCTCAAAATAAATCTTATTCATAATCTATTAATCATTATATATATATATACACATCAATTATTATGACTATACATATACATAAATTAACTAATATAAGAAATTCAATTTCACTCTCCTTAATCAATAACACTATGTAAATTTTTTAGCTGATATAAATTGAATTAATCATACCCCTTAAATTTTTAATGCCACCCTTTTTCTCTCCTGGCAGTCATTTCTTCAAAACATGCTGAATTAAGAAAACTATTAACCATTTTTATGTGATTATAATGCAAGTCATCTTAAGAATTAATATAGTTCACCATTTGCTCACGATAAAATTGAGATATAATTTAACAGTAAGTTGTTCACGGTTTTTGTTGATTATATTATTTTTTATTTAAGCTTTATTTAAAATGTTTTCATTTGTTTTATTAGACTTATGAATATTTTAAGTCTCAAGAATACTTGAAACACTTTAATATATAATTTTTTTTTTTTCATTTTTTTTTGTAGTAAACATGTTCTCTATGATTCTAATGTTCTATTATAATTTATTTACGGGTAGACTTTATTTGAAATTTGTCTGATTAAATACAAATATCTTGACATTAAAATTTTGTTATTATCAATTTCATAGTTTTACACATGTATCTTATATAGACAGTCACTGCACTAACAACTGATGTACTTAATCAAAACCTTTCCCGTTTGGTTTTATTTTCACACCCACTTTTTTCATTTTCTACTATTTCAGAAATAGCAATCATCACCTTTTAGAAATTTTCAACCAATATAATTTTCATTTTCATTTTCAAAATATATTTTCTTGCCAATAACTTATATATTTTTTGCCAATAACCTATATATTTTCTCTTTCTATTTCATTATTTCTATCTCTCTTTACCTACTAACCTATCAAAACCAACATAATTATTACATTTCTAACATTTAATCCAAATTCATTTTTATTTCCACATCATATCACATAACTAATTCTCATCATTTTAGAAATGATGGAAATGAAAAAAAAACCAAACAGCACCTGCGTACACAACTCCAAAAAGTAGATAAAAACCATTAAGTATACCCCTTTTAAAAAATAAAACCATAACTTTTAAATTCATATTTAATTGTTTTTCAACTAGTAACACAACCATTGGGATCCACCTCCCCAATTTTACAATGATACTGTAGTGGCAGCCCATTCAATAAACTGGGTGCAGTTTAGAACGACAAAGTAAGGCCGCAAACAATCTCAACTTAGCAAAAATTTCAAATTCAAACTCAACTCTTTTGTATAATACATGAGCTTGAGCTCATTGAACTCCTACGTTTAAGACTTCGAATTTAAACTCAGTGATGAATATTGAGTTTGAAAATAGAAAAATTTATATTTTTCTTCAAATCTATTATACTATTATTTTTTTATAATTTATAATTTAGTTACTTATAAGGGTTTGTTCTCTTACGTTTTGGGAAAAAATTTTCCAATCCCCTAAAAAATTTCAAAATACATACGCATTCTCCAATTTTTCTTTCAAAACACTACAATTTTTTACCCAAAAAATCACTCACAATTCACCCAAAAAAACCCTACATTCTAAAAAACACACCCATCCCCTTATTTTCTCACTCCATCTTTCGCATCACTCATTCATTTATCACTCTCTCACTTCACTCATATATACATATATACACACACATATATATTTACATATATGAAAAATATTAAAACTTTACTATTTAAAACTTTTTAAAACTTATGTTTACAAATTTAATTAAACTAATTGTCGAGAAAATTAGTTAAATTTAATAAATAATATATTAAATTAATTAAATTATTTATTAATTAAATAATGTATTAGTTATATTTAATATGTAATGATTAATAACATATTATATTTATTCATTTAATAAATAATTTAAGATGTTTTAATTTGATATAGTAAATAAATTAATCTTCTTAAAAAAATTAATCTTCATTAAATATTAATATTCACATTTATTTTAAATTATTATAAAAAATTAATTATAGCGTGATATTTATTTAATGATATATTAAGTTTAATAAATTAATATTAATACAATTAAAATAATTATCAAGAAAATTATAAAGTTCAGTAATTTGTTCTTTTGATTGTTACTAAGTAATTTATTTAAGAAATAATGTGTTAATCAAATAATGAGTAAAAGTAAATAAATAACTTATTAATTTAATTAAATTAATTTATTTAATTCTTTAAATAACTTATTGTGTATATATTAATTATGTTTCATATTTCACATATGATTAAATACTATGCTTGTTTGTTTAATAAATAATTTAAGATGATTTAGTTTCAGATGATATAAAATTATTTATTTTTTTAATTTGATGAATCACTATTAAGTCTTATATATATATATATTATTATTTTTTAAATAAATAACTAAGTTTTATTTCTAAAAAATTATAAATAATAAATAGTTAAATAATCATATTTTAAGAATAAATAATAATTAGTTTATAATTAATGTATAATAATTAATTCTTTTAATTAAGTTGATACCGAAAATTATTTTATAATTATGATATTAGTTTATATTTATAATTAAGATATAATTATAATTTCATAAATAATTAATATTTATACTGATAAAAAAATAATTAATATTTATTAATAAATTCATAAAAATATAAATTTGAAAACAAAACACCAATTGAATTAATTATACATTATTTTATTAAAATAATATATCAATTATTACATATATATTACGCACATCACCTACTATAAATATACATATATACATATATAATATATATACTTAATAAAATCACTTTCACCCTACAAACTTAACAAAAAAGCAACTGATTTAACATCGACAGTAAAGTTTGTCTCTCTCGAAAATATAAAGAAACAAACAACTCATTCTTAAATCATTTTTCATATTTTTTCCAAATTAAAAAAAAAAAAAAACACTTGGCACATTCTCCAAATTTTCTCCCCAAAAACCCATTCTCCTAAATTTTTTTCTGGAAATAGCCAAAATATAAGAGAATAAGCCCTAAGTTATTATTTACTATTAAACAAGAGATATAAAAGTCAATACATGAACTATAAGTTGTAAATTACTTAAATATGTGGCATCTAATCTTTTAAGTATTATTTTTATATATTATTTAATATATATATATATATATATATATGCACACTTGAATTCGGAAGTTCACTATATTAAAACTTGGCCAGATCTTGAATTTGAGCTTGATATGTATAGACTCGCTCAACTTGCACCCTTACCTGGGAGAACCTTTGCTATTTTGATGGCTTTTTTACTAAATTTGGCGTCTTTGAGCATTTTATCATCAGCAACATGCAATTTCAACACAAGCTTCTGCAAAAAAGGAGCCAAATTAAGAAAATACGTCCAAGAATTCTTAGAACAAGGAATATTTTTCTAGTTTTTAGCTAAAAGAAAGACATTTTATATTAAAGGGAAAACAAAAAAAGAGAACGCAAAAATCACAGTCAACTTCAATTTTCCTACAAATGAAAAATAGTACTAATAAAGAGAGGAAATTATATATGCGTTTGACTGTCAGAATCTAAAAACAAAAATCCTTGAAAAAAAATATATATATCTCACCCTTGAAAAATTATCACAGACAACAGAGATTTTCCAGAGTTCTGACTTTTTTGTTTTTATCTAATGTTATGTATGCTTTGCATTGCTACAAGTGGCAGTTCATTCTAGCAAACAATTGAAAAGAAAATTAAAATAAATGTATTTTCAAATCAAGTACCTTTAGTATCCTTTTAATTTATTTAACCTTTTTATTGGAGTCTAACTTTGTGTAACATCTCCGATATTAATTTTGTACTAATATGTTTTTATTATATTATAATATCATATACCATAATCAATCTCTAAATTCTACCAATTTTAAACATTACATAGCATTTTTCTTACTGATAATATTTCAAGTTTCATTTGAATTATTCATTAGTGTCATATTATAAAATAAATGAATAAAATATGTTAGAAATTTTATACTGATATTTTTCTATGCAGATGAGGACCTAAAAATACCCAAATACATATTTTAGGAGAATTTGTATTTTGATAGTGGAATTTGAGACTGTGATTTTTGTTGATTTTATTTTAAGAATTGTTGAAAAATATTTTGAGATTAAATGATATGTTTGAAATTATTTTGTAAGGAAATAATTTTCACATTTGTATGTCCAAATATACAAGGACTGGATTTTAATGAATCATTGTTGTGTGTGCGTGTGTAAATAAAATATATATGTATAGTTGTAATATATATTTTTTTGGAAGAGCATTTTAGGAAAAAAGAATTATTTTTATTATATATGGAATGGAATAATGTGCATGTTTATTTGCAAATGTTTTGGAAGTTAAAGTTTAATTTGGAATAGTACAAACAAACAAGGTCCAAGAACCAGAAACTAAAGGCAGACTCCAAATTAACCACCGAATCATAGGCATAAAATAAATAATAAACTGCACATACCATTCTTTGAAATCTCGATATTGTCTGAGTAAAAGTATTTTCCTGCAGATGTCAATAGTTAATGTAGAAAAAAAGAAGAAGAATATTCATTTTAGGGATATCCAATAGATAAGAGATGAAAAATAAAAATAAGCTAATTAAATTAGAATTATATAAACCCTAATCTAATAATAAACCTTATGTATATAACCCTAAATTCCTAGATTAAAATATACAAAGTTTATATAATTCCAACTTTCAATCAAAGAAAAAATAAATTGTTAAATTTTGTAAAGGAAAGGTAAAACAAAGTTAACCATAATTTAATATGAATTTTTTATATTCTGATATCCCCTAACAAAAAATTTACTCGTTTAATATAATTATATATCTAGCCACAATATTTGTTTATGGGGAGCGAAATTCTAAATTATTAAAATATAATTTTTTTTTATTATACATACAAAGAAGTACAATGGGGCAGAAGATATATTTTGAATAGAAGGAGGGACAAATTTATAATTTGAGGAAGGCAAAAGTACAATATTATAAAAATTTTAATGTAAAAAATAAAATTTTAATATTTTGAGCGGCGGTTGCCCTGCTAGCCCCCCTTGCTCCGCCTCTGTATATACCCCCAACTTCAAACAAAATTTGCTAATTTTAATATAATTTTAGGACAAGAAAAAAAAAAGGTATTCACCACAAAAAAGTTGCTACAAAAATAATTATGTAGCTATGACTATATAACTACAAATTTTTCATAGCAAATGTAATTTTTGAAACAAAAATTATTAATTTTCATTATAAGGAACAAGTCAGCTATAAGGAATTAATATATAAAAAGATAATCATAAATTATGAATTAATTATAATGAGAGTTAATTATGAGAATATTTATTTCGAAGTTAAATGTTATCAATTTTATAATTAAAGCTGTGAATGCTTTAGTATACTCATAATTAAATTGTAATTTTATTTTATTTTATTTTCGGTTGGGGTGGTGGTGGTGAGGTTGGGGGTTCGGGGTTTTCAAGTTAATAGCTAATTATGAGCGTACCTGATGCTTATCCACGTTGACCACTGTAATGGCCGCATTTCTCACATACTCACCAGGTGCATATTGCTCAATCTCCTTTGCAGCAATTAGATCAGTACTTCCTTCAACTTTAACCTCTGAATCTGCAGATCTCAAGTCATCATCGTCAAGACAAGAACCAGATCTGAAATCCGATGATTCGGAGCAGATGCTGGGGCTTCGTGACTGCTCGTGAAATAGTTGCCAAAGCTCCTCTCTCCGCAGCACCTTGGCCACTAACCTCTCCCAGTTGTCGTAGATCTCAGACATTGCTCTGTTTTAGTCTTCGATCCAAAAATGTTTTTGGTCTTGACTATATTATTGTAATTGGAATGCCTTTTCCTTTTTCCACCTCTCCAATTTTCAACGAAATTAAGAACTGGTGAGAAAGCAGCCGCGGGTAATGGTGCTAGTCAAGATTGCCGGATCTTTTAATGTACGAGCCGGTTAGTTTATTTTATGCATATTAGTATTTAAAAAATGAAACTATTCATTAAATTAAAAAAATTTATTGATTCACAATTCGTTGATTGGACTATAGTTGAACCGTGATATCATAATTACGTAATATGTAATATATATTTTATTTAACACATAAAAGTTAATAAAATACTGAATATAAAACATAAAGAGTCCAAATTATATTGTTGAATTTCATAAATTAGAACTTTTTGAAAGAGACAACCATTTTAGCCAAGAGCGTATGGGTTGGATAAAGGACTAAAAGTTTCTACCTTATTGCCGGATTAAAAAATTAGAATATTATATTTGAATTCGGGCTTTTATTTTTGTAAATTTGTTTGAGTAATTTAGGCTTTTAGTTTTTTAAGTTGTATCTTAACCTTGGAGATTTGCACATTAGGCGAAAAAAATCAAAAATAAAAATTAAAAAAAATATTAAATGGGGGAAAGGAAAATAAATGAATCATTCTGATTTTAATAAACCATTGAACAGTTCAACGGTTCAACTACCGGTTCAAACTTTAACAAAATAGGACGATTTTTTGTTCATTGATTTTTACTGAAAATCAAATTGGTTTAAAAGGCGGTCGACTATCCAATTTGTCCGATCTAATTTTTTAAACAATGATAAATACATGCATTCAATATATGTAATTTATGCTTGAGTGTTTATTTCACTTATAAATAATTGGTTAACATATGTTATTCATAATTAAATATTTATGAAATGAAATAAAATATGAAATACAATCAAAACATCTTGTGTGGAGTCATTTTCCCTCCCATGCTGAAATAAGTATGTAACTTTGTAAGAAATTTTGAGAGAAGGGATGCCTCTCACAAAAAGACATTAGAAATTGATTTGAGTAAATCCAGCATCCAGCCAAGGACAAGAAATAAATTTATGTAATAAGATTTTGTTTGATATTGCTTTAAAATAAACATTTTGGGAGAATTTATTTTGAGAAGTAAAATTGAGGAATACAATGCATTTTTAGTTTTGTTTGTAGGTGGTTGTATTGTTTTTCCTCCCCCCACCCCCACCCCTTTTTTTTGAGATGTGATATTTTTTATTTTAAATATACCAAATCAATAGGTATTTTATTCGGTCAGTAGAGTGAAATGTATTTTTATATTAGTCTTTTTGCAAGTATAAATGTAACGAATATGATATATATAATGATTAATTTTTAAGAAAAATGAAATTAGGACTATCAAAATTTGTATTGAATTAATTTTCCTTCGAAGATTTGGGTTCAAGATATTTTGAGAATAATTTATTACATTTTAAAATATGACTTTGGAGAATGAATATATACCAAGTTCGATCATTGTAAGACAATTTGGTTACTGTGAAGTGTGAACCCATGGAAACACTTTTGCCCGACCAAAAAGAAAAACATAGAACAAAACTAATCTTTCTTTGCCTATCTTGCTTGTGAACACGCATAATTCACCAACAATTCTTCTTTTATAGGAATTATTAATTATTTTATTTGATTCAAAATATAAGATATTCTTTATTTATATAGAATTAACAGTAATTGGAAACTACTATGTTAGCACTCATGCATGGTGGGGTGTTCTTTTCATCTGTACCACGTGATTAAGAGTCGAATAGAAGTCGTTAGTCAATGTTTAAATTATTACTGGGAAAACAACTTTACCTGTTGCTGAACATGGCAAAATAGTTTCGAATCTTCTTAAGGGAACGTTTGGTTATATTTTTTCATAATAAAATTATTTGAAAAAACATAATTAGATATATTTATATTTATATTTATATTTTTATTTTTTAACTATAATTTTTTTTTTCTAAAATATCCTTTACTATCCTTCATTATCCTCAAAACTTCTCCATTGTTTCAATATATGCATACATATATTATATATGTATTATATATATTTTATTATTATTCTAATAATAAAAGACAATATTTGGTTATATTTTGGATGTTCTCTGAAAAATATTTCGGGTAAAAGTGTTTTAAGAGTTAAAATTGAAAAATGGTCTAACTATTTGTTTACATTTTGGGAGAACAAACTATTTGTTTGGAAGTACTTTGTAGGAGACAAATTTTACTATAATATTAAATTAGTTAATTTTTTATCGGATTTGTAAGGTAAAAATATATTTTTAAATTAATAGTACATATATGGAGGAGTGATGTATATATATATATATATATATTTAATGATTTATAGAATAGAGGGCGGGGTGGATTTTTTAATTTTAAGGGGTATTTTATGTTAAAAAAAACGTATTTTGAGAGTTATAATTGGGGAATATGACATTGTTTTTATTGTTTTTTAGAGTTGAAAAATGTTTTGAGAAAATGTAGCCAAACATTATCAAAAAATCACTCAATTTCATTTTCACCCAAAAAATTTAATAAAAAAAGCATTGAAATTTTTTTTAAAAATATCTCTCTCCAAAATATGAACAAACATTTCAAAAAAATTTAAAATTAATTTCTAACTATTCCTTAAAACATAACAAAAAATCAATTAGATTCCTCAATAAAACTTTCATATTTTTTAATAATTTATTCTTCCAATAAATTTGACATAATAAATACATAATAAAATCACATAAAATATATAACCAAACATTCCCTAACTTAAATAAATTTGACATGCATGATCGCAATGATTTAGGTCTTCTTTATGTTAAAAACACATTCAAATAAATATCCATATCATCAATAAAGCATCAAAAAATAGTAACACTATATTCAAAATATTCTGATAATAAATCTTATTCATAATCTATTAATCATTACATATATACACATCAATTTTTACACACGACTATACGTATACATAAATTAATTATTATAAGAAATTCATTTTCATTCTACTTAATCAATAAAAATCTGACTGATATGGCATTTATGGTAAAAATTATCTCATCCCCAAAATATTTTCAAACAAACTATTTCCTCAATCCCAAAATATAAACAAACAAATATTTACATTTCTTCAATTTTCTATCCAAAACACATTATCTGAAAATATTTTTCCCAAAATATTAAAAACATACCCAAACAAACTCTTATTAGTCGGATCTATTTTATTTGAAGTCTAATTATATTATGGATACAATCATTATAAACCCATTTTGTATTTTTTTTTAAAAAAGATATATTGTAATTTGAAATTTAAATTTATGTTAAACAATTTAATTAAATCTGTCATTTATTAATTTGATTGAAATCTTAGGATTGGGATGCATATCCATGCTCGAGATTATATTGAATTATCAAGATAGACCCCTTTTTGGAGTCCAATAAAAAAGCATTACATCTATTTGAAATGGAAAAGGTTAACTTAGAGTAATGTTGATTAAAAAAGTGAATTGATATAAAAACTTTTTTTTTATAAGGTAGTATTACAATTATATTTTAAAATGGATAGAGGATAAAACTATGTTTCCTTAATAAATAACTTTTTTATGGTATGCTTGTTATATTGGTCTAGAAACAATTAATAACTACAATTGGGGATGAGAATAAGTCAGGCTACTTGTCGGAAGCCTATGGTTTAATCTACTTATGACTTAGTTTAGTTTAACCTATTTAATAAAAAGGCCAGACTAAGGTTTAAAAAGTAATATTTTTAAGCTAGACTTATATTTTTCTAAAAGCTTATAAAGTCTAATAGGCGGGCCTGTTTATCCCTTTTTACATAAAAAGTACAATAATACTGATATAATATTAAATAGCTAATTGAATTTGATTTCTTTAATTAGTCATTTATGGAATCCGTTATGTTGCATAGTATTATTTTTTTATTGAAATAATAATATTTTATACTTAAATTTAAACTTTTCATAATTATGCATTTGTTATTTATCATTTTAATTATTTCTTATAAAGGTCTATTACAAATCTAGTGATATTAAAAATTTAAATTTATGTAATATTTAGACTTAATTGAAGCCTTAGTAGAAAATAAACTTTTAAACAGACTTTTGTGTCGTGTTAAGGTTTTAGAATTTATCAAAAAAAACTAGACCTAACCTTAACAACGAGCCTACCATAAATAACAGGCTAGGCTCATTTTCGTCATTTGCATAACATGCCTAATCTATTTAAATCAAAGTTTAGTCTAACCTAACTTATTTTTATGCCTAACTGCAACAAGTAGGCTAATTTTGCAATTTAATAATAATTTTGTGAGATATTTTATGCTATGATAGCTTGTTAGTTAGGCTGATGAGTTGTTGGATTTATATGATAATACCACATAGTGAGACATGTTATTAATGTTTTGATATTCAACTTTAATTATTGATCCTTTCTGCCATAAAACAACTCAATTTAGATCATACAAATTGACATACTGCAAGATCGTCTTATTTTAACTAAATATATAAGAACATTAGTTCAATTGATGAAGTGATTGGTTCAGCGTTGGGTTATGGAACTAGTCCATTCTTAATTTTTTATTTTAAATACTAAGAAATTGAAACACGATAAAATTAAATTTGAAACTTCTCATATCAAAGGTAGAGAGAGATCTCAAAAATGGTATCATATTAAATTTTGAGCTCTTTTCTTTCTTTCTTTTTAAACATATATGCTTACACAGAACATTCGAGTTTATATTTCAAATTTCACTAATACAAAATTATGGGCGGTGTCATTCAATTAATTAATATAAAAAATTTTGAACTTATATAAATGGGATTAATTCATACCGTAATACCTTGTTTACACGTAGTAATGACAATGAATGAAGGCTTTTTCACGGCCTCATCCAGTATTTCCAATATAAAATGCGCGCCTCGGCATGAGTTTCGGTTATTGGAGGATCTCCCATCTCTTATTTGGGCTTGGACCAATTAATCTCAATACTTAAGTTTTGGGTTGTCAATTGAGTGAATTTTAATTCGAATTTAATTTGAATTCGATCCAATAATTTAGAATTTTTAATTGATAAAAAATTCGATGGATATGATTCGATTAAAAAAATCTGTAATTCAAAATAAATAGGGCAAATATGGATTTGACTCGATCCGATCCATTAATAATTCGAATCCGAATATATTATACTATATGTATATATATAGTATTATACATATATAACATAGGATTTTGTAGCAATGTCAAAATGAATTTCGAGATTAAAAAAGTAATGAGCTCCAATGCAATATATCAAATTAATTGATTTTCATATAAAATGTTAGATTTGAAGGCTATCTACACTATAATTGTATCACTTGTTTTTCTATTTTTAAATTTTATAACAACAAATGATGTAAGAAAAATAATGAGCAGAAGCTGAATATTGTGATATAGAAGAATGCAATGCAAATCTCGATTTAATTAAAATGAGTTTCTTTTTTTATAAAATTTTAAGTTTATAATTATTTGATTGAAAAATTAAGTATATATGTATTTATAATGTCAAATAAATACTATTATCACGGGCATAGTCTAAAATATAATGATATGATATGTTAATATGATTAAGTTATATTATATTATTGTTTCTATATGATAAATTTATTTGAAATTTTATTCGTTAATATGTTTTGTGTATGTTTTTTTTAAGGATGAATGTTTTGGATTTAAATTCTACTATTTTTTAGAAAAATAACAAATATATTATTTTTGGGAGTATTTAGATTCGGATCTTTTTTCGGATATCCAATTTTTATATGGATTTGGATATAGTTATAATAGTTAAGATCCTATAGGATCTTGGGTCGAATTCGGATCTAACATATCAGTGTCGAATTTGAATTCAAATCCAGTATGATCCGATTCGAATCTGACTCATTGACAACCCTACTTAAGTCTTACTGGATGATGAGATTAACTTTCAAATTATTCTTATTGAGTATGCAAATTACACATGTACTCTTGTACACAATGGCCAAAATATTTTTTAATTAAATATATTTTAGTCTATGTATAATTTATTTGAATTTTCATCTACACAAGTAAACAATATACTTAATTATACTTTATCATCCTATATTTTATTAAACAAAGTAAATACAATATACTAATTATATAATCATTATTATCATCATAAATTTCATCCTATCCCTCTACATCCTATCGTATTAAGTAATCGCGGCCTAGGATTTTAAATTTTTAATGTCACCCTCCTATGGTCATTTCTTGAAAATATGAAGACTTCGGAAAAACAATTATGATTTATGTGTATCCAAACAGGACGTAAGTTTCTTGGGCCTGAGAACTTATCACCAGACTATGATTCCCTCGTGATGATGTTTCTGTATTGGGCTGAGTTGTTTTTCCAGTCTTGCCCAGACCAGCAAACCAAACAGGGCCTCAATCTACAGATCTTGATGGTGGTGAGGCAGGGATTTAATTGCAACGTGGCGAATGCTTATTGAGAGATCTGAAAAGTATTTCTAAGCCCAGCAGCAGAGAAACCCAACTCCAAAAAGGCGGCTCCACATAATAAAAATTGAAAAATAAAAACAAAAGAAGAAAAATACAGATGTACCCGCATTACTTCAGAGTATAACCCGACCATCTCTGTACACAAACCAGAAAGCCAAGAAGTACACGCACTAAAGGTGAAACCACACGTGGTCGTACATAGCGCATGGTGTCATTGAACACAAACCCACCAGAGGGCTTCTACTTGGATCCAACAGGCATGGCTTTGCCGAACCTCGGCTCGTTCTCCTCTCCCACTGGCGGGTGTACGACGTCGCCTGTGGAAGACCCGAATAAGAAGGTCCGAAAACCATATACCATTACCAAGTCTCGTGAGAGCTGGACTGAACCCGAGCACGACAAGTTTCTCGAAGCTCTCCAGCTGTAAGTTTGTGATTTGGAAATATGTGAGTTTTGGAATTTGTTAATATGGGTGAGTTAGGGTTTTTCTGAGGTGTTGAAATGTGGCGCGGAATTTGAGTTTTATTGGTTTGTTGCTCTGGGGCACGGCTTGAGTTGTTTCACGTGGGTGTGAATGGAATTACTTGATTGAAATTACTTAAAATAAGTGCAAGGTTTTTGAATTTTGATTTTAGGATATGCTACTTTCTAATGTTCTCATTTTTTATTTGGCATTTAAAGCTCCTAATCTGAGTATTATGTTTTTTTATTTTGTTTTGGAGTAATTTTAAGGTTTGAATTTGCTCGGGAATAATTGAAATAGGCTTCAGTTGTGGCTAAATTCTGTAGGCAAAATATTTTGTGGCTGGAGTGGATATAGGGACTTCCGCTTCTTCATTATTTTCTGCATGTTGTGGAGGTTGTTTCTCATTATACTTTGTAGCTCAGATGGAGGGAGGAAGGTTTGCATTTTCGTATAGCATTGAACTGAGAATAAATTGGTTGTCTTAGAGAAAAATAAGTGAGTAGAATATTAGAAGATTTCAACAAGGGGAGTTTCATCTTTTGCATTGCAATTGCAATTTCCCTAATGAGATGAGTTCCATGAACACCGGTTTTTTGGTGGAAAGGTCTATCCTTTTGCAGTTTGGTTCAGTTGATAATATTTATAAAGTTTCAAGGTGCATAATTAAGTGGTTGAATTCATACTAACTTCAAGGATGTTAGTAAGTTCAGTGCGGTTTCTAAGCTACTGTAGTTGGCTGCAATTCAGGTTTGATCGTGACTGGAAGAAGATTGAAGCATTTGTTGGATCAAAGACAGTCATTCAGGTAATTTCCTGAACTTCACATACTCCTTTTACTAGTAGAGCATCATACTTGTTTTCCTAAACATTTTGCCTGTGCACGGACACATGTGGACATGTGAGAGGACAGCTGTGCACATTTTCTTCCTGTCTTAACCTCCCTGTCCCTGAGGGCAAAATGTACATGCTTTAGGTACTTCTTTTCTTTGGAAGGATTGCTTCTACCGTCGCTCTAGCTATGCTTATTCAACAAAGTAACAATATAGTTTTCATAACTGGGAATTCCTTTGTATTTTTATGCTTCATGTAATGCTATTTATTAATACTTATAGGAGTGTACTAATAGAGTCCAAGCATATTTTTCTTGGTATTCATTATCGCTAAAGTCGTCTAACAAGAATGCGCTGACTGCATGTCCTTTTTTTAATAACTAACTCTCCTTGCGATATTAACCCACACGCATTTTACTTGAAAATTTTGAACTATTGGTGCTTAGTCTATGAGGAAGTGATGTTTCTCTCTCATAATATCGTTGTTTGACTGTCCTTTTAACTTTGCAATTCTTGTTAGAAAAATGATATTTCTTTGTCGGTAATGATATCATATTAAATTAAGAGATAAAATTGTCCCTTTTGTAGATACGTAGCCATGCACAGAAGTATTTTCTTAAAGTTCAAAAGAGTGGAACCAACGAACATTTGCCTCCTCCTAGGCCAAAAAGGAAAGCTGCTCATCCATATCCCCAGAAAGCTTCTAAAATTGGTAAGAGTGCATTATATCTATTGATTCTTGCTGGCAATAGCCAATTTTAAAAGTGACCTAGTTTGTTTCTTGGGTAATTTGAAGCTCCAGTGGTTTCACAAGATATATCATCATTCCAAGCTCCCCCTGCCGTTCCTGATCCTGGATTTATTGGGAAGCCAGATTCTTCTGCATGGCTCAGGCGTCATGATACTGCTGCATCCATCCCTGGCTGGACAGACAAACCTGTTCATAGTACCAAATTTTCACATATGACGAGAGGTTCACTTGTTTTCTGTGGCTATCAAAAGATTCAGAACATTCAATTGAATTGCTTTAGGGTTTTTTCTGTGTCTAGTTAGAATTCACGGTTTTTGTATTGCAGGGGATGCCAGATTTGCTGGACAGTCACAGCCCAATATTTTTTCTCGCAGTAGCAATGAAAGTACTCCGAGGACAAGGCCCACAGGTGAGATAACCAAACAAGTGGATTTTGACTGCCAATGACTAGTGATCATATGTTTGTATTGCTCTCTGACTTAATGCCACTGCCAGTAAGACTAAAATATGAGCAAGGAATTATACTCTTTTAACATAAGTGGGGGAGTGAGGCCATTCTCTGATTGCAGTTTGTATTTATCATGTATAAAGGACAAATAGAACTTCATAGTTTGATAACTATCAAATCAATTGGAATTAGTTAACGTATTCAAATAGCATTAAGATGGCCAAATTAAGTTTATGAGCTTTAAATTGCTAGTATTTATATGCTATCTCTCCGTGAAATCAATTTTTTATTCGAGAAACCCTGATTAGCGTAAATCTGATGGAGAAATGGAGCAATAACCCAAGAGTACTGGAGATGTAGGTTTGTAGACTGCACAGGTGGTGAACTTTGTCATTCATCTCTTATGCTTTTATTTAATTTCAGGCTCTATGTTGAGTTTATTTTGTATTTGGTCAATGAATTTTGCGTCCTGTATGATATAAATCTTTTGAGATGTTAATCTTTTGTGAATTAGTGGTTGCCCTGTAATCTCCTACATTTAGTTATTAAGCATGAATCAACTGTTACTTGTGCCAAGTATCAAATAACTAGGTTTACTTATTATTTGTTTGCTTATTATAATTGGTGCTATAATCTGCTGCTCATGATATACTTCGGCATGCTTACATTACCAGATGTATGTAATTCAGCATATTTGCCTTGCACCATACTTGTGATGATGTTAACATGCCTCTGTGTAATTCAGCATATTTGCCTTGCAGCATACTTGTGATGATGTTAGCATGCCTCTGTGTAATTCAGCATATTTACCTTGCACCAAACTTGTCATGATGCCAATATGTCTTTCAGTACTTCCTTCATGTGATGCATTCCTGTGGGCTAGATTTCCTTTTATCTATTAGACATGATACTTTATAGCTTATTTGACGTCTGAAACTGCTTTTTTCTGCATCTGTGCTCCTCTTTGCCTTCTGCACTTATGCTAGTATACTCTAACCTTTCCTTTCATCCTGTGATTGGTCAAAGCCATATGACCTATCTGCAGTGCTGCAGTATATGTGTTATTTCTGATCTGTTACTATCACTAATGCCTTAAATTATTTATTGATCTTTATTACTGTTTTTGAATGCAGTTCTTCCTGATTTTGCTCAAGTATACAGTTTTATAGGCAGTGTCTTTGATCCAAACGTGGCTGGCCATTTGCAGAAATTGAGGAAGATGGACCCCATTGATATTGAGACGGTACGCTTGCTAAGCTTAATTTTTGTGATCCTTTAGTTAATTTATTATCACCTAATTAAAACTATGACTTTGTTTGGTCAATGGAAACAAGAAAACCTTATTAATGGATTTTAAGGATTACTAAAATTCTGGTCCTACAGACATTTTATATGCTTTCTTTTTCACGGGTGTGCGGGTGGCTTACCTCCTGTCGTAGTGTATGCAAATGTGGGTTGAAGCTATTGTTTATATATAAGAGAAGTAATTGTTGTGCTTATTCTTTCTTTTGACTTTTCTTGAAATATCTACTCTTTCCTGGGTAAATTAATAAAACTCCATGTCCTTGTGTACAACTGTTCATCCCATCCTTTATTATCCCCCTGTTTCGGCAAAATGTGGTTTTTGCCTCTCTTCTTTATCAATCACGGCACCCAAAGCCACAAAAATTTTTGTGGGTTGAAAGGGGGGGGAGTTAAAGTTCTGCTTTTTCCCTGATTTTTCTACTGGGAAATGCTAGAAGGTGAGGTTATCCAATCTAAATCATAAATGTTTTATTAGATATTTTGTGCATAATTATTTGCAATTAACTTGTCGACAAGCTAAAACGTGTGAAATATATCAAGGTTTAGATGGAACCACGGAATGCAAATTGAGTTCATGGAATTCTTTCTTGTCCATTTTTTTAGTATTGATAAGCTTACCTTTTAAATGGTAGCTGTCCCATCCTTTTTGCTATCTCATAAATGCTTTTCAGTAATAAGCACAAGTTTTTTTCCCCATTTGTATTAAGATGATTGGTTCTCTTAATTGGCATTAAATGGCTAGTGTATGCTTTAGCATCTTATAATCTGTTCATTTCCTCATGTGGTCTCTTGAACAGGTGTTATTGTTGATGAGGAATCTCTCTATCAATTTGGCAAGTCCTGATTTTGAGGATCATGTAAGTGTGAAGTTGTTGCGAATATCAAAGTGTTGGCTGAGTGGCTAGCTTATTGGGGAACTGTTTCTTGCTATATATTTTTGTTGTTTCTTCTACCTTTTCCAGATAAACATGCAATAGTTGCCAATTTGCTTATACTTATCTGTTCCACAATGCCATTGCCCAATTCTTTGTTGTCCTTTTTATAATGATAGCAAGTGTTAAACTGTATATATTCTTTTTTGTCATCATATTGGTTTAATTCTGCGTGAAGTTGTGAATTGTGGTATTGTGACTGGGTATTCTTCACTTGCTTTTCTCATCATCTATCTAATATGCTACTATTGCAGAGAAGGCTGCTTTCATCATATGAGATTGACCCTGAGAAGGACAATGCTTTTGATGTAACTGATTCCATCCTTGGCAGTCAATCCCAGGATACAACCTGATTTGGTATCATGGTATGGCATTAGTGTGTTTATATTCTTTTTGACATTTTAGGAGAATTGTTTGTCAATCAATTTTATCACATAAATTAGCATGGCTCTGAAACTGAAACTACTTGGTTTAATAGCAGGATCTGGCCATACTTTTGGCAATGTCCTAGTGCTGTAGGAAGTCAACTCCGATAAATGTAAGTATTGCTTTTTGTCAAACATCCCTGGCTGTGCAGATGACATGTGTTGTACATATTGGCTAGACAATAAAATGAGAGAAATTTGTAATTGCGGGAATGTAAATTCTAAAATCTGATATGTAAATGCAAGTTTTGATCCTCTTGTGCAGCTTTTCTAAAAAGATTTGAGTCTTGTTTCTTGACTAATTCATAGAAGAGATAAGTTTGCTTCATGTACTGAATTTGAAATTTCATTTTAATAATATCTCCTACACCTTCTGCACCAATGTAGTCTGTCTACCATTTGGAGAATGCTTTGTCTTTGCCTCCCAATTTTTTCTTTGCATATTTTCTGAACAATAGTGCTGAATGTTACATATCCTGTGATTACCACACTAAGTTTGTGCTGATGTTGAAAAAAGTCGCTGAAATTTTTCCTGATATTTCAGCATAGCTAAAATGAGCTAGGAATTGAGATAGAATCATATTTACCATGATGCCATCCTAAATAAGAGTTACTTGGCAAGACATGAAAAGTGAGCTATCTCCCAAACTGAGTTAGATGAGTGTTCGGTTTATGGGTGAAACTTGGTGTATCCTGCTTTAGGATTAGAGAGAATCTGTTAGCGAGAAACATTATTATCTTTCACCTAGCTAACCAAATGAGAGATGGCACCAGTTTTGGAAAAATAGAAAGAAAATTTTTCAAGTAGATAAAACTGCAGGTAGAATATGCATAGTTTCTCTCTACTGGTGAGCTACTTAAACGCATACAGGTTAGTCTAGTCTACCTGACTGCTTGATCTTTTGTTTTGCTCTTTCTTTTCTCTCTTTTTCCACAAAAGAATGCGTGCAGGGCTGGACGTCACCTTCAGTAGGAAGATACAAGAAAAAACTAGATCACTGAAGGAACAATAAAAGAGCTTCTTATAGTTGGAAAGAGATCACAAATTTTCCACAATATAAAATCATACATTTGGTTGAAACTAGGGACTGAAAGCAGTTTCAAGTGTTGCAGCTGGGGGAATCACCTGTAGAGGATAGTATAGATGATGCTCAGTGCATGAGTATTAGGGGAAAAAAAGAGTAAAACATAATTGGAAATTGAATAAATTTTATTCACCCACTTTGGAAATGTCTCCACAGACAATCCTTAGTAAGCGCCACTCTTACATACACGAATGAAGACATCAACAGTGTCGTACACCATGAGAAATACAATCTCAGTGCGTTGTTGAACAATATTGTTCAAAATATTCCCCAAAATCCAACTATAAAATCAAGTCCCAATATAAAATCCTTTGGTTATAAACTTATCTTTGGACTCTTTCTTGCTCATTGTATTGATGCCATCAACATTAGAATTTGAATCTTGATTAGGTTCATCTCCTGGGTAAGATTTATTAAGTAGAATGCCAAACAGACCTAAATTGCCCATATATGTGGACTTGTCGAAAGTCAGCAATTTACGGCTCGGAGGATTTCGGCCAAATAAATTGTTTTTAGGACAAATTCAAGGTTCCAAGAAAGTTCAATTTGCCTAGACTTGTTGGAATATTGCCTAAGAGGTGGTTTCTTGAAAAATCAAGAGAATTCGAGGATTTCAACTCATCAATATTATTAGGAAGAGGTCTAGTCAAATTGTTTGTGGAAAAGTTCAATCCAATCAAATCAACTAACTTTATGATCTGTAAAGGAATTTCGCTTGATAAAATATTGCTTGAAAGATCAATTAGTTTCACAAGATCTAGATTGTTTGTGTACTTGATCTCATTTTCTTTCCGCATGAAATACGCACTTTGCAATTGGGAGGTTTCTTGGATTGGATATCCCAACACACTATTCGGACAAACGGCCAGCAGCATGTTTTCATTTCCTTTCTGAGTCACGGCAATATATTTGTGCACACAATTTGGTATGACTCCAAAAATGTTGTTGGAAGAGAGGTCTAACTAGGCCACACAAGTTTGTAGGTATACTTCCATAAAACTCATTTAAACGTAGGACTAGAACTTTCAGGTGTGAAAATTTCTCTCCTATCAAAGTTGGTATTTTTCCAGTCAATCTATCTCCTCCCATGTCAATCATGACGAGTTTTGTGCAATTTGCCATAGATGTGGGAAGTTCTTCCCGAGAAACTATTGTTGCTTAAGTGCAACAAAGATAGGGCACTTAGCGAGCCAAATGATTGAGGCAGCTTCCCTGACAAGCCATTGTTTGCTAAGTTGAGAAACTTTACCCCTTAAACTGAGTAAAACAGTTAGGAATTTGGTCCAATAATAGGTTGTCTGAGAGATTGATGAACTGCCAGTCTCCAATATGGCACAAAAAAAGTGATTGAACATGAAATCTTGTTTCTTGATAGATCCAATAACTTTAAATGGTGGAGAATGAAAAGTGAGGAAAGACACTATATGATTGGTTATTTGATGCATTCCCGGCGCCTTTCCCTCAAAAAGAAGTGAATCCGGAAGTGACTTCGCTCCCCAGAGGAAGAGGACTTCTAGGCTTTCCAGCCCTTCAAAGTAGATGTCCAAGTTGGGAAGCTACACCACCAAACCCAAACCAACTAGGAATGATGTTTGAGATTCCAACACCGGATATATCAATATAAAAAAGTTCTTTCTGTGTTTTGAGCGACAAAGGGAAGTGTGGTCCTAATTTGCATTCCCACAAGATCAATAACTGTAGTTGGAAAGGAGGAATCCAGTGAGGGTTGAACTTCACTACAAACGATGGGTTCAAAGATAATCCAATATTTGTAATCGAGATAGGTTGGGCATAAAGGCCTCCGTTAATATGCCTTCAAAGAGGTTTGAACCAATAAACAGAATTTTCAGCTTGCATAGTCGCTCAATGCTTTCATTTAAAGTTCCACTGAACTTACTGTAGTTTAGGTATAATTCTTGCAATGATGAAGAAAATCACAGGTCAGGCACTGGACATGTAAGTTGGCCTTTAGGCAAATCTAGCCTAAGAAGATGGGGTAATCCTAGGTAGCCCTTTTGAATGGAGCCGTTCAGTTGACTTCTCCCGAGCTTCAATCCCTTCAAGGATAAAAAACTCGCCATATTAGAGAATGACTCAGTTATTCCATTTGCATCCAGCGAAAGATATTGTAAGTTTTTCTCTATAGGCCCGGACAAATTTATCATTAGCTCAGAAAGCTTTTCGGTCAAATTGTTTCAACCCAGATTTAAACGTGTTAAATTGCTCATATTTTCAAAATATTTAGGCATACCACCTTCAAGACCAGTTCTAAGAAGAGTGAGAGATGCAAGTGATGTCATGTTTTCGAAGACATCAGGAATGGGACCTGACATGTAATTCTTGTGGGTTACTATTAAACACATGTAATTCTTTTATGGAGGTCAATTTGCTTATTGCTTGTAACCAACTAGTTGCATTTGAAAGGCTCGTAGAATTAAGATCAAGATATTCAAGTGAGTGAAGATGAGAGACCCAATCAAGGCTTTGGCTATAGCAATTCAAATTGTAACCGAGATCAAAATGTAACAACTTTGATAGGTTACTTAAATTAGTATCAGCAAGATTGAGATGTTGCAATTCACTGGAGTGAACCAATAGACTCAAGAACATGGGCATAATTTAAATCATTCAAACTAAGGTTCAAATACTGTAAGGGCTCGTTTGCTTGGAATGATGTGATTATAAGTGATGAATAAAAAAACAATACATTTTAACCTCATTAGGATAGAATATTTTAATTTTATATTTGGTTGGTATGATTAGTATATAAATAAATTAAAATATAATATATAAATTTACTATTATATCCTTTACCTTTTTTAATAAGTTTTTCATAATTTTCTCGTTCTTTTTCATTTTTAGGATCATGATTTAATTGAAAATAAGATAAAAAATAGACCTTGTTAAATTTTTTAATATTTATCACACATAATCAAGCCTTCCCCACTTGATCCATTTTCCAAAAGCAACAATAAATAATGTAGGGCCTATAATTTATTAAGGGCTTTTATCAATTGAAGCAAACATTAGAAGATGCTTGATTAGGTATGTATCACACCTAATCAAGCTAAGCAAACAAGGCCTAAGTGTTTCAGTTCAAGTAATGAAGCACTAATTGTACCTTTTAGAGAAACATAAGTACCATCTTTTTGTATGGGGCTATGAAGATCCAATCCTGTGACCTGTCCCTTTTATTTTCTTCATTACCCCAGGAAGCAAGCCGGCCATCTGATTCATATTTATAGTGATAATTATATGGCTCACGATCAGGGGTACTTGAAATTTTTTGCTTATATGAGTTTTTTCAGTACTTTCATGTTGGGATTAGTTACTAGTTCGAATTTGATACAAATTTGTATTTTTTGGGAATTGGTTGGAATATGTTCCTATCTATTAATAGGGTTTTGGTTCACACGATCTCCTGCGGCAAATGCTTGTCAAAAAGCGTTTGTAACTAATCGTGTAGAGGATTTTGGTTTATTATTAGGAATTTTAGGTTTTTATTGGATAATAGGTAGTTTTGAATTTCGGGATTTATTCGAAATATTCAATAACTTGATTTATAATAATGAAGTAAATTCTCCATTTGTTATTTTGTGTGCTGCTTTATTATTTGCCGGTGCAGTTGCTAAATCTGCACAATTTCCCCTTCATGTATGGTTACCTGATGTTATGGAGGGACCCACTCCTATTTCGGCTCTTATACATGCTGCTACTATGGTAGCAGCGGGGATTTTTCTTGTAGCTGGCTTTCTTCCTCTTTTTATAGTTATACCTTATATAATGAATTTAATCTCGTTGATAGGCATAATCACAGTATTATTAGGAGCTACTTTAGCTCTTGCTCAAAGAGACATCATCAAAAAGCTTGTCTTTGAACTTGAGAAGAGCTTCTCTCTCTCTCTCTCTCCAAGCACCTAACTCTACTACTACTTGTTGCTTATAGAGATTGTCCAAGGACGGACCCCAAGCTTACTAGTAAAAAAACTAGTAACAAAGGAAGAAGCTGAAAGAACTTCATTCGAGTAATCGTTTGCAAAGCTTGCACAGATGGGATGAAAGTAAAGTGGAGAAAGATAATACGCTGAATTATAATTGGGGATGATCTTATCTCTTTCATGGACTTTATGCAGGGAAGACTTGAATAATAATTAAGTTGGCCCCAAAAGAGACAACAGGGAACAATAATGTGGAAGGAAAATAAAATAAAATGGATAACGAAGACCGGATAAGTAATTTAATTCGTTGGCCCCAAAAGAGAAAGCAAGAAGTGTCGACGGGGAAGAAAAATAAAAAAGGGCAAGTAAGATTTGCATAATATATATAATTAAATTGGCCCATAAAGAAATTTATAAAAAAAAAGATAAAAAAAGAAATGTTGACCCCTAAATAGGACACACTAAGCACTGACTAGGAAAAAGAAGAGGAACGAGGAAGGAAAAGAAGAAAGCGGGGGGGGGGGGGGGGGGGGAAGAGGTAGGATCCGATTTGCTTAATCTTTTTTTTTTTTTTTTGACGGGTGATCCGATTTGCTTAATCAATTGATTTAATAATTTAATCGTGGGTGAAATCTTGAAAGTAATTAATTTTTGCAAGCTTTTTCTTTTTGATAAGTTTTAAGTTGTTTGACATTAAGCTAAGGTATCATTATACATTTCTCAAATTACCTAGTCCTAACCAGTCATAAAATTACATTTAATAATTTGGTTAAAAGAATTGAAAAATTTAAGTACAAGAGATTATATTACTTGGCAAATTAAAATGACGACTTTAGAATTTAGTGACATTCTCAATAGTTTTTGTATAATTGACACAAAGATTTTTTTTTTTTTTTGGACACTAGTCACTAGATAAAGTGATCCATTGTAACTCAAAAGAAATTATATTAGAGAGGTAAGAGGGATATGATCTTCTCGCAAAACGATTTCAGACATAGAAGCAGAGACTCTAGCAATTGTAATAAGTTGTTTGATCAATTTTTATTAGTGAACTAGTTAAGGGAATAAAGCTATTAATCTATCTGCAAAACAAGTTTTAGTATATTCGGAATAGATTTCCTGAGCAAAATTTAGCCATAGAGAATGTAGGGAAGACTTGACTTAGCCTTATTTAAGATGAAACAAAGAAGAAATTGGAAAACAATGACAAAAAGTGACACCCAGATCAGAAGCATTGCCTGTATATTACATAAATATTAGAGAATATTAAAAAAATGAAAGGGCCACAAAATGCACTGTAGAGGAGACCAAAATAAGATTTCTTCGGAATCACGTCCAGCAGTATATTTTCCACCAAGTATTTTATAGAGAGCTATAAAGCCATTGAGTACAAAAATGATTACCAAATAGCACCTTCAATGTTAGCAAAACAGAGTGCACTCTGTTTTCTTAGGGAACACAAAAGAGCTTAATTCTTATAATAAAAACAAATCACAAAATATCCAAAATGTAAAAGATAAAACACCCTTTTGTTTGAGATTCTAAGCTCCTGAAAATTGCTTCAAGTATTGGGACTAGTGAAATCACTGCAGAATATATAGAAAATGTAACGTAGATCAGCGTATTACTAAAAAATAAAATTTTGCATAATTGAAAATTGAAGAAACACTCAATCATTTTGAAAATGTCTTAAAAAATATTCATGTTGTTGGACATTGCAAAACATAAATATGGTTGGGTAAGATGTTTCACATGTAGAATACAAATTTTACAGAATTCCAACATCATTAAATAAGTTGGTTCAATTTTCACACTAAGTCTCTCAACTCGGTACAAGAGAGAGGAGATAGATGAAATAAAGAATGAACAGTAAATGTGATTCAACTTCTTATCACTTTTTATAATTATTTTGTGATAGAAGTTGCCAGACTTGACCGTAGATAATAAAATTGTTGGTAAATTTGCATGTCATTGCCACAATTTGACCCTCTAATAAAGTTTTCTTCACTAAACCATTTCCTCTCTAAAATATAATAAAACCTACCATACTTTTTAATAATATCAGATGTCTCATCTACCTCAGTATAAGAAAATGATAAAACTACAAATGTTCTGTTAAAACTTGAAACAGAATGACAAAAGATTGGTGAAATAGTAATCTTGCAATACTTGGCCTGAAAAATAATTATAATCCACCACAATATTCGGTTGCCAGTCTTGTCAGCCATGGTGGAACTAAGTGCTAATTGAGACTTTAACTTTTGATATTAACTTCTTCTTTTTTTTTGGTTAGGATATTTGAGAAATTAAGATATCTCTTATGATACTTTCTATTAAAAATTGTAATAAAATTTTATTTGAATTCTAAAACACCCCCATCCTTGTACTTTAGGGGGGAAAAAGAAAAAGAAAAAGAAAAAGAAAAAGAAAAACATAACTTTCACGGAACTCATTGGGTAATCATGAGGCATATTTTTATTAATGGAAGAAATAAGTTAGACAAAAATTTGATTTTTAAAGTTAATGGTTCACATTTTCCAAATGCATGATTTTCAAAATTAAGAGAGACGCCTAAACTTTAATTTTAAAAAACATCTTTAATAACACAATAATTATAATTTTGAAAAAAAAAGTAAAAATCAAAGGGGTTATTTTCAAATGCATTATTTCTTCAGTAATAAATAACATGTATTCCATATTTTTTTAGCCTTATAATTTGAGAATTGGTCTCAATTTTTTTGTTTTAGTAAATATTATTTACAGTTTTGATCTTTTACTCTTTTTTAAAATGCATGCATGCCAAAAGTGAGTTTGTTAACTGTCATGTGCAGTGTTTTCTCATATTTAAATCAGTATATTCTTTTTAGATATTGGAAACAATATATTTTTCTATATGTTAGAGTGTTGCAATATCTCTTCATATTTCAGAAGAGCTAAACTACGTTAGCCGACAGATGAATGTATAGAGACAGAATTGAATTTCTCATTCTAAATAAGAGCCAACTCTTAAGACATAAGACTTTAGTAACCTGGATTATTAATACAAGCCAACAAGAAAGGCCACTTCCTGTGGTATTCTCCAAAGGAACACTAACACGATTCTTGTAGTAGAAAGAAATTAAAAATATTTAAAATGCAAAGGATAAAACACCCAATTATTTGAGATTCTAAACTCATGAAAATCACTTCAACTTTTTCTACTACCCGAAATCACCAGCATAAGACATAAACAATGTAATGTAGATTAGTGTATTATTAAGGGACAAAGCCTACCATAATTGGAGATTGAAATAAACACCTACCCATTTTGGAAATATCTCTGCAAACGAGTGTTAGTAAGCTCCACCCTTACATATATGAAGTCTTCAACAATGTTGTACGCCTTGAAAAATGCATATCTCGTTGCCTTATTGAACAATATTGTTCCAAAGATTCCCCAAAATCCAACAATAAAACCAAGTCCTAGGGCGATGTAGAATTCTCTAGTTATAAACCCATCATCATCATATTCCGCTTTGCTCATTGGATTATTGTCATCAACATTGGAATTTGAATCTTGATGAGATTCATCTCCTGGGCAAGATTCATTGAGTGGAATCCCACACAGACCTAAATTACCCATGTATGCTGACTCATCAAAAGTTAGCATTTAAGGGCTTGGAGGAATTCTGCCAGATAAGTTGTTGTAGGACAAATTCAAGACTCCAAGGAAGCTCAATTCACCAAGGCTTATTGGAATACTGCCTGAGAGGTGGTTTCGTGAAAAATCAAGAGAATCCAACGACTTCAACTCACCAATGTTGTTAGGAATAGGTCCAATCAAATTGTTTGTGGAAAGGTTTAATTGGACCAAACCAACTAATTTTGTGATTTTCGAAGGGATTCCACCAGATAAATAATTACTTGAAAGATCAATTACTTTCACAAGACCCAAATTATTTGTGTACTGGACCTCCAATCCTTTCCACATGAAATATGCAGTTTGCATTTCATCGAATTCACTCGGATATGAAAATTGAATTGCATATATCAACGAATCAGTGATGAACGGCATACTTTCATTTAGTTTCTCAGTCATCGCAATATATTTATGTACACAATTTGGTATAACTCCAGAAATCTTGTTGGCGGAGAGGTCTAAAATTTGAACATTTACTAGACCACATAGGTTTGAAGGTATGCTACCGTAAAACTTATTGGAACGTAGGATTAGAACCTTCAACTGTGAAAATCTCTCTCCAATCCAAGCAGGTATTTTTCCAGTCAATCTATTTTCTCCCATGTCAATCACCATCAAGTTTGTGCAATTTTCCATAGAAGTGGGAAGTCCTCCAGAAAAACTATTGTTGCGTAAGTGCAAGAAATAAAGGGCACTCAACGAGCCAAATGAATGAGGTAGCTTCCCAGAAAAGTTATTGTTTGCTAAGTTAAGAAATTCTAACCCCTTAAAATGAGTAAAACAATCGGGAATTTGGTTCGATAATAGGTTATCTGAGAGGTCAATGAACTCCAAGTCTCCAGTATGACACAAAGGATTGATTGAACCCGAAATTTTGTTTCTTGATAGATCCAGTAGTATCCTTGGAACACTAGAGGATAAGTGGGGAAGGACACCATTCAATTGGTTATTTGATGCGTTTAGATATGAAAGTTGAGAACTAATGTCACCAAACCAACTAGGAAAGATGCCCGAGATTCCAGTACTAGATATATCAATGAAAACAATTTTTTTTTGCGTTTTGAGCCACAAAGGGAAATGTGGTCCTAATTTGCATCCCTCCAAAAACAATTGAAATAGGTGGAAAGGAAAGGAGGAACCCAGTGAGCGCTGAACTTCACTGTAAGAGATGGGTTCGAAGACAAATCTAGTGCAGAAAGATGGGGTAAGTTTAGGTAGCCTTCTTGAATAGACCCATTCAATTGATTTGCTGAAAGTATCAATATGACTAAGGATGAAAACCTCGACATATTATAGAACGATCCACTCATTCTATTCCTAGCCAACAAAAGGGAATCCAGGTTTTTCTCCAGAGGCCCAGACAAATTCATCATTAGCTCAGAAAACTCTCCAGTCAAATTATTGTAACTCAAACCTAAACTTATTAAACTGCTCATATTCCCAAAATATTTTGGAATTCCACCTTCAAGACCTGTTCCAAAGAGACTGAGAGATGCAAGTGATGTCATGTCCTCAAAAATATCGGGAATGGGACCTGGCATATTGTTATCACTGAGATCAATAGAAGTGAGACCAATACTACTGAAGTTGGAGAACCAATTGATTAATGCCAAAGTGGAGATCTCAAAATAGTTGAATGAAAGATCAATTACGGCAAGAGGAGTGGAACCATTGATTGAGGGTAGGGAAGCAGGAGGGATATCTGGTAGCTTACTATCAGACACACGTAATTCTTTTATGAAGGCCAATTTGTTGATTGCTTGTAACCAATTGGTTGCATTTGAGAGGTTTATAGAACTGAGATCAAGATATTCAAGTGAATGAAGATGAGAGATCCAATCAAGGCTTTTGCTATGGCAATTTGAATTGAGATGAAGATCAAGATATGACAACTTGGTTAGGTTGCCCAAATGATATGGGATTGGTCCACTGAAATTAGCTTCTACAAGATTGAGATGCCGCAATTCACTGAGTGAACCAATGAACTCAGGAATAGGAGCATAATTGAAATCATTATAACTGAGATCTAGGTATTGTAAGTATTGCAGTTCAAGTAATGAATTGCTAATAATACCTTTTAGATGAGGACCATTATATTCATTGTGAAGATCCAATCGTGTGACGTGATTGGTTTGGTTATTGCATCGTACCCCTCTCCATTTGCAACACTCCCTTTTATTTTTGTCTTTACCCCAAGAAGTGAGTTGGCCATGTGTATCAACAAGGTTGTCTTTGAACTTGAGAAGAGCTTGCCTCTCCCTCTCTAAACACCTAATAGTACTGCCACTCTCCACTTCTAGAGAATGACCAAGGATGGGCCTCAAGCTTACTAGTAAAAAAACTAGTAACAAAGGAAGAAGCTTGAAGAACTTCATTTGGGTAAGTATTTTTAGAATAATGCTTGCATAGATGGGATAAAGTAGAAAAAAAAAATAGAGATAGAAGGATATATGTTGAGTTGTATATATTTGGGAATGATCTTTTCATTTTCTTGCACTCAAATATATAAGCACTGGCCAGTATCTATGTAACGGAAGTCGTGCATAGTAATTAAGTTGACCCCAAAAGAGAAAACCAGAAGAATTGGCAAGGAAAAAGAAAAAAGAAGAGGAAGACTTGCATAGTAATTAAGCAGACTTAAAGGAATGATCAAAAGAAAAAAAAAGGAAAAAGAAAAATTAACCCCTATAATAAGCACTGACAAGGAAGAAGGAAATATTTAGGACACTTTATATACATTTATTTAATGGAATACGGATCAAAAATGAATTGAAATAGTGTCTAAATTGAAAGAGGAGAACGAGAAAAATGAGAAAGAAAAAAGCGAAGAAAAGAATAATTAAAGAGCTTTTGGGAACCAAAATCAGTGTACTGGAAATTTTCCAAAAAGACTCAATTAACTTAGTCAATTGAACCACTATAGTAATTAGGCTCCGTAATTAATTTGTATTATTAGATTGTTTCATCTTATTATTTTAAAATAGATTACAGTATAATTTTTCTTGATTATTTATAAAGATTAAATTTAACTATTTTATTGAATTAAATAATATTATCTAAAAGAAATATATTTTTAAAAACTATTAAATGATGCCCAATTTATTGAAATTAAAGCTAGCCCCGAATGAATTCCACTCATCAATAAAATCTTAATTTGAAATTCTATAGCACGGAGACCAGTATATGTGTAATGTGCCTAAGTGTTTATAGAAGCAACAATGTGAAGAACAATTTGGT
Source organism: Jacaranda mimosifolia (assembly GCA_018894105.1). NCBI lineage: Eukaryota > Viridiplantae > Streptophyta > Magnoliopsida > Lamiales > Bignoniaceae > Jacaranda > Jacaranda mimosifolia. The sequence goes on along the minus strand of CM032125.1, from coordinate 35,075,867 downwards.
CCCAAGAAAAATATAATTAAATAATAATTTTATAACCAATTCTACGTCCAAATTAAAATTTCAAAAGGAGAAATTTGAATGATTTTTGTTCAATCTTCCACAATCTAATCTCTACTCGATCCAAGAGAAACTAGATGAATGGAATGAGAAAAAAAATGAAAGACGACACAAATAAAGTTTTAGTCATTTCTTTTTTTTTCAGTGGCATCATACATACATACACATATATATTCCTTAATGATGCTATTTAAGATTAGTTTGTATCATTTTTCCCATTCTATATATATTTCATCTCCTATTTCATGTTATGAAAATATACCAAGTGTATAATATTTCCTAATGAAAATAATTGAAATTGAAATTTGAATTTTTTATAATGCAAGGTGTAAAATTTTGTGTTACACCTATTAGTGCAAAAATACAAGGTGTGATATCTTCTGTTACATTTATCAATGCACTATAAGACATGTCCCTGTGGAGATGTCCAATAAAATTGGAACGATAAGAGGTGATTATGACATATAGAGAGAATTTTTAATTTTTTTAATATATAATATATAAATAATAGGGTTGCTTTGGTGTGCATTTAGCAAAATTTATAACTCACACTAAATTTAGTCCGACTTAAAATAATCACACTAACTATTCAATCTACATCTTGTTTACTTCACTAAATTCGCGTCATTTAAGACGTTTGAGATGGGTTGTGATCAAAGTCAAATTCATTGTCATTTTATATTTATTGCTATTTCTCAATATTAAATTCCAAAAAAATAATAATCGAAGACTTTTTAATTCATTATTGAGGATTTGAAATGAATGGCTATAACCCCTTCCCCACGCAAATTAAATGAACGTCAAGAATACTCAAATAACATTTCTACACTTTATTTGATAAAGAAAACAAAAATGGTAATGTGATGTGAAAGAGCGAGGCACAAAACTTAAGTGCCCATCCTTAATAATATAATAATTAATAAATTTTAAAAAGAAAACGAAAGGAGAGTATTTGCATTGACAAATTTCCATATACTTGTCGAAGTGTGGGTTTTTTCTCTCCACATGTTAGGAATATTTTGATTGTTGAATAAAATTATGAAAGAATTTTCAAAGATGGCAATTAATGTCATCCAATGAGATAGAAGATGGTGTGAATTTGTGGAAAAATGAACAGAAAAAGACAACTGAACCAATACTATAGAAGAGAGGTGGGGTCTGTGGGGGTGGGGGTTTGAATACAATAAATATCCTTTTTTTTTTTTTTTTTTTTAATGGTGAACGATGGCTACCATCCATGAGATTTGGTGTAATAATGAAAAGATTCTCACTTTTTTGAAAATTACAAACAACCCTCAAAATTGACAAACATATTTGTAAGGTAGATGAAAACTGTGAAAGGTCAAAAATACACCTGATGGAAAAATAATTTAAACAAAGTGAAAAACGCTGAAAATTGGTTTGATGGCTAAAGTCCTAAATGTTCCTCTATGTGTTATAATATCTTGAAATATTTGAATTATGTTAAATAGCATATATATATTTAAAATAATCTATTAATTATATAATTAGATTTATCTGATAATATTTAATAATAAAATATTTGTTACTTGAATTACATATTAAAAAATATTAAACTAATAACCCTATCTAAAATAAATTAGTTAAATTTAATTAAATATTTATTAAAATAGAATCACATTTAAAGTAAAGATATTTATAATTTATTCAAAAAAAAAATCTAAAATAATTAATAAAAATGAGTCAAATTTATTAATTAATAAAAAAATAAATTAAAAATAAAAAATTATATTACCTAAGAATAAATAAGTGAAAAAAATAAGTATATGTATTTTCAATATAATAATTAATAAATATACAAAAGAAAACGAAAGGAGATTATTTTGAAATGCATTACTTTTCATAGACAAATTTCCATGTATTTGTCAAAGTTTGGCTATCCTATGGATAGAAAATGGGTGATGAGTGAATTTGCGGAAAAATGAAAAGAAAAAGACAACTGAACCAATAGAATTAAAAGGGTTTTTCTTTTTTTTTCTTTTTTTTTTTTAAGGTTTTAGGGTGGGGGTGGGGGAAGTGGGCAGCAAAAAAGAGAGAAAAAATCTATTTATAAGAAAGAAATAAACAATTGAAAATTCAACCCGCTGCTTGCAGGTATCTGCCTGCTCCAAATAGATGAATTTGGAGATTTTAGTTGTTAATTGGATATAAATAAGTATGGGGAATACTCACTTTGATTATGAGGAGATAGATGTGAGTATGTTATAACTCTTTTTAGGCTTGTCAATAAGTCGGGTTTTGCCCTGTTCAAATCGAAACTCTAAAACACCCAAATGATGAAACCCTATGTTTATCCTACCCTAAAATGCCCAAGCAATAAGATCTTATATCATATCCTACCCTATGTAACTAAATACTCGATGAGTTTAACTTGTTGACTATAACTTTTTAGTGTTTTGATTATTTATTTTCGTATTAAAAGGTTCTCTTAGTATATGATAACAAAAAATATTACTTAAATTCAACTAAACTATATATTTAATTTAATTTAATTAATTTATACATTTAATTTTGATATACTAAATAAATAAAATCATAAAAATTATTTTATTTTCCTTCTGAAATCTGAATATAAAAATTAACTGCTACAGTTGTCAATCAAAATCAAACAGCAAATTATAGCAGTGAATCTTTATCTGAATATGCTTAGTGCAAAGATTAATTTTATATTTTTCATTTTTTAGTAGTTTTGCAATATAATATATTTAAACAAAATAAGTAAATTTGAAAAATATACTATAGTACAAAAAATAATAAATATTTTTTAATTTCATATATATTAAAAATCTAAAATTTATCTATTTTTAATTTTGATATGTGTAGTTTTTAAATTAATTGGTTAAATTTGGATATTAGGATGATGGGTAATTATTGGGCATGGGATTATGGGTAATTCATGGGTATAGATCATACCCATACTATTACAATATTTTCTTTAGTGGGTATAAGCTTGGGTTTGGTTACAATAATTTTTTTGGGGCTTGGGTAGGGTTTCAAGTAGGGTTGTTAACGAATATTAAATAGTGCGGATACACAATATTCATATCCGTATCCATTTGAATTTTATAATATTTGTATCTAACAATTTTTTTTATAATATCCGAATTCTAATCCGCAGGATACCAATCGAATTCAGATATATTCGTATCCAATTGTAATCATTAGAATACATCCATTTGTAAGTATCCGAATATCCGAATCCGTTAACTTATAATAAAATGCGTAATTTTTTTTAATAAATTTCATAGAAAAAAATTTATTACTTTACTTTAGAATTAAAAAATTAATTATTCTTGATTTAGTTAATTTTTTATAATTACTGATTGACTTTATGATTAATTAATATTAATAAAATGACACCAATACAAATTAATTATAAAGTCAAGTAATAATAATTTTATATTGATTAGTTTTACGGTTCATATGTTGATTCTATATAATCCTTAACTACTAGATTTTCCTTATTAATTCTTTAATTATTAATTTATATTTATATTCATTTATATATAGATTACCATATTTCATATTAAAGAAATAAAAATAATTTATTATGTATAATAATATATTATATATTAATTTTTTAAATATTATTTATATATTAAAATATATAAAAAATTAGAATATGTTTTATTTAATAATTTTTTATATATTATTTATCATATATGGATAATGAATTTAATTAAATTCCAACTAATCAAATAAATAAATGAATATATCCAATGGATATTTATTCGAAACAAATATTCAACAGATTGCATAGACAACTATCATATTTATATCCTTTTACAATCGAATATCATCTAATAAAATACGGATAGCATCCGCTATAAACAAATATGGATAATATGCCTCGTAAATGGATTTGGCTGTAAATAATAAATGAATTTTTGAATATCCATTTACAGTCTTACTTACAAACCTAACTATTTCCCTATCCAAACCCCCTTAAATAGATACCCAATTGGGTTTTGGAGATTGGGAGAATCTCTGCTTTCGCCTCCGCCTCCACCACTGCCTCCATAATTCATAAATATATGTGTGTGTGTGTGTGTGTGTGTGTGTGTGTGTGTTGATTAAATTAATTTTACAATTTATACTAAATAACTATTTAATTCTTAATGTTGTATTTTATTTCTTTTATCAAAATAATGATACGTGAATTATTTATTTTAAATCAAAATAATATAATAAAGCACAATTTTAAGTTTCAATTTCAATTGTAATCAATATCAAAACAAACAATATATATTTTATAATAAAGTTTTATTTGTAATTTTTTCTAGTAGGATTTTGACACTTATTATGCATAATTTTAAATAATTTACCTAAATATATATAAAATTTAAAATCATATATACTAACTAAAATAACACAAGTTTAATAATTTAAAATTAACAAAATACATGTATATTCTATTATAATTAAAGAAAATTTTTAAAAATCAAATCAACTTGATAAAGAGTCATAACGTACCTACCAATGTAATAAGGAAAAAAAGGCGAAAAAGCTTTTGTGTGTCACAATAGCTATCCATTTGCAAAAATAGTTGTTGATTCAGGCTTTTTCGATTTAATTTAATAGTGTGAAGAGTTGAATATATATCAAAGAGAGTCAGATTTAGGCTTTTGTGTGGCATGGGGACCAGTAATTCCCTACCCGAACTTCTCCATCGTCATCCCTACTCTCAATAAGGTTTATATAATCTGCCTCATTTTTTCATATATGAAAACAATAAATTATATGATACGAATTAGCAGTGGCAAACGAATGGTTGAGTTTGTTATGATTTGGGTTCAAAATGGACTGGTCAAAATGAATTTATATTTATGGGTCGAAAACAAGTTGGGTCGGGTTTGGGTGGGTTCTATACAAAAAATAAAAAATAAAAAATAAATATAAACTTTTTGCCGGATAATTATAATTTTCGTCTCTAAACTTAGTCACTTATTCGATTTTAGTCCCTTAATAGTGTGACGATACAAAATTGGTCCCTAAAGTGTCAATTTTTTTAACAAATTGCGTCCTTACCGTTAACCATCCAGTTAAATTGGATGGAAAGTGGTTATGCGCATGGCACATGACCACTAATGGAGGGAAATAAACAAGAAACTCGCCCAGTTTTCTGATGCATTTCTGAACAATAACAAGTCTTTGATCTTCCATTTCTTGTACCAAAATAAAGAAGAAAATGAAGATGAAGAAGAATAAGATGGATTTGTCGTAGGTTCTGGATCGAGTAACTGGTCAGAAACTTTGAAAGGAGATAAAGATCTTGAGGCTTTACTCCTGGAGCTTGAAGAATTACTCCTGGAGCCTGAAGAATTGGACGGATTACATGTTTTTTCTCTTCCTCGATTGTCGTTTACATTTTCTTGAATGTTTTCTTTTCAGATTTGCTCGTAGGGCTACTGCAAATGGGTTGAAATCTTTCCTCTTGCTTCATGCGGAGAACGCTTCTCTAATAATTTTCTTAGATGATCGAGATGATTTCAGCGATGAATTCAGGGGCTTTGGCTTGTTTTGATTGTCTTGAAATCTTGGAGGTGGCTTTAATAGCTTGATTTTGCCTCCAATGAAAAATTCATCGACTGACGAAGAGTTTCTCTCCAACTGCCCTCTGAAATCAAATGCGAAATCTGTGTCTTCTAATAATTCTTCTTCCGTGTCGCCGTAATTGGAAGAAGTGGCAGTGCTGATATGGGCTGCTTTGGATATGGGGATTTTTCGCTTTTCTTCCTAGCCGAAGGGGATGGCGGAGAGGGCGCCATGAGTGGTAGAGAGGGCATCGCTATCGTGGAACTCTTGGTAAACGCTGGAGATGTGGGTGGGGCTGGGGGAGGCGCCATTGTAGAAGAAGTTGCCGAAGTGTTGAGGGCTGGAGGAGACACTTATATAATGCAAAGTGTCGGTGCTGTCGAAGTTGAAGTTCAAAGAAGGGGATGGACTCACCACTTCGATTTTCATTTTTAGTGTGTGTTTATGTGTTTGCAAAGAGAAGATGTGAAATGGAGTTGAGATGGGAAATTGGGCAAGTTTCTGGTTTATTTCCCTACAATTTAACTGGATGGTTAACTGTAGGGACACAATTTGTTAAAAAAATGACACTTTAGGGACCAATTTTGTAATGTCATACTATTAAGGGACTAAAATCGAATAAGTGGCTAAATTTAGGGATGAAAATTATAATTATCCCAACTTTTTGCTATACGTTGTTATTTTATTTTATTAAATTATAATCTTTTTATCTTTATCCGATATATGTTAATTAAGTACTAGAATCTATTTAAATTTATTTTTTATATCTAAAAAATCTAAAAAATTATGTTTCAATAAAAAAAACTGGTTCCACAAACTTTTTATTTCAAAAAAGCCCAACTATCAACTTTTATCTTATTTTTGAATGAAATTATCCTTGAATTTCTTGTATCAATTTTTTTTATTCATTAATGTTTAAGTGCATAATTTAATTCTTTTTGATTGTATTGTAAAACATTTTAAAAGAATTAATTTATGAATTTTAAAAAATTTTAATTGTTTTTTAAAAGATTAAAATTGTCTTTGCTATAAGTTATATATATTTGAAATTCAATAAATATATTTGCGAAAATAATTTAATTTGTTGATGATAGAATCATCTTTGGCATAATTAGATTTAAATAATCTAAAGAGAAAAATTTCATTGGAAAAGCTAATTTATTATTTTTCTTAATTTAATGATTCAAGGGTAATTTAGTTGAAGAATTATCTATTGCATTTTTCAAAGTGAAAAAGTAATAGAATAGGTATTTTGGATTGAAAAATATTCTAATGAGTTTCTTAGATATAAAAATTTATTTTCTGAAGTTTTTAGTATTTTTTTCTTAAGAAAATAAAATAATATTTGAAAATATCTAATTGTAGGTGGGTGTGGGTGGCAAAATGGAAACTACAAGAAAAAAGTCATGATGGGGAGCTTCCAAAAATGAATAATATAATTATGATGCTAATTGAGGGCCCTGGCCCTCTACCCTTGGACGGATTAATTCATTTGAATTAAGTTAATAAATTAATATTTGAAAAATAAATTAGGTAGAGAAAAGGGGAAATAGGAAACATGAAAAGCGAGAATGAAGTATGAGCCCCTTTCTTGTGTTTTTATCACAAAATTTTTCTATTTGAGATTGTTAATTCCAAAAAAGAAAGAGACAATGCTCGCGCGCGCCCACACACTGACAACCAAAACAAGACAAAACAAAACGAAATGCACCACAATATCGAGTTAACATAACAAACAGTATATCTGGACTGCTAGGCCTCGAAACATCCAGCAAAAAGGCCGGACAGTTTCTTTACATGTCTTTATGTATTATGATCCTTCTATATGCATTGCAGTTACTGTTCTTCAATCTAACACAAATTGCATGTAATATTGTTGTACTTGTTAAGTCGAGCTATTATAGTTGGAATCATTCTGTGACCATATATACTCACATATGTTTGGGAGTCTACATGCATATGCTCGCTTGGGGTTAGAATTAGGGAAAAATGCATTTTTTGTCCTCTAACTATAGCCATATGTGAAAAAAGGACATCGTTAATTTGCGTTTTCCGATTTGGTCCACTCTGGCGATCAATTTTACACATTTAGTACAAATTGCCGCGATTTCAGAACAAATCCTTGAAAATCCACAAAATGTCGCTGGAAAATTGCATGTGCTGCTCACATGATGAAATATTAGAGGCTTTCATGACATGTGGCAGATTTTTTTCACATCACCGTCCAAGTCAGCATCCCGGTGGCATTAAACAGTCATATCAGCAAAAATATTCAGGGAAAAATGTTGTAGTTTCGAGTTGAACCCTAGACCTTGGGCATGGCAAAATGGAGCACTAACCACTGCATCAACACGAGTATGGATATGAGGATTCTTTTTATTTAATATCTCAATGTCTGAAACTACAACAAAAACTTTTGAATAAAACAAATATTTTTAAATTGAAAGAAATAAGTTTATTACAAATATATTATTGTAGATTAAAAAAAATATTTTATGAATTGATAAATTTTAAATTTTATAAATTATCAGTAAAATGATAATTTTGGTATAATTATTGAAAATTTTATTTGATAATTTTTAGTTATTTAATTTAAACAAAATCTAAATTAAATGGAATAATTACAAATTTGTTAAAAAAAATGTTAATTTAATTTTTATTAATTTTTTTAAAAAAATGATAAATTTAAAATTGCAAAATAATTATTGTCAATTTAATTTTCATTAATAATAAAAAAAATTATCAAAAATTTGGTAACGAATTTTTTTTATAATTATAAACAAAGTTTTTTTATTATTAGTAATATATCACTAATCGTATTAAAATTATTATAATATAATCTTTATTATTAGTAACATATCACTAATCATACAATTTTAATTACAATAGTATCACAAATGATATTAGTAGATCAATAATATATTATTAAATATTAATAATATTATATGAGCATGTGACTAATATTAGTATCAATTATATATACACACATATTATACACAAATAGATATACACACATGGACATATATTTATAAAAAGAAAAAAAAAAATAACATAAGGACTAAATTGATATATAAAATCTTATATAGGGACTAAAGTGGCACATAAAACTATGAATTAATAATTTTGCCCTTAAAAATATCAAACTTGGTTAATTTTTCGGCCAAAAACGGCAGAAAAATGACTTTGGAGACTAAAGTTAAACGATATATTAACATTAGGGACTAAAAGATGAAATTTTAAAGATTGAGGACTAAAGTGATACTAAATCAAAACATTAGGGACTACAAGAGCTTCTTATAGTTGAAAAGAAATCACAAATTTTATGTAATATAAAATCACACATTTGGTTGAGTGTGTGAACTGAAACAATTTCAAGTGTTGTAGCTGGGGAATCACCTGTAGAGGATAATATAGATGAAGTTTAGTACGTAAGTATTAGGGGGAAAAAAATAAAAGAGTAAAACATAATTGGAAATTGAATAAATTTTATTAACTCACTTTGGAAATGTCTCCACAGATGATCCTTAAAAGGATCCACTCTTGCATACAAGAACGAAGTCTTCAATAGTGTTGTACACTTTGAGAAATACATATCTCATTGCATTGCTGAACAATATTTTTCCAAATATTCCCCAAAATCCAACTACAAAACCAAGTCCTAGGGCAATATAAAATCCTTTGGTTATAAACCTGTCATCTTTGGACTCCTTCTTGCTCATTGTATTGATGCCAACAATAGTAGAATCTGAATCCTGATGGGGTTCATCTCTTGGGCAAGATTTATCAAGTGGAATCCCATACAAACTTGAATTGCCCGTATATGCTGACTTGTCGAAAGTCAAGAATTTAGGGCTCAGAGGAATTATGCCAAATAAATTGTTGTAGGACAAATTCAAAATTCCAAGGAAGCTCAATTTGCCTAGGCTTGTTGGAATACCTTATGAGAGGTGGTTTCTTGAAAAATCAAGATAATTCAAGGACTTCAACTCACCAATGTTATCAGGAATAAATCCAGTTGAATTGTTTGTGGAAAAGTTCAATCCAACCAAATCAACTATTTTTGCGATCTCTAAAGGAATTTTGCCGGATAAATTATTGCTTGAAAGGCAAATTAGTTTCACAGGACCTAGATTGTTTGCGTACTTGATCTCATTTCCTTTCCACATGAAATATGCACTTTGCAATTGGGAGGTTTCTTGGATTGTATATCGCAACCATGGTTGGCCGAAAACTTGACAAATTGGCCGGAGTGGAGGTTGGGATTCCAACGTGACAATTTAGAATGGTGGAGATTGGGATTGAACATTAAGTTACATATAATAAAAAGGCTAAACCAATGCTTAAAAACTTCCATATGCCGAGAGGCTTGTGGCCCACTGGCATAAGTCTCCCATATAATGTGGGAGAGGTCAGAAGTTCAAGCACTAACCGATTTATGATGTGTATGTGTATGTGTATAGATAAAAAAAAAAAAAAAAACTAAATAGGTTAGACTTGGGTTCTTTTAGAAGTTTGTAAAGCTTAACAAGCAAGCTCATTTATCCTTCTGCACATAAAAAGCATAATAATAGTGATATAATGTTAATAGTTAATCTTATTTAATTTCTTTAATTTGTGCTTTATGAAACCTCTTACATTGTTTAATATTATTTTTTGTTGAAATGATTGAATTTTCTTAATTATGCATTTGTTATTTACCATTTCGATTATTGCCTATCAAGGTCTATTATGAACATATTAAAAATTTAGATTTTTGTGATGCTTAGACTTAGTTGGAGCCTTAGTAGAAAATAGGATTTTAGACAGATTTCAGACCCAATTAAGATTTTAGAATTATTAAAAAGGCTAGAAAATTAGTACAATTAATGTGTTATTGAGTAAAAAATTTTTACCTTTGATTTAGATGGTTGATGACTAATTGATTCTAGTTACGGTGGTGTTAGTTATCTAATTAATGCCACATATACTTAGGGTGCAAAATTGAGGTCCCTGGCCAAAGTTCTCATCGTTGTGGTTCATTATTGGCCTCTTATTTTCATGAAAAGGTTCCCCTCGACATCCTATAATCACAGTCAAAAAGATGATAACAAAGGAGAAAACATCTCCTTCCAAATAAAATGGAAAGAACTTTACGTTACAAATTGATATAATGTTGTTGACTATATGATCCATTTATAAATTATCTATTTGTATTCCATATTTTTTGGGGCCTGTTTACTTTGTTGGATGGGGGATGAAAGTGGGATGAAAGCCCACATCCAACACAACCAATATTTATTACAGTGGATGAAAGCCCCATATTGTAAGACACTGTTCATCGGATGTGAAAAATCCTTCACATGTGGATTTGTAGGATGAGGGGTTAAATTACCCATCAATCCTGACTTTGCCGCGGCCATATATATATGTATATATGTATTTAGTCATAACTTAGAAATTGTAAATGATTAATTAGTGATGTGTAATTTACCTAATTTTCAATCCATTAATTTTTTTTCAATTTTTAGAATGTTATAGAAATAAAATGAAGTGCGTATGATCTTGGAAGAATGAGAGAATGAACTGATAATTTTGGGGTTAAAATTGGGTTGAATTATTAAGAAATCATATTCAATCCATTTTAAACTCATTTACATTTAAAACCTATTTCAACCCAACCTAACCCAAAGTGAATTGGGTTGGAACCATGGGTTTGGACCCAAAACACCCCCCTCAAAAAAAAAAGAAAAGAAAAGAAAAGAAAAGCTATTAAAAATGATATAATTTTTAAAACAATGAAAGAGCCACGTAAAGAGACCAGAAGACGATCTCTCAGATTATGGCAAGCAGCCGCATGAAAGAAAGAAAATAAATTGTTTCTGCCAAAACATTCTATGACTGAGTTGAAAGCAAAAGGAAAGAGGAAATAGGAATCACGAAAACCCTTTCTAGTGTTTTCATCACAAAATATTTCTATTTCAGAATGTTAATTCCAAAAAAGAAAGAGAAACCACCCACACACACACACACACACACAAACACACAAACACTCCCAACCAAAACAAAACGAAATGCACCAGAGAAACACTCCATCTGCACCAGTCTCTTTTGTTTTCTTCGTCGCTCCAAGAGAAGAGTCGACACCTTGGAGAAACAAGCTAGTAAAATCAGATGCCTAGAGTGGGAGAAACAAGCTCTTCCCAAGATCAAGGACGACATATGTCTCAATAGGCTGGTCTTTGATCTTGAGAAGAGCTTGTTTCTCCCACTCTGGGTATCTTTTACAAACGCTATCTGCTTCATGGGTGGACCTCAAAATTAATAGTAAAATAACACATAAAGAAGGAATAAGCTGAAAAAACCTTCGTAAGTATAATTATGCTTTCTCAGAGGGGATCAAGTGGAGTAGATAAATCTGAATGCGGAGATGTATTTGAGAAAAGACCGCTTCTATTTCTTGTTCCCATTGTACCAGCTTTAGTATATTTGGGATAGATTTCTAGAGCAAAAGTCAGCCATAGAGACTGTGGGGAAGACTTGACTTAGCCTTATTTATTTTATCAATTTAAAATGATTACTTTGGTGTGTGTTTGTGTGTTTTCTTTCTGGGTTGTGATGAAGTGCTGGAGAATCGGATTTATATGATTAATGGAGTTTGGGGGTGGGTGGGGTGTTGGGGTCGTAATTTTTTTTTCTTTCTTTTTTTTTTTAATTTTAAATATTACATACACGCATGCATTAAGAGCTCGCTTGGGTTTAAACTCCTAACCTTCATATTATACGACAGACTTATGCAATTGAATTCTACAATTTGACAGTTAATAAATGAAACAAGTTGACCAGTGTGTATACAGATTAGGCAGCACAAGGACCATTGAATTGAGTCAAACAATGCAATTGGAAAAATTATGGTCCTTTGCACCTCCCACGAAATTTACATGATTTGATAATTTTAATTTTGGTGTAAAGGTACGGCGAGTTTTGAGAGATTGATACCAATTCTGAATTAAATTATACGGAGATCCTGAGAACATATTTGTTTTTGTTTTGAGAAATTTTTGAAAAATATTTTGAAATATTATGTTTTAGCAACGAGATTAGAGAATATGTGATGAATACAATTGTGTTTACTCTGAGAAAAATATAAATTTTACTGTACATATCTTTTCAATAAATTTCGATTTGGTTAATGGTGCCGCATCAAGTTTTTATATTATTATATCTTATTTGTATGGTGATATAATAATTACATAAATATTATAGGATAATATCAATTTAAAAAAAAAAATTGAAAGGGCCATAAAATGCACTGTATAAGAGACCAAAAGAAGATTTATTTGGAATCTTGTCCAGCGGTATATTTTCCACCAAGTATTTTATAGAGAGCTATAAAGCCACTGACAACAAATAGATTACCAAATAGCACCTTGAATTTTAGCAAAACAGAGTGCACTCTGTTTTCTTTAGGAAAACAAAGGAGCTTAATTCTTACAATAGAAAGAAATCACAAAACTTATCAAAAATATAAAATATAAAATTCACATTTATTTGAAATTCTAAGTTCATGTCAAAGACAAAATGTATTGGGACTAGCAAGATTACTGCAAAGGATACAGAAATGTAACGTAGAGTGTATGTTAGAAAATAAAATTCATCATACTTGAAAATAAGAAACACTAGCCCATTCTGAAAATGTCTTAAAAACACTCATGCTCTTTGACATTGCAAAACATAAGTATGGTTTCGTAGGCCGCTTCACATGCATAATGCAAGTTTTATACAATTCCAACATCATTAAATAAGTTTGTTCAAATTTTCACACTTACATTATGTTTGGTTTAAGGATTTTGACAAGAAAAAGAAAATATTAGGGAAAAGGAAAAGAAAACAAAGATGTATAAAATCTCAAAAATGTTTGGTTGTTAAAGAAAACAACGAAGAGAGGAATAGGGAAAAGATGAGTGATGAAAGTGTAGGATAATGAAAGAGAGTACTTCAATACGAGGAAAATTTATTTTCCTCAACATTTTGAGAATTGAGAGGAAAATTCATTTTCTTTAAATGCACTTTATTTTTCCCTCAAGTTTTCCTTTCTTTAGTATTTTTCTTACCAATCAAACAATCAAAGGTATTTTTCTGAACATTTTTTTTTCTTTTCCTCACCAAAATCCATAAACCAAACATAGTGTTAATCTCTTAACTCCATCAAAAAGAAAGTAGGTAAATGGAATAAAGAATGATCGAGAAACATGATTCAACTTCTAGTCATTTTTTATAATAATTTTGTGATAGTAAGTTGCCAGATTTGACTGTAGACATTAAAATCTAATATATATATATATATATATATATAAAGTAAAATGATGTTTAAGCTTAGTTTAAATATCTATGTTATGTGAAAATGATGTTGATAAGTTAATTTTGTTCATTTTTGCCATGTCAAATATTTCCATATATAGTATATGTAACTCCTTATTATATGTATTCACATATTTTCATATTTCTCTTCTCTTCATGCCAACATATTTCCAATTATGTAATATATAATACTTTCTATATTAGTTTTTGTAACTCCTAGTATTTATATAAAATTCTTTTAACTTGTTCATCATATTATTTAATAGTCAATTCTAATGCTTTTATGCAATGTACTGATGACTTCATAGAATTTAATTTTATAATTCTCTCTCTCTCTCTCTCTATATATATATCTATCTATCTATCTATCTATCTATCTATCTATCTATAATAATAATAATAATAATAATAATAATAATAATAACAATAATAATAATAATAATAATAATAATAATAATAATAATAATAATAATAATAATAATAATAATAATAATAATAATAAATGTTATGTTAATCAATTAATATTCAGTACATAATGAATATTGGTATAATTATACCATATATACAATCTTTATTTAATAAAATTTGTTGTCAATTGATCTTTTCAAAATCTATTAATATAACTTTTTATATGTTTTCAAAAAACTAGATCACTGAAGGAACACTAATAGAGCTTCTTATAGTTGAAAAGAAATCACAAATTTTCCATAATATAAAATCACACATTAGGTTGAGACTGTGAACGGAAACAGTTTCAAGTGTTGCAACTGGGGAATCATCTGTAGAGGATGACATGGATGACGCTTAGTACTTGAGTATTAGGGGAAAAAAAGAGTAAATCGTTATTGGAAACTGAATAAATTTTATTCACCCCCTTTGGAAATGTCTCTACAGACGATCCTTATTAAGCTCCACTCTTACATACATGAACGAAGTCTTCAACAGTGTCATACATCTTGAGAAACACATATCTCATTGCATTGTTGAACAATATTGTTCCAAATATTCCCCAAAATCAAACTCTAAAACCAGTCCTAGGGCAATGTAAAATCCTTCGGTTATAAACTTATCATCTCTGGGCTCCTTCTTGCTCATTGTATTGATGCCATCAACATTAGAATCTGAATCTTGATGGGGTTCATCTCTTGGGCAAGATTTATTGGGTGGAATCCTACACAGACCTGAATTGTCCATATATGTTGACTTGCTGAAAGTCAACAATTTAGGCTCGGAGGAATTCTGCCACATAAATTGTTGTAGGACAAATTCAAGATTCCAAGGAAGCTCAATTCGCCTAGGCTTGTTTGAATACCACCTAAGAGTTGGTTTCTTGAAAAATCAAGAAAATTCAAGGACTTCAACTCATCAATGTTATCAAGAAAAGGTCCAATCAAATTATTTGTGGTAAAGTTCAATCCAACCAAACCAATTAATTTTGTGATCTCTAAAGGAATTTTACCAAGCAAATTATTGCTTGAAAGACAAACTAGTTTCACAAGACCCAGATTGTTTGCGTACTTGATCTCATTTCCTTTCCACATGAAATATGCACTTTGCAATTAGGAGGTTTCTTGGATTGGATATCCCAACCATGGTTTGCCAGAAGGTTGAGAAATCAGCCGGAACGGAGGTGGGGATTTCAACGCGATGGTTTAAAATGGTGGAGATAGGGATCGGACATTAAGTTCCATATTTTTTTAATAAAAAAGCTATATCAAAGTTTAAAAAATAGCATTTTAACTAAATAGGCTAAATTTAAAGTCTTTTAGAAGTTTGCAAAGCCTAACATGCCCGCCCATTTATCCTTCTTCACATAAAAAACGCAATAATAATAATAATATAATGTTAAATGGCCAATCTTATTTGATTTCTTTAACTAGTCCTTTACGAAATCCCTTATATTGTTTAGTATTGTTTTTTGCTAAAATGATACTAATTTATACTTATATTTGAATTTTTATAATTATGCATTTGTTATTTACCGTTTCAATTATTGCCTATATCCAATATTAAATAGCTAATCTTGTTTGATTTCTTTAACCAGTTCTTTATGAAATTCCTTATATTGTTTAGTTTTGTTTTTTGTTGAAATGGTACTAATTTATACTTATATTTGAATTTTCATAATTATGTATTTGTTCTTTACCATTTCAATTACTTCCTATAAAGGTCTATTATAAGCATATTAAAAATTTAGATTTATGTGATGTTTAAATTTAGTTGAAGCCTTACTAGAAAATAAGCGTTTAGATAGACTTTCAGACCAAGTTAAGACTGTAAAATTTATTAAAAAGATTAGGCTTGTCGGAATACTGCCTGAGAGGTGGTTTATCGAAAAATTAAGAGAATCTAAGGACTTCAACTCACCAATGTTATAAGGAATTGGTCCAGTCGAATTGTTTCTGGAAAAGTTCAATTCAATCAAACTGACTAATTTTGTGATCTTAGGAGGGATTTCATCAGCTAATTTATTGTTTGAAAGATCAATTAGTTTCACAAGGCCCAAATGGATTGTATAGTTGACCTGCATTCCTTTCCACATGAGATGTGAAAATCCATCTCCTATCAAAGCTCGTATTTTTCCAGTTAGTCTGTTTTTTCTTCAAGATCAATCATCTTCAAATTTGTGCAATTTGCCATAGAAGTGGGAAGTCCTCTTGAGAAACTATTATTACGTAAATGCAGCCAGGAGAGGGCACCTAGCGAACTGAATAAGTGAGGTATATTTCCAGAAAAGTTATTGTTTGCTAAATTAAGATATTGTAAACTCTCAAAGTGAGTAAAACAATCAGGAATCTGTTCAACGAACAGGTTTTCTGAGAGGTCGATCAACCCTCCTCTAGTGTGGCACAAAAATTGATTGAACCTGATATTTTGTTTCTTGATAGATCCAACATCTTTTCAATCCGAAAAAGATTAGGAAAAGAGCTAGCAAAGGTGTGGACTGAAAAGTTAGGAAAGAGACCCTACATTTGGTTGCTCGATGCATTAGTATATGTAAGTTCAGGAGCCACACCACCAAACCAACTCGGTATGTTATCTGAAATTCAAGAACTGGATGTATCAATATCATAAAGACGGTTCTGTGTTCTAAGCCACAAGGGGAAATGACGTCCTAATCTGCAATGCTCAACCTCAAATATAGTAGTTGGAAAGAAGGAATCCAATGAAGGATACATTTCACTATCAGAAGTGAGTTTGAAGATAAGTCCAATCCCCTTAATCGAGATAGGTTGGACATGAAGGCCTCTGTGATTGTTTCTTGATAAAACCAATATCCTTGAAGCACTAAACGACTTGGTAGAGAATGAAAAGTGAGGAAAGACGCCATACAATTGGTTATTTGATGCGTTCAGATATCGAAGTCGAGAAGCAACATCGCCAAACCAACCAGGAATGATGTCTGAGATTCCAGCGTTGGATATATCAATATAAGAAAGCTCTTTCTGCATTTTGAGCCACAAAGGAAATGTGGTCCTAATTTGCATTCCTACAAATCCAAATGATGTAGCCGGAAAGGAGGAACCCAGTCAGGGCTGAACTTCACTGTAAGAGATGGGTTAGAAGACAAATATAGTGTAAGAAGACGGGGTAATTTTAGGTAACCTTCTTGTATGGACCCATTCAATTGATTTGCCCAGCAACTCAATACCTCTAAGGATGAAAACCTCGACATATTATAGAACGATCCACTTATTCTATTCCCGGCCAACCTAAGGGCTTGTAGGTTTTTCTCTATAGGCCCAGACAAATTCATCATTAACTCAGAAAACTCTCCAGTCAAATTATTCCAACTCAAATCTAAATATATTAAATTGCTCATATTCCTAAAATATTTAGGAATACCACCTTCAAGATCAGTTCCAGAGAGACAGAGATATGCAAGTGATGTCATATCCTCAAAAACATTAGGAATAGGACCTGGCATATTGTTCTCATGGAGATTAATGGAAGTGAGACCGGTATTGCTAAAGTTTGAGAACTAATCGATTAATGCCAAAGTGGAGACTTCAAAATAGTTGAATGAAAGATCAACTGCGGCAAGAGGAGTGGAACCATTGACTGAGGGTAGGGAAGAAGGAGGGATATCTGGTAACATACAATTAAAAATATGTAATTCTTTTATGAAGGTCAATTTGCTTATTGCTTGTAACCAATTGGTTGCATTTGAGAGGTTTATAGAACTAAGCTGAAGATATTCAAGCGAATGAAGATGAGAAACCCAATCAAGGCTCTTGTTGTAGCAATTCCAATTGCGACCAAGATCAAGATGTAACAACTTGGACAAGTCACCTAGATGATGTGGGATTATTCCACTAAAATTAGCTTCCGCAAGATTGAGATGCTGCAATTCACTAAATGAACCAATCAACTCAGGAATAGGGGCATAATCGAAATCATCATAACTGAGGTCCAAGTATTGTAAGTGTTGCAATTCAAGTAATGAATTGCTAATAATACATTTTAGACAAGTACCATCATATTTATTGTGAAGATCCAATTGTGTGACATGATTGGTTCGGTTATCACATAGTACCCCTCTCCATTTGCAGCACTCCCTTTTATTTTTCCCAATACACCAAGAAGTGAGTTGGCCATGTGTATCAACAAGGTTGTCTTTAAACTTGAGAAGAGCTTGCATTTCCCTCTCTAAACAGCTAATGCTACTACCACTCTCCATGTCTAGAGAATGACAAAGGACGGGCCTCAAGTTTATTAGTAAAAAAACTAGTAATAAAGAAAGAAATTGAAAGAATTTCATTCGAGTTAAGTATTTTTAGAATAATGCTCGCACAGATGGGAGTAAAAGTAAAAAAATAGAGAAGGATATATATATATATGTTGAGTTGTATATATTTGGGAATGATCTTTTCATTTTCTTGCACTCAATTATACAAGCACTAGCTAGTATGTGTGTAATGGAAGACTTGCACAGTAATTGAGTTGACCCCCAAAAGAGAAAGCAAGAACAATTGATGAGGAAGAAAAAAGAAAAAGGACAAGGAAGACTTGCATAATAATTAAGTTGACCTACAGAACTGATCAAAAGAAAAAAAGAAAAAGTTAACCCCTGCAATAAGCAACGATATAAAAGAAGAAAATATTTAATACACTTGATATATATATTTATTAAATGAAATATGGATTAAACATGACTTGAAATAGAGGATATTAATTAAAAAAAAATGAGAAAAATAATTAAAGGGCTTCCGGTAACCCAGATGAGCGTGTGCAGGAAACTTTCTGAAAAAACCCCATTAACTTTTAACCATTAAAGTAATTAGGCTCCATTTAATTTGTATTAGATTGTTTCATCATATTATTTTAAAGTAGATTATAGTATAATTTTGCTTGATTATTTATAAAGATCAAATTTAACTATTTTATTGAATTAAACAATATATCTAAAATAAATATATTTTCTTAAACTATTAAATGATGCCCGATTTATTGAAAGCTAGCCAGGAATGAACCACTCATCAATAAAATCTTAATTTCAAATTCCATCGTAGGGAGACCAATATATATGTTTAATGCGTCTAAATGTTTATTGAAGCAATAATGTGAAGAAAAATTTCATTTTGATTAAATCTGTAGCTTTAGTGGACCTATGTATTATGTGTATATATATATATATATATGTGTGTGTGTGTGTGTGTGTGTGTGTGTGTATTACTTGTCAACAAATTGAAAAGGTTCATTGCTGTAATAATTCATCAAATTTTAGTATAAGTATTGTAGCTAAATAATTAAAGGTTATTTTCATCCACCTCTCATAAGATTTTAACTTTTGATATGTTTTTGAGGTTTGGATATTTGACAAAGATACATCTCCTCACAGTTTCTGTTAAAAATTTAATAAAATTTTATTTGAATTCTAAATAATTCCATCATTATATACTTTTGGGATAAAAAGAAAAAGAAAAAGAAAAAAAAGGTGTAATACCCCTATTCTTTGGATGAATTATAGTTTATCTTAGAAGTTTCATTAATTATACCTCTTGACATACTTGAATTTCATTAAAGCTAGACTTCAATATTATGGGATCTAGAATAAAAAAAAAATGTGTGGTTATTAATGAGCTTCTATCTTCTAAGGGAATATATATATATATATATATATAGATGGATACATATGATATTGGATGTTAGGAATAATGGAGTAATATTAATAGATTTTGATCTTCACTGATATTCTTGGGTTGCTCTTCTCCTAGAATTTGAGCAAATAATTTATTTTGAAATTTGATTAACATTTAAGGAATTTTAATTGAAATTAAGTATGGGATATAAATTAAATTCTTTCGAAGTTGTTAAGGATCTTATTTTAGGTACTCATTTTGATTTTATTTGCAATTCCTAGAATATAGATTTTAGATTTTTAGGATTGCTTGGTGATGATTAAAGATGGAGAGTTTATTAGGTCAATTATTTGATGGAACTTTATTTATTGAGTTCTATGTTAATGGTTTTAAACTAGCTACTATGGATACTAATTTATGGCAAAGGAAATATTAATATTTGATTCATATTTAGTGATTTAAGACGTATTAGTTAGCCCAAATGATTTAATTTATTTTAAGGTGCTAAAGCCCATAGCTGGTATCAAAATAAGTCCATAAATGGTATTTGTGTTTTATAGGATATGTGTAATAATAGCCCAAACTATTTAATTCATTTTAAGTTATAATTAAGCCCTTAAGTAGTATAGAAAATAAGTCCACAAATTATTATGAAGTAATTACGGGTTTAGGCCCATGATTATAAAGTTAAAGATTATGGAAATTAAATTTTATGGAATTTTCGGATATATGGATAGATGAATAATTTTAGAGGTCTTCCCACCATTTTAGAACATCATTTGGATAGTTTTTGATTCCCATAAAGTATCTACTCATATTGGTTAGCTAAAACCATATAAATATAGGTGATACGAAATCTTAGGACCTCTTTTTTTTGTCCTGCTATATTTTCGTGCGAAAATTCATCATACATATTCTTTATTATTTACTTACTAAATTATGGTAATAGTCAGCTAAAATCCAAAATTATTAAATCACTAAACAATTTAGGATTCAGATATTTAGTTATGAGCTTGAGAATCTCAATAACTAACCGATTTAGTAACTACCTAATCCTGATAATGTTAGGATTTTTGAATTATCTCCATAACTTTGAGTAATTATCATTACATGAGATTGAGATCTGATTAAATCTAAGGAGTTAGGATTAGAGTGCCCTTCTTATCTCAATAAGATATGCATTTTAGCTTATCTAAAATACCTAGCCTAATACTATAAATACCCATACAGTAGGAAATAAAGAAGCCATACTCAGAGGTAAGAAGATACTAATTTTTCATCTATTCTTTAATATTTGTAGAAAATTTCATTTTGAGGTACTAACATCCTATTTTTCTATTGTAGAATTAATGTAGAAGGCTTAAGTGGTAGATCAAATCTGAAGAAACTTTGGGTTTAAGATTTTGGTGTAAGTAAATCTCTATTCTTTTTCTATTGAAAATATTTTCTGCATGAATGATTTATGCATAAAAAATAAGTGACATGTTCTTTTTATTGAACTTTTATATCTAATGGTATTTATTATAGAATTTCGATATGCAAATATTTAATTGTTTATAAGACTTTTCTGCATGCATAAAACTTACTTTTTTAAGGATTCAAGCGTGTAAAATAAAATCTTTCTGAATACTTACACAAGACATAGTATTTTTGGTTGAAATAAATAATAAAAAGAATTTATGCTTTGAATAATCGAGAAACTATCGATGGAATGAGTTTTGTAACTGTGCTACGGGGTTACAGTAGCAAAAGATTTTTGAAGCCCCTTAACGACATTTTAGTTAAAATTTCTGAAGCCTCTTAATAGTATTGTAGTTAAGATTTTTGAAGCCACTTGTAGTTAAGAATTGCAAAGCCTCTTAACACTATTGTAGTTAAGAATTTCAAAGCATCTTAACGGCATTGTAGTTAAGATTTCCTAAATCATTTAACAACATTGTAGTTAAGAATTCCAAAGCTACTTAACGGCGTTGTAGTTAAGATTTTGGCTAAGATAACCGATTAGAATCCCGAGAGTTCATAAGCATGGTTTATTAATGAATTGGAAGTTTCTGATAAGTTGTGATAAAATCTTAGTTCCGAATGCATTATTTTTTTTGTTTAATAATTTGTTTAATAAAAGACATTATAAGTGAGACCAAAATTTAATTTTTGAAGTTAATGGTTCACATTTTCCAAATGCATTATTTTTAAATAATAAATAACATGTATTTTAAATAAAAATCAAAGGTACACTAATTAATGATGATTTTTGAGATGATGAAAAAAAAAAAGAAATGGTAATTAGAGAAATATTTTTAATTTGGTTGGTGTCTTGGTGAGGAAAATATTTAAAAAAATAAAATTTGAGGAAAAATATAATGTCATTTTGAAAAAAATGAGAAAAAAATCTATTTGACCTCTCTTTTCTTCTCCAACACATTCATCACCCATTTTCTTACTATTTTTTTTCTTCATTATTTTTTTAATAACTAAACAAAGTTAAGATTTTATTTTTTTTAATTTTATTTTGCTTTTCCTTAGTATTTTTCTTTCCTCATCAAAAATTCTTAAACCGAACATAGTGTTATAGTTCATTATTAAGGATTTAAAATTAATGGGTGAAATCTTGAAAGTAATTAATTTCTGCAAGTTTTTCCCCCCCTTTAATAAGTTTTAAGTTGTTTGACATTAGGCTAAGGTATTACTATTCATTTTTAAAGATGTCATCATAACCAGCCATAAAGTTACATCTAATAATTTAGTTAAAAAAATTGAAAAATGTAAGTTCGAGAGATTATAATAATACTTGGCAAATTAAAATGACGACTTTTAGAATTTAGTTATTTTCTCAACAGTTTATGTACAGTAGAACCAAAGTTAGGGCAAAGTTTCAGTTTTTATTAGTGGACTGGTTAAAGGAATAGAGCTATTAATTTATTCATAAAACAATATTTCACTTATGTACTTGAGTGAATATATTAATTGAAATTTCACTACTATTTTTGCATTTTAAACTTCTCTTACATAAATTAGAATTAAAAAAAAACAAAATATTAATTGATACTCAATTTATAGAAAGCTAATCCAAAATTAATAGATTATATACCACACATCAATCCAATCTTTGGATTTCGGTTTGCTCAAAACCAATATATGTTTGATCAGTCTAAATATTTATAAAAGCAATAATGTGAAGAAAAAATTAGTCCCACGAATCAAAAAGTCATTAAATGAATTTTACAACTCATCTATTTAAAATTGAAATTTGAATGATTTCTGTCTAATTATCCACAAGAAACAGACAGATAGAATGATGAACGAATGAAAGACAATAGAAGTAAAGTTTCAGTCATTTCGTAGAATACTTTTGTGATGATGAGTTGCTAGACTTGACCATAAATGCAAAATTATTAATGCATTTATTGTGGTGGTTTGACTTAGAAAATTATTTCATGACTTTTTATCATCCCTCCAACTTTTTATATATGAAAATAATAAATTATATGACACGGATTGATTAAGACAGTACTAGAAATCTACCCTACATCCTCTTTGAATATTAGAAAAAGAAGAAGAAAACCATTAATATTCTTTTTTATCAAAATAACTCCATTCTTTTCACTGCCTCGAGACTTCATATAAATACATTATTTTCACATTTCCATGTTATTTACACATTTAATGGCTTAATCCCCTATCCTTATATATTGAATCTACCTACTAGCATGTTTTCATTTCTATATATAATCAAATATGAATTCCTAACAAAGTACATCATTTATAAATATCCTAACAAAATAAAATGACTTTATTAAGTTAAATTATTCGCTATCTACATAGGATATTGAGAGTTAGCTTGATATGTTGAATCATTATAAGTGTTTTATTGAAACTAAAGATAAATTACAAAAGAATGAAAAACTAGTAATTTTATATATCTTGGCATGAAAAATAATTTAAATGGTCATATTTGCAATCTATGAGTGATTTTGTATGATTTCACCTGTATTATTTCCTTTTATATTGAACTGATTATTCAAATCGTTTACCACGTCTTTTTTTTTTTTTTTTCTTTTCAGTGGCATCATACATACATACATACATATACATAAATATATATATATATATATATTCCTTAATGATGTTATTTAAGACTAGTTTGTATCATTTTTCCCATTCTATCTATATTTCAACTCCTATTTCATGTTATGGAAATATGTCAAAGTGTATAAATATTTCCCGATGAAAATAATTGGAATTGCAGTTCAAATATTTTATAGTGCAAGATGCAAAGCTTTGTGTTACACTTATTCTTGCAAAAATATAAGGCGTGATATCTTCTATTACATTCATCAATGCACCATATGAGTACAAATAGGTGATTATGACATGTGGAGAGAATTTTTATTTTTTTAATATATATTATATAAACAACAGGGTTGCTTCGGTGTGCATTTATCAAAATTTATAACTCACACTAAACTTAGTCTTATTTAAAATAATCAAACTGAGTTTACTTCTCCAAATTCGTCTCATTCAGGATGTTTGGAATGGGTCACAATCAAAGTCAAATTCATTATCATTTCATAGTTATTGCTACTTTCAGTATAAAATTCCAACAAAATAATAATCAAAGACTTTTAATTCATTACTGAGGATTTGAAATAACCCGTTCCCCACGCAAAACGAACATAAATAATACTCAAATAACATTCCTACACTTCATTTGATAAAGAAAACAAAAATGGTAATGTGATGTGAACAAGCGAGGCATAAAAACTTAAGTGCCCATCCTTAATATTATAATAATTAATAAATTTTAAAAAGAAAACGAAAGGAGATTGATATTATAATAATTAATAAATATTTCCTGAAGAAAATAATTGAAATTGCAATTCAAATTTTTTATAATGCAAGGTGTAAAATTTTGTGTTACACATATTATTGCAAAAATACAAGGTGTGATATCTTCTATTACATTCATCAATCCACTATATGACATGTCCCTGTGGAGACGTCCAATAAAATTGGAAAGATAAGAGGTGATTCTGACATATAGAGAGAATTTTTTATTTTTTTAATACATAATATATAAATAATAGGGTTGCTTTGGTGTGCACTTAGCAAAATTTATAAATCGCACTAAATTTAGTCCGACTTAAAATAATCAAACTAACTATTCAAGACGTTTGGGATGGGTCGTGATCAAAGTCAAATTCATTGTCATTTATAGTTATTGCTATTTCTCAGTATTAAATTCCAAGAAAATAATAATTGAAGACTTTTTAATTCATTATTGAGGATTTGAAATGAATGGCTATAACCCCTTCCCCACGCAAATTAAATGAACGTAAAGAATACTCAAATAATATTTCTACACTTTATTTGATAAAGAAAACAAAAATGGTAATGTGATGTGAAAGAGCGAGGCAACAAAACTTAAGTGCCCATCCTTGACAATATAATAATTAATAAATTTAAAAAAGAAAACGAAAGGAGATTATTTGCATTGACAAATTTCCATATATTTGTCAAAGTGTGGGTTTTTTTCTCTCCACATGTTAGGAATATTTTGATTGTTAAATAAAATTATGAAAGAATTTTCAAAGATGGCAATTAATGTCGTCCAATGAGATAGAAAATGGTGTGAATTTGTGGAAAAATGAAAAGAAAAAGACAACTGAACCAATACTATTGGGGGGGGGGGGGAGTTGTGGGCTTGGGGGTTTGAATACAATAAATATCCATTTTTTTAATGGTGAATTACGGTTATCATCCATGAAATTTGGTGTAATTACGAAGAGATTCTCACTTTTTTAAAAATTACAAACAACCCTTAAAATTGACAAACATATTTATAAGGTAGATGAAAACTGTGAAAGATCAAAAATGCACCTGATGGAAAAATAATTAAAAAAAAAGTGAAAAATGCTGAAAAATGTTTGATGGCTAAAGTCCTAAATGTCCCTCTATGTGTTATACTATCTTGAAATATTTGAATTATGTTGAATAGCATATATATTTAAAATAATCTATTAATTATATAATTAGATTTATTTGATAATATTTAATAATAAAATATTTGTTACTTGAATTACATATTAAAAAATATTAAACTAATAACCATATCTAAAATAAATTAGTTAAATTTAATTAAATATTTATTAAAATAGAAATCACATTTAAAGTAAAGATATTTATCATTTATTCAAAAAATAAATATATCTAAAATAATTAATAAAAATGAGTCAAACTTATTAATTAATAAAAACAATAAATTAAAAATTGAAAATTATATTAACTAAGAATAAATAAGTGAAAAAAATAAGTATATGTATTTTCAATGTAATAATTAATAAATATAAAAAAGAAAACGAACGGAGATTATTTTCAAATGCATTACTTTTCATAGACAAATTTCCATGTATTTGTCAAAGTTTAGTTATCCGATGGATAGAAAATGGGAGATGAGTGAATTTGTGGAAAAATGAAAAGAAAAAAGACAATTGAACCAATACAATTAAAGGTTTTTCTTTTTCTTTTTTTTTTTTTTGGGTGGGGTTTTGTTGGTTGGGGGGTCGGGGGTGGGGCAGCAAAAAAGATAGAAAAAATCTATTTAGAAGAAAGAAAGAAACAATTGGAAATTTAACCCACTGCTTGCAGGTATCCGCCTGCTCCAAATAGATGGATTTGGAGATTTTAGTTGTTAATTGGGCATGAATAGGTATGGGGAATACTCACTTTGATAATTAGGAGACGGATGTTTGTATGTTATAACTCTTTCTAGGCCTGTCAATGAGTCGAGTTTTGCCCTACTTAAACCGAAACTCCAAAACACCAAAATAATGAAACCCTATCTTTTATCCTACCCTGAAATGCCCAAGCAATAAGATCCTATATCTTATCCTACCCTATTTAACTTGCTGACCATAACTTTTTAGTGTTTTGATTATTTATTTTCGTATTAAAAGGTTCTCTTAGTATATGATAACAAAAAATATTACTTAAATTCAACTACCCTATATATTTAATTTAATTTAATTAATTTATATATTTAATTTTGATATACTAAATAAATAAAATCATAAAAATTATTTTATTTTCCTTCTGAATTCTGAATATAAAAATTAACTGCTACAATTGTCAATCAAAATCAAACAGCAAATTATAGCAGTGAATCTTTATCTGAATATGCTTAGTGCAAAGATTAATTTTATATTTTCCATTTTTTAGTAGCTTTTAATATAATATATTTAAACAAAATATGTAAATTTGAAAAATATACTATAGGACAAAAAATAATAAATATTTTTTAATTTTATATATATTAAAAATGTAAAATTTATCTAATTTTAATTTTGATATGTTTAATTTTTAAATTAATTGGTTAAATTTGGATATTAGGATGATGGGTAATTTTTGGGCATGGGATTATGGGTAATTCATGGGTATAGATCATACCCATACTATTACAATATTTTCTTTAGTGGGTACAAGCCTAGGTTTGGTTACAATAAATTTTTTGGGGCTTGGGTAGGGTTTTAATCTATACATTTACAAGTAGGGTTGTAAACAGATATTAAATAGTGCAGATACACAATATCCATATCCGTATCCATTTGAATTTTATAATATTTGTATCAGACAATTTTTTCTTTCAATATCCGAATTCTTATCGGCGGGATACCAATTGAATTCATATCTATTCGTATCCGATTGTAATCATTAGAATACATCCATTTGTAAGTATCCGAATATCCAAATCCGTTAACTTGTAATAAAATGCATAATTTTTTCTAATAAATTTCATAGAAAAAAATTTATTACTTTACTTTAGAATTAAAAAATTAATTATTCTTGATTTAGTTAATTTTTTCTAATTACTGATTGACTTTATCATTAATTAATATTAATAAAATGACACCAATACAAATTAATTATAAAGTCAAGTAATAATGATTTTATACTGATTAGTTTTACCGTTCATATATCGATTCTATATAATCCTTAACTACTAAATTTTTCTTATTAATTCTTTAATTACTAATTTATATTTATATTCATTTATATATAGATTACGAGATTTCATATTAAAGAAATTAAAATAATTTATTATGTATAATAATATATTATATAGTTAATTTTTTAAATATTACTTATATATTAAAATATATAAAAAATTAGAATATATTATATGTAATAATTTTTTAGATATTATTTATCATATATGGATAATGAATTTAATTAAATTCCAACTAATCAAATAAATAAACGAATATATCCAATGGATATATATTCGAAACAAATATTCAATGGATTGCATAGACAACTATCATATTTATATTTGTTTACAATCGAATATCTACTAATCAAATATGAATAATATCCGCTATAAACGAATATGTGCCTCATAAATGGATTTGGATGTAAATAATAAATGAATTTTTGAAATTTACAGTTTTGTTTACATACCTCACTATTTCCCTATCCAAACCCCCCCGAATAGAACCCCATTGGGATTTGGAGATTGGGAGAATCTCTGCTTTCGTCTCCACGTCCACCTCTGCCTCCATAATTCATAAATATGTGTGTGTGTGTGTGTATTGATTAAATTAATTTTATAATTTATACTAAATAACTATTTAATTCTTAATGTTGTATTTTATTTCTTTTATCAAAATAATTATATGTGAATTATTTATTTTAAATCAAAATAATATAATAAACACAATTTTAAGTTTTAATTTCAATTGCAATCAATATAAAAAAAAAACAATATATATTTTTATAATAAAGTTTTATCTGTAATTTCTTCTAGTAGGATTTTGACACTTATAATGCATAATTTTAAATAATTTATCTAAATATATATAAAATTTAAAATCATATATACTAACTAAAATAACACAAGTTTAAACATTTAAATTAATAAAACACATGTGTATTCTATTATAATTAAAGAAATTTTTTTAAAAATCAAATCAACTTGATAAAGAGCCATTACGTACCTACCAATGTAATAAGGAAAAAAGGCGAAAAACCTTTTGTGTGTCACAACAGCTATCCATTTGCAAAAATAGTCGTTGATTCAGGCTTGTATGATTTAATTTAATAGTGTAAAGAGTTGAATATATATCAAAGAGAGTGAAAAAATTATTCATCCAACTTTTTATGATTTGAATTATATTTAATTGAATTAATCCTATCTTACTTTTGGTGACCTTAGATTGCATTTAATTTAAGCAAATTAATGATTTTAGACTTTTGAATTAATTATAATTTTTATTTAATATATTTTAAAAAATAAAATGATAAATGAGAAATATCTACAAAAGTTCCTGCATTCATTGGATGTGTAGATGGGTATAAGGTTCTCTTTCCCATTGGTATGGGAACGAGGATGGAGACTGGTTTGGGAAATTGGGATGGGCACGGGACCAGTAATCCCCTACTTGAACCTCCCCATTGTCATCTTTACTCTCAATAATGTTTATATAATCTGCCTCATTTTTTCATATATGAAAACAATAAATTATATGATACGAATAGGTAGTTGCAAATGAATCGTTGGATCTGTTATGATTTGGGTTCAAAATGAATTGCTCAAAATGGATTTATATTTATGGGTCGAAAATAATTTGGGTCGGGTTTCAGCGGGTTCTATGCAAAAATAAAAAGTAAAAAATAAGTATTAATTTTTTGCTATAGGTTGTTATATTATTTTATTAAATTATAATGTTTTTATCTTTATTTGATATATGTTAATTAAGTACTAGAAACTATTTAAATTTAATTTTTTTGTCTAAAAAAACCAAAAAATTATGTTTCAATAAAAAAAAACCTGGTTCCACAACTTTTTACTTCAAAAAAGCCCAACTATCAACTTTTATCTTATTTTTGAATGAAATTATCCTTGAATTTCTTGTATTAATTTTTTTCATTCATTAATGTTTAAGTGTGTAATTTAATTCTTTTTGACTATATTGTAAAACATTTTACAAGAATTAATTTATGAATTTTAAAAAATTTTAATTTTGTTTTTAAAAGATTAAAATTGTCTTTGCTATAAGTTATATATATTTGAAATTCAATAAATATATTTTCCAAAATAATTTAATTTGTTGATGATAAAATCATCTTTGGCATAATTAAATTTAAATAATCTAAAGAGAAAAATTTCATTGGAAAAGCTAATTTATTATTTTTCTTAATTTAATGATTCAAGGGTAATTTAGTTGAAGAATTAGCTGTTGCATTTTTCAAAGTGAAAAAGTAATAGAATAGGTATTTTGGATTGAAAAATATTTTAATGAGTTTCTTAGATATAAAAATTTATTTTTAGAAGTTTTTAATATTTTCTCTTAAGAAAAATAAAATAATATTTGAAAATATCTAATTGTAGGTGGATGTGGTTAAATGGAAACTACAAGAAAAAAGTCGTGATGGGGAGCTTCCAAAAATGAATAATATAATTATTATGATGCTAATTGAGGGCCTCGGTCCTCTACCCTTGGGTGGACTAATTCATTTGAATTAAGTTAATAAATTAATATTTTAAAATTAAATTAGGTGGAAAAATAGTAAATGATTAATTGGTGATGTATAATATATCTAATTTTTAATTTATTAATTTTTTTGTGTTACAGAAATAAAAATAAAGTGGATTATGATCTTGGGAGAATAGAAGAATGAAAGGATAATTTTGGGGCTAAAACTGGATTGAGTTATTTAAAAACTACATTCAACTAATTTAAATGGTTAAACCTATTTACATTTAAAAACTGTTTCAAACTATTAAAGTACAACCCATATTCAATCCATTAAAATTCAACTCAATCCAAACCCAATCAAATTATTTTAAACTCAACCCAATCCAAAATTAAGTGAATTGGATTGGAACCATAAGTCTAAATCCAATTTGCCCCCCTTGATACGGATTGATTAAGATAATACCATAAATCGATGCTGCATCCTCTTTGGATATTACATAAAGAAGAAGAAAACAAGTAATAATCCCTTTTCATCAAAATAACATTCATCTTTTTCACTGTCTTGAGACTCTACATAAATATATTATTTTCAACTTTTCATGTTATTTATACATTTTAATGACTTAATTCCTTATCCCTTATACATTGAATATGCCAAATTGCACGTTTGCATTTCTATAATTGAATTAAAAATGCATCATCTACTTATATCCTAACAAGAGAAAAAGACTTTCTTAGGTC
This sequence comes from Jacaranda mimosifolia, assembly GCA_018894105.1. Taxonomy (NCBI): domain Eukaryota; kingdom Viridiplantae; phylum Streptophyta; class Magnoliopsida; order Lamiales; family Bignoniaceae; genus Jacaranda; species Jacaranda mimosifolia. The sequence goes on along the minus strand of CM032125.1, from coordinate 35,044,621 downwards.
AAATTAGAGTTGGACATTAAATTGATATCTGTATGAAAGGTTGAAGGTTAGCTAAATATGTTGAATCATTCAATATAAGTGTTTTTATTAAAACTTAAAATAAAGTTACAAAAGAATGATAAAATAATAATTTTACAATACCCGACACAAAAAATAATTGAAATCTAGCATTGTATTTGCTTGTCAATCATGTCGGCATGGCCAAACCAAGCATCTTTAACTAAATTATAATTTTGTTTCTCCATTAATTTATAGAAGAGTTTAAGACTGTTTCACATACTAAATTCAAAATTTTATTTTAACAAAATCTGCAGCATCTATACCTAGAAGGCATTTTGATTGGTTCACAATGTTATTATCTCCAATTTCAAGAAATGTCTCATTTATTTTAGCATGAACTGAAAGGCACTTGCCTCAAGAAAAGGCAGTTCAAGTCATCTATTCTAATTTATATTGCAACTCCTATTTCATTTTATGAATATATGATTTGTGTATTAAATATTTTCTTATAAAAATAATTGATATTTGAAAATTATATATACTTAACATATATACATCGAGTTCAAATAGGTGATAGAAATGAATGGAATAGAGAATTCAATGTGGGGAAAAGGGGGTGACATTATTGACGTATCATTCACAATATCAACTACATTATAACGTAAATAATATTAGGATGATATAATTTTGAAAACAATGTAAGGGGACTATGCTTGGCCCAAAACACATTATGATAAAGCCACATTAAGATACCAGAAGAAGATCTCTCAGATTATGCCAAGCTGGAACATGAAAGAGAGGACAAATTGTTTCTGCCAACACAGAAAGGAAAAGTTTTCCCAACACATTCTATGGCTGCGTGGAAAGCAAGAGAAAAGGGGAAATAAGAAACATGAAAAGCGAGAATGAAGTATGAGCCCCTTTCTCGTGTTTTTATCACAAAATTTTCTATTTGAGATTGTTAATTCCAAAAAAGAAAGAGAAAGCGCGCGCACACATACACACAACCAAAAAAAGACAAAACAAAACAGTATATCTGAACTGCTAGGCCTCGAAGCATGCAGCAAAAAAGCCGGACAGTTTCTTTACATGTCTTTATGTATTATGATCCTTCTATATGCATTGCAGTTACTGTTCTTGAATCTAACACAAATTGCATGTAATATTGTCGTACTTGTTAAGTCGAGCTATTATAGTTGGAATCATTTTGTGATCATATATACTCACAAATGTTTGGGAGTCTACATGCATATGCTCGCTTGGGGTTAGAATTAGGAAAAAATGCATTTTTGGTCCTTTAACTATAGCCATCTGTGAAAAAGACATTATTAATTTGCGTTTTTCGATTTGGTCCACTTCGGTGATCAATTTCGCACATTTAGTACAAATTGCCGCGATTTGAAGACAAATACCTGAAAATGCACAAAATGTAGCTGGAAAATCGCATGTGCTGCTCACATGATGAAATATTTGGGGCTTCCGTGACATGTGGCAGATTTTTTCCACATCACCATCCAAGTCAGCATCCTGGTGGCATTAAACAGCCATATCAGCAAAAATATTCAAGGAAAAATGTTGTAGTTTCGAGTTGAGCCCTAGACCTTGGGCACGGCAATACGGAGCAGTAACCACAGGACCAACACAAGTTTGGCTTTATTTAATATGTCAATGTCTGAAACTACAACAAAAACTTTCGAATAAAACAAATATTTGTAAATTGAAAGAAATAAGTTTATTACATATTGCAAATTGAAAAAAAAAAAAATATTTTCTGAATTGATAAATTTTAAATTTCATAAATTATCAGGAAAATGATAATTTTGGTATAATTATTGTAAATTTTATTTGATAACTTTTAGTTATTTAATTTAAACAAAGTCTAAATTAAATGCAATAATTACAAATTTGGTAAAACAAATATATAAAATTTTTTTTTGTTAATTTTATTTTTATTATTTTTTGTTAAAAATAATAAATTAAAATTTTTTGTTAAAAATTACAAAATAATTATTGTCAATTTAATTTTCATTAATAATAAAAAAATTTATCAAAAATTTGGTAATGAATTTTTTTTTTTTTTTTTTTTGTTAAAAAAAACTATTAAAATGATATAATTTATAAAACAATGAAAGAGCCACATAAAGAGACCAGAAGACGATCTCTCAGATTATGGCAAGCAGCCGCATGAAAGAAAGAAAATAAATTGTTTCTGCCAAAACATTCTATGACTGAGTTGAAAGCAAAAGGAAAGGGGAAATAGGAATCATGAAAACCTTTCTCGTGTTTTCATCACAAAATCTATTTCCGAATGTTAATTCCAAAAACAGAAAGAGAAAACACTCCCAACCAAAACAAAACGAACACTCCATCTGCACCAGTCTCTTTTGTTTTCTTCGTCGCTCCAAGAGAAGAGTCGACACCCTGGAGAAACAAGCTAGTAAAATCAGATGCCCAGAGTGGGAGAAACAAGCTCTTCTAAAGATCAAAGATGACATTTGTGTCAACAGGCTCGTCTTTGATCTTGAGAAGAGCTTGTTTCTCCTCCTCTGGGTATCTTTTACAAACACTCTCTGCTTCATGAGTGGACCTCAAAATTAATAGTAATAGAAGACATAAAGAAGGAATAAGCTGAGAAAACCTTCATAAGTATAGTTATGCTTTCTCAGAGGCGATCAAGTGGAGTAGATAAAGCTGAATGCGGAGATGTATTTGAGAAAAGACCGCTTCTGTTTCTTGTTCCCATTGTGCAAGCTTTAGTATATTTGGGATAGACTTCTACAGCAAAAGTCAGCCATAGAGACTGTGGGGAAGACTTGACTTAGCCTTCTTTATTTTATCAATTTAAAATGATATTTACTTTGCTGTGTGTTTGTGTGTTTTGTTTCTGGGCTGTGATGAAGTGCTGGAGAATCGAATTTATATGATTAATGGAGTTTGGGGGTGGGTGGGGGGTTGGGGTCATAATTTTTTTTTTAAAATATTACATGCACATACTTATCAAGAGCTCGTTCCGAGTTAAACTCCTGACCTTCATATTATATGGAAGACTTATGCCATTAGGTCCTACAATTTGACAGTTAATAGATGAAACAAGTTAACCAGAGTGTGTAAAGATTAGGCAGCACAAGGACCATTGAATTGAGTCAAACAATGCAATTGGGAAAATTATGGTCCTCCGCATTTCCCACGAAATTTACATCATTTTGACTTTGGTGTAGAGGTACCGCGAGTTTTGAGGGATTAGAGACCAATTCTGAATTAAATTATACTGAGACCCTAAGAACATATTTGTTTTTGTTTTGAAACATTTTTGAAAAACATTTTGAGATATTATGTTTTAGCAACGAGATCAAATATATGTGATGAATACAATTATATTTAGTTATACTTTGAGAAAAATATAAATTTTACTGTATATATCTCTCCAAAAAATTTCGGTTTGGTTAATGATGCCAAATCAAAATTTTATATTATTATATCTTATTTGTATGGTGATATAATAATTACATAAATATTATAGGATAATATCAATTTAAAAAAATAAAGATGAAAGGGCCATAAAATGCATTGTATAAGAGACCAAAAGAAGATTTCTTTGGAATCATGTCCAGCCGTATATTTTCCACCAAGTATTTTATAAAGAGCTATAAAGCCACCGACTACAAATATGATTACCAAATAGCAACTTGAATTTTAGCAAAACAGATGCACTCTGTTTTCTTAAGGAACACAAATAGACCTGGCAATTGGGTACCCGTGAGTAATTCAATTGCGGGTGTCAACGGGTTGAATAAATTTATCCACGGGTAAATTTATCCGTTTTTAACGGGTAAATTAACCCGCGGGTACCCGTATTTTTTTTTTAATTTTTAATTTTTAATTTTATTTTTTATATTTAAAGGTAAACATGATGTTACTCAAATATTAACTAAATAAAACAAAAAAAAGAAGACTATAAATTTCAAATATTAAATTGAATAAATACCTAAAGCATATTAATAATATCATAGTTTAAAACTTATATCTTAAGTATTTAAAATCTAACAAAATTAAAGTGCAACACATTCAAAAGTTCAAACTTAAATTACATTACATGCTAAAATTTTTTTGAATTGAAAATTTAAATATCAATTAAACATTATTATTCTTGTAGAAGAAGATGTTGTATTCATAGGAATATGCACAATAAATTATTTTAGGATATAATTTAATTTAATTTGCTTTAAATTTTTAATTTATGAAATCAAAAATTAATTTAGATTAAAAATATTTATATGTAAATATATATAAATGTAATATATATATTTATATTTATATGTACACAATATATATATTAAAGTCAATTACATTCAAAAGTTCAAACTTAAATTCCATTACATGTCAAAAGTTTTTTAAGTAAAAATTTAAAAATCAATCAAACACTGTTGTTCTTGAATCTTGTGGAAGAAGATGTTGCATCCATACTAACATGCACAATAAGTTGTTTTAGAATATAATTTAATTTAATTTGCTATAGATTTTTAATTTATGAAATTAAAAATTTATATTTAGATTAAAAATATTTATATGTAAATATATAAATATATATAAATATATAAATATATAATATATATAAAAAAAATAAAAATTTACGGGTAACCCATGGGTACCCGCGGGTTGGGCCAAAAAATAACTGGTAAATTGGGTACGGATAAAATTACCCGTAATTTTTTGGATAAGAAAAACAAGGCCTGTTACCCGTATTTTTTTAGGTACCCGCGGGTTTGGATATAATTTTGCCAGGTCTAAACACAAAGGAGCTTAATTCCTACAATAGAAAGAAATCACAAAAATATCCGAAATATAAAATGTAAAATACCCATGTATTTGAAATTCTAAGTTCATGTAAAAGATAAATGTATTGGGACTAGCAAGATCACTGCAAAGGATACAGAAATGTAATGTAGATTAGTGTATTATTAGAAAATAAAATTTATCATACTTGAAATTTGAAGAAATACTAGCCCATTCTAAAAATGTCTTAAAAAACACTCATGCTCTTGGACATTGCAAAACATAAGTATGGTTTGGTAGGCCACTTCACATGCATAATACAAACTTTATAGAATTCCAACATTATTAAATAAGTTTATTCAAATTTTCACACTTACATTATGTTTGGTTTAAGGATTTTGACAAGAAAAAGAAAATATTAAGGAAAAGGAAAAGAAAACAAAAATATATAAAATCTCAAAATTGTTTGGTTGTTAAAGAAAACAATGAAGAGAGTAATAGGGAAAAGATGAATGATGAAAGTGTAGGATAATGAAAGAGAGTACTTCAATACGAGGAAAATTCATTTTCCTCAACATTTTGAGAATTGAGAGGAAAATTCATTGTCTTTAAATGCACTGTATTTTTCCCTCAAGTTTTTCTTTCTTTAGTATTTTTCTTACCAATCAAACAATCAAAGGTATTTTTCTTAACACTTTCTTTTCTTTTCCGCACCAAAATCCATAAACCAAACATAGTGTTAATCTCTTAACTCAATAAAAAAGAAAGTAGGTAGATGTAATAAAGAATGATCGAGAAACATGATTCAACTTCTATTCATTTTTTATAATAATTTTGTGATAGCAAGTTGCCAGACTTGACCATAGACATTAAAATCTAATATATATAATTGAGAAACATGATTCAACTTCTAGTCATTTTTTATAACAATTTTGTGATAGCAAGTTGCCAGACTTGACCGTAGACATTAAAATCTAATATATATATATATATATATATATATATATAGAGAGAGAGAGAGAGAGAGAGAGAGAGAGAGAGTAAAATGATGTTCAAGCTTAGTTTGAGTATCTATGTTATGTGGCAATAATGTTGATAAGTTAATTTTGTTCATTTTTGCCATATCAAATATTTCCATGTATAGTATATGTAACTCCTTGTTATACGTATTCACATATTTTCATATTTCTCTTCTCATCATGCCAACATATTTCCATATATATAACATATAACACTTTCTATATTAAGTTAACTCCTAGTATTTATATATAATTTTTTAAACTTTTTTATCATATTGTTTAATAGTTAATTCTAATGTTCTTATGCAATGCACTGATTAATTCATGGAATTTAATTTTCTCTCTCTCTCTCTCTCTCTCTCTCTCTCTCTCTCTATGTGTATAATAATAATAATAATGATAATAATAATAATAATAATAAATGTTAAGTTAATCTATTAGTATTTTAGTTTGAGTACATAATGAATATTGGTATATTTATACCAAATATACAATCTTTATTCAATAAAATTTGCTTTCAGTTGATCTTTTTAAAATCTATTAATATAACTTTTTATATGTTTAGTATTTACACTTTTATTTCTCCTTTTATAATTTCAAGTTAGTCTAGTCTTCCTAAATGCTTGATCTTTTGTTTTGCTATCTCTTTCTTTTTTCTCTTGTTCCACAAAAGAATGTGTGCAGGGCTAGATGTCACCTTCAGTAGAAAGACACACATAAGAAAAAACTAGATCACTGAAGGAACACTAACAGAGCTTCTTATAGTTGAAAAGAAATCACAAATTTTCCATAATATAAACACACATTAGGTTGAGATGGGGGAGTCACCTGTATAGGATGACATGGATGAAGCTTAGTACTTGAGTGTTAGGGGGAAAAGGAGTAAATCGTAATTGGAAACTGAATAAATTTTATTCACCCACTTTGGAAATGTCTCCACGGATGATCCTTAATAAGCTCCACTCTTACATACATGAACGAAGTCTTCAACAGTGTCGTACACCCTGAGAAATACACATCTCATTGCATTGTTGAACAATATTGTTCCAAATATTCCCCAAAATCCAACTATAAAACCAGTCCCAAGGCAATGTAAAATCCTTCAGTTATAAACTTATCATCTTTGCACTCCTTCTTGCTCATTGTATTGATGCCATCAACATTAGAATCTGAATCTTGATGGGGTTCATCTCTTGGGCAAGATTTATTAGGTGGAATCCCACACAAACCTGAATTGCCCATATATGTTGACTTGTCGAAAGCCAACAATTTAGGGCTCGGAGGAATTTTGCCACAAATTGTTGAAGGACAAATTCAAGATTCCAAGGAAGCTCAACTCGCCTAGGCTTGTTGGAATACCACCTCAGATGTGGTTTCTTGAAAAATCAGGAGAATTCAAGGACTTCAACTCACCAATGTTATCAAGAAAAGGCCCAATCAAATTATTTGTGGAAAAGTTCAATCCAACCAAACCAACTAATTTTGTGATCCCTAAAGAAATTTTACCAGATAAATTATTGCTTAAAAGACAAATTAGTTTCACAAGACCCAAATTATTTGCGTACTTGATCTCATTTCCTTTCCACATGAAATGTGCACTTTGCAATTGGGAGATTTCCTGGATTGGATATCCCAACCATGGTTCACTAGAACATCGAGAAATCAGCTGGAACGTCCGTTTCAAGATCAAAACAAAGGTGGGGATTTGGATGCGATGGTTTAAAACGGTGGAGATAGGGATCAAACATTAAGTTCCATATTTTTTAATAAAAAAGCTATATCAAAGCTTAAAAAGTAGCATTTTAACTAAATAAGCTAGATTTTGGCTCTTTTAGAAGTTTGTAAAGCCTAACAGGCTGGCCCATTTACCCTTCTTCTCATAAAAAATACAATAATAATAATATAATATTAAATAGCCAATCTTATTTGATTTGTTTAACTAGTCCTTTACGAAATCCCTTATATTGTTTAGTATTATTTTTTGTTGAAATGATACTAATTTATACTTATATTTGAATTTTCATAATTATGTTTTTGTTATTTACCATTTCAATTATTGCCTATATCTAATATTGAATAGCTAATCTTGTTTGATTTTTTTAACTAGTCCTTTATGAAATCTCTTATATTGTTTAGTATTGTTTTTTGCTGAAATGATATCAATTTATACATATATTTGAATTTGAGCAAATGTCATAAATGGTCCCTAAAGTTTTAGTTTAGAATCACTTTAGTACTCAAACTTTAAAACTTTATTTTTTAGTCCATAACGTTTGGATTTATTTTCAATCTAGTCCCTAAGTCAACTTTCCGGCAACTTTTTAAGGGCAAAATTATCAATTTAATTTTATGTTTCACTTTAGTCCCTATATAAGGTTTTATGTTCCACTTTAGTCCCTATATAAAAAACCATTTTAGTCCCTATCTTACTTTTTTTCTTTTTCTTTTTTTCTTTTTATAAATATATGTGCATGTGTGTATATATAATTGACACTAATATGTTATTATTAACATTAGATAATACATTATTGATATATTAATATCATTTGTGATACTATTATAATTAATAATATTAATTGTATGATTAGTGATATATTAACAATAATAAATATTATATTATAATAATTTTAATTATATTCATAATATATAGTGTTAAAAATATTATAAATATTGTTAATATAATAATTTATTATTATTATTATTATAATATTACTACTACTACTAATAATAATACATGATACTAATAAATATTAAATTAATTTTATTATTATTAGTATAATTAATCATAAGAATAATAAGATTAATATTATCAATGATAATAATAGTATTATTATGATAATATAATTATATAATTCTATTAGTATTATTATTGATATGAGACAGTCCAATATGTCCAGCCTAATGATACTCCACCAAGACAGTGATGTGATGTTTAGTGGCCCAATCGTTGATAGGCTTGGCCTATCGACTGCAATTCGACCTTGGGTTTTGTCGACCAAGGCATTGCATTGGCACCTCCTCGTCAACCGAATTCTGCTCGACATAAACTTGAGGTGTTTTCCCTTATTCGTCTAGCAAGATCTAACCCGGGCTGGATTATGCCTTATCGATCACCTGAGAAGATATCATGCAGAAGTGACCATATCGACCATGGAGGTTGAGGAAAGGTAGCAGCCCCTCAACCACACTGAATGTTTTACTAGGCGGTGTGCCCCCTCATTAATGGTGCATGCCACCACAATATTATTAATTATAATAGTATCACAAATGATATTAATATACAATACTATATTATTTAATGTTAATAATAATATTAGTATCAATTATATATACACATGCACATATATTTATAAAAAAAAAAAAGAAAAGAAAAAGAAAAACAGTAACATAGAGACTAAATTGGAACATAAAATTTTATATAAGGACTAAAGTGGAACATAAAATCTTGTATAGGGACTAAAGTGAAACATACAACTATAAATTGACAATTTTGCCCTTAAAAAGTTGCTGAAAAGTTGACTTAGGGTCTAGATTGAAACTAAATCCAAACTTTAGGAACTAAAAAAGGAAGTTTTGAAGTTTGAGGACTAAAGTGATTCTAAACTAAAACTTTAGGGACAATTTATGACATTTACCTTTTGAATTTTCACTATTATGTATTTGTTATTTACTGTTTCAATTATTTCCTATAAAGGTGTATTATAAGCATAATAAAAATTTAGATTTATATGATGTTTAGATTTAGATGTTTAGATTTAGTTGAAGCCTTGTTAGAAAATAGGCTTCTAGATAGATTTTCAGACCAAGTTAAGGCTTCAAAATTTATTAAAAAGGTTAGGCCTAACTTTAAAAAAGGAACCTATCATACATAATAGACTAGGTTCAGACTTATCAATTGCGTAAAATGCCCGGCCAATTTAAATCAAAGGTTAACTTAGCCTAACCTAACTTATTTCCATTCCTAGAAACAATATGATAATTAGTGAGATTAATGTGTTACCAAATCTAAATTTTTGACCTTTGATTTAGATGGTTGATGACTAATTGGTTCTACTCACAATGGTGTCAGTTGTCTAACTAATGCTACATTTACATGGGGTGGAAAATTGAGGTCCCTAGCCTAAATTTTCATCATTATGGTTCATTATTGGCCTTTTATTTTCATAAAAGTTCCCCCTCGACATCCTATAATCACGGTCAAAAAGATGATAACAAAGGAGAAAATATCTCGTTTCAAATAAAATGGAAAGTACTTTAGGTTACAAATTGATATAATTCTGTTGCCTATATGATCTATTTATAAATTTTGTATCTATTTGTATCCATATTTTTTGAGCCACATAATTTAAAAATTAGTCTCAATTTTTTTTTTTTGTTTTTTGTTTTAAGTAAATATCATTTATAATGTAGTTTTGATCTTTTCTTGTGATTAACTTGCTAAGTTTGTGTTAATGTGAAAAAAGTGGCTGCAATATTTCCTGATATTTCAAAAGAGCTAAATTAAACTATCTAACTGATAAACGTATCGAGATAGAATTATATTTCCTATAGAAAAAAGAGTTAATTCGTAAGACATGGATTACAACTTTAGTAATGTAGATAATAAATACTAGCCAACAAGAAATGCAACTTTTCGTGGGATTTTCCAATGGAACACAAACGAATTTCTTACAGTAGAACAAAATTACAAAATATCCAAAATACAAAAGGTAAAACAGCCATTTATTTGAGATTCTTAACTGACGAAGACCGCTTCAAGTCTTGATACTAGCGAAATTGCCTATAAAGACATATATAGACAATGTAATGTAGATTAGTATATTATTATAAAAAAAATAAAGTTTATCATAATTGAGAATTGAATAAGCACTCACCCATCTTGAAAATATTTTAGCAAATGAGCCATGGTATGTTTCACCCTTACATACACAAAATCTTTGACAATGTTGTACACTTTGAGAAATGCATATTTTGTTGCTTTGTTGACAATATTGTCTCAAAGATTCCCCAAAATCCAACAATAAAACCAAGTTTTAGGGAGATAAATAATTCTTTAGTTACAAATTCATCATCTTCAAACTTTGGCGTGCTCATTGAATTGTTGCCATAAGTGCTTCTAGAATCTGAATCTTTATCAGGTTTATCTCCCAAGCAAGATTTATTGAGTGGAATCCCACGCATACCTGAATTGCCCATGTATGCTGACTCATCGAAAGTCAGCTCGGAGGAATTCTGCAAGACAAGTTGGTATGGGACAAATTCAAGACTCCAAGAAAGCTCATTTCGCCTAAGCTTGTCGGAATACTATCTGCGAGGTGGTTTATTGAAAAATAAAGAGAATCTAGGAGTTCAACTCACTAACGTTATAAGGAATTGGTCCAGTCGAACTGTTTCTGGAAAAGTTCAATTCAATCAAACTGACTAATTTTGTGATTTCAGGAGGGATTTCACCAGCTAATTTATTGTTTGAAAGATCAGTAAGTTTCACAAGGCCCAAATGGATTGTCTAGTTGACCTCCATTCCTTTCCACATGAGATGTGAAAATCCATCTCCTATCAAAGCTAGTATTTTTCCAGTCAATCTGTTTTTCTTCAAGCTCAATCATCTTCAAATTTGTGCAATTTGCCATAGAAGTGGGAAGTCTTCCTGAGAAACTATTATTACGTAAATGCAGCAAGGAGAGGGCACCTAGCAAACCGAACGAGTGAGGCATATTTCCAAAAAGTTTATAGTTTGCTAAATTAATATATTGTAAACTCTCAAAGTGAGTAAAACAATTAGAAATCTGATCAAAGAACAGGTTTTCTGAGAGGTCAATCAACCCACCTTATCTAGTGTGGCACAAAAAATTGATTGAACCTAATATTTTGTTTCTTGATAGATCCAAAATCTTTTCAATGCGAAAAAGATTAGGAAAAGAGATAGCAAAGGTATGGACTGAAAAGTTAGTAAAGAAACCCTACATTTGGTTGTTCGATGCATTAAGATATGTAAGTTCAGGAGCCACACCACCAAGCCAACTAGGTATGTTGTCTGAAATTCAAGAGCTATATATATATCAATATCATAAAGTTGGTTCTGTGTTCTAAGCCACAAGGGAAATTGAGGTCCTAATCTGCAATGCTCAACCTCAAACGTAGTAGTTGGAAAGAAGGAATCCAATAAGGGATACATTTCACTATCAGAAGTGAGTTTGAAGATAAGTCCAATCCCCTCAATTTGAGATAGGTTGGACATGAGGCCTATGTGATTGTGCCTTCCAAGTGGTTTGAACCAATCCGTAGAATTTCCAACTTGGATAGGCTTCCAATATTGCTTTCAGTCAAAGTTCCATCAAATTTATTCTCTTCTAGATTTAGTAGTTCGAATGATGAAGAAAGTGATGGATCAGGCACTGAACCTGTAAGTTGGTTTGAGAACAAATCTAGTTCAAGAAGATGGGGTAGTTTCAGGTAGCCTCCAGGACGGACCAATTCAATTGATTTTCCCAGGGTTTTAATTCCTTCAAGGACGAAAACATTGACTGGAGGCCCATCCACTTACACTATTATATGACAAATCAAGACGCTGTAGGTTGTCTTCAATTGGCCCAGACAAATTCATCATTAACTCAGCAAACTCTCCAGTCTCATACAGTTCTACATATATTAAACTGCTCATATTCCCAAAATATTTAGGAATCCCACCTTCAAGAGCAGTTAGAACAAGATCGAGATGCTTAAGGGACATCATGTCTTGAAAAAATTCAGGAACGGAACCAGCTGGAACACTAATACGAACGAGATAAATAGAACTGAGACAAATACTGCCGAAATTTGAGAACCAACGGATTAATGCCAAAGGTGATACTAATTTTGAATTCCACGTGAGATCAAGGATG